>JAUTXW010005113.1:240000-986491 GCA_030620095.1 Kuschelorhynchus macadamiae | reverse complement strand
CCTTTATTAATGGCAATAAGTATTTTTGAAACTTGCAGTTTGAAATACATCTTGAGGTAACCTAAATAATAATATTAATAAGAATTTTTATATATTATCCGTTTGCTTGTCTTAAAAAAATGACAAGTATTAATTATTATTCAGCAAAATTTCAAGATACAAGGGAAGGTATAAAGTGAAAAGTATGAAATAGAAGTATGAGAAGCAAACCTTTAGGCTATAACTGTAAATGCCACCAGGATCTTAAAATCCTTGCTGCACGAGTAGGGTAAGAATTCATTGAGTGCTCTAAAATCATGAGGTTATATACTCCCACTAGAAGAACAGGGTTCTTAGTCATCTAATCTAGCGATAAGAACGGATAGGTGTGTCGTAATTTTTGTCCTCTGCGACTTCAGTATGCATAGGTACTAGTTTGTAGGAGAGTAGGAAGAATGTCCTACCATTAGACCCACTTGTAGAGAGATGATGATAAGATGATAGCAGTAAAGAGATGGAAAGGCAGGTGGAGAATCATTTTCTGGTCATCAGTTAAAGCCTTGAGAGAGAACGAATGAACATTGAATTATTATTTGATTACTTGATAAAAATTCAGGAAGCTAATTGTAATAGTAATAGTGTGTAGCTGATGATAACTGAAACTTAATTTTGTATTAAATATGTGACTGTTTATACATAACTAAAAAAATTAGAAAATCGTGCGCCGAGTATAACTATTTCTAAATACCTGTAATATTCTTGGTGGGTTTTTTTGTGTGGCCCATAAAACTGGCAAACTGCTCCATTTCAGTCTCGCTAACATTCATGACTTGAAGGACTGTTGCTATTTGTTTTCTAAGTCTAGTAGATGTAAACAGGTCTTTATTTGTAACACCAGACAAATCAGCTAATTTTTTTAAAATGTGATAACCACTAAGCCATCTGTTTGTAGTTTTTGGATTAGCAAGCAAATATTCATTTGAATCAGGTACACATTTCGACCTAACGGATAACATGGTATCAATGAGAAGTTGAATTTTTTTGGGAAAGAGAATGACCACAGGCTTGCTACCTTTACCCCCAGCTATAACTCTTTTAAATGTTTTGTTAACAAGTTTTCGATTTCTGTGAGAGATTCTAAAAACTCCTCAGCGTTGTTAGATTTTGTATTACTTGTGTAAGTGTTTAGCTTTAAAAACTGTACTTCTCCCCTATGCGTTTCCTGTTGATTAGTAAAGTCAAAGCCATAACACACTCTGATAATTTCCGAAAATGAATATCCACCTGTTCATTTTTCTTGATATATTCGGAAGCTTTATTTGCTTGATCCATAACATATTTTTTAAATTGCTGAAGTTCTGAAGTAAGAGGAAATATTTTTGGCTTCTCCCATGCTTTCATTCAGATCTTTTAGAGCAAAGACTGAAATATCTGAATTAAAATAATCACTACTCCAAAATTATGAAGAACTCTATCTGTGTTCTTAACAGTAGTTACTTTGGGCACCACAGGTTTATGTATAGTATGCATGATTTCAACTGAATTTGGACCCTAAAGAACATAATATACTATTACTTTGTTCAATAAACGTAACTCTCAGACTGATAAAACTAAAATTATTATAAGAGAAAATTTTGTGGGAAATTAACCAAAAATATAGAATGTTAAATTACTTCAGGTATTAAGGAAACTTTAAGTAAACTTGTAACACATTTATCTGTACCATGAACTAAATTCTAATAAGCTAAATAACGTACCTCGAGAACGTTCTCCAAAATAGTGTATGATTTTGAGTTATGATCTGCAAAAAGCCTCTTTTTGGCTAAGATTTTTTTTTCAGCATCTCCAGTCAATGTTACATTTATATTGGTAAGAGGTAATTCTGATGAACTGTTTTCGTCATGAAAAAAAATATTTGGTATGGGCAAGAGATTTGAACTTTTATGACTGAGATCTTCTTGAATAATATTTGGTGAGGGCGTCTAGAAATAAACAAAAAGAATAACGTGATGTAATAAAATGAAACATTTTTTCGTTTTAAGAATTGCCTATAACTACAGGTTGCAACTTGCCATTCGCAGGCCTGATAGGCCATCAGATTCATTGCTACAGTCAGATGTATCTGAACAAATAGATGGGCTGTTACTTGATTCAGAGTTAGACAATTCTAGTGTCTTTTTTGGTGAAGCTTCTACGTAATCGTCATTTCCTTCATCAGAAGAATAATTTCCTCCACGCGGGCTACTTATATTACTTGGTTTGGAGTTAGGCAGTTCTATTATCTTTTTTGAAAGAGTTTCTGGTGGAACTTCTATGTAACCAGGATCTTCTTGATCCGAAGAAATATTTCCTGCATGCTGACTGTTCAAATATTCTTGATCCGAAAAAACATTTCCTCCATGCGGGCTGTTTATTTGATCTTTGTACTAAAATTTTTATTTTTTGTAAATTTAACTTTTCAATAAGAACAACGCCATCATAAATAAATTATCTAAAATGAACAATTAATTAAGAAATGTTCTTAACAAAGCTTAACTTAAAATCATTTAGTGATTTTTTATTTTTATTATCGCCCAGTATATTAAATTTTATGATATAAAAACCAAAGTAATGTGCTTGACAGAATGTCGCTAAAGGACACCGTACCTTGGTGAACTAAATCTTGGTTAAACAACATATACACTTTTTTAATTCTGGGTAAAAGAAAATGTAGAACTAAGATAGGAAAAGAATTTTTCAAAAATAAAATTAAGCTATGATATGTTTGGGACACTTGGTAATAAAAAAGTACCGAGTTCTATATATGTTTTTCTTACTTTCTACAAAGAAATACACTAAAAAGATAGACTTTTTTGGGACACTCTATCTCTGGTCGTAGACATACGATCTTCCTAAAATTCGCAGAATATATTTCCTTCACCAAAGTATAAAATATATAAAAAAATTCGCGATTTTAACCGGGACCACTTTTCTCATGTAACCGGCAAGGTATCCTTTGTATACAGAACGTGTTTTAATATGTATATACAGTGACCGGCACTAAGTACGCATCATATGGAAATTTTTTTTATTATTAGATTTTGTCAATTTCAGATATGTGCAATCGCTTCTGCATCAAAAAGAACCCAAAAAACGTACAGTGCCTTCGTAATTCCGTGTTTGGCGGGATATTTAAAAACATTAAAAATTATGTCTCAAAAGACACTTATTTGGAAAAATAACAAAAAATGTTGTTCAGGATGACATTATAATGCTATATATGTTAGAAAGGCCATCACATGTGAAATATGCAATCTGTTTTTAGTTTAACGGCCAACCATTTCGACCTAAATATTTAGTTCAAAAATAATTGAATTTTCACGCACGGAATATTGTTAATTTTCCAGGTATTTATCATCTTGCCGTTTCCAAACTATAATAAATCTAGTTTATGCCCTAACCACTTATTTTATCTATTTAACTGCTATTTTTGTTATTAATTCCTTCAATATAATTTGTGGTTTACTTGGGTATGTGAAACTAAACTCGATATTTGTAAAAAAGCTTACAATTTTTGCAATTTCAAATATTTATTTTAATTTTTTGTACTTGTAGTTGCGATAGAAATAGTAAAACTGGTAGTTTAACACCATTTTTTTTGTACACCCGGAAGAGTTAGAACTTTCGCGGAATTAGAAAAACTCTTGGTATCGGCTACAACATATTCAAATTTCATAAAAATCAGCAGAAGGCCAAACTGCTCTTAAATTGTGCCATATCCGAGGGGTAAACCGCAGAAATTATTTTTGTACACCAATTGCTACATTGCTTAATATTGCTTCAATATATCTGCATTGCTTGGCATTGCTTCACATTGCTCGCATTGCTTTACATTGCTCGTATTGCTTTGCATTGCTCGCATTGCTTTGCATTGCTTTGCATTGCTTTACATTGATTTGCATTTCTCGCATTGCTTTGCATTGCTGTTCATTGCTAATGGTTGTTTTTAATGTTTAAAAAGCAAAATTCATTACTCAAATATCGACTTAAATATTAGCTTACGCCCTGCTGTCCCAAGCGGTTTACCCCTCGAGGATTTATGGTTTGTAATAAAACTAAAATAGCATAAATATAATAAATAATTCTATCAACACTTATAAAGTATATATCAACATAAAAACCAAAAAATAAATATCCTTTATTAAAAACCATAAATATTATATTAAAAGTCACCCCCCAAACTTTTTAGTTTTTGTCATTCGACAAAAATGTTGAATACGGAAGTTTAGAGTACATTCTAAGCTATTTGAGGCATATATTTTTTGTATACAAGGACAAGGGTGTTGCATGAAGACAAGACATGGCCCTGTTATATATTTTTAAATGGAACACCCTGTATATTAGTGAATTTTTAGAATACAAGAAAAATTTTAGATATTTTTATGTTTTTGCTGTTTACCTATTACTGACATTTTAAAATTGACAACATTGACGAATTTTGGCAGTTTGTAAAACCTAAACCGTTTAAACTCAAGAAAATCAGTTTGCACATGCCTATCTTAGATTCTTATAAACTATGACACTAATACATCTAATAAAAGGTTTATTCTCGGTTTTATTTAATTTTACATATTTTAATGTAACCGACTATATATATAAACAGAGTAAAAAAAGAAATTCAACAAGTAAGGCACTGTATTTAGATTAACGAAGTCTTTAACAAAACAAATTCCACGAACATTTATGATTTGAAAATAATCGCATTTTTTAACATTTTGAGGGTTTTTTATTTCCCGGCATATTTTTGGTCCCGGGTTTCCCGGAAGCAAGTACCTATTACATTCCCGGGAATTCCCGGGTCTCCGGGAAAATATCATTAAATAAAAACATTTTGAAAAATTATTAGGCAAAGACGTATTTTATTTTTTCCTGGTCAGTAAATATAATCAAATAAAACAAAAAACAAAAAAACAAATTCCCTTATAGCAGAATTATCTACACATACAGCGTCGGTTAACAAAAACAAAACTCAACATTCTCAATATGATTAAAAATAATTTAGAATTAAAAAAAGGGTTATGAAATGTCAAATAGAAATTAAATCCTAAATTTGTTTTCCTAGAGAAAAATGGATTTCAAAAATACTAAAGCGTTTAGAGTAGAATCAGATTTTGTTACAAAATTTCCCGCAAGAGAAAATACCGAGAAAAATACCATTTCACTGTCGATTGAATAGGTCTAGCAGCTAACAGGGCATTATATACAGGGTGTTCGAAAAATAGACGGAGATATTTCAGAAGGTGATTCCTTAATATGAAAAAGTTCCTATAGAATGGGCCGGAAATGCAGAGTTCTCATGATACAGGGTGTTAAACTTAACAAAAAAACGTTTTTTTATTAATATCTTAAAACATATTTACTCGATTCTGTTGAAATTTGGCAATGTTATTTGGGGCATTAAAAGGCTAATTTAGCCATAAAGGGAATAAAAGTAGTAAGTCCAGTTAAGTTATTATGTGATTTGTTTAACAAAAATCGAGACAAAAATGCATAATCCAATTTTGTCCAATGACACGCAATAAAGTGTTTTTTTTTCCTTGAAAACGAAGTGAGATACGAAAAAAAAGCAAGAGACAAAATAGTTGTATTTTTAGATGGTTAATAAAAAAATATATAAAAGTTCAAAAAAAGGCAGTAGCATACGTCAATAATATTTGCTAATGTGTCCCCCGGGACTCCACTGGACTTAATAATTTTAATATTTTTAGGGCTAAATTAGCCCCTTAATATTTTTTGAGATATTGAAAAAAAAGCTTTTTTTTTTAGTTTTACACCCTGTATTTTGAAAACTCTGCATTTCCGGACCCATGTTTATAGGACCTTTTTTCATATTTTTTTGGCAGGGAATCAGCCTCTAAAGTATCTCAGTCTATTTTTCGAACGCTCTGTATATTAAGATTATGTTTATAGGCAATAGGCATGTCTCTTTCGGTCACTGACGGTGTTTTAGAACGTAATATAAATAAAAAACATCTAATGATTGTGTAACCGGGAATTCCCGGGATCGGCATTTTTTTCCCAGGTAAAGCCTAATCGGATTTCCCGGGATCGGGAACCCAGGAAAAAAACCCTAGTAACCACCTCGCTAACCACCAATATTTTATTTATTTGGCGTGCCACATTTGCTAAAATTATTAACAAATAACTTCTTTTTTAGATATATTTATCTTTAAAAAATCTGATAAATGCTTTTAAGAGAACGTGTATAATCTAAATAAGGTTAAGCAGTACAGGTTAGCATATAGATTACAGATGAACACCAAATAATTAAAAAAAAACTAAGGTAAAATCGAGGGTAAAATTATCAGCTTAAGTATACAGCCAATGAAACTGCAAATTTTATTGAAGTGAATAATTAATTAGCTGATTTTCTAAATGCGGGTAACTTGGAAACTTGTCAGGCTTTTATGGATGTTTCGGAACAAAATGAATTTTTATATAAAATAATAAAATAATTTTTAAAAATTTAAAAGTTATTGTTAAAAATTACAAAAAATGTGACTAATACCATCAAATGTAATCAACCTATAAATGAAAGCTGACTATTTCTTCGGTTTTAGTGTTACGGAAAATATTACAAAAAAAATACCGATTTTTGCAACTCGACGCTTGAAAATCATCAGAAATGCTTGTGAAAATGCTAGAAATCCAACACCAGTTCAGTTCTGCAGAGCGTTCAAAATAAAGTTTTCCTTAAAATCTTTTAATCCTACTAAAGGTGGTTATAATATTAGAAGATGCTTCTGATATTTTGTTGGCTATTACCCCTGAACTGGGGAATATTTTTACAGACAGAACAGGAAAAATGTTCAATTGATTCTGAGAGTTGGACGTAACGATTATCAAAATTTTCCATTAAAATATTTTTTTGCACTTCGAGGCGAATTTATTATACATTTATAATTTGTTATAATTGCGAATTTTAGCAAATAGAGAATTAAAATGTCGATTAGGCCACAAAGGACACCAAAACTTACAATACCACAAAATTGTTTGTTAAAAAAAACATTATATGTTTTTTTAAACACGATTTTACTTTGATTCTATGTTTTGTTATATCAGTATTTTGCCTCTTACTAAGTTGCAAAACAAATTATTCAAAAAGTTATATCATGCTCAAACAAAATCATTCACATTGTACCCTGTAAGTAAATTATAACGACTAAATTTTTATAAGTAATAAATTTACCGTATTTCTGTATCAGAATAACAGGTATAACACATCTGGCGTTCAGACAAAATAAAACATACTTATTCATTTACATTGTTAAGTTTCCCCCACCCCCCCCCCATTATTTATTAGATCTTGATATGTGTAATATTAACATAGCTTTATCCTTTAAGATATTTTCAAATATCACAACATCAAAAAAAATACGTCAAACACAGGCAGGATATAATAAATTAAAAATCCACACATTCAAGCGACGTTAGATATACATAGGTTATCTCTCTTCTATTTATATAATTTAACGAGATGAGCGCCAAAATAATAGGTTACAAACCATAGATTTGTATTGTTTCACATTGCTTTACATTGCTTTACATTGCTTCGCATCGCTCACATTGCTTAACATTGCTTTACATTGCTTTACATTGCTTTGCATTGCTTCGCATTGCTCACATTGCTTTACATTGCTTCACATTGCTTCGCATTGCTTCCCAATTTTTCGCATTGCTTGTGCATTGCTTACATTTTCAATACATTGCTCGCATTGCTTTTACATTTTCTAGCTCTTGTACACCACATTGCTTCAGCGATTTACCCCTCGGCCATATCCTTCGTCGATCCACGCGTCAACAATGATAATAGATACAATTCCAACAATTTGCCAAAAGTCAATTTACTAATTGTTCGAATAAAAAACTTTAATTCAAATTGCGTGGATGCATGGTCTTTGATTATTAATAAACAGTATCGAGATGATAATGTCTTAGATATATTTCAGTGACCTTTTATGAAGCAGCTGAAGACCTGGAAATTGACAGATTTCAAATTTTCTTCGAATAAAATAGAAATAGCTTGCGAATCTTTACAAAATATTATTTAAAATATCACTGTTGGCTATACTAATGAGTTTCTTTATCATAAATATATTTTTCGAAACTGAAAATTTGTTTATGGCAAAACAATTATTTTAATTTTTTTACCTCAGATTTTTTTTCAAAACCGTACATAGCAATATAATGTCATTCTGAACAACTTCTTCTAATAACATTTTTGCAATTTTTTCAAATAAGTGTTTTTTGAGACAATTTTTAATTTTTGAACATTTTCCGCCAAACACGAAATGACGGACGGCACTGTTCAACGTTTTTTTTTTCGGTTATTTTTGATGCAGAAGCAATTGCACATATCGAAAATTGTCAAAATCTAATGATAACAATATTTCCCATATGATGCGCACTTACTGCCGGTCACTGTACATATATTGTATCCCCGAAAATGAATTATTTGACCTCAAAAACTTATAAAATGACACGCAACATCATATTTACTCCCCCATTCCCGCTACCCTTAAGGCGGAGTGTTGCATTTGACAAATAAATTCGGATTAACCTAAATTCTTGATGGTATAATCAAACTGTATGTCACTACATATTTTCCAAAAATTTCCCTTTTTTTTTCGTGCAGCAGAACTCCCTTCTTACCCCTTAACATATTTCTTAATCACCCTGTATACAGAAAGCTAACAATACAAATATTGTATTCCCGAAAATGAATTATTTGACATCAAAAACTTATAAAATGACATCTAAGATATTATTTTATATTTTACACCGCCACACCTCTCCCGCTACCCTTATTGCATCTGATAAACTAAATACGGATTGACCTTAAATCTTGATGATATAATAAATATGATAAAAATGGATCACATTTTCAGTGTTTTACCCCTTTCGCCCCTTTTTACCCCTATCATCCCTCTCATCCCTCCATTTTTTTTAAATTAAAACCTCAAATCATAAAACACAAATATTGCGTAATCCAAACATCTTTAAAATGGAACATTTTTCTATTATTTTCAAAAAATTGTAAGTTTTGAACTAATTAACTCCCTTTTTACTCCCAGTTTTTAAGAATTTTATAGTACAAAACAAATACAAGCAACTTGGCGAGCTCCCGCACACTAAAATCGGTTAGGCGCTCCCGATAAATCGGCGGTTAATTTCCAAAATTTGTAATTTTTAACAAATTAACCCTCTTTCTAACCCCGCCCTTTAAGAATTTCGTAGCACAATAAAATGGAATCCACCTGGAGAACCCCCGAACAAAAAATGAGCCGGGGTTTGACGTCAATATCTCCGGGGAAACTTCTTTAAAAAAAAAATTCAGGGATGAGTTTCGTATATCAGAGCTATTTCATTATGCTGCTTTGTAAAAAACTTTTTCAGAACTGAGTGAAGAAAACTGTCATAAAATTATTTGTAAAAAATGAGGATGATCTTAAGACGAACATTACATTTTCAAATCAGAGTTTTATATTTATTTTGTTCGTCATTATATGTTTATATTAAACATGCTAGCCAGTATAAATAAACATGACATTTTGTCTTGTCTAAAAGAACAATTAAATGTTTTAGCCAACTTTTGCAGTTGTGTTTGTACTTTGATATTCATTTAACAATCAATTTGTTTTAATGATTTTGTTAAATTTTTGTTAATGTTTTGTTTGAATATACATATTTTAAAAGTATATGAATGAAATTTACTACAATAAATGTAAAAGATAAAGGCTTTGTTTCATTTAATGTGTAACATATGAGAACCTAAAAAGTTTTTTAGGAAACTTGTAAATCTCCGGGTGAAGGGTATTCAAAAGATGACAAGTCTACTCAGTACTCAATAGTGGAACAAGGCCGACGTTAAATAATAATTTTTAAAAAACTGGAAGGAAGTTACTAAAGTAGGGAACTTTACAAATTGACCTTGTACATGTTATGCAAACTCTGTCAAATGATGTCCAAAACAGCGGTTTTCCCAACACTATTCCATATTCCATTATTAAAACTTGAGAAATAAATGCAGAATCTTAAACAGACAGAACCGGTCAGTGATTCCCCGAATTTGCAATTCCGAACTTGCAAGAATTGTCGATTGTCGGTAGGTATTGGTTAATGCGGAGTTTACTGTAATGTACTTTGATTTTTCGATGACTTGCTTAGATTGTAAATTTCTTATTACAAATAGTTTAAAATTAAATAAGTCGAAACTTATTTTTCTAATTAGATAATAATAAAAATTGTTACAAAAGTTTAATAAAATGATGCATAGTACCTACCTGTTCGTTCTCTTCTACACTTATTTTCTTTGCTAAACTTACACAAAGTTTACCTCTATAAGACATAGTTTATAATTCTTCGAACCACGTGTATAATGTGTCCTGGCTTAAAATCAACAACATACTGAGATTAAACGCGTGATATGCGGTAGCTGGTAGGCCCATAGATTTGACAATAATGCTGGGCTGACCAAAAACCTTTTCATATATAGATTTGTATCACTGTGGGCTGACCAAGAGCATGGGCGAACAAAGGGGTAATTAATATGTTAAATGTTTTTTTTTGAGAAATTTCTTACCCCTCTCAGTGGCCTATTACTAAAATGGTAATGAAAAAAAGTATTTCGAAAAGTATATACCCGAATACCAACGAGAAGTGTCGGGTGGACGAACGCCCTTTCTATATACCGGGCTGACCACTATGCCATAAACAAATATATATATATATATATATATATATATATATAATATATATTTATATATATATATATATATATATATATATATATATATATATATATATATATACATATATATTTATACATATATATATATATATATATATATATATATATATATATATATAAACCAAAATAAGGAAAATATATAACGCGGTTAGAACTAGTATATAGCAGAAAATGGATTCTTTGGGATGACCGCTAAAGCAATGGAATTTGGCTAACCATAGACACGTGTTTCTGACTTAAGGTCTTCATCAGTACAGTCAACTAGTTGAAAGACGAGTACAACTAGTGCCAAAATGAATACACAAAACAATACCAGAGTCACCAACAGGAGCAAAACCGACATTTGTGATTACCAAGAGAACATCCGAAATCTTCGCCGGACTTGATACTCTATTTACCACGGAGCAGCATATAGCCACCTGTGGCGAAACTCATAACCCAAGAGTAGTAAATCAAAATAAGGAAAATATATAACGCGGTTAGAACTAGTATATAGCAGAAAATGGATTCTTTGGGATGGGATATATATATATATATATATATATATATATATATATATATATATATATACAGGGTGACATCGCGTGGTTCCAACCGCTGAACTTGTTGTACATGAAAATCATATATTCTTTTTTTTTTAAACTCGATGAACAGTGGATTTTATCATAATCAATGCAGAAGCTATCTTTCTTGTGCTAATTGAAGGATTTTAATATGCCAAATTCAGGATATTTTCATATCACGAACACCCGTTAAAACGGGACGATTCTGGTGTCCTTCTGAAGGAAATTTCCCATGTTGTCTTGCATACCAAATATTTTTGAAAAAGTCAGGTGATTTGGAAGTCTACAACGAGGAAATCTTCGACGATAGTCTCTGACTGCACCTCGGCCGTTTCCATCGCAGAAACTATAAACGAAAATAATATCAGCCTACTCTTCATTAGAAAACTGATGTGGCATTTTAAAGTCCGTTAAAATTATTTAACTAAATTTACTATTATCGATAATATAATCTGCAACTGAATTTTATGATGAACATATTTAATTAAACTCAGTCAGAAATTGATTTGACACCCTGCACATTGCATTGGTGAGAAATAAGGTTTCGGGAAACCTGCCCCCTGATTTGGAACCACTTTAAGTACCTCTATCTACGGTTACCCTATGTACACTTTGTGGTGGGACACACTATGTATATACATATATATATATATATATATATAATAAACAATTACTCCCACAGAAAAATTAATTTTTTTGTAGATGTTCTGACGAAGTCACGAATATTGGAGAAAAAGATAAGTTCTCTTTATACAACCTGTAAACATCATCCTTATTTTTTTTTTCAATTAAAACATGACTTGTAAATATGTAATTTGTTAGCCAAGACATGCCAATGTCTTTAATTTTCGATGTATGTGACTTTCAAATATAGGCCAAAGAGTTTGGTGTTACCCTTGTTTTGAACAAGTTTAGATTGACCCCTCATTATACTGTTGTGACAAATAATGGACACAAAAATAATACATCGGAGAATGTCTGTCGGATCCATTAAGGTCTAATGAGAGTCGAATCAAATTTTCTCAGTTCGCTTCATATCCTGTTTGAGGGCACTAAACGAATTAAATGATCCTAATGACACGGGTTACCGAAACCCTGCATTATCCTAATAACGTATATTAGTATTTCATTTGTCCGACATTAACATCGGAAGAAAATTAAAAAAAAGACGTAAACTTTGTGTTTTTCAATTTGATTGTTAGGTCATGCGATGGGTGAAGAACCGGTTGATGTATATATGCAACGCACATGGTATGCACGTGCACTGCTAAAATTATAAAACTAAAGAAGAGCGTACGTTTAAAGACTGAAAAATTTGAGAAAGTTAACATCAGTATTTGCGAGTTAAAAAAAACAAATTGTAATTTTTTGAAGAAATGAATTTGAATTTGTACCTAAAAAAGAGCATTGTCACTATAATCGAGTACAACTCTACACTTCAAAATATGTAAACTTTAAATGCTGTGTCCTTAGACATGGTTGATATTTGACGTATTATAAATATTATATGAAAGTTAACTTAATAACTTCTGATTTAACCTGAAGTCTATTTATTTAAACATTTGGCCTTTTAAGTTGATTCGCAACATACAAGCGGGAGACCGAAGTTATAAGATAAAAAGGCGTAGGCGGCATTTTTACAGGAGGCGAAAAAATCAATAAGTTGTTAGATCTGATTCCTTGTAAAACTTTTTTTTTCAAATTTGAATTAATCAGTTTATTACAAATTTAATGTGGCAAATACGCAATGTATGCACAAGACTAACATCTTAAGTTTTTTGATTGTCAATGACAGTTAAGACCCTCATAAGCCCCTTAGTTTTATTCGTTCAATACGCAGTGAAAAATGTTTGCTTAAACAAACGGCTATTCGAGAATAAGTTCTTCTAGTGAAAACACGTTTAAATAACTCATTGTTTAGCGCAACCATTAATTCGAATATTCTAGATTATTGCCATGAGTCAATAATCTAGAATATTCTAATTAACCAAAACATCTTTAAATAAAACAAAATGTATTTAATATTAATAAATATTTGCCAAATAAACTATTTATTTAGATTTTTTTCATTATTTTTATCAGAGTATTATTGAATTAACTTTTGTATTAAAAAATGGAACACTACGTTCACTCAATTTCAATTGTAAACGTGTCTTATAAATAAATGGAAATTGAAGGGCGATAGAGGACAACATAATTCAATAAGTGATTTAAAATTATGGTAGCTAAAATAAGACTAATGGGGGACCCCATTGAAGTGCCAAAAACTTGTTTATTATAATATAACTAGCTAAAAACAAATTGGCGAAATATGGAGTATATAAAAAAGAAAAGTGTTTTAATTGCTGTTTCCACGGACAGATACCTGTTTTTTTCGTTTATTCAAAGTACGGTTAAAATAAAGAAAAAAACACTATTTTATATATATATATATAATTTACGTCAGAAGTTTCGGGAAAGCGGTCTGTGACTATTCAAACTCTAATTGTTTTAGATCTCAATATTTCGTCAAATGTTTATTGACTTCATCAGGAGACAACTAGAAACAATAAATTTATCTTAATTAACACACCATAGAAGAAAATATATAAAAATATACAGTCACATTACTACTTAAAATATACTTACAACGTAAGAGTTAGTCGAACATATTACAAAACAAGGACGATAAAAGCAACATTCTGTGCATTGAGGACAACTATTTTCACACTTAACATGTATTATTACAAATATAAAACGATCTGTGCATTCAACAATGTTTTGAACCATAATGGAAAAAGCCTAACAACACAAACAACAAAAAAAAAAAAACCAAACCGATAAATTGATATCAGTGGTTCTTATACTTTCATAAAACATAGAATAGTGAATTTTAAACTTAATATATGTATATAGGATGTTACTTATTGATCGTCACATTTGGTTTAAAATATTGCAGTAAATATTGCTTAGTTTATTTGTGTCCAATTTTGAATTAATTGCATTTTTATTCTTATTGATATGGCACATTTCAAGAAACAATCTATTTCTATAGCTGTCATGGTGTTCTAGTATCTTAACATTGCTATAATTAAATTTATGACCCGTTTTCAAGTGATGCTGTACCAATGCGCATGAATTTTTGCCTATATGGCAATCACTTTTATGTTGTGTTACTCGTTGTTTTAACCACTGCGAAGTTTGGCCAATATAACAACCGTCACAACCCAAGCAAGACACTTGATAAACACAATTAGTTGTTCATCCAGTTGGAGTTTTTTCTTTGACCTTTGAAAATACCGAGTAATTTTGTATGAGGCTATATTTGGCTATTTTTATGTTCGAAAAAGGCTTAAACAGTGAAATAATTGAATTGGTAAGATTATTTATAAATGGAATCCTGACATATTTTACTTGTTGATTACTGTCTTCTGTGGGGCCGTCATAAAAGCTTGTGTTATAAATGAGCTTTTTTAAAATGTGTTTGGGGTAACCATTGTTCACAAACATAACAAAAAGTTTGTCTAGGTTCTGTTGTAAATACATAACGTCACTAATGTGTGTTACCCTATTTTTCATTGCAATGACAGTATTGTATTTCTGATTGGTTGGATGATTTGAAAAATAATTCAGGTATCTACCAGATGACGTATCTTTTTGGTACCAATCTAAAATAATTTTGTTTTCGTCTGTTCTTATGACTTTAGTATCTAAAAAGGGCACACTTTTATGTTTTTCATAATCAATTGTAAATTGCAAATGGGTGTTGAAAGAGTTAAAATTATTTAAAACAACCTGAATCTGATCAGTTGGAACAGAGCAAATTAGATCATCTACGTATTTATAGATAAAGGGCAAGTGAAAAGGCAAATTTGGTATTATTGTGTCTAACAAGTGATCTAAGACAATAGTTGCTAGAATAGGACTAATAGGAGAACCCATGGGAGTTCCAAAGATTTGTTTATAAAATTGGCCGTTAAAACCAAAATAAGTGTTATTAAACACAAAATTAATTAGTTCTATGAACGCATTTTTCGATAAGCTAGTAAATTTTTCAATTTGGTGCCATTTCTGCTCTAAAATATCACTAACCAAACTCAGTGGGATATTAGTAAACAAAGATACCACGTCCAACGATATTAAAACATAGTTTTGTGGTAGCTGAACACCGCTAACAGCATTCACAAATGTGAAGGTGTCTTTAATATTGTAATTGGATTCATACTCAAAACTCAATTTTAAAATGTTTGCCAAATATTTTGAAAGGTTATAAGTAGTAGAGTTCACTGAACTAACAATTGGCCTTAAGGGCACATTAGGTTTGTGTATTTTCGGTAGGCAATACAGTTTAGGAAAAGAGGAATTATATATCATTAAATGTTTGGCGTCTATTTCAGTGAGTTCTTTTTTAGTTTTTAATGTTTTTATTAAATTGTTATAAGCTAATTGTATAGAAGTGGTTGGATCTTTATTTAACACAACATATGTAGAAGTGTCACTCAATAAGGTTTCAGTCTTACCCGTGTAATCCACTTTATCCATCGCAACAGTACAGCCTCCCTTGTCAGATTGTAAAATATATAAATCAGGATTATTTTTTAAAAACTTTCTGGTTTTTTTGTACAAATGTTTCACATGGGACGTTTGTCCTGTGTTTGAGTTTTGAACAAAATTTGTGACTACATTAGTAACTCTAGCCCTTAAAAGATCTTGTGAGTCATTAGGTATTTCTTCTATAATATTTTCAACATCAGCCAAAAAATGTTCTATTTTGAAATCATTTATTTCACAGGGAACACTGAATTTTGGCCCTAGTGATAAAAAGTTTGAAATGTCCTCTGGAATGTCAACGGTGGAAATGTTTTTGAACCATCTTGAATTATCCACAAACAGAGTTTGTAATTCAGAAAAACTTTTATTTAGTGTATTAAATTTTTTAATATTATTTTGTTTAATTTTTTTATAGGTAGCCTCAAAACTTAGCTTTAAATGATCCTGATAATTTTCAAAAATATTAAGGGGAATAATATTTTTTAGCTCATGTTTAGTGTTAATTATACTACGCTGTATTCCTGAAATGTTACTGCAAGTAATTTTAATTTCTAAAGATAAAGTACGTTTACTTAAAGATACAATAAAATTATCCATTCTATTATTAAAACGCAAGTCATTACCAGCAATTAAAAGTCCGTGAACGTTTCTTCTACCATCCTGAACATGTCTCGGAATTATTCTTGATTTGCGACAACGTAATAAGAATATTCTTCTATTGGTATTGGCGGCAAGTTTCTGATTCAGATTTGCCCATGTTTTCATTAATTTAGTAGCGTGCAATCCATAGATGTTACATATATCTTGATAAAAACCCATCATTAATGTAGATTCAGTATTCTCGACCGTGTTATTAGTAATTTACGTCAGAAGTTTCGGGAAAGCGGTCTGTGACTATTCAAACTCTAATTGTTTTAGATCTCAATGTTTCGTCAAATGTTTATTGACTTCATCAGGAGACAACTAGAAACAATAAATTTATCTTAATTAACACACCATAGAAGAAAATATATAAAAATATACAGTCACATTACTACTTAAAATATACTTACAACGTAAGAGTTAGTCGAACATATTACAAAACAAGGACGATAAAAGCAACATTCTGTGCATTGAGGACAACTATTTTCACACTTAACATGTATTATTACAAATATAAAACGATCTGTGCATTCAACAATTTTTTAGATTGGTACCAAAAAGATACGTCATCTGGTAGATACCTGAATTATTTTTCAAATCATCCAACCAATCAGAAATACAATACTGTCATTGCAATGAAAAATAGGGTAACACACATTAGTGACGTTATGTATTTACAACAGAACCTAGACAAACTTTTTGTTATGTTTGTGAACAATGGTTACCCCAAACACATTTTAAAAAAGCTCATTTATAACACAAGCTTTTATGACGGCCCCACAGAAGACAGTAATCAACAAGTAAAATATGTCAGGATTCCATTTATAAATAATCTTACCAATTCAATTATTTCACTGTTTAAGCCTTTTTCGAACATAAAAATAGCCAAATATAGCCTCATACAAAATTACTCGGTATTTTCAAAGGTCAAAGAAAAAACTCCAACTGGATGCACAACTAATTGTGTTTATCAAGTGTCTTGCTTGGGTTGTGACGGTTGTTATATTGGCCAAACTTCGCAGTGGTTAAAACAACGAGTAACACAACATAAAAGTGATTGCCATATAGGCAAAAATTCATGCGCATTGGTACAGCATCACTTGAAAACGGGTCATAAATTTAATTATAGCAATGTTAAGATACTAGAACACCATGACAGCTATAGAAATAGATTGTTTCTTGAAATGTGCCATATCAATAAGAATAAAAATGCAATTAATTCAAAATTGGACACAAATAAACTAAGCAATATTTACTGCAATATTTTAAACCAAATGTGACGATCAATAAGTAACATCCTATATACATATATTAAGTTTAAAATTCACTATTTTATGTTTTATGAAAGTATAAGAACCACTGATATCAATTTATCGGTTTGGTTTTTTTTTTTTTTTTTTTTGTGTTGTTAGGCTTTTTCCATTATGGTTCAAAACATTGTTGAATGCACAGATCGTTTTATATTTGTAATAATACATGTTAAGTGTGAAAATAGTTGTCCTCAATGCACAGAATGTTGCTTTTATCGTCCTTGTTTTGTAATATGTTCGACTAACTCTTACGTTGTAAGTATATTTTAAGTAGTAATGTGACTGTATATTTTTATATATTTTCTTCTATGGTGTGTTAATTAAGATAAATTTATTGTTTCTAGTTGTCTCCTGATGAAGTCAATAAACATTTGACGAAATATTGAGATCTAAAACAATTAGAGTTTGAATAGTCACAGACCGCTTTCCCGAAACTTCTGACGTAAATTACTAATAACACGGTCGAGAATACTGAATCTATATATATATATATATATATATATATATATACACACATATATATATATATATATATATATATATATATATATATATATATATATATATATATATATATATATATATATATATATATATATATATATATATATATATATATATATATATATATATATATATATATATATATATATATATATATATATATATATATACAAAGAGGTTTTATTTCGGGTCTAGCGGTCCGTGGGAAAAAAAAAGAAGAAACTCTTTTTCTAACTACAAAAATTATAAAGAATAGGTCCAATTAGAATTATAACATTAAAATGACAATCAAAAGAATAAAATTTTGTCTAGATATACATAGTCAATACATACTTAAAAATTACTTACAAGATGGTAGAGTTAATAATTTTTAAATTTTAACATTTCTACGTTACAACAGCTCGAATAATGTGGCGTTTTTAATGATAATATTCATGTCCCAGCAGTTGAATTGCAAAAAAAAAAGAACAAAACATATTAGCTACACAAGCCTTTTCTAGATGGTAATAAATTGTACGAGGTGAACTATTCTATGGTGTGCATTTAAAAAGTATTGTTACATAAAATTTAAAAGATTGCAATAAATATTGCTCAGCTGATTGGTATCTGATTTATAATTAATGCAATTTTTGTTCTTTTTTATGTGGTACATTTCTAAGAATAACCTTTTTTTGTAATTCGATTCCATCTCTAAAATTTTAACATTGGAAAAGTCAAAATTGTGGCCTGTTTTTTGATTGTGTTCAGCCAACGCACAAGAGATTTTCCCTAAACGGCAATCACTTTTGTGGCCGGTTATTCTTTGCCTAAGCCACTGAGATGTTTGCCCGATATACTGTCCATTACATTCCAAGCAGGACAACTGATACACAACGTTACTATTAAATAATGAGGGTTTTTGATCTTTGACCCTAGAGAATAGATTAAAGTTTTTTATTGTATTATATTTTGCTATTTTTATGTGAGGAAAATCTTTGAATAATTTTGCAATATTATTAGTTAGGCCACTTATAAATGGTAGTTTTCTATATTTAAGTTCAAGCGGTTGAACCTCTTCTGTAGGGCCATCATATGTATTTGAATTATAAATCAGTTTTTTTAGAATATGTTTCGGATACCCATTATTTAAAAATATCTCTAATAGTTTTTTTAAGTTGTCTTGTAAAAATGAATCATCAGAAATATGCATTACCCTGTTTTTCGTATTACTATTACTGTATTATATTTTTGATTCTTTGGATGGTTAAAGAAATAATTTAAAAATCTAGTGGGTGCTGTTGGTTTCTGATACCAATCCAAAATAATTTTATTTTCTGGGTTCCTAATTAGCTTAGTGTCCAAAAATGGTATACTACGTTGGTTTTCTTTTTCAATAGTAAACTGAATATTTTTATGAAATGAGTTAAAATATCGCAAAATAAGTTCTGTACTGTCCTCCGGTACCGAACAAATTACATCGTCTACGTATTTATATATAAAAGAAATCTGAAATGGCACATTGGGGATAACACTGCTGAATAAATTATCTAAAACTATTTTTGCAAGAATAGGGCTTATGGGTGCGCCCGTAGGGGTGCCAAAAATTTGTTTATAGAACCTATTATTAAAACTAAAGTGTTGTTAAAGATAAATGTGATTAAATTTATGAAATTATTTTTTGAAAGTGTGGTGAATTTCTTAATTGTTTCCCATTTAGTGTTTAAGATGTCAATTACTAGATTACAGGGAATATTAGTAAGTAAAGACACAACATCTAACGAGACTAATACATAGTTGTTAGGTAATTGAAAATTATTTATAATATTAACAAAAGAAAATGTGTCTTTGATGTTGTAATTAGTTTCATCTCCCAAAGCATTTGTTAAAATGTCTGCTAAATATTTTGATATATAATAGGTTGTAGAATTAATAGAGCTAATTATTGGCCGAAAAGGCACATTTGTTTTGTGAATTTTAGGTAAACCATATAGTTTCGGGGAAGATGAATTATAAATTATAAGTTGTTTATATTCTTGTTCAGTAATTTCTTTGTTCGTTTTTAAGCTTTTAATCAAATCATTATACACAGTTTGTAACGAGTTCGTTGGATCTTTAGCTAATTTGTTATACGTGGAAGTATCTTGCAACATTGTTTCGGTTTTTAGTATATACTCACTCTTGTCAATAGCCACCGTACAACTACCCTTATCCGATTGTAAAATGTAAAAGTTAGGATGGAGTTTTAAGAAATTTTTAGTTTTATAATATAATATATTAAATTGATTTGATTGTTCTTTGTGTGAGTTTTGCATAAAATTAGTAACTATGTTTTTAGCTCGTGCCCTTATTAAATCCTTGGAATGGTTAGGGACATCATCTATAATGCTTTCGAGGTCAGCCATAAAAACATTCGATCGAAAATCTTTGCTTGTGCTTGATACACGTAATTTTGGTCCCAAAGAAAGAAAGTCTACTATTTCGGTAGGAATATCTACAGACGAAATATTTTTAAACCACTTGCTGTTGTCAAAAAATATACGATCATGTGAGAGTTTTCTTTGTTTTAGGTGATTGAATTTTCCAATGTTTTTTTGTTTTAGTTTTTTAAAATTTATTATTACAAGTGCATTTCAATCTGTTTTCAAATTCATTTACAATATGATGTGGTAAAATTTCTAATAATTTAGATTTTATTTGTTTAGTTTGCCTGATATTCTTAGAAATGTTATTGCATGTTAATCTAATTTCTAGTGAGATCGTCCTTTTACAACATCTTGAAATAAAATTTTCTACTCTCTACTTTGGCGAAATATCGAGCAATTAAGATAAAGAGTTTCTTCTTTTTTTTCCCACGGACCTCTAGACCCGAAATAAAACCTCTTTGTAATTTCTGTATGGTCGAAAATACTTAACTTATATATATATATATATATATATATATATATATATATATATATATATATATATATATATATATAATATTTGGTAACAATATTTTATTACTTGCTGTAGAAAACTAGAAATAATTGAGAAGTTGGAAATTAAAAAAAAGCATTTGAATAAAAATAAATCAAAAAGCTATTATTAAAATTGTGGATAAATAAATCCAATAATTAATTAGGTATCTTAAATATTAAGGCAAGCTTGTAACGAAGGCATGCCACTTGATAAAATTTTCAAATACCATCTTTTTTCACACATGAAAATTTGCATAGAGTCCTTACAAATAACGAAAACAAGGGTATGGATAATAACAGTATGTTTTTGTCCACCTTCTAAAAACAAACCACAAATATAATAAAAGTTTTAAAATATAATATACCTAGCTAAAACAAGTCTGTTTATAGATGTTAGGTAATAACAACATTTATAAAGTAAAATGAAATGAAAACGATACTGTCAAAACTCGAACTTTTTTTCTAAAAATGTTGCCGCTTGAACAAAACTTTCAAAAAGTCGATAAATCTTTAAAATATTCTCCTGAAAAATCAATAAAAGCGAAGTTATACCCCTGTGTGAATTGGACAACGATATGTAACAATTATTCCAAAATATACTAATACGTCCCGGCTCAAACTAGTATATCCCGAAATTAGATATTTTCTGTATAATATACAAAATACTCAAGACTAATTATTTTTAGTAACTCTGTAGATGATAATAATCACAACAGTTCATGGCTTAATTTAATTACATTGTTAAAAACGATTCCAAAATTAGCTGTCTAATTAAAACATTAAATCCCATAATCCATTTTTAGCGATTGTTAATTTAAATTTCATTATTGGAACAAATTATAATTTATGACTTAGGTGGCGCCGAGGTTTGTTTAACAGTCAAAAATTATGGTAATATATTCAAAGCAGTTATGTGAGGTACTATTTATTAAACCGGAATATTATTTTTTGACATTATTTGAGCATTTTAATTCATACATTTTGAATGAGATACTTTGAAACTATAAACTGAAATAAATGATATTCAAACGTTGACGTTTATAGGATATTAAGTGAACTTTATTGATGGTAATTTTTATTCATATGTTTTAAAACAAATAAAACTAGATATAAATTTAATTGAAAGCTTGATTTTTTCCTTTGCTTTTTTTAATCAGAAAAAAAAGCCAACACTTTTTAATACGCAGTGAACAAAAGGAAGTATGTCGTATACAGCGAGGCTCTGATGCATAAATTTAGGAGACGATAAAAATGGAGCGAAGGCAATTGTTTAAACGTAAATATTCTTATCCCCTGGGACCCGAATTTAATTTTCAATGAAAGAAATTCTTTCTTTCTTTTCTCAGCACGCATGTGCCGATTTCGGCGATGTGAAAGTGGAAACTTAGGTTGTTTATTTTGTTTTATACCGAAGTATGGATGGTTTTACATTTTCCTCTAATTCTGTATTTTCTTTTTATGATCCTCAGAATGAACGTTGGCTTCAATCTCAGACTAAATAAAGAAAGGTTTAAATATGGGCTCCTTTATTTTTTCTTTTTATAAAACTGTTGTGTTGAAACTGTAATATTACCTAAATGATACCGAATACTGATTATGATGCACTTAGTCCTTTTAACAATATCAAATCGAATTAGATCACTTGTACCATTATTATAACTCAGTTTAATTTAAATATTGGCTTACGTTCTTTTTGGTAAAATTTTTTGGGATGAAGAATAAGTTATATTATATCAGTTAGGCAGAAAAAAATTTTTTCAATTTTAATAATACGTAAGTCTGTACTATAATTTTTTTTTTTTAATTCAATTGTCTTTAATTACACAGGTCTGTATTTAAGTGATGCTGATTTCAGTTTTTTCTCTCACGTAAAGTTTTTAAACAAACACTACAACAATGTAGAAAGTAAGAATATTTATATATATTTGGGATAGACAAGAAAGGTAATGAAACCAACAAAACAAATAATAAAACCGCGAAAGTATTAAAAAAATAACATTCATTAATCCTTTATTTTCTTGGAAAATCTTTCTCTATACAAAACTTGTGTAGCCGTTCTTCTGTTTATTCAAGCTCTGTAATATTTTCATTTATTATTGTTACAGTCATTCATCACTGCAACACATAAGTTTTTTATTTTTTGCTTCATATTTAATACTTTTTTCTGCAGCAAAGCTTAACCGCTCAAACTTTAGTGAATTCCATGTCAAGATCTGTTTGAGAGACTGTGTTACATTCCACACAGTCCCAAAAGTTTGGTCTTGGTCCTAAAGAACAAAGTAAAAAAATATAAATCCATAATGCATACGTTCATATATTAAACATATAATAGAGCTGTAGAGGAGAGCAGACGAGGCTCATTAATTAGGATCGGATGGATCAAGAATCCAGGGCAAGTGGACCACTGATTCATGAAATACAATAACAACAGTCTAATAGCTTTTCTTAAAATTCTTTAAAAGCGTAACTCAGTATACTGTTAACTAGTTGAATGAATGAAACATATTGATTACACTAATAATCATAAATAATAAGTTTTAAAAAAGAACGTTTTTTTTAAATCATTTAAAGAATGAAAAATTTCAAAGCATTTCCACCTTTTGTGTTTCTTTTAACTCATGTAAATATTTAAAAAATAGATCAACCTAAGTTCCGTTTTTTAAGAGCTGAAGAAATCAGCTTTGAAATTCAAAAAATGACAACCAAATCCTTGACAAAATCAGTAAGTCTATCAGTTATGTAAGGGACCACAGAAGAATTTTGTTCCAGGTTTCTTTTAAATCACTTTGTAATCTGTGTAAGGCGATGTATATACAATTTCTTAATTCGTAATTCTAATTTTAAATCATATTGTTGTTTTTTAATACAAGTTTAGATATTAAATTTCTAATCTGAATGTAAACCTAAGTCCCTAATTCATTTTCTTAAACTTATCACCAACAAGTGGCAATGAAAAGTTTCTAACTTTTAAGAATAACAAATGACAGTTGGCATAACCATTGTTAACCGATGCTATTGGCACACTAAAAATTAAGGATTATGAATAGAAATTAAGAAAGTTGTTAAACCATTATTAAACACAGGCCGAGCTAAAAATACAGAAATATATTTTTTAAAGATAATGAAAATAATAAGAAATATGAATTAGGAAGTTAGATAAACCGAGCCTAAGATTCCTTCAAATTTAATCACTTAGTAAGATAACTCTATTCGCTAAGGTAAAATAACTATTTATTTGAGGGGGTTGGGGCAATAAGGGACCTAAGCCACTTTTAGATAATTTTGAGAAAATACAGATTTATTATTTTCTATAAATCCCTAAATCTGCGTTTAAATTATTTGAAACGTTAAATAATAAAAAAAGGTTCTCATACACAAATACTTTATTGTCAGTATATTAGCAACATCAAATATATTATGGCAACTGAAAAAATCCAGTTTAAAAAAAAATAATGTGGCTTACGACATTTTTAAGTTAACTTTTTTAGCAAAAATTCCTGTTGTAACAATAGCTTTATACATAATTTTCGAAGCCCCCATCAATATTCTCGACTTCCAGTGCTTCTTCGTTTACATCTTCAGGGGCGTCAAAGATTTGCATATAAAATGCTTGATTTACTGGTGAAATAAATTTCAGTAACTTATTAAGATCTTCAACCTTCTTTTTATTTAATGGTATTGGACCCAAATATACCCAAAATATCATTAATGCCAATCCCCCTTTTGCCAATATTAAATTTGTCAAAATTTCCAGTCAAAGAATATTTTACAAACATGGAGTTTGAACTTTAAGGGCTGCCTCTTTACGGTAATTGGTTTTTTAGTTAGTTTTAGTGAATCGAATGAAAAAAAGTCTTTTGCTTCCATTACAACAACATCGAAAAGATTTGTTCTATTTGATTTCTTCACAATATCATACCATTCCTCTGGACAAAAGACTTGTTTTACGTATTGTTTTCGTTTTTCAATTACACCGAAATTTCGATCACATGGTAGGTAGGTATGTCCTGAAATTAAGAAACGGTGTTCTACAGTTTCAAAAGCCTTCTCGGATTATTCTGGCCAATTATCTGTAAAAAACACCAGGTTATCCTCTACATTCTCTTTTTCCTTAAAGTATCTGTAATTTCGCAGCAGCCGCGTTTAGCGATTGTTTCAGGCCACATAAACATTTTTGCTTTGTCTGTGAGACAGTCATGCACACAAAGATTGTAGGTCCATGCTTTTCTTAAGTAAAAAGCAGGACTAACAGTTAATAAAGGGGTTGGCAAAGCTTTTTGAAGGTCATATGCAATAACTTCTTTAGGTTTGGTTTCTCTATTATTCTTTTGTTCCTGCTTGATTTTTTCTTGCGTCGCGTTTGCGTTTGTTTAGTGCAGTTGTAATTTTTGTTTTAAATCTAAGTTGTTCGTCATTGTTTTGGTTTTTCTCTATGTTAACATTCAATGAGTCGCAAGTATCAATTTTAGGCATCTTGAAGCCTATATTGTACTATATAATAATAAATATTCTTCTGTACCGATCTTCAGTAACAGGTGTTAAATTTGGGCTTTGCACCAGTGTAAGTAGTAATCTTTATAGAGAGAACTTATGTGGATTTACTTTCCGACTATAATGGCTTACATATTTGGGTATACCATTTATATGTTCATGTACCGATTAAATCTTTTCATCAGAAATTTGATTTGGCCGGTTTTTATGTTTCCCTCTTCCATCTTTTTTTGGAGTCGATCTGCCTTGCGATATTTGCTGGACTATAAGTTTAACCCGCTTTGAGGAATTCTGGAGACCATGTACAGCTAGAAACCCCTGCTTACATATTTGTATTGTATTTTCATTGTACATTGTATTTTCTTCTAGAGTCCTTCCTTTTCTGTTTCTTTTTATAGTTTCTTTTTTTAGGAATTACCTTTATACTAGAAAACAAGTACGTATTTTGCTTTTCATATGTTTCAAGTTCCCGAAAAGAATTGAATATATCACTTTCCATTCTGTTTAGTAATTCCCTACATTCTTTTTTACAAGTGCAAGCCTTTCCCAAAACTCTGGGTTCAACCACCTTTTCTTTTACAGTTTTGTAGGCGTATCCGGCATTTCTTTTTTACCTTAATTTTAACTCCGGGATTCAATGTTGACCTGGCGCCACCTGGATGGAGCGGGCTTTTCAGGAGTTGGCTTAAATCCTCGTGTTACACCGCTATTATTTTGACTGTCAGGGCTTTTTCCTGCTCGGAAGTTAGCGTAAAATTGGAGGATTGAGAATTTTGACTGTCAGGGCTGTTTTCATTGTCAACTTGGCGCCACCTGGATGTAGAGGGCTCTTCAGTAATTAACTTTAAACCTCTCGTTACAGTTCTATTATTTTCATTATCCGCACTGTTTTCTTGTCCAGAGGTTACCGCAGAACTGGTGGATTGAGGTACGCTAGCTTGAATGTTACCTTCGCTCTGAAACAAAAAAATTAGAACTTTCTAAATAAGTAAATATTCCGACATTACATTTACCTATTTATTATCTTTTTAATCAAGAGATAAATTTACCAGAAATATTTCCTTGTGACGTCTATTGCATTTTGCTCTGAACTTTGCTTACGTGTAAATAATTTTGCAAACATCCTAAAAACGCACAAAACCAAAAAATAGTTTACTATTTCCTAGGCACATAGCAAAATAGGTAGGTATCCCTATTATCGTTGCTTGACTAACATACAAATAACGCCACCGTCCCCAGATATTCTAATATATTTATTATATAGGCTCGGCCAGCCGATCCCATCATCTCACATGCTAGACTTCATCTACTAATTCACGCGGTACATAGTATGCTCGCATACATATTTCCCGTGCTATAACCTCGGCTATAACATTCGTCGTAGCTTATATCACCCAACACCGTCCCGTCCCGATGTGGTCGTATCCCCGGGATTTTTCTCAATTGAATATTACCATTTTGCAGGTATTAATTGTAATTGTTATAAAATGATACTACTTTTTTTATTATTAATTTGTTAGTTCTTTACATTAATCATGACTAACTGTGGTTAATATATTATATTAGTAACGTTCACTCCATGTTACATGTTTAAATATGGCGACGAAATGTGAAGTGAATATTATATTTTTAAAATACCATTTGCAATTTGTTCTTCTGTAGTTCTTGCTGGACAATATACTTTTTTGGTTGTGTATGTAGCTTTATATTCTTCTTGAGACAAGATACATTAAAATATCAAAATAATAAATTTACTAAAATTTTTTTCTTATTTATTAAATGTATACTTTATCCTAGATCTGCTATATATAGGTGGGTGCCTACCTAATTATCATTGAAGAAATAAACGAAAAAAATAAGACTACTATTTGTCCATATTTGGACGCGGCATCAATTAAAACCACATCGGCCTCAAGGGTGATTTTAGGAAACCTTTCTGGGGGGGGGTTAATTTAAAAATTAAAAAAAGTTAATTACATTGTTAATATTTACATCAATACTCTATCTATGGATATGCAAGAGACCCAATCCAACACGCTCTGGTGCTACAGTGTTTCATAGCTAAGTTTTTAATCGTAATTTTCATGTAAAAATATGTAAATTACACATGATGTTTGACCGGTCTGTGGGGAGGGGGGGTGGTAATTACTTCATTACAACGTGAAACCGCCTTTGATTGGCTTTGAGCCTCGGCTGACCTTAAATTTTAGAGTACGAGCCGTCACTGTATCATACTGAATAGTGGCAGCCTAAAATGAAAACCAATTTTATGGCAATAAGGACCTAAGCCACAAGCAAAACTAATCAGCATACTCCATAAAAAATACCTTTCTCAAAAAAATTATCAACTTTCTATTAGAGATAAATCAAAACTAACATGTTTAAATCAAGGTTTGCTAAAAATAATTGGCCCCATACAAAAATGACTCTACACATGCAAAAAGGTCCTAAGCCACTAAAACAATAACATTACTTAAAATTAACTGTCGTCAGAACCAAAATCTGAATCATTTTCACTTCAACTTTTCACAAAATACGTAACGTTTCGTTTATCGACGTTCTCCAGAATGCGCCATATTGAAAACTGCGTGGCTTACGTCCCTTATTGCATCAGAAGGTTGTCGAAAATTCCGATGGCTAAAAAGGATTAAATTTAAATTTTAAATAATTATATTACATTTGAATAACGTGTTACTGGAGGGATCTATACCGAAAATTACAAAATTTTAAATATATGGCTTAGGTCCCTTATTGCCCCGAACTGCTCGTTTGATATACTCTACTCATTATTATCAAAATATTCAAGCATTTCTGATTATTGTAGTATATTAATTACCTCAGCAGTCTCTTATTTATTTTCAAATTCAACTGCCTTCTCTTTGATGAGATAATTGGCTTCAGTAATCCACTCACGATTTTCTTTCCAAGAGTTATCTTCTTTTTGTTGTTGCGTAAGATTCCTACTCCATATGCTGTGATAGAGTCCCAATTTGGATAATTAACATTAGTTTTCTTGTTTTTTTACTAAAATTGCAAAAACATATGAGGCGTTTAGTGCAAAAGTGGCCCAACTGATAAAACGTTATTTTGAGAAATACGCGGTTTAGTATTTTATGATTTTGGACACTCTGTTTTTTTTATTGAAACATACATATTAAAATTAAATTTAAGCCTATTATATGATTGAAATGTTTGTAATTTTACATAACTTATAAAAAAGTGTATACATTTTTGAAAAAAAAAAATGGTGGGCCACTTTAGCACTAACATTTTTGAGTAAAAGTAATAAAGTGTATTTGTGCACAGGATTTATTTCTGAAGCAACAAGTAATTAAACGAAACAAAGCTATTCACAGTAAGAGCAAACAACAAAACAAATAAGAAGATAGCAAAAAAAACATTAAAGATATGTTATATAGTTATTTAAGTTTTTATTAACAGTCTTCCACAGATGAAAGATGATCGTCGTCATTATTTTCGTCCCCACGAACTGAATTTGTCACTTTTAAATTTTTATAAAAATCAGTTTGATGTCTCAATTTCTCGGCCTGTAGGATATAGGATTGGAAGCTGTCCCACAAACGTGTTTGTGTTTCGTTTTTTAACGTCGATAGATTTAAAATTGACCAACTCATTATTAGACTCTTTGAAATAAATTTGTTCTGGTTTAGGTAAAGAATATCTCAACTGAGTCCGTATCTAACTAGTCCTGATAACTCTACTCCAGTCCTGAGGTACGTAGATATCATTAAAGCGTTTCTTATTTTTTTCAATAACCCCAAAGTCGCGATCACATGCTAAGTATGAATGACCAGAGACTAGGAATTTATGATCAATTTGCTGCACTAGGGAGATCTTTTTTTTTGCAGTATGTAGTTGCACATAAGAGCCATTTTAATGTTTCGGTTCTGCCCTCCACACTGATCGCTATACAAAACTAGTTTTGAAGTTTTAACATAGTTTTCTATATAGTGCTTCAAGCAAGAACCAATCTCTTGGGGTCCCCTAGACGCTATGGCTATATTCCAAACATACATGTGAGCCTGATTATTTGACAAGTTGTAGATACCTAAGCAGTATGTCCACAACTGTCTTTTGTAGTAGCATACCCCGTTGAGAGGTGGGGTGTGGGTAATGTAGACATCAGGTCAAATGCAATTACGGTTACATCATTCTCAGGTATTTTACCCAATTCCCCATCTGATGCTATTGCAGTACGTGCACTCTCGGCTTTTCTTAAGTGTAACTCTTTTTCTAATTTTATACCTGCCAAAGTTCCCCAGACACTCCAGCTCTCAATTTTTGTTCAAATTCGTCGCACCTCCTGCAACTGTCAGACACGGGTACGTGAGAAGTCAAATTAATTTTTTTTCTGAAAACTTCTCTAAAAACAAATTAGGATACAGGATCGTCTGTTTCATTTTTGTATAGGCCGTACATTACTGATAAGTTTAAAGTGGGGGGTAAATAGCAAAGATTCGGATTTTTTTCCTTGAATAATGGGACTGGTATCTAGGGAAGTCCTGAGAAGGAGTACCACCTTGCTCTTTTTGTTGTAAAGCACGCGTAAGTCGCCCATCATAACACGTAAATTGTTTTTAAAAAACTCCTTACACACTGGAATATCAATACCTGCCTCATTGGTTAATTGGTATAGATAGATAGATAGATATTATTACGCCACTCTACAATTAACATATTGTTTACAGCAAGTAAAAAGTAAAAGAAATAGTAATTATTTACCTCAGTAAACATACTTCAAGAAATATTAAAAATGACATAAAAATACAATCCAGTTTTCTTAATTTACCTAGAACAGTATCAGTTAAAAATTATCTAATCTAAAATGTGTATAGTTACATCTAGTCAAAGTGAATTTAAAATTACAAATTAAAAATCATACATATAAAATAATAAATAATATTCAACATCACAATCACAAACTTTATACAAACAATAAACATTTACTAGACATTAAACATTCAGTGCAGTTTATCATTATAGCCCAAAACTCATGGGGCAATCGTAATATTCGGATACTGAATAAAACGGGTGCTTCACCAAATACTCTTTTATTTTCTGTTTGAATTTATTGGTAGTCGAATTTTTTATCTCTGAAGACAATCTATTATAAAGTCTTAGATCTAAGCTGTTATTTTTGGATTTAGACAATCTGTAAGCCGGAATTATAAGTTTATTGTAGCCTCTGGTGTTATAGCTGTGATTATCATGGTTTTTTTCAAGTGACAGAGAAACCGATTGTAATTCCAAAAGTGAATAGTAGATGAAAATTGAAGGTAAGGTCATTATACTCAATGCAGTAAAAATCTGTTTACAGTGTTCTGTAGGCCCAGCACCCACGACCAACCTGATTGCTCTCTTTTGAAGTAAAATAATTTTTGAAGAGTAAGTGGAGTTTCCCCACATAGTAACGCCATAAGTAAGCTTAGAATGGAATAATCCGAAATAGACTGATCTGAGGACCTTACGATTCACTGAAAAAGAAAGCTATCTAAGCACATATGCCACACTGGACAGTGTATGACTCACTTTCTCAATATGAGCCCGCCAATTCAAACTGTCGAGTGAAACTCCCAGAAGTTTGCAGGCCTTACCTGTTGTTAACCGTGAATTACTAGATATTTTCAGTATTTGTGTTTTTTCTTCATTAAGCAGAAGGTTGTTAGCGGCAAACCATGCATTGGCCTTTGTCAATGAAATGTGTGCAATGTCTTCCAGTTGAGAAAAATCCAAGTGCCTGTTCAGAAAAGTCGTATCATCCGCAAACATAAGAGACACCGCAGTATCAGATATGTAACAACATAAATCATTAATATAAATTATAAACAACAGGGGTCCCAAAACTGACCCTTGTGGTACACCATAAGTAACCGGACTTAACTCTGATTGCTCACCTCCACACTCAAGAGCCTGCATTCTGTTTGACAAGTAAGACCGTATCAAATCAAGCGGAACACCCTTCGCACCATAATGACTAAGCTTATGAAGCAGGAGTTTGTGGGAGACACAATCGAAGGCCTTGGATAAATCACACATTGTAAGCACTGAATGCTGACCCAACTCAAGGCCCTCGACTACCCCCTCCACAATGCCCTGTAAGGCTTTGATGGTTGATTTTTGTTTGCGGAAACCATATTGAGCATTAAAAAGTAATTTCTGCTTTTCAAAGAAATCTTCAAGGCGATTTTTAAGAAGAACCTCCATGACTTTACCAAAAAATTGCAACAATAGTGATAGGTCTGTAATTATTAGGCAACTTCCTGTCTCCTTTCTTAAAAATTGGGATTATTTTAGAAATTTTAAAACTTGTAGGAAAAATTCCCTCTGAGAAACAAGAATTTATTATTTCAGTAAATGGATTTATTAGGTAGTCAGTGGTTTGTTTTATAATTCTAATATTTAAGCCATAGTAATCTGTGGTTGTAGAATTTTTTAACCCCATAATTGCTTCATAGACTTCAGGGTGAGACGTAGGGTCTAGAAAAAAAGTTCTATTTGGCTTGGGTGCTAGTTTGACCAAATCCTAACCAGACAAAGGAGTTCTTGGCAAGGAAGAAATAATATTATGTGCAACAGAACTAAAATAATTGTTTAGAACCTTAACAAGCACATTCACATCAGCTAAACTTAAAGACTTACCCCTGTTATTCTCATACTTTCTTAACCGCCAGGCATCTTTGGACTTGTTGTTTGATTGAAGCAGGAATGAGTCATATGCATTTCTTTTTGTTTCGAGAATACATTTTTGGTAATCTTTTTTTAAAGATTTATTATTATTTATTATATTCTGGTGTATGTTCTACACTCACTTCAAACAACTGTACTGCTTATTTTTCGAATTAGTCTTATTTGGCCACATACATATGCTGTCTGCAAATCATGACTGTTTTCATAAAAATTTTTGAAAATTTTTTCACGCAGTTGAATTGTAATAAGTTTATGACATTCTTTATTACACCGACAGTCGGAAATATCAAATTGTTTAGCAGGAAGTATTATACCTTTTACATTTGTGTAATGACGTCCAGTATTTCGTAATTCTTTTCTTACATTTCGTTTCCATAAACTTTGATCCGCAAATTTTCGCCGAGGGCCACGTTTTTTTTTCCTGGATTCACCACATCATCGCTGACAACATTGCTAGTTTCCATATCAACACCATCTAAATTATAAAACTTTATTAGTTTTGTCTGGATAATAGTTTATATAAAATTATAATTCGATACATTTTCAGGTTTTTTTTCGTGAGATTTAGCTAAGAAATTCCAAAAATAAGTGAAAAACAAGATACCATTTATATGAGTTATTTCTATAAAAGGAATACATAACGCTACTTTCATTATCTGAATGATTATTCTGTTCCAAATTAGATGTAGAATATTCAGATCCGGAATCTACATATGGATCCGTATAACTGGAGGCATCACTGTCATCAGAATCTGTAATTAATTCTTTTTTTTTCTTTAGCGTTCTACCTTCTGTCCCTAGAAAATATAATAAGATATTATTCTTTAATTTTGCTAGAGAAAAGGGTAATAAATATTAACCTTTCACAAAGTACTGTAATTAGACCTAAATCCGGATTTATTTATAGTCTCCACAAATCTTGAGACAATAATGCAGCCCGGGCCGAACTAAACGAATTTTGGTACCTTAGTAGATTTCGGCCTCTGATTTTTTGCCGTAAATTTCAACTTTTAATTGTGTTTTAGTTGTTTTAAAAAAATATTCTTGGAATCAGAAAATAATGTAAAAAACTGTGTATTAGATTATAAATATTGATGGCGTATATCTTCGAAACGAAAGGTTCCTTATCAGAGCACCAAAACCTACTAGTGCATCAAAAATCGTTCAGATCAGCCGGGTGACGCTATACTGCATAATAATTGTAGAGATGTAAAGGCCGGGACACACCTATCATGCACCCTTCCGATCCAGCTCCGGCCCGATGTTGCCATAAGAATCGGATCGGAAAGGGGTGAGCACATATGTCATACACGCTTCCGGCTCTTTTCCGATTTCCGACTCCTTTCCGATTTCCGGCTCTTGCTGACAGTCTCGGTTCAAACAATATCGAGGAAAGTTCTATTGTGCAAAATGTTAAAAAATTTTAGCAACTGCGATTTAGCTATGGTGGCACTTTGTTTAGAAGAAGAGGATGAAGAAAATCGGAGATCTTTCATGGAGAACAACAGAAAACGTAAATTTTGGGTACATGCTGCTTGGAAAAGAAGATCTGCAGAAGGAGAGTTTTTCACACTTTTACCTCATTTGTTGGACGACGAGGTAAAATTCTACCAATATTTTAGAATGTCGATGACGGCGTTCGACCTGTTGGAACTTAAACTTCAAGAAAAATTGTCTAAGCAAGACACCTATTTTAGAAAAGCCCTCACTTCTAGACATCGTTTGGCAGTTTTTTTGAGGTAAGATACTTAGATTTACTTATGCTTTTATTTTTTTAAAATTAAATTTGAAGAATTGGGGGTACAGTAAAAATAAAGGAAAACAAAAAATAAAGAAAAACATAAATAAAACGATGTATTTATTGCTATGAAAGTTATAACACGAATTTCAACCTTACTTAAATTGATACATTGAAATGTTGCTGTTTTCTTTTGTAGTAATGGCGGGCGATGTTGGTGTTACTTGGCTTGGAAAATGAGGTTCATATACATCTGCACACGATCCATCTTCTTCTGATAGTGTGATCTGCATAGGCGTTGAGGCAGAGGACGTTTGGGCTGATGATGTTGACGGATACACATGCTCATATGTCATTCTTTGTTGACTATTCGCATTAAGCTGCTCCCATTCGTACTCTTGCACTACATTAAAAATCTTACCTTTTGCAGCAAGTAGCCGCATGGGATCGAGCAATTTGAGAGATGGTGCGATTCCGGCCAAAAAGGCATCAACAGGATGTTGTTCAGAATTTTGACTTCTTTAATTTGACTTATTTCTCGATTCGGTTTCTTTCTCAGCCAAAATGTACGCCATTAGCTGAGATGAAGCAGACTCTTGAGATTTCATTTCAGTATTTAGGAGCTTCCGTTTACGTCCTGCATATGAAGGCCTTTTTTCGGCTGAAACTGGATTGGCTGGAGTTGAGGCCTGTGGTAACGGCGAGGATTCTGTAGTCTTTTCAGGTTCATCAGCATTGTTAAAATCTGGTAGTTGCTGCGTGTCCTGGATGGAGTTCTGATCTTGTGATTCATAATCGGTGTCAGGTGCATCATCATCGTCTTTTTCATCCGGAACGTTACTTAATCCTTTCCGCTCGGCGAGATGAGGAATTAAGAAGTCAAGGATAGCCTCATACTTGTACTTAGTGGTTGATGTAGCCGCTTGTCCAGATTTTGTTTTCCTTTTTTGTCGAGCTCTGCGTAGACTGTCTCGAATCCCGTTCCATTTTTTTTTGCATTCGTCCTCTTGACCTGCAACAATTTGTTATATGAAAGTTTATTGTTACAAAAAAAAGATTAAAGATAAAAAAGAGATTACCAAGAAGAAAGCAAAGTTATGTAAGGTTTAGTCTTGAATATTCATTAAATTCATTGCATTCGTTTCAACAACAAAAATCAATTTTTCATGAAAGTGATCTTAACAACTAGGCCAATGAGGGAAATTTCTCTAAACAGTATTTTTTTTTGAAATCCCTAGATTGTGAGGTGCAGATTAAGGATCCGATTTTGCAAGCGGTAGGTGCAACACCACCAAAATGGCAGTTTCCGCCCTTTTTTATGTTCTTTGGCTTTGGTTCCGTTAACGAATCCTTAATCTACACCTCAAAATCTAGCGATTCCAAAAAGAATTGCTGTTAAGAGAAATTTCCCATTTTTACCCATTTTCTAAACAGTTTGAATGGCCCAAACCGAGGCGTAAACTACTACTGAAGGGTTAACACATATTATTTATTTCAGGTTTCTTGCTACTGGAGATTCGTTCAAGACGATATCCTTCAGCTACAGGTTGGGAAGAAGTACTGTTTGTTCTATTGTTCATCATACAAGCAGAGCAGTGATTGAAGTACTTTTAAACGAAGTGATGCCAGTTCCGGATGAGGCCAAGTGGAATGAAATAGCAGCCGAATTTTGGGAGAGGTGGCAGTTTCCCAACTGCATTGGGGCAATGGATGGCAAGCACGTGACGATACAAGCCCCAAAATTGTCGGGAAGTCTTTACTGGAACTATAAGAAAACGTATTCCATTGTTCTTCTAGCTCTAGTTGATCCTTGCTACAATTTCATTTTAGTTGGCGTGGGAAGCTACGGAAAAAACTCAGATGGTGGTATTTTGTCAAATTCAAATTTTGAAAAAAAACTATTCCGACATGAACTCAATATCCCAGAGAAAAAGTGTCTTCCAGGGACAGACACGGAACTTCCCATGGTTATAGTCGCCGATGAAGCTTTTCCTCTCTCTATCAACATCATGAGACCATTTCCTGGGAAAAATTTGACTGACGAGCAGAGAATTTTCAACTACCGTTTAAGTAGAGCAAGAAGGATATCCGAAAATGTTTTTGGCATTTTGGTGCAAAAATTTCGGATGTTCATGAGACCCCTTCAGGGAAATCCTGATAACATAACGAGGGTCGTATTTGCAGCATGCATCTTACACAACTTTATTCGAAAAAACGAAGGATACAATGTGCCGAATTTAACTGATAATAGCGATGACACGACTCGAGAGGGATCTCGTCTTCAGGACTTTCCTCGTCGCCGAGGAGGGGAAAATCGCGAAGCATTTAATTTGAGGGAGCAGTTTAAACAATTTTTTATATCCCCAGAGGGTAGCGTGGAGAACCAAGAACGTCGGGCCCTCATAATTTAGTTTGATTGATATTGGTATTTTGCTATCGTTTTGATTTAGTACTAACCGCTACTATATGCAATGTACTTCTTATTCAATAAAATTTTCATCTTCGTTTCATTTAGCAAATATTTTACTTTTTGTCCCTTTTTGTAAGGTAGGTAGGTATCTGATTTTAGAAAAATACAATAAATTAACAACAGTTAAGCATTTTTCACGCTTTTTTGTAACACTCTGTATAAGCCAATTTATTTTAGGATTGTAGTACATTTATCCTCATTAACATAACGTCAATCAGATTTTTTATTGAATTAACGAAATCGAATACCGGAGTATTAAATGGACACCCTGTATATTTGCCGAACGTATACCGTACCTATTAACCTACAAAAGCACAGGTACCTACCTATATCAATAACTTTACATAATATAATAATAATGTAATGAGCTAGGTATTTATTTTCTTACCTTCAACATTTAATTCTTTTTTCCAAATTACGTCTTTGTAGTCGGAGTTTCGGTACTGTTCTTTTGTTTGATCGTACAGTACTGGATGCTTCCTCACTTCTTCAATCAGCTCCTCCGGTTTTATAGCAGCCATTTTTTTCAATTTTAGTGAAAACAAAATTACTAACACCACACGAAACTTTAAACACAAAAGAAAATATCAAACTACACGTGTCCTGCAGTCGGTAAGCGAATAGACTGCACAATCGGACGTGCATCGGAGGTAGGAACGGAGTCGGGTTGGAGTGGGGACCGGGTATGCTCCGGAAAGGTGTGAACTACGGCGTTCGAATTGCAATACCATTTCCCTCTCAGACACTCGTCCGACAGTATGATCATAGTCGGATCGGAAGGGTGCATGATAGGTGTGTCCCGGCCTTAAGCCGCAATTTCTAATGGGCTGGTCAAAGGTTCCCTTGGTAGCCGATGCCATTTATTAATAAGAAGAAAAAAAAGAAGAAAGCCAACACCCACTCAATAAATAGATATCGCGGCAAAACTAATAACATAACCTTAATCTCAATACTTAAATTTTAAAATATTTTTAAACTACAATATTATGTTAATTATTAAAAAAATATCTGAAATAATTTCCTGACGTTCACGGGCGGTCCATTTTATCACACAAGCACAGTATATATTAACGGAATATATTTAATAATCAGCAATAATCACTAATTGAACTATTTACATCAAGCGACAAACTTACAGGTTTAAAGATAGGTCACTATTGCGCAAGAGATACGAGCTAAAGCATTGACTCGCGATTGTTGGGCCAGTTTTGCACAATATGATATTATGATATTATAATATGCTAAAGTAATATTAGGCGTCATCTAGTAGCACCTAATATATTGCTAAAAACCAATGCGTTCTGCACTATTAACTCGATAAACGTTTTTTTGGACTTGGGCCACTTTTGCACTAAACGCCTCATATATATGTCAATAAGTAAAAAATCAAAATGTTATAAAGCTAACATTAAATTTACGATCAAGCACTTAAAAAAACTGTTGTAAAAAATCCAAAAAAATGCTTAATTCTGAAAATAGTTATTGTTAAGTACATGAAATCGTATAATAATAATCTATATGAACTTACCTTCTGTCTCGAAATCTCATTTAAATGGGTCAAATAGTGTAAACCGGACAGTTATTGGCCTCTTAAGGAAAGAAAGTAAGTTAAATCTGAATATTTTGAGAATATAAGGTTATTGGTGTATATATATTTTTTTAAAACGTAAAATTAATTTTTTCTCTTGAGTAAAGTTTAATTTATTTGTAAAACATTTTCTCAGAAGTTGTCTAAATTATAGTTATTGGCCACTAGCAGATAATAATTGGCCAGGTGACTGATAATTATTGGCCACTAGTGAATAATTAAAATATCTTTATCAATTATTGCAAACACTTTGTTTATTTTTTGTTAAACATTTTAAACAAACTTACCCATAGGTTCATACATCTGAAAAACGAATTATATTCTTAACCTAGAACCTTAACTTAATTTTTTATAGGAAATTTAACACTAATATTTTTTTAACAAGAGAGTATTTGAACATAGAATTTTCAAATTCTTTTTCAAAGTGGTTTTTTTAAAGAAACTTAAACAAATTAACACAACAGGTATATACTTAAGCGCATCTAAAAAACTAATTTATTTGTTAACCTATTCTAAATTTAATTTTTTGTACGAAATTTCAGACTATACTTTTTGAACAAGTAGGGCATCTAAACATAAAATTTTCAGAATTTCCTCCAAAGTGGTTTAAAACACAATTAACATGGTAAGTTCGAGTATAAAGCTCACATTTAATGCCTTTTTTGCATTACTTATGTTATAAACATATGTATTACATAGGCCCGCTATTAATGTGGTGTTATTAAAAGCATTTAATCCTTGGTCTGGTTTTATACAAATATATTAACTTTTGATTGCCAAACTTGTTCAACAAAAAATAATATTCTTTTGGTAGTTTTAGGAACTATATATTTGTATTTTGGTTCTTCTAAGTCTTGCAAAATTCTATTAGATTTATCATCTCCAGAGTCACACTTTTTCGGTTTCCCATCTGGCCTGATTCCATTTAAACATGGTTGATCGCCTTTATCTATGTTATTCTGAATATCTGATTTCAAATTTCCTTCATCTTGATTTTCTTTGTTGCTAGTAAGTTTTAAGCATGAATCTTTATTCTCCAAATTTAAGTCATCTTTATTTAAATTAATCTTTTCTTTACGAAGCGTTTTTCTTTCTTTTTTTAATTTCTGCCTCCATTTCTTTTTTTTTAGCTGCCAGTCTCTTTAATTTTCTTTCTTCTTTAAGTCGCTCTTCTTGCTTCTCTATTTTTTTCAAATGATCCCTCTGCCTTGCACTTGATGTTAAAACAAATGATATTCTTTCACTATATCCTCTCTGGGGTTGTTGGCCAAAAGAAATAATCTTTTAATTGAGAATCTATTTTCGAAGTGGATGGAATTGCCATATCCAAATTTTCATGGAAATTATCTGCTGTAACGATTCCATTTAATTCATTAGTTGGCATCTCCATTAACTGAGAATTTGAATATAAAGTGGAAGGAGTTGCGGAATCCAAATTTCCATTCAAAGCATTTAATGTATCGTTAGTGTCCATTTTATTAAATTCATTAGCCGGGGTCTCTATTTATTGAGGATCTCTATATACATTACAATTATTTGTTATACCGTCGTCTAATTCACCAAATTCATTAACTATAGGTTCTTCAGCTGGTGTCTCAATTATTTTGATGTTAGAAATGCAGTCTGCAGGCACTTCATCTTCGAAAACTACTGGAATATCATTTATATTCAGTTGAAGAGATGTACGCATAACACCTAAAGTGTTATTATTTTCTTCTGCATTCAATAAAGAGGTACCACGTTGTGTTTTGCCTTCAGAACTGTCTCTACTTTCATTTACTTCTGTGACTACTTCTTCGACTTTCTCTGCAAAGGTCTTCTGAACGGGACTTCTTTTAAACAAATCAATTAACATATTTAATAGTATCTTTTATCATCTTGATTGGCAACAATGGGTGTGTTAATTAACATTTGCATCTTCTCGTCGCCGAGGTAACTTCTAAGTTGTTGATACGCAATATAACTGGTGTCTGAGATTTCATTGGAACTCTTTGTAGTTGAACACTTTCCTACGCATTTGGTATAATCAACAGCTTCAGGACATCATGGAAAAATACCAGATGCTCTAAAACCATTCCTAATTGTGTCTGACTTGATGTGACTATTTATTACCTTTTCTAATATTGGAGCAAAGGTTTCCTTTGTTACAACATTATATGGATTACTTCGCCTAAACTGAAGGACTTCAGTTTTTCAGCCATTTTTAGCGGTTTAGTATTCTTGTTGCGTTTGGATATAAAGAAATCAGAATAATTTTTAAATCTGAACACAAATTACTTAATTCGTATGTCAAATGTATAGCTGGACCGTCAACAAACAGTAAAAAGGGAAAAATGGCACCTATTTTCAACAGATGTTTGTGAAAAATATTGGCTATATATTCATAAAATATGTCTTTTTTCATCCATCCGTTCTCACTGTTTGCTATACTTAAATCTAACGGGACGCTTTTTACTATATCTGCAGGTAGTCTTTGGTAGAGATAAATGACCATATATGGAGTTGTGTCACCACTGGCAGAAAATGTTAACATTACCGTCAGGTTGGCTTTTGGGTGATGTTCCACTTCATACACATTTTTTATACCTTTAGGTGCCAAAACTTTTTTGTTTTTTGGGCATAAATAAAAACAAGTTTCGTCACCATTAAATATTAGGGAAGGGCCATTTAGTATATGGTCTAATTTTTTTCCTGTAGATAACGCTCAATTTCCTAGAACCATTTTTTTATGTCCACTTCGGAAACGACAGCACTTGCTGAAGTAATTCCTTCTGATGTTCTTAAGGTAATGCTAAGGTGTCTCCGTAAAAAAGATGCAAACCAGCCTCCAGGTTTATTGTCCTTGAATCGGTTTTGCCTGGGGTTAACATCCAAAAATGATTTTACTGATTCTTAAACATCCTCAAATCTGATCGGAAATCTTTTTTTTTTTGGGATGACGTAATCCATTTTTCTAATAAATCCTCTTCTTCTAATGTTAGAATAGGTTTTGGCCCGTGAGCAATTTTCTCCTGGAATTTGTTGCTCTACCTAAACTGTAATGTTGAGCGAGGAACGTTAAACTTTATTGCAGCAGCACGTTGCGCCATGCCCCCTGCTATAGCTTCTAAGGCACTTTGAACATCTTTCTCAGCATATTTTTTGGCATATTTGGTTGCTTCCACAACTTTTGGCATGTTCACTGAAATTAAAAATAAAAATATTTGCAAACCATAGTAGAGATTATTCAGGAATATAGGTTTTTCTGTATCCGTTAACACATCAACCCTTTGAAGTTTGTCTAAATAGAAAAAAGTACTACTTTTCTTAGTATAAAAATCTAGAACCCCTTTGGAACTAAAAAATATTTCTTTATAAATATGAAGCATGTATGCATATTAGACGCGTGTGCGTGGATTAGGGTAACATATGGTTAACTTTTTTGTTTGTGGTTTTTGGCGAAAATGTTATCCTTTATTAAATTTTTTGCTTATGTGGAAAATAAGATTAATTTACACAGGGTTCGAAATAAATACGAAAATAAAAGTTTGCAAAAGGAAAAACAAATGAAACTGCAACTTTGAAATAGCCAAACTACAGAACCCACAAAAACAAGTGAAAAAGCTTATTGAACTTTTTTGATAATAGTTTTATTTTTTGAGAAAATGAATGTTGAATATGTAAATTTCGTTCTTTAATTGGGCTCAAAAATAGGAATTTTTTTTTCTTTATTAGATTTTCATTTTTGAATGTATTTCGAACCCTGTTTCTAAAAAACATTCAATTTTAAATCAATTGTATCTTTCAAATAAGGAAAACTTTTTATGGAGAATAACTTTTTCGTCTAAAATCAAAAATAAAAAAGTGGTCCATATGTTACCCATTTTCTACTTATTGGTCATTAAATTACCGAAAAACTACACCTCATACAAAAAAATTATAATTAACTTTTTATCTCATATTTCTATGTTCTCCAATTTGGCTATCTTAGAAAATTTGATTTCTCATTTTTTTTGTTTTGCTTATTTGTTTTTGCGTTATTATCGCGCAACTTGTACATCATATGGCAAATTTTTTGCAGCGAAAATAGTTTTTTAATAAGCAAAACTTTTTAAGTATAATAGTTTTTTTTTCACAAAATCAATAATAAAAAGTTTTCCATTTGTTACCTAAATCCACGCACACGCTGTAACAAAAAATTTCTAGCAAATTGAACATGACTTTATTCATATTACGCTACTTTACAAAGTTAATAAAAATAGGAAAATACTGCACCACTGGTGGTATACAGTAAATGGCCTACCCAAAACAGAGTTATTGGCCGCCGGCCAAGGACTGTCTAATACAATAAAACTGACAAAAATTAGGTTTTCTATTAGTTCTTTTGTATAACTTTTGATGTTTAATAAAAAATTAGGATGTAGTCCGAAAAAATTAGTTATAAAGTTATTGGCCACTCTGGCCAACAACTGTTTTCAAGGCGGAATTTACATATCGTCGGTGAAACCAGAAAATAGTGTAACTCCAAAAATAAATATTTTTCAGGAGAGTATTTTTTCCGAATAACTATTAAAAAATATATACTGTTATGATAAAAACTAATTTGTTTAAGACAATTTGAAGGTTACCTGTGAAGATAAGACTTATTAATAGATTTACATATTCGAATTTTGTTTTATATGGAGATACACCTTTTTCGTCTCCATGTATGTTTTCTTGGTGGGATATACACAATTTTCCATAATAATTCAAAGAATAATATAATACTGATTACACTTTTTTATTGATAAAATACAAAATAGAATTAGAGTGTAATTATTATTATTATCAAGAAAAGGAAATAAAATATATATACCTATATATATATATATACAATAATATGTTTTACATAGTTACAAATTCAGTGGTGGGGAATATTATCATAAAAATAATGAAAATCTGATTTTAGACTATTTTTTAATGACTGTAGATGCTCGAATTTTTCCCTTTTAATTTTTCTTCTTTCAGCATAAAGGTTTTGTAGTAAACTGAAATCATAACATTGCCTATTCTGTTTCAATGCTCTATGGTTGTATTCCTGCCAAACAACATCACTGTGCCTCAATTTATACTTTAGTATGCCATCTTCACTGTATTTTAGCTGTTTTATGTCTGTTACTAGAGGAGTACCAACTCCACGACCAGGTCTAATGGAGGTATAATTTTTCAAAGCCGTGAAGTCTTTAAAAAATGAGTGTTCGAGATAGGACACTTTGTAAGGAAATGGATTTCGACGCGCATTTTCACAGTGTGTTACGTAATCTGCTGGTACATTGATATCTTGGTTACGAATTCTTCTTTCTATCGTTGAATGCATTGAGTCCGCTTCCATTTGAGTGTGGCCCCTAGAAAGGTATTTTTGGATTATTGTCACTTTATGCATCATCGATATGTTGATTAATGTATTTGACAAAGTTGTATTTCTATTTTGAGCATTACACCCATCACTCCAAAAAATTATTGTTCTGTTATCCTCTTTCATTTTTGGTACGACTTCTTCTTCCACGAATGATACTAAAATTGATGAAAATTCATTAGCAGTTACGGCTCCTTCTATTTCACTCCATAGATAACAGTAACCCTCCTTAGTCCTAATGTTAAAGATGGTAAAGTTATGAACCGCCAATTTTGTTTTGTAGTACATAGCAGAAACTTTGTTTCTCGGAGCTAGTAAAACCGATTGCATGTCCATTGTAAAAATGAAATCCGTATCAGCCCCGGTTTTGTCAAAATTCTTTTCTTCTCTCGCTTCTTGTTTTAATATTAGGTGATGTTGATATTTTTCCTCCGTAAGGTTTTGGCTTTTGAATGCCACTCAAGTATCACACTGATCTTTTTTAGGGTGATATAAAGATAGGTTCATCTGTTGAAACATGTCATTAAAAAATGTTCGGGAATATGGCTTTATATTGTGCTCTGTGCAATATTTATCCGAATAAAAACGATACAATTCCTGCTTCGTTTGCCACATTGGTTCTAAATACAGTTTTTGTGTCGTAGAACGACAATAGTGGGATTCCATTTTAGGTAATAAATCAAAAAAAGCCCTTAGTTTTTCTTTAACAATTTCAGATACCGCACTCTGTCTGGTATTTTTTTTCTTCTTAGACTGTAGCATTGCTTCTTCACGATCTATTTCAGAAACATTGTTTGATTCAATCTCGAATTTAATCCATTTTAAAACGCAGTTATACTTTAATCCCAGAGTGGCATTAAACATTTTTTTGCATACCCGATATCTCACCATATCTTGTTCAAGATAATATTTTATAGAGTAATTCCGACGAGAATTTTCCAATTCACCCCTCCTTCTTTTAACTGCTTGTAATAAAGCAAGGCCCCTCACGTATTCCCGTTTTGAAGCCCATGATTTTCTCCAAAATGATTCAAACAAAATTTTTCTCTTATCGTTTGTAAGCTTCTTACATTTAAGAGAATTATCTTTTTCTGACACTTTACATGCGCATGGATTTAGTAAAAATTTTCCAGGTTTTTTAATCTCATAATTCCATTTGCCATCTTGTTTCTTTTTGCCGGAATAAGACAATCCAAACTCTCTTCTGTCTTTATTTATTTGGTAAGCAACATCCCTCTTTTCACTGTTGATCTTTCTTTTCTTTCTCGGATTATTTTCTGTTGCTGATTCGTCGCCATCACTTTCGTTTGATACATCTGGATGTATTGATGTATTGTGTTTTCTTCTTCCATTATTTCCATATTCCACTCCGATCCACTCGTATTTCTATCATCCGACAATACCGATGCTCTGTGATCACTTTCTTTCCTACTTTGCCCAATTTGATTTCTAAAATTGGAACTGAGAACTATACCTTCACAAGAGGTTCCTTCTGTTTGCTTTTTACTTAAAATATTTTCGTCCAATTTCAATTCGTTTTGTACCATGCTTGAGTTGTTTAAGTTTAAATTGTCGTTATTAACAAAACTAACCATCTCGTCCATAGTATCCAAGTATGTTGTATTCTCAGCACTATCCATCCCAAATAATATTTCGTTATTTAGGCCTCATTTAATGCACTAAGTTGTTCTTCATCCGTATTTATCGATGACGCTAGTGGTGATGTTTCTTGTTCATTCGAGGCTGGCATCATCTTTAACATCTCCACTATCTTAAGTCCGCGTGACATCATGTAAAGTCTGGAATAGAGGTAAAAACAATATATTAACATATTAAAAATAATAATAATAAAAACCACGCTGGGTAGTTGACTTATTGAACTACGAGCAATTAAGCGGTTATTAAACTCGAATATAATCAGTAACCCAGCCGTCTTTTTAAATTTTAATGATATTATTATTATGTTACAGAGTGTCGCATAATAACAAATAGTTTCACATATTTGTACTATCTAGTGTATCCAGGATACTTTTGCCAGATGACCTGCCTCAAGTACCCCCCAAACCATACTCAAAATCCCCCCGAAATTCGGGTTTTAGAGTAAAAACTCCCTAAAATAAAAAAAATTGGCTGCCTAAAAAGTTACTGTTTCTTCCTTCATATACGACACCCAAAAACTTATCTCTTTTTGTAAACAAATAAAAAATGCCATATAAAATAATGTTTCGAAAACTTAAATAATGTTTGCTTTTAAACATTTTGGTTGGGAGGGACCCTTTTGCCTCCTCTCTAAATACGCCACTGCATAAATAACTCGAGACAACAAAAACGCATTTTTTCGTTGCAGTAGTCTTTTTATCAACCTCAATGCTGCCTTTAGAGGCAAAGTCAGTTAGACGCGCATCGAGCGCTTTGCTCTAAACAGTATTTTAAGTTAAATCGCCGCGCGCCGCCTGCTGTAAACCCCGATTTCATTTTTGTCCCCCCGCAAAAAAAATCCGAACACTCAACACTTTGTTCTCTCCCAAACTAGCATTACTGGTTCAGTTCAGGGTTCAGGATAAGGAACTGAATGGGGATATTAAAACCAGCGACGGTAAAGTATACTAATCAGCGCCATCCATAGCATGATCCGGGGAGAATAATGGTATGCCCGATTTCTTACTTTATCCAAACCTGTATATTGACTGACATAACATCATTATTTGCCAATAATAAGCTTGTTTGGCATTAACATTTAAAAGTCAAACAATACAATCTACCTAGGAAAAAGATGTAACTCCATAGACACATCGTTACTTACCTCAGGAAAAAGGTGTAACTCCATACAAACATTCTTACATTATTTATTGTGTCTAAAGTGAAACTACAGGACTAAATAGTTGTTAGAAAGTATAATCAATATCTTACCTTTATATATAATCATAGAAAAAAAAAACAATCCGCTCTTTCACTTATTTCGGCCACTTTTTCCGAGCACAAGTTTTAAAAATATATTTCGCCGCGCGATTTTCGGAGATACACTATTTTCTTGACAGTTTAGGCCCGCCACGGAGATACATCAAAATATAAAATAACATTACAGGAATCTTTTTTAACAAATATGCATTTCTGACTTGACCACTGAATGGAAACCAATCACAACCAATAGTTGGCGCTAATATCTCTATTTGCCATAAAAGTGGAGATACACCGTTTTCTGGTTTCACCGACGATATAGTTATTGGCCATGTGAATTGGCGGGAATAATATAACGTTAGATTAATTCTCAATATTTTAAACACTAAATTAAAGTACCTAAATAATAGTTTATGCAAAAAACCACCACATTATGGTTTCATGTAATAAAAAACTTTGTTTTAACTAAGCACTGCCCTTGTAAATTCTGTTAGACTTACCTTAAATTTTGCTTTCACCACACCCAACAAAATTACACCCGCTATTAATCTATTCAAACGATAACTGAATATAATGGTGTTTTGACAAATCAAAATACAAGAGCTCTAACCATACTACACCACAACTTGTTACGTTCAGGACGCGCGTTTCGCTAACCAAGTTAGCATCATCAGCAGATGATATAAACTAAAGTAACTTATCCTAACCGAGTCTATTTACAGGAAAATGTGGTCACAAGGTTTTGTGTCCGATAAACTAAAATTTAAACTAACACATAGTAACCCATAGTTATCTAAACTGTATTGCCTTCCCAAAATCCATAAACCTGGGAAGTCCATGAGACCTATTGTTTCAGCTATTGGATCACCAACGTACAATATTTCAAAACGGTTAGTAGAAGAATTCAGCAGATTAATCTCGTACGATAACTTTGAGGTTACTAACTCATTAGAATTCTTAGATAAAATTAAAAATGTTCACTTAAAAGAAGGTGAAATTTTAATATCTTTTGACGTAAGCTCATTGTTTCCTAGTGTACCCATACCACTAGCTTTAGAGTACCTAAAGGAACTACTTGAAATCAATAATTTGAAGAAAGAAATTATTGATGAATATTTACTTCTTACAAAATTGTGTATGAATCAAAACTCTTTTCAGTTCAACAGTAAATATAATAAACAACTTGAGGGAATTGCGATGGGCAATTGCTTATCTCCGTTCCTTGCAAATTTGTTTATGGGTAGATTAGAAACCCAGTTCAAAAAAGAACTCAAGTATTTCCCAAGGGTGTGGTATAGATACATAGACGATATATTTGCTATTTTTGATACTAAAACAGAAAATGTGACACTTTCTTAGAAACATTAAACAATAAATATACTTCTATTAATTTTACGTACGAAAAGGAGAACAATGGGCAATTACCTTTTCTCGACACGTTAGTGTAGTAGTATATATATATATATATATATATATATATATATATATATATATATATATATATATATACTGTGACTATGTCCTGAACTAAATTGGGTCACACTTCACTATTCCTAACAAAATGAAAAAAATCATAACGAGGGAAGTTCCGGGTAAATGAAATTTTTTTTTCTTACTGTAAATATAATTTGAAATTGTCATTGATTTTGACCCTTTTTTATTCTAGATTTTTTGAAATTGCATTCGTGTATTTTTACATAAATGAGTCTTGTTTAAATTCAAATTCAAATTCCCTTGGTATAATAAAGTATTGAAATATACCATCAAACATTAATATACATCAATTGTCTTTATATTTGTCAGCGCGCGGAGTGAAACTAATTTTTTATTTTATAAAAATCAAAATAAGCATTTACCAATTTACGTAGTGTTTTATACTATTTACATTACTGGTTATCTATTAAAAAATCGATAAATTTTCTTTAGCCACGTTATGAATCTTTTCTTTTATTAGGAATAGTGAAGAGTGGCCCAATTTAGTTCAGTATAATAGTTATTACTATCTTTTAATCATTTTTATTGGGTGCCATTTTTTCAATCATATTGGATTTCTACCAATATTTTACTAGTTTCTATCTATGCCACACTTGATTTTTGGCCATAATTAAAAATAAATTCAGTAAGTACTTTTTACATTGACAAACACCGGCATTTTGTTACGTCATGTTAAATTCTGCCAGTTTATTTTAACATTTTACTAGTCCGCCATCTTGTTCCGGCATATTGGATTTTTACCAAAGTATTACCAGGTCATCCCCATATGACTATTAATTTTTGTCTAAAATGGAAATTAATCTGATGAGCTTTTAAGCTAAATCGCGAACTGACAGACCGACACACAAATTGACAAACGGACCGACGAAATTGATGAAACATATTTTTTGGTATCTAGGAACCTGAAAATACGTAAAACTTGAGAAGATGATTTTTTTCACGATTACAAATATTTCATTTGTCCGCCGTTTTCTTCTGCCATCTTGAATTAGTACCACAGGTTTACTAGTTTATCTCTATACCACAAGTAGTTTTTTAGGTTGAATTTTTAAATACTTTGTTAAGCCGCCATTTTGTTCCGCCATCTTGGATTAAAATTTTCAACAATTAATTTCATTTTTAACTTACCTTTTATAAACCGTACTTTTTATGATTATATTAAGATCTATTAATTAAACAACTTGACGTTTTCTCCGTTTTTCTTTTAATACATATAAAGCAAAATAAGTCACAATAACAATTATGGATAGATATTTTTAAACTCGTTTTTAAATCACCCCGGTAAGTGAATGTTTATTCTTTCCAATCGTTGGCGGTTTGCATCAACCTCGTAAAAGCATGGGCACCTGCACAGCTGGATGAATTTCTCGGATTTGTCGGCGCGTTATTGTGAGCAAAACATAAAAGTTTCGACGGACTGTGCCCCTTCTTGTCTTATTAATGTTCGGTGGTTTTATCTCTTAAATTTCCCCCTCATATATGAAATATAAACCGATCTTCTCTGTCTATTTCTTTGCAACGATAAGCTGATCTTCTTTTTCCCATTTCGGCAAGAGACAAGCTTTTTGATGCATCAGGGAGTCCATATGTCAAGTGTCATATTTTTCTGAAATTTGAACACTCAAAAAAAAAACAAAATGTATATACAACAGCTAATATATTTAACCATGTAGTGATTTCACACAGAAAAATAGTCCCTGGGGAAATTCAGCTATCAATCGCACAAGGTAAAAATGCGCGCGAACAGAGTACAAACATTTTAATTGAGAGAATTTTTTTTTGGCTTTGCTCTTAGTGCATACAGCCACTACCTAAAACCAAATAATGATAATATCACTCTCACCATTCATACATAAACCAAACAAAATAGACCTAAGCTAATCCATATATAACGAAATATGTAAAGACGGGGACACTCGCTTCACGCTACAGAGGTCCATCTGAGCGACTTTTTAAGTTATACAATACATGATAAGACCACGGATTATTAGGTTATTATTGGGATACAATAGGATAATCAAAGCCCTACAACTTACGCTCACACAATCTTAGAAAGGTAATAAAAATTCTCGATATATTTCTATCTTTCCTTGCTAGTGATAAAATCACCTCAGCGTTAATAGAAAGACTGTTTAGTCTCACGAATTCCTGGCTAATATAATCTGATGCTACCCGGTTATGTTGGCAATTCAAAAGCCAGTGATTTATGTCATCAATACTTGAATTGTCGCAGGTACATAGAGGAATATCAGCAAGATTCATTTTATTAAGCAGGTACCTTAGATTGCCATCCCAAACATGGCTCTTGCAAAAGTAATATAACAAGGTCTATTTAAGGTACTCTCTTGAATACTTGGTTTGCTTACTAAGGATTTGGTTGGATAGGTTGATAGTCGTTCGACCTACGTTTTTTGGTAGGATTATTCTCCTCTGTTATTTTTCTTTCAGAACTATAAAGTTTAGATGAATGCGAAATACTTTTTTTTCTTGGCGAAGGTAACTCAGGAAATTCTAGATTAGATGTTAACAGAGGTGCAAATTTATTTTTATCGACTAAGCTAGCATATGAGGGATTGTCCACAACATTTTCCATAAAGGATATGTTTAAATGAGCCGAGCACTCTTTAGTGCGTTTTGTTTTTGGAAATAAGAACAGTTTTTATCTATGCTAGAATGTGATAGATTGTGAATTAATGATGAATGATGATTAAAAATTGTATTGTGAATACAATTTTTAATACAGTCTGTACATGTTTCAGATGCGTCGTTTCCCAAAAAAGACAAATTGAGGCAGCCGCACCTTTGCAAATGTAACTTTGATCATCTGCCTCGGTGAAGGAACAGTCTGTCCCTCATTTTCTAAACTTTTTACTCGGCGAAATATCCTTTCGATTTTAAGAACTTTTATTGGTGATTTTATTAATTGTACTAACTGAGCCTCAGTATAGCTAGTATCGATACCACGAATTATGCCCTTTTTTTCCGTCAAGTTAAGAGGGATATAAGCAACTAAATTATTTTTATCGAAAAACTTACTAAAGACTATTCGATTTGCTGCATTTGCACTACTAATTTCTATTTTAATTAAATTCCTACCAACAGGGTACAGTTCAGTAATATATATTTCGTCTTCACCTAGTTGAATCAGAATTTCATTTAACTTCATAGGGTGCACACGTCCCACATTAAGATACTTATGTTCTACAAAAATATAATATGGTCTATTTTCATCAAACCTTTTATTTGTATTTATTTTTGCCAATCTGTCCGAGAGCGTTTTTTGTTCGGACTGACTAGCATTGTTATCTTGAGGCCTATTCAAACCTGTCATTTCTTCATCCTCCAAATCAATAACGTCAATGAGAGGCCTTCCGCTTCAGGGAATATCCCCATCAGTGCCCGACATATTTATCGGCTCATCGAGGGGAAATAAATAAAAAATTGTACTTACAATCTAAATGCCTTATAAATAGATTTCAATAATCCAAAATAAAATTCAAACCAAATATAATATCACTAAACCACAATAGATACGGCAACTGATAAGAGACTATATAAACAATCACGCCTTGATTTTGGGGCATAATTTAAAATAAATTGAATAAGTAGTTTTTTACACTGATTTTTTAAAAATTTAATTTACGTTTTATTCCGCCATGTTGAATTAGTACCAAAATTTTACCAGTTTATTTTATCACATCTAACTTTTGTGAAATTGAATACATTGCTTTTTTAAAAAATTTATTTCGCCGCCATTTTGCTCTGGTATGGCATCTTGATTTTTCACGATTACATATATTTTAGGTATTTTGTTCCACCATCTTGAATTTATACCACAATTTTACCAAAGCATATCTATATCACACCTTATTCGTGCACAAGATTTGAATTTAAATCAATAAGTAGTTTTTCAAGATGATTTTTTAAATATTTTATTAAGCCGCAGTTTTGTTTCATCTTTTGTTCGAAGATATTACCAATTCATTCCTACTTAGTGCTTTATTTTTGTGCTGAAATTGCGTTAAATTGGATAGGTAGACGGACTTACGAAAACATGATTTTTTTGGAATCAAGAAATACTAAAATGTCAAAATTCGTAAAAACCAGGGCCATTTTTTTCAGACTAACAATACTTTCCGCTTGCGAGGGAAGTGTCTTTAGACTAAACGACGCATATCATATGAACAATTCTATTTTGCAAACTTTCAAGTAACTACCTCCTCATTAGGATATGTCACTATATTAGTTAATGTGGTATGAAAATACGTTTTGATCTATTTTTAATCGCCCCTGACCTTGCTACTAAATCTGGCCACAGAGCGGAAATGTAGGTACTACTTTATCGATTTTTCGTTAACTTAGGGGTGGTCTTCAACTAGTTACAAGGCGCCTGCCTTTTCGATCGGTCTTTTTGAAATCATCTAATGACACCGGATGACAAATTCATCAACGGTATAAAGAAACCGCTATTAAATATTATAATTGAAGGCAATTTCTTTGTCATTCCTAATGTTGTGGGAAACGTCAGCAAATTGCTGATGATATCAAGACTTAGAAGATAATTTTGATATAGTAGGTTTCTACTGTGATTAAAAGTATGATTATGCAGTAGATTTTTAGATTAATGTATAGTAAATAAATATTTAGTAAATTTTGTCAACGCGTGAAGTAATTGCTTGCGACAAAATTAAAATCTCATTAAAATTTGGGCATTAAAAATCGTTTAGCACGACAAGTTAAAATTAAACAAATATATTTATTTCACACAAAAAAAAAATTGTGAGCCAATTTTAACTTGCAATACCTACGTATGTGTTAAATTGAGTGAAATGACGTTACACACATCTTAAGGGTCTTTGTGGGCCAACCAATTTAACGTCCTAATCAAAAGCTCACACCACTCAACTTAACTCAATCCTGCTTCTAATTTTTGATATACGGGGTGTAAAACTGACAAAATCCCATATAAAAATTACAGAAAAGCACAAAATAAACTTTTTTAATGTATTTAGCGTATAGTACTTCCCAAAATAAGAAAAACGTTTTATACGAACATAGGCCCGCAAATGTTTTGTTATCTATATGCAGGGTATTACAATTATTACATTGTAAACGTTATTTGCCCTGTATTGCAGAAACAAAGAGTTTTGGGGCTTATTTTCATATAGAACTCTTTTCTTACTTTAGGAAGTATTATACGTTAAATATATTAAAAAAGCTTATTTTATGTCATCTTATTTCCGTATATACAGGGTGGGCCATTAGTGCACGGCCGATATCTCTGAAAATGTTGGGCATAGAAAAAAATGTTCTTAATACAATTTATGCTTAGCGGCTTCATATTCTAAAATTATTTTTATTTATTCCGGGTGTTCCGTAAAACAGCGCCGTATCAAAGTTATGTTTTTTTTAATGGAACTCCCCATTTTTTATTGCAAATTCGAATACCTTGGTCAATTCTAGCATGACTTTATGTAACATACATGTTACATACATTAAATGTGCTAACTAAAGCCAGTTGTACAGCTTCTCAACCTTTCTTGGTTCTGAGCAATCATTAATGGAATTTGGAGTCTCTAAAATCGTGGATAACTCGATTTTTTCAAATGGAACGATCTAACTTTGAATATGCCGTTGAATGTAGATCTTTGTAGGCTTTTCAGTGATCTAAGGTTACGGTTTTGCTTCAAATCCAATTTTTTGAAATTAAGTTTTATTAACAACTCAAAAACCGGAGGCACACCGTTAGGATACGTATGCTACACACATTTAGATCTAATTACTGATTAACAATAACAACCTACAATAAATAAATAAAATATGAGTTTTGTTTTTATTGCACAGTAATTTAGAACTAATTATTACTAATTGATAACAATCTAAAATAAATAAATAAAAAACTACAGCAAATGTTGAAAGTGACTACCCTCCTGTTGCAAATAAAATTCAATTAGTCTTCAGAAGGATCGCTGCACATTGTTTAACATTTCTGGCGTGATTGTTCTAAAAGCATTTCTAATTCGTTCTTGCATATTTTGAACTATTGTTGGTTCTTCAGCATAAACCCAATCTTTGACATACTCCCCACAAAAAAAACAATGGCGTCATGTCGGGGGATCGTGGAGGCCACCGTATTGGTCCTGCCCTTCCTATCCACTTTTCATGGAATTGAATATTCAGCCAAGTAGTCACAGCACGTGCATGATGGTGTGGTGCTCCATCTTGTTGGAAATACATATTTCTTATTCTAACGAGAGGAACATCTTCCTAGAATTAAAATAAGTTCTGTTGCAAAAATTCTATAGGTACCTGGCACCATTTAAGGTACCATTGAGAAAAAAAGAAGAAGGATAACATTTCCAAAAATCCCCTCCCAAACATTGATTGCCCATCTCTGTTGGCTGCGTACACGAAAACAGTGCAAATTGGTATCTGAGTAGTAATGAGAGTTTCGTTGTGTCTTTTGACAAATCCATTCCGGTGAAAAGTGCACTTCTTTAATTGTTGTTGTATCCAAAGACAAAAATTAATTCTTAGTCCCAAATCGATGTCAATTAGTTCTTGCGGTAACTGTATTCGATAAGGTTGAAATTTATTTTTCGATATAATTCTTCTTACCTATGTTCGTCCGATTTCTATTTCCCGATGAAGTTTTCTTGTATTTACACGAGAATTTTCCGTTATAGCCAACATAACCCGAAATTCGTGTGCCTCACTTGTTACAGTTACAGTTTTTTCTCTATTTTGTTTAGTATAATGAACTCATCCTGTATTATCAAAACGTTCCATTATCTTTTGGAAACATATTTTTCGTGGTTGACGCTCACGCTCGGGATATTTCGCTTTATACATACGACTTGCCAGTAGGAGATTTTTAAAACATTCTCCTAGAGCATAAATCATATCGATTAATTCATTTTTGTTAACATTTTTTCTTATGTTAGCAAAAAAACAAGCAATACGCAGACAATGACAATGAAATGAAGCCACATTCTCTGACAGTTCTTTATTATTAAAATGTAATTGCGCGACAAATTTAAGAATATAGGATTTGGAGCAGAACGGTAAGATATATAGGGTAAAGTCGGGTAAATTGTACTACTTAACATATTTCGTCTAATAACTCGCTAATGGTTTGTTCAAATTTAATGAAATTTTGATTTAAGATTCTTTGATATGTTTCTATCAAAATGCACAATCAAAAGCTTATTTATACAAAGACTCCAAGTTTAGAATATTAAGCTTTTAGGTAAAACCTTGCAATTTACCCAACTGGTTCGACAGATTGTACCACGCGGTTTGGTATATTGTACCATACAAAATGAACTAGATTTCTGGTGGCAGTGAAACAGATGAATGAAAAAAAAATAGTACAAAGAATACAACTTTTTATTACAAGTTTTTCAACTAAACAGAAAACATAACAATTTCTAATATTTCTATTACTAAAATAACTAAACACTCTTAGGAGGTTTTTAAACGAAAATAAAAAAAACTAAATGCAGAAATCACAGGTGTAATAATACTGTTGATTTGAAGGTTATGCACAGGATTTGGGCAACCAATTTAGGCATTTTGTGCACTGAATCTTCTATAATGCATTCGTTGCGCAACCGGATATACCAGTCATTAACGTTTGCCTTTATGGCAGCGTCAGTCACTTCACCAAACGGAGAATCTTTCGTTTTTTTTGCCCTTTAATATTTTAGGCACGTCTGATGATATTTTTCTTTTAACTGCAGATTTTGCCTTATTATCCACGATGCTTTTTCTTTTTTCTAATTCTTCTTTATATGGCGTGGTTGATAGCACAGTTGTTGGGCATTCTTAGGCTCCCGTCGTTTATTTCCCAATCTGGTAGGTCCTGGCAGGCAAATTATTTTTTCAAAGGAAGTTTCAGGAGACTCTCTTGATATTAATCTCGAGAGGGGAATATCGTCATCGGAAGAATCATCTTCAGCCTGCTCAATATGGATATTATTTCCTTCTAGTGGTAATTCAGGTTTATTTAAGGCATCACTCCCAGCAAAATCAACACCAGTAAAAACATGTCTATTTTCAGGCCAAATACCGCATTTTGAAAACACATTGATTGCAAAGCCAATCGTTGCAGCTTTTCCATACGCATCCCCTAGAAGTTTGGCAACTTGATATTGTGTCACCGCTAATCCCGGATGTCCTCTCATCCACCTTTCAACTACCTGGTTGTAATACAGTTCCATAAGCTTGAATATTGCTACGTCTAATGGTTGGAGGCGATGCGTGGTATGTCCTGGCATTTGTAGAAGAACGACGCCGTTGTCTCGAGCCAAATTAATTGCCTCCAGGTTCTTAGAGGGCATCGTGTGACCATCTAGGACTAAAATTACTTTTTGTTCTTGCATAGGTCGCACAACTTCAATAAATTTACGCAACCAAACAACAAATTAGTCAGTGTTGATATATCCTGTGTCTGAAACTTATACTGAGCAACCTGGTACAACACCTTCTGCAAGTTCAACCATCGTCCTCTTTCTTTTAAAAATTATCATGAGGGCTACATATTGTCCCGCTGCACTAGTGCAAACTACTAACCTGGTGTTTCGTCCCACCTTTCACCGCTTGCCACAGTTCCAACGTTCTTTTTTCCTTTCTTAGAAATAATCTTTTCGCTTTTCTTCTGAACGGTAGAAAACCCGGACTCGTCAACGTTGTAAATTTTTGTCGCATATATTTTATACTGATGAACCAATTTGTCTAAAATATCGTAAAAGTGATTGACATTCTGCCTATCCTTTTGTTTTGTTAAATTTATTGGGTATAGCATTTTTGTTTGCAAACTGGAACGCCGTCCTTCGAATATATTTGATGGTAAGACCATAAAAAGATTCATCCATTTTCAGAATTTGTCCTTCTAGCTCTTGCTCGACAACTGCGCTAAATACCGTTAACCGACCTAACGATTTGGAATTTGGTATCGTCTACAGATAGGATTCAATCCAAATCTTCCAGTTTTATATTTATTTATAGCCTTTTTCACGTTGTCCTCTGACCACTGGCAGTATTTGATACTCTTGCGAGGCATGCCTGAAAAAAAATACGAGTTTGGTAAATTGTACCGGTACAAATTAACAAACCATGTGGTGGTACAAATTAGCGAACCGGTATATATGACGAAAAATATCTTATTTCACTGTAAAAAGTAAGGTTAGGGAGTATTGAAAACTTACTGCGTAAACACGTTTTATGGAATTACCCGAATTTCACCTTAAACCGTTTACCGACGTTCGCGATCGTTGATCAGTTAATGTTTTGGCGCTATGAGATGTCAAGCAAGCTAAATAGATGGCGTTAGAAGCTAACAGTTTAATAAATATTGAAGTGGTACAATTTAGCAACCGGTACAATATACCCGATTTTACGCTATATATATATATATATATATATATATATATATATATATATATATATATATATATATATATATATATATATAAGGAATAAATCAACGTATTTTAGTTCCTGTGCATTTTCTTTTTATTTTATTTCAAAATCATACGTTTCGGCTGATTTTTAGCCTTTTTCAATGACAGTATGGTACTTATAGCTAAAAAAATGTAAAATGACATTAATGCTGATGCTGAAAAAGTAGTAAACTAATAAAAAATTTTTAAAAAATATATAAAATTTGTTGTGACTTACCTAAGACAGAACTCATTTTCATCAAATATTAAAACACATATACAGGATATAAAAAGACGAAGTTACATGGCTTGGACACACGAACAGAAATTAACATATAGGTTTAAATGTCTACTGCAGAGTGATCGTCGTCCAGGGCCAAAAATCGTTGACCTTGATTGCAATATTTACAATGTTTTTAAGGGCGATCAATTCCACTAAGAGAATTAAAATATTATTATCTTGTTAAAACAAATTGACATAGCTCCCTGGTAGTTCAAAGGACAGCACCTCGAGCCACGGTGCGAGGGGTCCCGGGTTCGACTCTCGCAGCCTCCACCCATTATTCATTTATTTTTCTCTTCTTTAAATTTTCTTTATTACAAGACTTTTAAATTTTTTTTTTGCTTTAAAATAAAATTAATTTGATGTTTCATGCTTTTATAAAAAAATATCATTGATAATGTAATTTCTTTTTAAATATATAATTGTAATTGGTATCTTTATCGCATTTAAAGTTAATATTTTTATGTCCTATTTTAAGTAAAATGAAGGAAAAAAAAAGTGTTTACAGAAAAAAGGGAGGATGTTGCGGTAATATAGATTTTAAAAACGGAATTAATTTATAATATGTTAGTGTAGATTTTGCTTAAATTTTGAATGTCTGATTTTGAGTTGACCGAATTTGTATTCTTTTTTATAAAGATCATTTCCAAAATTTAGTTCTGTTTTTAATATGCGAGTTTCTTTAAAATTAAATTTATGATTGTTTTGGGATTCGTGTTTAGTTAATGCTGGCAAAACTATGACCATGAAACACCATGATTAATTATTAACAAATCTAATTTTTTTTAATACAATTTTTTTTTCAGCTCCCACAATCAGAACAGTAATGGATGAAAGTTGCAGATGGATTTGAACACCAGTGGAATTTCCCATATTGTCTGGGTGCTATAGACGGGAAACATATTATAGTACAAGCTCCATTTAATAGCGAATCTGAATATTTCAACTATAAGAAGTCTTTCAGTATAATACTTATGGCTTTAGTGGATTCGGTCTATTGTTTCACGTTTGTCGACATTGGCGCACAAGGAAGAATGAACGATGCAGGCGTTTTTGCAAATACAAGGCTCTATCAAAAAATTATTCGGGATGGACTTTTACTACCACCAATGAAACCTTTACCAGGACGTCAAAAACCAGTACCCTATGTTTTTGTGGGAGATGACGCGTTTCCCATGCGCAGTAATCTTTTAAAGCCATACTCTGGAACTTATGCCAAAAATAGTATGGAAAGAATTTTCAACTATCGGCTTAGCCGTGCGCGTAGGATCGTTGAAAATGTATTCGGAATCTTATCATCAGTGTTTCGATTGCTTAGAACTCCTATGGTGCTAGAACCTGAAAAAGCTGCGTTAATTTGCATGACATGCTCATTACTGCATAATTTTTTACGGAAAAGTAAGACATCTAGAAACAGATATACACCAAGTGGCACTTTTGATGTTGAAGTGAATGGACAAGTAACAGAGGGAGCGTGGCGTAGGGATGACAATATAAATTCATTAAGAGCACTGTCTAAGACACCAAGAAAACCATCTCAAGAAGCAAAAGACGTTCAGAAAGAATTTGCTGAATATTTCATTTCAACTGGAGCGGTTGAATGGCAAAATTATATAAATTAGGTATTATATTTTTATTGATAATAAACTTACCTCTGAACATAAAGAAAATGTTTTCCCTCTTGTGGCCCTTATAAACCTGTCAATTGTATTGTAGGCAAACCATGAAGGTTTGTAGACGTCGTCACTGCCTGATCCTGTTGTGGTAGAATCTACTACTTTTTTTCTCAAAGTTCTGTATGTTGAAAAAATGGACTCTTTTTTTTTCTTAAGTTTGTTCACGGAAAAGTCGACAGACATCTCTTTTGTGATATCAACCCAAGCATCTTGTAACGCATTTCTGTTTTTGTGGCCTTTATGTTGAGGATTCCATAAAATTGGATATTTCTCATACAATTGAATGAATTCGAGAATTAGGTCATTATTCCACTCCATTGTTGGTCTGAAAAAATAATATAAGATAGAGAGTATGCCACAAATAATGTAGCAAACTGCTGTTTAAAATATATTCACGAAAAACATGTTTTAGTCAGGGGTTCAATAAAAATATGATTTTAAAAAGGCAATTTGAAAAATGATTTTGTAAAATGGTAACAGTTATTTACCTAACAAGTGCGGAAAGTGATACTTTACCGCCCTTAACAGGCTGCGGTAAAGTATCACTTTCCGCACGTGTTAGGTACAAAATTTTACCTTCGAGCCCTTTACCACACTGCGTGCGGTAAAGAAATTTTACAGCACTGGATGTTGTAAAAGGCTAATACCGCAAGCAAATGAGTGCGGTAAAATGCACTTTACCGCACGCGAGTAGGTAAACCTATTTTTCTTATGGGCGCCATATTGAATTTGACATTTTTAAGAACCTTGTTAAAAATACTTTTTAACTATGTAGATATTTCAATATGGCGCCCAAAAACCACCACCAAAAACTACCCACCAGTCGATTTTTTAGCAACATTAAATTTGGATTAAATTTGGTAAAAACACAAATACTCAACAATAATATCACTCAGAAAAAACGGCAATAATTCAGAAATACGATTCTGATATTGTTAAAATGTCAAACGCTTGACGTATTGACAACTGACGATTTAGGGATTTTATTTTCATCATCTTGGTGAAAATAACGGTCAAATTTTCCGTTCTTCTAAAAAATAGACTATACACACTAAACACGGCAAGTTAAATAAAAATAAAAGCTTGTAAATTGTAAATGTGAATACTATCTAAACATCTAAATAAATCAACAGAAATACAGGAATTATTCATTTATACTTACTGCGACCTTAACTCCCCAAAAACGAACTGATCACTGATCCCAACAGAAAACAATTTCTAGCGCCACTGGTAAAATAATGTTCGCGCGTCGTATGGGAGTGTCACGAACGTTGCTTCCAACGCTGGATGCACCTTTGACGCGGTACAAGTTTTCCGACAAGAGCCCGAACGTGCCATGCGCCCAACGTTCGACACATGCAATCGCTCGCGGTACTCCCACACGATGTGGCAAATGCCCATGTGTCCAACGTTGGAAGGCATTCGCCACATCGTGTGGGACTGGCTTAACACTCCGATGAAATTCAAACATAAAGTTTTTATCTGCGTGTTTGGCTTGTGTTTATCAAATTGGCTAAGCCATCCGCTGGTGTATGGGAGACTATTAATTTTTCTAGTAGTAGTTTTTCAATACCATATATCACACCAAACATTTGCTCTGTATCGCCCAGTAAATGGAATGGGTCTTGCCGGATGCGCATTTGCCACTTGTTAACGGCTTGGAAAAATCAAGCTCACAGGCAATGAAGTAGGTGGATTAAAAGATAAAACTTTTTTCTTAGCAACGTATATGAAAATAGATACATACCATAACCATAACCATAACATTAGCAGTAATACGCGACATTCAGTCGCCTCTTAAATCTACACAAACTTCCATAAATATTAATCACTAAAAACTAAATATGTATAGTAAAAAATATATTTTATTCTTACTGATTACGCGTTAAGCCGATTTCATATCGTAGATATTCAAATCTTGAACTTAGTCATAATTTCTACAATTTAATGTTCACTTGGAACATATACAATATTAAACTCACATTTTCATACAAATCGCGTAATAAAATGGAATCTTATATCAATGTTTATTTGTATATTTATGATATTCGGGGTTCTTTATAAAACTTATAGCACTTTGATTATCAATGCACTTGATTGCCCGCTCATGTACTATAGCATATCGATTTCTTTTAGAATCGGTGTTGTCAACCTTTCATGAAGTAAATTTCCCCCTAGGAATGGCAAAAATTCCCTGTTTAGGTCAAAAATTCCCCTTTTCAGATTTCAAATATTGAAACATATTAAAATAAAAAGACATTTTATGGAAAGCAGTTTTTATTCGTTTTTAAATGAATACATTTTGATATTGTGAAGTTTCAGACGATCTTCTGAGATGATGTTGCTGTCTGTGGCTTGAATTGCACTTTTCAAAGTACAAAGGGCATTCAGACTTTTCGTTCCCAAATGGTTTCTTTTTTTTGTTATCTGAAACTATACTTAAAATTCTTTTCGACTCCGCGTTTGAATGGGGTAATGGTAAGATTATGTTGACTAGTTTTTGTAGGTTAAAAAACGTAAGACTCTCATCATAACATATTTTAGTAAATATTTCTTGCCACATTTTGTTAACTTGAAGAGATTTTAGATGATTAACTTCGCCCTCATTAAACACCTCGTTTAATTTCCTCCATTCTAACTGAATTTGTATTAAATCAATTTCCAAATTATTGAATTGAATGCACAGAGTATTAAAATCAATAATGCGTTCCAATTCTGTAATGAAGAAAGGATATTTCTTTAAATATTCTTCTTCAATGAAAAAAATCAGACAGTTCTTGATAAAAGTTTCTCTATTGCCAGTTATTTTGGACAAGACATTTTGACATTCTGGGCCAAAGTAAATTTCCTCCAAAGGCAAAAAAATATGCGGTTCATGTAAAATATTGGGTGATAAATCATTATTCAAATAAGTTTTTTTTTAAATGTTTGTATAATTGCTTTTCTAAATGCAGGGTCTCAGAGTACAGTATATGAACAAGAGGTTTTCGGCTTTCGAATAGCATGTTGAATTCATTAACAATTGTTTGTGAATATTTTAAAAATAGCATGTATGCCTTTGTACATTTGATTTGAAAAATCTGCCATAATGATTTCTGCACTTTTAAGTTAATTTTCTACTACAGATTCGAAAGTAATACTCCAACCCAATTATCTAAAATGCGTGTTACACATTCCAGTCGACTTAACGATCGTGTAGTCGACAACTTTAAAACTTTAACAATTTTTTTTTTTCCAAAGTACTCCTGTATCTCTTGCAAATGCGCACATTTCTTCGCACTTCCTGACACATAATTATATATATTCCTAACGAAATCCTTACGAGACCTTGGCAAAAATTCGCATGCATGTGATGCCACCAAAGCTGCCGAATGGCATATACAGCGTAACAGTAAAACGTGTACGTCATTTTGCAGTAATTTAAAAAATAAATGGTTCTTCCCTACCATAACACTGGCGCCGTCAGATGCAACTCTAAAATGCAACTAAAAACAGCAAATTTAAGCATAAAAACTTACAATAAAAGAGCACAAAAGATACAGCAGAGTATGTGTTATTATATTTACCAAAAAAAAAAGAGACCAAAAATTTTTGTATTAATGTTTCTACTATTTAAATTAAAATTTGGTCCAGAAAAGAGCATTTGTGAAATATTTGTATTTTATTTTATTAATTTCATTTTTTCTTTGTGCTTTTGTGTAGCTCCGTGCTTTAGTAACATCACAAATTTTGCATCTAAAATAAAAAAGATAGTACTTAAGCTACAAAGCTTACACAACATACCTAACCTTCGAGCCTACGCGCCGACCAGACTAAAACATTCTGTTTGGACAGAATTCAGAAACTAGACAGACTGATTTTTTTTCCTTGACAACCAGATTTCTAAATGAGTTTAATTAATTAAAATTGCTCTGACTGGTTTTCGATTTTTGTAGGAACTGAGCTCAAAAGTAGTGTGCGTCATGCGACACCGCTGCACCGCTTTATCGGTTCTGGGTTCAGACGTTATTAGGAATTCATTAACTAAGACAATGTTTTACGTGCCATGCCTTATAGTTAGAACTCAGATCCGGCATTAACCATGTAGAGAAATTGCATCTTTCATCCAGTGCTCTTTGAATACTTACTCTTTCTGAATTTTGGCTTTTTTTGTGCTTCTAGGATGTTCTTCGTCACTATCACTAGACATTATAAATATCCAATATTCAGAATTTGCTGTGAGTCTGATTGAGTGTATAATGATATAATGAAAGACTAACACTGGATGGATATTAATAAAATATTCAACAATTATTTCATTTCAAATTCAAACCGCCTCCTGGTGAACTTTTTGTTTCATGTCTGTTTCTTTCTAACAAAACAAAATAGTGGTAGAAAGAGATAGATGAAACGAGTTTGTGTATTGTGTTGTTTGACTAATCAATACTAATCAATGGGAAATGTCAAAGCTGGAGTTTAGGGATGACATGTCATTTAAAATGTACTCGATTAGCACAATTCGTTTATCTAATTAGTAAAATTTACACGGAAATTCGTTAAAATTTTAATGAATTTTGGAAAATGTTGTACTGCAAATCTGCATTTTACCATTATAATTTCTTGTTTTAAAAATTCCCTAATTTTCGTCTATTTCACAAAAAAAACCCTTTTTCCCTATTGGGTCCGAATATTCCGGGAAGGTAAAATTACGAAGCGGTCGTCGGAGGGACAATTCTTGACTTACGAGTGGTGCACCCTACGGCAGTTCACAAAACTATATGACTTTGACAAATTGCTTAAAATTACATTTTTATTTATTTCTTCAAATCTAATTATTGTTTTTTTGCCAAAATCTTCAAAAAAACGGCAAAAACAAAAAGTATTTATTTATTAACGAAAATAGAACAGTATGTCGGAAAACTTGTAGAATTAAATAAAATATCTCTTAGAAAAGTTTTTTCATAAAATGTTTTTCTTGCCAAATTTACCTTATTTTTATAGCAGCCTACACTAATCGTTAAAAGAAGAAAATGTAGCCAAAGTGGAATTAATTTTAATTCATCAATGAAAAATGCAGTTATACTAAATTATACCGTATTGAAAAACATTTACTTCATTAACCAGTTTTCACTATTGTCTTTAAGTAAGGCTTATGGTGAAATTACACTCAACTGCTTGGGATTTAAGTGTGACTTTTAACCTTAGTCCCTTGTTTTACTTAAAGAAAAAGGTGAAAACTACAGATAGGAATTTATTTTGTAACATAGTAAATATTCAAACGGTATTAGTGGCTAAACCTGGGAATATGATCGTAAACAATCAAAAACTATTTATTTGTCCCCTTAAATATTTTTTATTTCGTAATTATATTAACATAAAAAACTGCAAATACGATATTACTTATATACATTTATGTACATATTGATAAAACAGATTTTTTTAAAAAGATATGAATTAAAAATATTTATATTTTTGGTGGATAAATGATCATTCTTCACTTTTTCATTACACTCATTTATAAAATCTTCAAAGCCAACCACGCTAGAATTACTATCTGGAATTCGTTTTTTTTTGGTACTTTCAAATCTGCTTTTCGATTTTCTTAGTTGTTGGTTCTTTTAATATATGCTTCACATCATTATTGCAGTCTTTAGCTAGAACATCGATGACTTTATTTAACATTTTCTCGGTCTGTTCTGTTGCTTCCATACTTAATGTTTTTGAAGATACCAATTTATAAATAATATCTAGTTTATTTTTAATCTGTTCATTATATTTCTTCTTTGTTATACTTTCATTTTGTTGCACTAAATGTTTAACTATTTCCTTTTGACTTTCCTCTCCGTGGTCAAAATTAAAAGAACTTAGTTTACGTTTTAAGAAATGACTCACGATTGCATGTATATGTTTACATAGATTGCCTTTAATAAAAAAATCAATACAAGTGCAACTAAATTCATGCACAGAATTTTCCAAGTTTTATAAAAATCGTAACAGGCATTGTTGTCCATAAAACACATTTTGTTTAGTTTTTCTACTGTATACTCCGACTTAGCCTTACATGATTTTACATTCCAAGTATTTTCATTTAACTGCCAGCAATCCTTTATAGAAATATCGTTGCTATGTTTATGAGCATTTGATATTAGTTTTATTCTGTATGAAACTCCACCTTTAATAGTCTTTTTTAATTTTTTTATGTCTTTGATTTTTAATGTCTCTAATTGTCTAATTAATCTAAGTTATGCATGTAAATATGTATCAATTCTTTTATTATTTTTTCCTTGAAAATAGATGTACTTCAGAATATGATGCATTGCTTCCAGAAACATATTTGTATTAATTCCGAGGCTTTTTCTGAAATAGTGTGCCCATAAATTAGCCCTACTAACGTAATTTGTTCGAAAATATTGCCCAAAGGCTGATTTATATGAAATCTTGAATTTCATAAAAATTAGATTCATCTGTTATTTGCATAAAAACCTGGCATTTAATATCATCAACATTCCTTAATTTTTTGAAAAAAATGGGATAATATGCAGGTGTCAACTCTATTTGAAAGCAAAAATGCACATGGCACACCTTCACCAAATTCATCTACGACCAAGAAGTCATAACTTGTGGTGCTGTACTGCCAATGCATATTTTATCTGATCCAAAATCTTTTTCTTTGTAAATACTAGTTTCTGCGAGATTTTCAGAAGTACCCTGCGCTTTACAAAATAATAGTTCTATTTCACTTTCCGCAATTTTTAAAGGTTTAACCCACAAAGAAACACTAATTACATCATTTTGATGCAACTGGACATTGGATTTCAAAGAAAAGTCTCTGCTTCTATTTCTTAAATCCTGACGATATAACAGATCTAGCCTTCCACATGATGAATTCAATCCATCTTTTATATTGTCTAGAATCTTCAACAAAATTACATTATAAGTAAATATTTAAAAAAAAATATATTTACGTATCTTAAAAAAGGTTTCGATTTAATTAACTTTAGTATTTAGTCAAAAAAAGTTCGTTTTATTTGCATTTTTTTTAAATATATATTTTCGAAATGTTGAGGTGTAAGAACATACAATCTAATTTGATATAGATAACAGACTCCCTAAAATAGCTGAACTGCATCATTTCAAGGATTTTTAAGCCCTGACCTGCTTAGCCAACCTACCAAGTTCTTCTGCATACAAAACAATAGCAACGTATATTTTTTCATCTACATTAATGCTTTTTTGGTTCATTAACCTAATATAAGCTTACCTGCTATAAGTTTTCTTTAATTTTTCGTTAAATTTACATGTATGAAGCTGCACTTGTGTCCAAGATGAGGAAGATACAATACTACATTTAATTTGTTTTGGCTACAGGTAACATTTAAAGTTGAAGGGCATGTTATCGTCAGCTTCACAGAACCTTGAGATTTTGAATTTTTCTTTGCCAAATTACGCGATAAACAAGTAGTCTTCTCTGGCTTAAGCGGCCTGTCACAGACATAATCCACCTTTTCGTTTGTTTTCCTAACTTTCTTCCCACATTTTTTAAGGTATACACATTTCAGTTCTTGTTCTTTACAACATTTCTATTCTTCAAATTCTGTAAAAAAAATGTTGTAATGGAAAGTAAATTTCTGATAAACATTATTATACCATTACAACATAATTATTTTAAAATTTTGACTACTATAATATAAAAACAATTGCATTTTTTGTAAAGTGTATTGATCGATATTATCGGGCATGCCAACCGAAAACGTATTTTTTTTTAATAGGTAAATAAACCTTATCGCAACTCACCACTTTAGTTATTTTAAAAATATTCTATTTAGATCGATGTTTATGCTTGTAAGTCACAGTCGATTTGCTAGTGAATAATATAATATATAAATATTTCTTGAAATGGCTGATAATACTGGTAAGTACTTATAAATTTATATTTATAAAAAGTTCGAGTTACAAAGAATAGTTCAAATTTTTTATTTTACAATAACGGAGTACATTTTCTTAACAATTGCTAATTTCTTGAATTTGAAAGTAATTTTCTCAAATAGCTCAAAAGGCCCATTTGGATGGAAGATGGAATTTTATTGTTTTTTAGAAAAACCTCATTCCATTAAAAATGAAGATCTTTTCAATACTTGGATTTCCTGCAACAAATATGAAATGCATGTTGAAATCTATAAGAAATTACAGTCTCTTCTAAATACTGAGAGTATTTCTGATGTTGAGCAAAAAAATTTCAAAGAGGCTGCTAAGTTTTTTTGTTTAAAAATTGAAGAGAAGTGGAAGAAATCGCATCGAAGGCGGGACATTTTTCTTAGAGAAAATAAAAAGTGGCTTGAGACTGAAATTTATTTAATGGACTCTATAAGACATAGAACAAGCTCTAACTGCCCCAGTTCCTCCGGACGTGGTCGCCCTTTTCTTGATTTTGAAGAATGTAGCATAAAAACAAAGCGAAGGCGTGTGAAGGGATTAGTTTCCAAGCATAGTTTTGAAGAACTGTCTTTTGCGGCTCAGGAATCGACTCGACTTTCCGGTTTAGAAAACAGGTCTCAAGTGGTAACTAGATTATCTCCTGAGCAAGCTTTGAGTTTGTATTATGATTTAGATTTATCACATCGGAAATACAAAATTTTAAGAAACGTCGTGAACTCACTTCATAAGGATTGTTTTCCTAGCTCATATGCCTTAAAGCAATGCAGGGACACACTTCTTCCTAAAAATATCGATGTCACTGAATCTGCAGCGGCAGTGAACTTGCAAGAATTACTAAATTTGACTGGAAATAACATATTGAAAACATGTGCAGACGTCTCTTTTTTGCGTGACAACTGTGATTTGACCTTATCTTGTAAATATGGTTTTGATGGCAGTTCCGGCCATAGTCTTAATAAACACAAATTTCAGGACCCGAATATGATCGATGAATTCGTTTTTTTATTGCTATGTGTCCTTTAAAATTAAGTCATAGTGAAACGAAAAAAGTATTATGGTCTAACCCTCGGACTTCATCAACTTTATTTTGTCGCCCAATTAAAATTTTATTTGCGAAAGAAACGTCAACACTGGTTATCGAGGAACACGATAAAATTAAAATCTGATGTAAACATGTGTTTTTGGAAAAAATGTTAAAGTTTCTTACGAAATGTTTCTAACAATGTTAGATGGATCTACGATTAATACGTTATCAGAAACGAACAGTTCACAGACATGTTTTATTTGTGGAGCTACTCCTAAAGAAATGAATTCATCGTTGATTGACGAAAAATCTGTTCGTTCAGAAAATCTAAATTTTGGTATGACATCACTTCATATGTGGATTCGCAGCTTCGAGTGTTTACTACATATTGCGTACAGATTCCCACTTAAATCTTAGCAAGTAAAAGGCCCGAAGAATAAAAAAAATTTTGAAACGCGAAAAAGATATATACAAACGGATTTCAAAAATAAAATGGGACTGTTAGTAGATAAACACAAAGCAGGCTCCGGATCCACAAATGATGGTAATGCGGCAAGAACTTTTTTTAGAAATCCGGAATTATCCTCTTCAATAACCGGTAACTTAACAAATTTTGAACAGTTGTTAAAAGAAACACGAAATATCTATCTAAATCTTTATGCCAGGTGTTATATGCTGACTAATGTCCAGAGATTACTTGTTCATGGCATTGACATCATCAAAAATTTTGATCTACCAATAGGGCAGCTGTCAGAGGACGCTTTAGAAGAAAGAAAAAAAGAAATTAGAAAAAAATTAGACTCAACCACACTAGAAAATAATCAAGGATCAATTCTAATAAAGATTTAATGATACAACTGCTAATAACTTCCGACCCGTATAACAAGAATTACTTCCAAATTTGCAGAACTAAGTGGCATCGAGGATTACGTCATTATTGGCGACGAATTTGGATTTATCAATTAAAACGCCTCATTTTTTACAAAATGTTAGTAAACTGTCACTTTCTGCATCTGACGAAACTGACGAGTGTTTCTAAAGTCTAACTTGGTAAATGGGAATTGTTAATTTCTTTTTCTATTAATAAGTTGTATTTTTCTTTTCGTATTAAGAAATAGTTTAATTTTTATTATAGTCTTATAATAACTTAATTTCATTAAAACATTACACCATGTATAAGATTTCATTCAAATGCAAGGATAATTAATTAATTGAATAATAAATATAAATCATTATCTGTAGTTTTAGTTAGCTTCAAAACCTTCGGACCGAACTACCTCGTTTTATTCCCCTAGGTTCCAATATACATTACGACATGACAAACTTGGTCTACAATTTTGTCCTGTGAAAGATTGGTCAAAATATATTAAGCTGTTTCAGAGATATCAAACTCCTATATACTAGGAGCACTGTGTGTCGTGAGGAGCTGATGTATCTGCAACATTTAAATACATTGATTTTTAGTCGTATATGTTTAGAACTACAGTGTCGGCCTATCATAAAGTATGTATTCAAATTTCTGATAACTATAAGAATATATAGAAATGGAAATTTAAATATTTTTAAAAATGTTTTCATATTTCTTTAGTTTAGACCGATTTGTAAATATACATAAATGTTAACTACTTGATTTATTATGAACTTTAAAAATTACTTTTTATAACAATTGGACCCTACTCCAACATTTTTATTAACACATTTTTAAAATGAATGAGGGGCCTTGCCAGCTGATATTTTATTTTGATTTGTGCAATATTTGCTTTTTCTGCCAGTAATTGCCACTTTCCTCCTTGTTATAGACATAGGTTGAACTCCGATATATTTTTCTTTCTTTTGAGTTTTGAGAATTTTATTTTTAGATTTTAATTTGGCACCTATCTAAACATTTATACTTAAAAGCGGTATGCATTCCGCTTAATAAAGCCTTGGTATTAGATGCATGATGCATATTTATTTCTATTTGACTGGTGAATTGTTTTTCTCTTTGTCGTCCCTATAAATGTTATTTTCTAGACACTTTTTTTTAAATCGTTAAATTCAATCACATGTTTATTTTCAGGCTCACCACTGTGTTTTTTTTTTAGAAACGGTAGCAACAGTGAATTATCTGGTTTCTTTCCTGTAGCAATTTCATAAAGATGATTTTTGGTCACAGCAGACAAATTGTTAATACTGGTTAAATATGGAATGCTTTTTATAACGGCTGCTTGGTGTTTGCAATATTTTCCATTGTATTCAACTGGGCATGTACATTTACAAGTTAGCATAACGACATAATAAAATAAGAGTTTCTTCTGTTATTGATTTAGAAAATGCCTTCTTATATTTGGCAGCCCGGCTTGGGGTAGTACTTGTGATTTCTTTCAATATATCAGAAGCATCTCGTTTTCCAGTTTTCCGCAACTCCACCTGGGCAGCATGAACGATAACTTTTTTTCCAAAGTAAACCGAATCTCCTCGGTTTTTCTTCTTTTGGTTCTTTCACTTGACTCTGCAAATGACTTAGATGGTCCGCCTGGCCGATTTTTTGTAACCACGGGAATTTGAAAGATTCCTGCTAGCCAGGATTCATTGTATTTAAGAAATACATGTTCATTCTTATGGGCTTTTAACCATCTTTGTTAAGTTTGTGATTTAAAATGTGCAAAATTACGTTTCAAGTTATTGATTTTTTTAACCTTTACAGTTTTTTTCGTCTAAATTAGGCAAATCCAGATTCTTCATACGTTCGAACAAGTGTTTTCGAGTCTCAACTCTTACTTCTGAGGGACCTTGTGAACTTAAAACAAAAATACATTCTTTGAAAATTCATAAAACTTCAATCATAACTAGATGCATTTTTAACATATCTCGAAAAAGAAGTTCGTTTGATCTACAGTGTCCTTAAAAAGTTCGCATCATATGGGAATTTTTGTCAGATTTTAGTATTGAATAACTTTTGCTTCATTAAGCATAAAAAATGACTAGTTCGAAAATAGTCGCGTATATATTTATGAAAATTGCAGTATAATAACTTTTTATACCTAATTATTCGATAAAGAAATATAACCATCACGTCTTAAAATTATGTTAAACTTGATACAAAGTTGGTGTGATTTTAATAATTTTACGTATAGATTACTTAAATTATATTTTTTGGTAGTAAATAAATGTCATAATACATGCAATAAAAATAACAATGAAATTTGCATTTGAAAAAAAAATTAAAAATTGGATTTTTTGCGATTTCTTTAAATAAATGTCAATTTTGACAGGTAGCAAAAGTCATGTGACTATTTCTGAATAAGTCATGTTTCATACTTAATGAAGCAATATTTATTACTTATGCTAAATTTTATTAAAGTTCCCTAATAAATAAATATCCTAAATGATGCAAATTTTTCAAGGACGCTGTATATGTCTAATATTTTTTCATGATCTACCAAACCGATTTGAATGGAACTTTACTTTATGTAGGGGAGAACCGGTATGAAGTGGACACTTTAATAAAAATGATTAAATTAAAATGTTATGGACAATGAAATCCATTAAAACCATATAGGCGAAAAGCTCTATTAATATCTTTGTAAAATGAACTATTAAAAAAAATTAGGCAAGCTTATGATCTGAGTAATATTTAAATTTGGAAAAACATGCCTTTGTCCATTTCAAAACATCGATGTATTGAAACGGACGGTGGTGGTTTTGAAAAGGACAGTAGTGATTTTAAAAATTATATACGCATTAAAAGACATTAATTGCTTCAAAAATAACTTTTATTTAAACATAAGCTATATTAGGAACAGTTATTACAATAAAAATGACGAATTCTCTTAAGACCACAAGTTTCATGTGCCCATAAATTGCATATGAAGCACTGTAACCAGTCTGTCTTGCTATGCTGGTATGCCTTCATGCAACAAACACAATTATTTTGATTTACTGCATTATTTTTGTCTTTGGTTTGAGTGTTCAGTTCATTGTTCTCTTTTAGTGTTAGTTGGTTTTGTTCATTGTTGGGTTTTATTTCTGAAATTTGGAAATAATGACTTAGCGGAAGTTCATCAGACTGCTCACTATCATCAGGATTCTTCCTATGGCAGTAGTCGTGTAATGGCAAATCGTCATCACTTGAATCGTGTATAGAAAAATTGTCCAAATCTTCTGAACTTGAGGACTCTTGAATAAGGGTTTTTATTCGTTTTGTTGTAGCCGCTGATATTTTTAGATTTGACTTCTTCTTTGTTGCCGCTCCTTTTTTTCTAAAAGTTTGTCTTTTTCTGGTGTCTCAGTGATTACCGTTGTTTTCCCTTTCCTAGGTCCTCGCTGACAGCCTTTTTTTGGAGGTGCCTTAGGATATGGCCTTAGTTGTTCTGGAGTTATAGTAATTTTCGAAGTGGAAGGCTGTGAAACATCACCTTCTAAAGATTGTGGGGTTGTATCTGTAGTGGTGGAAGTTGATGGCTGAGCAACATCTTTGATGCCTTGTGAAGTGCTTGGATCTGGCCGATCTGACACAAATGAAAACAAAAAATCGTCCTCAGAAAAAATATTTCTATTAAATGGGTGTATTCCGGTTGCCAAAAATGCCTTTGTTATATTTGGCGGTGAAAATGCATGAAGAAAAGCCTCGTTAGCAAATCACTTCATAATTAGTTACCGTTTTTCCTGGGTTTGATAACATCCAAGAATTCATTGCTGTTCTATATCTGGTTTTAAAGGGTCCATATACACAGACATTCTAATGGCTGTAGTCGGTGACTACAGTGCGGGGGATATGTAAGAATGGTTATATAATTTTCCCTTGCTAACTTGACAACTTCGAGTGTAATATGCGTTTTATGGTTATCCATCAAAATCAGGCATGGGTCCTCTGCAGTAGGCTTTACAAATTTTATGAAGTGCTTCATTGCGTCTAAAAATCCTTCCTCCGTCATCCACCCACTAGGATTTGCCACTCCCTTTGCGCCAATGGGTCCTTCTTTCAACATAACTTCTTTAAAATGCACTCGTGGAAAAATTAAAAATGGAGGGATTGTTCCACCAGATGCATTAATAAATCCAAGCATCGTAACCAAATTACCTCTTTCTGCTGAGGTCACTTGCCCTACTTGCTTTGAACCTCTGACCGCTAAAACTTTTGGGGGATTTGTAACTGTGAGACAGCCGGTTTCATCTAAGTTCCACATCATATGAGGCTCAAATTTGTGTTTCTCCAGAACTCGCTGCAAGTTGTCATAAAAATTATTGACATTTGTTTGATTGAAAGAGGTTGCTCTAGATAGCGATGTGTTTTCTGGTTTTCGTAAACTCAACGTTGAATTTCTCTTTATAAAACCTCGCAACCAATCTTTTGATGCCATCTCGTTTTTGGTCCAAGGTTTTGGTAAAATGCTATTCGCCTTAGCATACTGATAAGCCAGTTCCCTAACTTCCGTAACACATCTTAGATGATGTTTTCAGATAGTCCGCCAATATTTTTTCCTGATCAAGGGAAAAAATACGTTTATTCCCTATGTTAGGTCGATGATGATAATCTTCCTCCTGAGTTTTAGCTTTCTTACAAATAGAAGCTAAATAAGACTTGGACATGTTATGGGCCGCCGCCACTGACCGAATTGATTGATTTCTTTCGAAAACTTCTCTTACGGCGATTTCGATTACCTCACTGGATGGTCGTAACCTTTTTTTTGGTGTAGGTTTATTGATCTGAAAAGTAAACAAATTTAAATAGTACCTATGAATTTAAAATTTAAAAATAACTATAAATTAATAAAGCCTTGACACGTCCGTTTCATTACAGCGTCTTGTGTCCTTTTCAAAACAACACCCACTTAACCTCAAAATGACAATACAAAAGGTAAATAGAGAAATATTTTACAAGATCTGCCGCTACATTAATATACTAGAGTAACTTAGTTTTAACCTTATTAATCTAAAACTGACTATATTTCAATAGCTTACCTGTGACATGGTTCGATGTTTTCACAAATAATTGAAAAATTAATCGACTTACCTGAAGGATGATTGATTTTAATTATGTGAACAATCTCCTCCGAAAAAATTACATAACACATGTAGTTTCCATTTCTATGCCGGACGATCACAAGTTTAAAGCGATAAAATTCCAAGCCACTGACTCACCAACCCTGTCGTACACCTATACTGGATGATCCGACGGCCATCCTATCAGTTCATTTCGGACTAAATAGTTTGCTAAGTTGGGTAAAAGAATTATTAAGTAGGGTGGGTATGGGTATGTAATCTTTTCGGAGGAGATTGTTCACATAATTAAAATCAATCATCCTTCAGGTAAGTCGATTAATTTTTCAATTATGCTTCACAATCTCCTCCTCAAGATTACATAACACATGTAGATGTTTAAAGAAGGCAACTATTTAGTATTTAGTAAACGGTAACTAACATATATTATGTAAATAATACTTTGAACTTTTACAAAAACAAAAGTAACGAACAGAAAAATAATAATATTTTATAAGTACTTATGTGCTTACTTAAATAATATAATAAAGTAATAATCAAATAACACGTATTGACAAACAAGGAATAATATAAATGATAACAAATACCTAATAATATGCAAATAATAATATACTGATATAATGATACAACCATTTGTAATATTATTCTTTCAAATTTAAGGGTATATTGGACCCTTTAAAAATACCATTTACGAAGCTAGTTGTTGAAGCAGTAGGCCGGTTATAAAATCGGTTAAATATATCAGATTTTTTCGACCACCCTGCGGCTTTCCGTATTACCTCTATATTAGTGCCACCACGTAAGGCTGTTGAGGCTGAAGCGTGTCTGAAACTGTATCCCTTAAATATATTCGTATCTATTCCGCTTTCTTTTAAAACGTATTTTAACCACCTACTTAATGTTTGGGTGGTTGCAGGATGATGTGGTTTTTTATGAGTTAATATTAATTTAGATTCATTGCGGGGACGCAATGTTTCGGTTTTTTCTAAGTAAAATAAAATTGTACTTGCAACACATAATTCTGGCTTTGATTTAAAAAACGGAAATTCCAATACTGGTTGAGGTTTATTTATTCTAGACGTTTTTATTTTATTCGAAATTTTTATCTTTATTATATTTTCAAAAACAAAAGTATCATGAATATTTATTTTCGAGAACGTTTCAATTCTATGACCCGTTGTTAAAGCTAAAAGTGATATAGTTTTAAGTGATAGATGAAATAAAGTTAGAGATTCCAAGGGATACATTTTTTCTAAATAACAAAGAACTGGGAATGGATCCCAAGTTGTATCATATCTAGGCTTACTCGGCCTTACATTATAACGGGTGATTCAATAAGGGTTTCCACATTAAAATAATAAAAAAAACTCGGAAGAATAGAAAAATATACAAACATTTTTATTTGCCATTTTAGGTTAGTGTATTACAATTAGGTATGAAAGATGATGTCATTCAAATGACCCCCGCGACTCATGTGGCATGACGTAATTCGTGTATTGAAATTTCAAATTTCAAATCACTTTTTGACACAATTCAGGTTCTATGCCGGCTATTTCGCGTCTAATCTCCTGTTTCAGCTCTGGAATAGTGTTTGGTTTATTTTTATACACTCTGCTTTTTAGATACCCCCAAAGAAAAAAATCTAGGGGAGTAAGATCACATGATCGCGGCGGCCAATTGATATCGCCGTTACGTGAGATAATCCGACCTGGAAACTTGCCGCGCAGCAATTGCATCGTTTCTCTGGATGTGTGACAAGTGGCTCCATCCTGTTGGAACCAAAAATCTTCAATGTCAATACCTTCCAACTGCTCCCAGAAAAAATCAGATATCATGTTTCGATAGCGAACACCATTAACCGTAACAGCGTTCTCCGCATTATCCTCGAAAAAAAAGAGGCCAATTATTCCTCCGCACCAAAAGGCGCACCAAACAGTCACTTTTTGAGGATGCATTGCTTTTTGGACAATCTCTCTTGGATTTTCTAATCCCCAAATACGAGCATTGTGTTTGTTTACAAAGCCACCAACGTGAAAATGTGCCTCATCGCTAAAGATGATTTTCGTTGAAAAATGAACCCCTTGTTCTCGTATCCATTCTGCAAACACGCGGCGCTGTTGATGATCTCGAGGTTTCAACTCCTGAGTTATTTGGACTTTATATGGGTGTAGATGCAAGTCTTTTGTTAAAATTCGCTGTGTGGTTGAATACGTAAGGCCCACTTGCTGCGATCGATGACGAATCGATGTGTTTGGATCTTCGGTTACACTTTCGCGAACAATGGCAATATTTTGATCTGACCGACCTGCACGAGCACGTTGAGGGAATTTGAGGTTAGTTACAGATCCAGTTTGCTCGAATTTTTGAACCACATTCCAAATTGTCATCTCAGAAGGTCGATTTTGCGCGCCGAAAAATTCACGTAGAGCCCGAAATGCATTTTTTCTTGATCGACCATTTTCATAATAGGCTTGCACAATTTTTACACGTTGTTCAGTCGTATATTGCTCCATGACTAATTTTGTTTATGTTTTGAGGTTAGAAATCTCATATGATAATAAACAAATACAGTGGCGTTTCAAAAATATTTCAGATTGTAATGTGGAAACTCTTATTGAATCACCCTTTATAAGCCTTTCATAAATCTTTTAATATAGTTTTTATCTGACTCTGGTATATTCAATATTAAACTTGAGCAGCCCTGTAAGAATTAATCGTAGCATAAGATATCCCGGTATCGAATACATTACTTAAAAATGTGACTAATTGAGTGAGGTTATACACATAAGGGTCTTGGTTATTACTCAAAGAAAAATGCCACCATCTTTCTAAATATGTGGAGTATTGATTTAACGTTTTTTCTGTTATGGAGGCCAAGATAGCCTCAATCCCTGATTCTGGAAAGTTTCTTGATAGAAAAGATTGCCGGATACACAGCCTACCACCAGGAAAAGGTCCTTCCAGAGTGGATGGCGGTCTCTAAGAGGAGAAGAAAGTAATTCTGGATTAGGTTCAAATATAATAGGATCTTTGTATAGTATCTTTGTAAAAAATGGGTACCAAGGTTGAACGGTCCACTTTGGGACAACTAAGATATCCTTTGCCTTATCAGTAATTATTTTATTGAGAACTCTAGTAATAATAGAAAAAGGAGGGAATGCGTAAAAATATCCCGATGACCAATTTATTGTAAAGGCATCGATATCTATTGAATCGGGGTCTTTGTACCAAGATACATACCTTAAGCACTTCGCGTTTAGTTGTGTGGCAAAAAGATCGATAGCTGGTTGTCCAAACTTATTACAAATGATATCAAAACATGTTTTATTTAAAGCATATTCTGTTTCAATTGACAAGGACCTCGATTCGCTATCTGCAATGTAATTATCTTTAGTATTTATATATGAAGCAAAGATAAATAATGTCCTCTCTTGACACCATTCCAATATAAGTTTAGTTATTTTATTAAGTTTTTTTAGATCTAGTACCCCCCATTTTATTTATATATGACACTGCTGTGGTATTATCTAAACGAATGAGAATGTTGCAGTGAGAAAGATTTTTTCCAAATGACTTCAACACGTTAAAGGCTGCTAGAAGTTCTAGATAATGTATATTATTATGAATTTCTCTTTTATTCCAAAACCCATGAATTTTTTCCCCCTTACAGTGACCACCCCAACCTCTGAGGGATGCGTCTGATGCCATAATAATGTGGTATTTATATTTATTTATTGACCTAACCGCTGTTTTAATGTTATCAATCCACCATAAAAAATCTTTTTGTAAATGTTTTGGCAAAATCATAGTCGCATCAAAATTTCTCTTGTTAATGTTTAGTGCTGTAGTTTTAACCATTTCGAACTGCTTTGTATAAAGCCACCCATATTGCAATGCGGGACATGCTGCAACCAGTTTACCAATAAATGCAGCAAATGTCCTGATTTTACAAGTATCCTTGTTTTTTAGATTAATACATTGTTTTAGTATCTGACTTCTTTTAACGTTCGTTAAAGCCATTGTCAGATTCTGAGAATTAAAAATAAACCCTAAATATGTACATTTTCTATCCGGGATTAAACTACTTTTTGTTGTGTTTATGATAAACCCAAAGGTGCCTAGTGTCTTTGTTACTTTCTTTGTATAAAACATACATTCGTCGTATGAGCGCCCTATACAAATGATATCATCTAAAAAGGATAATAAAGTTACTCCTTGTTCTCTTAAATGTTTTAATATTGGCTTTAAGATTTTTGAAAATGTGAGGCAATTAAACTGATAAACCTTTTTATTAAATATAAATTTTAGATATTTGCGATGTTGTACATAAACGGGAATTAAATAGTATGCCTCCTTAAGGTCGATTGTAGTAAAAAAACAATCTTTATAAATTAGTTTAATGAGCGTTCGATAATCGTCCATCTTAAAATGTGGAGGTGATAGAAATTTATTAAGCTTTTTTAAGTTTAAAATGAAACGATAAGAACCGTCTTTCTTTGGTGTTAAAAAATATGTTGAGTAAAAATCGCCTTTTGTTTTCTTACTAACAGATATTGCCCCAATTTTTTCAAGATGTTTAATATTTTTTCCTAACTCGTTTATTTCAGTTTTTGACCTTTTTTGAGTCGAAAACTGTTTTTGATATGGCCTTTTGGTAAAGGGTATTTTATAACCTGATATACATTGAATTATATGATTATTGGAGGTAACTTTTTCCCATGTGGGAACAAATTGTTTTAATCTACCTCCTATTACATAATGTCGTACCTCTAGTGACGGGCCTGGTAATGTTTGTTCCTGTACGTCTTGTTGCTGGGGCTCCGCTTGTCCTTCCATGCTCCATGTTGTTGTCTTGACTGGTTGTGCTCCTTTCTCCCCCCGGCCAATTTTTGACGGGCCCGGTTGTATGTTGGGCGCTTGAAGTTTTTTGGAAACATTTTACTAGTGCCGGGTTTGGGTCCTGGTCTGACCAGCTCCGAGCTTGTTTTCTTCACCGATTGCAGTGTTTTGAGTCTGTCTTCTAGTTTTTCCTCATATAAGAAGCCATCCAATTCCGATTTTTCAACGGCTTTTTTCACATTTATATTAAGAGAAGGCCCAATTAGGTACCTTCGATGCAGAGACATTGAATGATGAAGGTCTGTTAACATCTTACCCACATCAACTAAAACCGGCAAGGCTGTATTGTCTTTTTCACCCTTTATGATCATCTCAGTCATGGGAATTCCTATAGCCGCCAATATGCTTCCCATGTGTTCTTGTATTTTTGCCAAGTAACTGTCCTGTTTACTGATTACTTCTGCAAGAGATTCCGCAATTTCTTCATTTAAAATGGGGGCCTTTAGTAGTGGACAATTTGAGCTAATTGAATATTTCTCTAATAGAGCCTTTCGAGAATCTTTGTCCAGGCCATTCTTTAAGATTGGAGTCCATCGGGTGACTAATTCGTCCTTGAGAGGACGCCCTGATTTAGTGGTCACTGTGGGATCTTCTCCTAGGAGGTTTATCATTTCTTCATCCATTTGAGTCGGTTGCATAGTATTCTCAGCCACCGCCACCTCTTGATTAACCGGTTCTTGGCTATCCTCTGAGCTGCACTCGCTCTCCAAATCCCTGGATGATGATGATGATGATGAGTCCTCGGAATCTTAAAGAATAACCGAAAAATACTTTATCCTACCAGTCATGTTATTGGCTCATCTATAGTAGTGAGTAATAGGCCTACATACATACATATATACATGCGTACTATTGGAAGGTACGGTGGACCTTACTAAAACACGACGAATGCCTTTTATATTTTATTTATTTCAAGAGCCGTAATTTTAGTGTGTTTTAATCAACTACTTTAATATTACTAACAGTTGGGTGTTATTGGTACAGTTGCACTAAATACAAAAATACAAACATATTCATTGTTGACAACAATATATAAAGAGCTTCACATAAGATACCTGACTCAGCTGTCTGAAGGCAATATGATGTAGACTAAACAATCTGAACGAATATTATTTTTGCATAACAACCAACACACCCCCTCAAAAATATATGAGTTTAGATTCATTATTTTATGGCTTACGGGGAATTAACAACTTATGATCCAACATTTGTTGCATGGGTTAGGGAAAAACCCCACAAAAACCTAACCAGATCATGAACACTTAAAATTAATGGGTAGCAATACTAATTTAAAAGTTAAACATTAATATTAAAAATACATCTTATTTATTTTTCTTGCAATCCCATCTTTTCTCGTAGTTCCTTGAACTGATGCGGTGGCAATGACTTTGTCAGCAGATCAGCTTCTTGATGACCTGTGGGCAAATATTTTAAACAGATCATCTTGTTCTCTACTTGTTCACGGGTAAAATGGTATTTAATGTCGATATGTTTAGAGCGTTTGTAATTTACTGGATTATTTGCCATTGCTATACAACTTTGGTTGTCTTCATATAAGATTATTGGTTTAAACATATTGACATTAATGCTAATTAACAAAGATCTAAGCCATAAAGCTTCCTTTACAGCCTCAAAGACGGCCATGTATTCGGCCTCAGTTGAAGATGTTGCAACTGAGTTTTGTCGCCTTGTAATCCAAGTTACTGTACATTTATCAAATAATTTAAATAAACAACCTGTTGTACTTCTACGATCTATATCATTATTTGCCCAATCAGCATCAGCGTACCCTGTTAAAATTTGTTCATAATTTTCAATACGCCTATATACCAGTTTTATATTTAACGTCCCTTTTACATATCTTAAAACCCGCTTTAAAGATAACCATAGCTCTTTATTGCATTTAGTTTGATATCTACTTAATAGATTTACCGCTGTACACAAATCTGGACGTGTACAAAGCATTGCGTACATTAAGCAGCCAATTAAATTTCGACAAGGTGCATCATAGCTATCCTCCGAATTTAGTGCAGCATAATTTAATTTAACAGGCAATGGTGTACTGACCGGGTTGCAATTACTCATATTAAATTTTTCTAAAACAAATTTTAAATATGTAGTTTGATCGAGTGAAATTTCAGAATTCGACCTATTTATTCTTATGCCTAGAAAATAATTAATTTCTTTTAAATCAACCATATCAAATTGTTTCATTAGAAAATGTTTAAAGTTATTCATCGTATTTATATCTTTAGTTGCGATTAGTAAGTCATCTACGTACAAAATTATGTAAATATTTTTATTAATATCGCCTCTATTTAAGAAATATAAACAATTATCAGCTGATGAATTTATAAATCCCTTTTCAATCAATACATTGTTAAAGCATTCGTACCAGCACCGAGCAGATTGTTTTAAACCATACAAGGATTTATTTAATTTGCATACTACATTATTTGTTTTAACTACAACACCGTCAGGCACACTCATATAAATATTTTCTTTTAATGTCCCATTAAGAAATGCTGTCTTTACATCCATTTGATGAATCAACAGCTGATATTGATTTGCTAACGCAAGCATGCACCGAAATGTGCTAATACGCGCAACTGGCGCGAACGTTTCATCGTAATCTAATGTTTTTCTTTGGCTAAAACCGCGCGCTACTAAACGAGCTTTATATTTAACCAAATTCCCGTTACTATCGCTTTTTATTGTAAACACCCATTTACAATCGACAATATTTACATTATTTGGCTTTTGTACTAACGTCCACGCTTTATTTTGTTCTAATGATTTTAACTCATCTTTAACGGCTTTTTCCCAGTCAACTCTGGATGCACTTTTAGCTATGTCATGATAACATTTTGGAATATCTTTTTCAAATACTTGATTACCTACTAAATAGTTATTGATTTCAAAATTATCCTCTTTATAAGATATTATTGGTTTGGCTTTTAATCTTTCACTCCTTCTCATATCCTGTGTATTATTTAATTTCCTCAGTTTATTATTTGAGGTACACGGACTTTCATTATCACTGTTCGAGCTCGCACTTATTTGGTCAGGGACATCCGATTTGCAGGATGTTTGACCTTGAATGCAATTTTCAGGGACACCTCTTTCATTAAGGGTTTGTTTGCATCTTTTATTGTCCGTTTCACCAGGAATGATATTATCTACAGATTTACTATCAGCAACACCCCCTGCTGATAAATTTTCTGTACCTGTTGGCACATTTTCCTCTGTATTTATATTACTGTTTGATTCGCCACCAATTTTTACCTGATCATCAAGTTCTCGTCTTGATGTTTTATATGTAATTTCATCAAAAATGACATCACGTGCAACTATGAATTTTTCGAATTTTGGATCAAAAATTTTATATCCATTTGGCACATAACCCACAAAAATTCCCTTAAGTGATTTACTATCAAATTTAGTTCTTTTTGTTTTATTATGCACATAAGCTGTGCAGCCAAATATTTTTAAATTACCCAATTTTGGTTTTCTATTATGCCACATCTCATACGGTGTCTTTTTTATTTTTATCGCTTTTGTTGGTGACCTGTTCACCAAATAGGTTGCAGTTAAAACTGCCTCACCCCAGAAGCGTTTGTCTAAACCCGCACTATGTACCATCGCACGTGCTTTTTCAGTTAAAGTTCGATTTATTCTTTCAGCCACTCCATTTTGCTGCGGAGTGTATGGCACCGTAAGATGATATGTTATTCCGTTTTGTTTACAGAATTCCTTCATTTCGCCAGATAAATATTCTCTACCATTATCACAATTTAAATGAGCTAGCTTTGTATTAAATTGAGCTTCGCCTTTTGCAACGTAATCTTTAAAATAAATAAAGACTTCCGATTTATTTGACATTAGGTAGGTTACAGTATAATGAGTGTATTCATCAATAAAGTTAACAAAATAATTTTTATTATTTATCGTAGAAGGCGTTATCGGCCCACATACGTCCGAATGTACAATAAAGAAAGGTCTTTTTATATACCTTTTATCTTTTATCTTGGCGAAAGGAAGACGTGTTTGTTTTCCGCTAATACACGCTTCACATAACGAATTAAAAGGATTTATATCTTTTAAACCAATATTATCACTTGCTAAATCATTTACTTTAATTTTTGAAAATTTTTCTTTACTTATGTGGCCCAATCGTTCATGCCACATTTTATTTTTATCAATAATTTGAACCTCAGCTACGTGGCCTGCGGCCCGTGCTGTATTGAGCGCATTTTGTATTATTAATTCTATAATATACAGGTTATTTATGCGCTTACCTTTAATCATTGTTGTATCCCCCTTTTTGATCTCCACACAGCCAGTCTCCGTGAATACCACTGACATTCCAGCCTCCTGGATACGCCTCACTGAGATGAGATTTGCCGGTACACTCCTGCTGTAGAGGACATCAATTAACTCTCCACTGTAGCCAAGGGTTGTGTTGACTTTTATTCTTCCAATGTGTGTCGCCTCGATGACCGCTCCCTTTTTCGCCACAGTTATGCGAATTGGTTCTGCCAGCTGTTCATATTTTGCGAAGAGTCCCAAATCATTTATTATGTGCTCTGTGGCACCAGAGTCCAACACAAAACGTCCTGATTCTTTTTCCCCGCAATTTCAATTGTCATTACACATCATAAATGCAAACGATTCTTTAACTGCTGTCGAAGCACTGGTCTCTTGGTACGTCTTTTTCTTTTGGTGTTTTTCTTGCATTTTTAAACTTTGTTTATAAAAATAGCAATCCCGTTTTAAATGGTTTTTCCTGCCACAATGGAAACATTTTTGTATTTGTTTATTTTTGAAAGCTGGTTTATTTCTTGAAGAAAACTTTTCTTTCTTCTTCCACTTTTCGTTTGAAGTACGGAAATGAAGAGCTTTCATACTCGTGTCTGCATTTTCTCTTGCTAGGTACTCTTCATGTTCTATAAGCATCCCTTTCACAAATGCTAATGTGAGCCTATCGTCGGTCATAGTTTTGATTGCTGCTTTTACCGGCGCATAACTTGAGGGTAATGAATTCAACATATACCATACTTTTGTTGTTTCACTCACTTCCATACCACAAGCGGTCAAATCACGCACCATTTCTTCAATATCCAACATATGCTTTTTCATTGACGTACCCGATTTTAATTTACAATTAAACAGACGATCCTGAATACATAACTGTGTAGATACCTTCTTACACGCGTACAAACCATCAAATTTTTCCAGAATTTCTCGAGCTGTCGCACGACCTGGCGGTAATTGTGAAAGTATTATGTCGTCTAGATATTCAATTAATGTTCCCCTTGCAAATCGTTCCCATTTTATCCACTCGTCAGTAAGTGGTGTTGGTGGATCTTCATTCAGCACTTTACTAGCACCCTCTTGTTCAATTATCTCTGACAGTCTAAATTTCCACATCAAGTAGTTTTCACCATTAAAAAGTTTTAAATTTCGCTTCATCACAGTTGACGCGCCACTGGCCATTGTTTTTATTACGCACTGTTTGTTTAAAAATCGTCTCAATTTACACGGTTACACGCCCGCTCGCAATCACATACGGTGACTGGGCCCATAACCTATTGGAAGGTACGGTGGACCTTACTAAAACACGACGAATGCCTTTTATATTTTATTTATTTCAAGAGCCGTAATTTTAGTGTGTTTTAATCAACTACTTTAATATTACTAACAGTTGGGTGTTATTGGTACAGTTGTACTAAATACAAAAATACAAACATATTCATTGTTGACAACAATATATAAAGAGCTTCACATAAGATACCTGACTCAGCTGTCTGAAGGCAATATGATGTAGACTAAACAATCTGAACGAATATTATTTTTGCATAACAACCAACACGTACATACATACATACACATACACATGTATGTGACATATATTATCCATGGTAAAAATAGAAAAGAAAAAATGTTTTGTAATAATCTTAATATGATAATATATTAGAAATTCAATATGTATATAGCCTTATTTATCGGACAAATGCTGCCCTGTGTTTATTTATCTGATAGTTCGGTAAAATATGCACCACCTTACAAAAACATCACACAAAGCATAACGACAAATATTTGTCGATTTAAAGTACGCAGACAGAATTTTCTGCTGCTCAGCAATTAGCAATTAGGGCATTTCTTGCCAAAATTTAATGCTAATACCACAAACTATATTGTCTGAATTTTCAGACTTATAATAAGAGCTCGACATTTGATAGAGCTTGTTTGACTACCAATCATGTGATTGGCCCATCAATAATCATTAATATTATCAAAGATTTGTATTAATTAAATCAGCGCACAGAGGCAATAATTGTCTAAGGATCTCTTAAGAGAACACTAAATAAACATGTAATATCAAGCCTGTTTAGCTAGATTACCAATCATTTTATGACTGGCCCGTCTATTAACAATCCTAGGAAATATTATTTATAAATTAAATCAACGCACAAAGGCAATACTATTTTTAATGCATTTTAATAATCCATTCCCTAAAAACAACACCGAGTACGTATTATTCTTTATAAGGCTTACCAGATAATAGCATTCTTAATAGTTTTTTAAGTTTCCTTTTCTTTTGTACACTACGGCTCTTGCGTTTAGGCATTTTTACGTCGCAAAACTGTTTACACGCCCGCACAAAGAAATGAACTGTTAGGATGGCCGTCGGATCATCCAGTATAGGTGTACGACAGGGTTGGTGAGTCAGTGGCTTGGAATTTTATCGCTTTAAACTTGTGATCGTCCGGCATAGAAATGGAAACTACATGTGTTATGTAATCTTGAGGAGGAGATTGTGAAGCATAATTTACTTTTTACCGAATAATATTAAAATGCTTGCGGTTAGCACATAGACAAGTGGTTCGACGCGCAACTTCGGTGGCAATGGGATTTGGGAACAGGGTTGCCAAATTTAAATGTAAAATTTTCGGCCATACGACCACATAGGAACTATAACAACTGTCCGTTTCAAGACCCGTCCGTTTCATAGCGGTTCTCCCCTAGTTAGTAATTTTGTCTAAATGGTTTTAAGCATGAAAATAATCATCCCCACAAACTGCAACTTTTTAAAAATGCAATTAAGGGTTAATGTGCATTTATAGTCAAAAAAAGAATGAATCTACCCTAATAAAAAAGGTACCCCTATCGTACTTTTCCGCGGCTATTTTTTAAATTAGTCAATGCTTAGGACTTGAAACCTTCTACTACATTAAGAGTTATAGCTTGATCTAACTTGGCTGTAAAACATATACCTTAATAAACAAAAATAATAGCTAAAAAATCCCTAGTAATATCTGTTACTATTCAGATACTAAAACCAAACCTTAAAATTATAGAAATGATCGAAATTATAGTATAGTTAGTAAAGTTTTACCTGTTATATCATAATCCATCACTATCACTTACGAGATGAAAGTTAAATTAAAAATATTAACTGTTAAAAAGTTTATGAATCCACACGAATAACAAAAACCAAACATTTCACTAATTAAGACGATCGCAATCCGACTGACCCTGAACAAGCGGAGTGCACAGTAGAGAAGTGGAAGGCGTTAGGTAGTATTCTCGGACTAGTCTCCCAACTAGTCATTTGTTTTTTACGCAATTAAATTTTGCAAAATTGGCTTATGGCCGTGTAGATAGTTTAAATACACGTATGTGCAACGACTCAGCTAGTGCGTTTGCTAATACGTCGGTAACTTCCTTGACGAACATCAGGAAATGACGAACAGCTTGGTAACATTCCAATATGCATCCCGCTACTATCGTAGATTGTTGTTTTCTGCGGCACTGCCAAATTCCACCCTGGTTTCATGGGAGTTGATATTGGTTTTGAGTGTGCTATTCCGTATTTCATGTGGATTCCTTTTATATAATCATTTTAACTAATAAAAAGTTAGCCGTCTTACTATCTTTCGATTTCAAATCCAACGAAGAATCTCACATTTATCGGGATTTTCGTTTCAAATGTATACTTGATTTTATTCAATAATTCATAGACCTTTTCTGCACTTGTTGAAACGATTAGTCCATCGTCCACATAAAATTACAGCAATAATTTCTGATCACCATTTATACTCTGCATCCACAACTTCGTACCTAGGGCACCATGAAAAGTGGTGGAAAAATCTCGGAGGGTGATTTTTTTTATAATTACAATACTTCCCTTTTACGAGGGAAATAATATGATAAATTCTTACATAGTTTAAAACATAGTAATATTAATTGTTAAAAACTAAAGTATTAGAAACAGAACCTTTATCGAATTCAATAAGGATCTCTTAAGAGAACACTAAATAAACATGTAATATCAAGCCTGTTTAGCTAGATTACCAATCATTTTATGACTGGCCCGTCTATTAACAATCCTAGGAAATATTATTTATAAATTAAATCAACGCACAAAGGCAATACTATTTTTAGTGCATTTTAATAATCCATTCCCTAAAAACAACACCGAGTACGTATTATTCTTTATAAGGCTTACCAGATAATAGCATTCTTAATAGTTTTTTAAGTTTCCTTTTCTTTTGTACACTACGGCTCTTGCGTTTAGGCATTTTTACGTCGCAAAACTGTTTACACGCCCGCACAAAGAAATTAACTGATAGGATGGCCGTCGGATCATCCAGTATAGGTGTACGACAGGGTTGGTGAGTCAGTGGCTTGGAATTTTATCGCTTTAAACTTGTGATCGTCCGGCATAGAAATGGAAACTACATGTGTTATGTAATCTTGAGGAGGAGATTGTGAAGCATAATTTACTTTTTACCGAATAATATTAAAATGCTTGCGGTTAGCACATAGACAAGTGGTTCGACGCGCAACTTCGGTGGCAATGGGATTTGGGAACAGGGTTGCCAAATTTAAATGTAAAATTTTCGGCCATACGACCACATAGGAACTATAACAACTGTCCGTTTCAAGACCCGTCCGTTTCATAGCGGTTCTCCCCTGGTTAGTAATTTTGTCTAAATGGTTTTAAGCATGAAAATAATCATCCCCACAAACTGCAACTTTTTAAAAATGCAATTAAGGGTTAATGTGCATTTATAGTCAAAAAAAGAATGAATCTACCCTAATAAAAAAGGTACCCCTATCGTACTTTTCCGCGGCTATTTTTTAAATTAGTCAATGCTTAGGACTTGAAACCTTCTACTACATTAAGAGTTATAGCTTGATCTAACTTGGCTGTAAAACATATACCTTAATAAACAAAAATAATAGCTAAAAAATCCCTAGTAATATCTGTTACTATTCAGATACTAAAACCAAACCTTAAAATTATAGAAATGATCGAAATTATAGTATAGTTAGTAAAGTTTTACCTGTTATATCATAATCCATCACTATCATTTACGAGATGAAAGTTAAATTAAAAATATTAACTGTTAAAAAGTTTATGAATCCACACGAATAACAAAAACCAAACATTTCACTAATTAAGACGATCGCAATCCGACTGACCCTGAACAAGCGGAGTGCACAGTAGAGAAGTGGAAGGCGTTAGGTAGTATTCTCGGACTAGTCTCCCAACTAGTCATTTGTTTTTTACGCAATTAAATTTTGCAAAATTGGCTTATGGCCGTGTAGATAGTTTAAATACACGTATGTGCAACGACTCAGCTAGTGCGTTTGCTAATACGTCGGTAACTTCCTTGACGAATATCAGGAAATGACGAACAGCTTGGTAACATTCCAATATGCATCCCGCTACTATCGTAGATTGTTGTTTTCTGCGGCACTGCCAAATTCCACCCTGGTTTCATGGGAGTTGATATTGGTTTTGAGTGTGCTATTCCGTATTTCATGTGGATTCCTTTTATATAATCATTTTAACTAATAAAAAGTTAGCCGTCTTACTATCTTTCGATTTCAAATCCAACGAAGAATCTCACATTTATCGGGATTTTCGTTTCAAATGTATACTTGATTTTATTCAATAATTCATAGACCTTTTCTGCACTTGTTGAAACGATTAGTCCATCGTCCACATAAAATTACAGCAATAATTTCTGATCACCATTTATACTCTGCATCCACAACTTCGTACCTAGGGCACCATGAAAAGTGGTGGAAAAATCTCGGAGGGTGATTTTTTTTATAATTACAATACTTCCCTTTTACGAGGGAAATAATATGATAAATTCTTACATAGTTTAAAACATAGTAATATTAATTGTTAAAAACTAAAGTATTAGAAACAGAACCTTTATCGAATTCAATAGGTTTCCAATAACAGTTTGTTGCTTTAAATCTTCATGTTCTGGAAGATCTTGCTTTGAAGGGTGCCATTTTTTCCTTACAACATTAAAAGAATAATTCGTGAATGACAATAAATATAAAAACCGACAAGCGTATTTTTACTGGTAGCGTCTACTACACTCTGTAGATAAATTCGCAAAATAACTTAGCAAATTGTCCAAAAATCACCGAGAGGCCACAGTGCACTAAACTAGCTTGCGAATCTGTTTAGACTAGTAGTAGATACTATTTTTATTTTAATAAAATATCTACATATCAATAATATTAATATTAGGTATTTACTTACTTACTGTACTAAATAATGCAAATCACCTTTTTTAATAACGTGATACACTTAAAACACTTTTTTAAAATAAACCCTAAATTAGCATAAACTAAAATGTCTAATAAGCTTATAAATAATTATGTATTATTATATATTACATACAATGTCTATAGGTATGAAAAAAATCAAAACATCGATATAAAAAAAATTACAGAAATTGAACTTTTCTTGGTTTATGTGCTGAAAATTCTGAGATCGTTTGATGGATGTTTAAGGTATCCAGTGTTTCATGCTCAATTGAAATAATGGCTAAATTAGTTAGTCTTTATTAGATCATTGTGGATCTTAATTAATTTTGTATTTTTTCAACTTACTAAAAGACTGGTAACGTAACGGTAAGATTCTTAAAGCTATAGTAATATTTGAAAACGTTCATATAATAAGATCATTGTCAAAAAGATATTCCAAAATAATTTGAGGATCATTTAGTGTCTCTATTGTAAAATGCAAGCGAAAAGCCTTTATTTCGTTATACGAATCGATCCCCTCAATGTCTGACTCGTTGCGTGACTTATCTTGAAGTTTTATATGTAAATTTTTGCAATATTTCAGCAAGTCTTCATCCCGATGGCTTTCTATGTTAGTAAGAAAACCGAAAATTTCATTAAAAGTTTGGAGTTTCTCATACCTACTGAGAAGAGATAATAATTTTTGATTCAAAATTCGATAAAAGAATTCAATTTTAAAATTAACTTTAGGATCTAAAATAACATCATCTCTATCTCTAATTTCATTTTGAATTTGATCTTTCAAGTAATGTGCAAAATGCAGTTGTGTTCTTGTGACTTCTCGAAGTGGATTTGCAGAATCTTCTAGTGAATTTAAAAAATTTACCCGTAGTTTCCTCGTTGATTTTGAGTATTACTCAGCCAAATTTCGACTATTATAAGCAAACAAGCGAGCAGCTATACCAGCTAGGATACGCCTTGCCATGACTATGGTTTTTCGCTTCTGGGGACAGTTATGAGAGTTTACTTTTTTTTGTTCAAAGTATCACCACAAGTAATATAGAACATTGTACCTGAAACGTTCCAAACCCTGATTAAAGTTTTAGATATTGAAATAAAGGTGAATAGGTGCCGTGAAATCTTGCCCGATTCAGGCTCTTCTCTCCGAATGCGCCAAATGGCCATTACATATTAGAAGGAAGATGTTAGCAGAAACATTTATTCTTAAAAACATGCAATGTAAAAATAATGAAAAAATGAATAAAATCTATAGGTTAAGTATTTATAATCTGACCAATAAATTTTGGGCTAATAAAAACAACCCAACAGTGGCTGATACATACAACAGCAGTTTATAACAATTCTATTATTAAACACAGCACATTTTTCCTGTTTGTAACTCAATGTGTGATAAAATATCTCAATTAAGAAGTTGTCTTTCCTAAATTTACTGATATCACTTCAGTCAACCAAATGATTTTTTGTGATATTTTAAATAAATATAAATATTATTACAAAATATATACCGACGGCTCAAAAAATGAAAATAGCGTAGGATGTGCCTTTGCTGTACCTAGAGTTAATATAACACGAAAATATAAGTGTAATTCTATGCCGAGGCTATAGCTATTTTAAAAGCATTACGTTTCCTCTGAGAACATCTTATCTAATATTACTATATTCTCTGATTCTCAATCAGTCTTATTGTCTCTAAGGAATTGTTGCAAATATAATCTAACTTATATAGGAATAAAATAAATGTTTAATTAGTCTGGGTTAAAGGGCATTCTGGACGAATAGGCAACGAATTGGTAGACAAAGCCGCGAAAGAAACTATTGTATCATGAATACCCTTCCCTATTCTGATATATATCCACATATCCAAAATATTTCCTTAGACTCTTGGAAGCAATCCTATAAAAATTATTCATCTCCCAGTTTATATGATACAGTATATCCTGAGTTAAATAACAGACCTTTAATATTTAGGGAATGTTTATCACGACACATTTTTGTGTCCTACTGTAAAAAATTTCAATAGGCATCTTTTTAAAATGAAGTTAGCTAGCAGTCCATCGTGCTCATGTGATAATGTATCTATAGATGATTTAAACCACAGGCTTTTTAATTGTAAGCATAACAGCACAGCTGTCGCCTATTTGTCCACCGAACTGAGTAAGGTTAATTTACTTACCTATACACCTATGAATAGCACAAGTCTCGTATTTAGTATTATATCAAATAATAAATTGGAAAAATTATTTTTTAATTATTTAATGTTATAGGGTGTAAAATAAAGGTATAGGATTGCATAGTATAAATTGGGTATGGGTAGTAGAGTGGAAGGAAAATAGCAAAAATTGAAAAAAAAATTAATTTGTATGTCATACTTACCAAAAGTTGACTTTTAACGTCATAATTTTTTTTTTAAAAAGTCGGTGATATAATTTGATATCTTCAGATTCCTCAAAGGAACCAAAGTTTGTCAAATATAAGCAAAATAATAGATTTTTTGTAACTATATAAAAAAATTATTTAAAAGAAAAATGTATGTCATAGTTACCAAAGGGTGCAATTTATAGTTACAAAAAACCTGAGTAATATATTTTAATATCTTAAGGTTCCTTAAAGGAACCAAAGCTATGGCAAAAATATGTTTTTAGGTCACTATTTTAAAAAATTGTGTTTCTTTTAATTTTTATGCCGTAGTTACCTAAAGTTGCCTTTTATAATCAAAAAAATCTTTAAAGAAATAGTTATATATTTTTATAAATTGTGGTTCCATAAAGAATACTAAATTTTACGAATATGGAAAAAATACATTTAACATAATTGACTAAAACATTAAAAATATTTAGAGTTTTTCTAACACGAATGATAACACAAACACAAAAGTAATGTAAATTTTTTTAAGGTAAGAGTAATTCTTGTGCCTACTTTTCACTTAAAACACATTGACTATAAATTAAAATAGTTTTTTTTCAAAAGATGGCAATATACTTCTAGATGCTATCCGTGCTTGAATAAATCCCGCGATCTGATACGCCTGTTCTATCACACGCAAGCGCCACGGTAGGTAGTCTAACTCTCATCTGTTTTGAAATTGCAAATGATTCTGATTTTTTTTTTTACCTGAAAAGAAAAAAAATGCGTAAGTACACGAATTTTCAAGTGACATTTTTTTTTGTTTTTATAAACAATTTTTTGAGAAGAGTATATTGCAGAGGCCAGGCTTAATGATAATACTTACATGTTGAATTGGTTGACTTAAACTGCTGATCACCTGCGAGCTTTTCTTCTTCGTCCTCACTAGTAGTAGAAGTCTCAAGTAAAGGTGTCCCTTTAACATCCGTAGAATAACTGCATGATGGTACGTTTTGCGACTCAGTGAAACGTGATGCGATTTTTGTTTGTCTTTCTTTTAAATTTTTTAGTTTTTTTGAAACTTACGTCTATTGTTCCAATTGCCATGAGTCTTGTGGTTCTCTGGTCCGTAAGAAATTCTCGTTCTCTAAGAGGCACCTTCTTAGACTTTTCACATTTACAATTTTGAAACTCGCATTTGCAAGATTGAATATCAAATAATAAATAAAGAAGCGTCTATTCTTGCCTAAAAGATGTTAATTTAGACTGAATAGTTGCAGTATTTTTTCTTGATTTTAAATTTTTCTGAACCAGCTTATATCGTAGATGAAAAAGTTTCAATATATTCAATATCCGACTGCGCGAGACGATTGGAATCGAAGCATTTTTCCAAATAGCTTCTATTTTCGGTATAATAATTTTTAAGATATCAGAAACACTTGGATTTTTACCCGCCTGTTTTTGTTTTAGGTCATTCAGGATGAATAAATAAACATCATATCACGAAAACTTGGTTACACACGTTGATCTAATATTTTAGAATTTCCAAAAATGTCACAGTAACACTGACTTCTAGTGGCCATAACACATATATCGTAAATTAAAGCAACTATCGATGCTCCACTCAGAACGAAACGACACTCAAAACTATTTTAGAATTTCCAAAAATGTCACAGTAACACTGACTTCTAGTGGCCATAACACATATATCGTAAATTAAAGCAACTATCGATGCTCCACTCAAAACGAAATGACACACAGACTAGTATTTTAGCTCAAAACCTGGCCAAAATGTTTACTTGTTTTTTTCACGTGAATGCGGTTAATTAATGATTATTTAGCAATATTTTATCTAATTTAGTGATGGTAAGTATATTTACGGGCGTAAATATTGGAATGTGGCTATGTAAAATTAAATATTTTTGCAGGGTAACTAGGAATAGGTACAAAACTTCTCTAGTTTAACATGAAATTCTATTTGGCCGAAAACAACATAAAAACACTAGTGTAACATATAATAATAAATTATTAGTACTAAAACATAAAATATGCGTCAATGAAAAATAAGTTATTTTTCTGTGGTAAATTATAGAATAATCCTAAAAATCGATACTTACGTACAAAAACTAATAAACTAATAACGAAGGCGAAGCGAAAAGGTTATTAGTTTTTTATACATAGATATACTATAAGCATGGTATTAGGTTATGAGCCTGCTTCCTTATGATGACATCGACATACATAAGCAAATTTCAGTTTTTGAGATACAACAAAGAGAAAAAATACGTATATATCTATTTACTATTTCTGTACCTCAGAGGTAAACTGTACTGTACTGTAAGTCCTTAAATCCTAATTTCTCAGGGAAGGCAAAAAACATTTTGTAAGTTAGTGTAATTAAGTGACTTGACATAGGATCAAAGTGAGTATATTTCGGTTATGCTTAATGCCAGGACCCTGAAAAAAATTTTAGTGGTAAAGGAAGTTATGATAACTAGAATGAAGTTAAAATCTCATTATCTGAAAAAAAGTGACTTAAAACCTACAGTTTACCTCTGAGGTACAGATCTACCGCTTATATCGAAACCCTAAATTAAAAAAAAAATCGAAACAAGACCCCTATTCGTTTAAGATTAAGATTACAGCCTATTCTCTATGTCACTATCATCATCAACATCTATATCTGCTTTTAGGAATTCCAATGCCTCCTTTGTAAACAACTTTTTTTTTGTATTTTTCGTAGCTCTTATGCTACTTAAATAAGGGTCTGAGGTCAACAAAAGCCTATTCAACACATCCTCGTTACACTCCTTTCTGGAAAATTTTCTGGAAAAGCTTTCTCTGTACTGCCGGAAGTGCTTATTCCTGGCTTCCGCAGCTTCCTCCGACAACTGACCGATTGGCAATAAAGCATGTGTTATAACACTTGCCGAGTGGGTTAAAATTTTATGCACAGTTGGTGACATTGGTTGCCAAGGATATAAATTTACATAGAGCTTGGCCGAATCCATAGTGTACAGAGAAAACTTTTCCACGTCAATTTTGAAGCCAGAGGATAATACTTCTAATATTATCTTAAATCTAGTTATTAATTCAAAGTCTATTCCTGTAATAGCAGCTGCTTCCTCTGCATTGTTGAAAAATCTACGGGACGAATTCTCGTCATTAGTATTACCGAATCCAGCTTTCGGAATGTCCACCAGCAATCCCATTTTCTCGCGGAACTCTTTTTGAATGTTCTGTTTGGCAGTTTGAATTTTTTCTTTGTCACTTTTTAGTGTAACGCGACTTACATGTACTCCTGCCTTTACTTTATACGATAAATGTAGTACGAATTCGAAGAACCTGATTCTGGCGTGCAATATTGACAACCCAAATTGAAAAGTTTCCGGTTTTTCTGTGCTTTTTTGTGTTAAGTCATTGAAGTTTTTGGATGTTTTGCCACATATGTAGCAGCGCATTGTCGAAGCATTGTTTGTGACAGCATTGCACACCTTGCCGTCCACCATTGTTGGCAATAATTTGTGCTTTATTTGGATATTATTTTTAACATTTGTTGGATACAGATTTCTGGCCTGGTTTTCCACGTATTCAAACTCTTCATTAGTGGTTTCTTTAGTTTCCTTGACAAATCTCATTCTGATAGGCCTGCAAAATCTAGGTGATGATGGGTTAGGATTCTGCCATACAATTTGTTGTCTACACATAAGTCTTACTGGCACAAGGGAACTTAGAAAAATGTTAGCATCACTGTCGCTTTTATCTTCAAATTTTTGCTTATATTCGCATTGCTTGGAGCCGTCACAACCCCACTTAAATATAAGCAGAAATTCTTTATTTTCGCCTTGGATGTTCTCGAAAACTGGTTCCAAATATTTACACAGCCGCAAAGTTGTGTGGTCGACTAAATCTTGTAACTTCACTTCGGCAAAAGTTTCTCCAATACTTTTTGGGGGATAGCAATCGTGTTTAGCGTTTTGAACGTATTTGTAACATGGGTATATATCTTTATTTGCTTGACGAATCACCTCGTATTGACTCATGGTTAAATTAGCTTCGACGAATATCGCCAATGCCTCTTCTGGTGTGTGTTTTTTCGCTGTAGCTTTTTGGTCACCAATAGCGGCTAACTTTCGAAAATTTCCCGCACTAGTTGGAGATTTGGTAATATGTTTAATTATTTTTGATGTTTCAATATTACCCGCAGCTCGCTGACCCATCTGTGTCGCGTATGTCAACTTATCAAGGGGGACATTCATTCTAAGATCCATAGTGTTGCGCCGCTTTGATCGGTCACTTAGTTCTGCAAATTCTTTACTTGGTCTACCTTTGGAACTGCGAGGAGCTGGGGCAGCAGGGAATGTAATTCCTCCATCCAACCATTGTTGATGTTTTTCCAAAAAACGTTTTTCTGTACTATTGCACGAGAGCCATTTACGTTTATAAACTGTTTTAAAATTCTTAATGGTATTTTGAAGTATAGCAAGTTTTTCAGGGGGGCAATTTGTAATGGCAACTAATTCTGCTTCTAAGCTGTTTAGTTTTTCATCAAATAGTCTCTTTGCGCTCGCTCTCACTCGATCATGCAGTTCCCTTCGAGTCATAGATTTGACAGAATCTGCAAAGACGCCCAGTAATAATAAAAAAAGTACATTGCCGATGCGCCACCCTGTATGTTGCCATAATATACAGTTGGGCACAGAAAATTTCGGACACTTAGGTTGCTTTTGACATATTGAGGATATTTATAAAATATGACAGAAAACGCTGAGTTGACGTTGAGTGTCCGTAGATTTTCGCCCGTAACCGCATGTCATGATATTATACTGGACATAGCACATTTGAACTTTAATTTCTGGTTAATGTGAAAACTTGGGGAAACTTTTCTACAGTATAGTAATTCTAGATATACTGAAATTTAATAACCCGTAAAGTTTGTGCTGTTGCGATGAGTTGCATATGTTTAAAACCATTACTATATACAAAAAAGTTATAAATTCTGACAATTTTTTTGTAAGAAGGGCGGGTCGGCAAAAACACCCTATAGAAGGATTTTAACATTCACAGAAATAATTAATACAATGTACATACCTTCTGCAACAATATCCATGATCAATTATGCCACAAAATAACCAGCCAATTTATAAATTATGGCAACGAAATGATGCTTGTCAACACAATTCTGTCAACGCATTTTTCTTAAAAACAATTGCTAAATTACGATCACGCGTACAAGTCACTGATTACTTTATCGTAGGTGGCGAGTGCATTACGCAACGTCATATTTATCTATCAAATAAAAATACGTACCCACAGGTCTGTTGCTGTTGTTTTAAATTTTGCCTTTTTGGCCAGGTTTTGAGCTAAAATATTAGTCTGTGCGACACTCAAAACTATTATGAATCAAGGTTATAAATGACAGGAATAAGAATAAGACAGTTGCTTTTTACTTCTTCATTACTTTTAAGGGCCTCTTCTGCCAGGGCTATTGCTGTCATGTGCGTTCTTGATAATGGTTCGGATGCTAGTCCACTTGCCAGCCCGCGCTTTGCCTGGAGTTGGGCTAGAGCTGGGGTGACCTATTCCATATATAATAATTACACTTTATGATGTCAACTCCATTATGCAATTTTTATCGCATCGATGAAATAGGTACAACAAATTAATTTACATGGCATTACGCAACACGACAGGTATAAAATCTTATGATTGAACAGGTGACTATTGATTTCCAGTTCTTATTACATCATTTGAATGCATGATAATAAGCGGTCCGATGTACTTACTTCCCCGTAATGTTCTGTGTTTATGTCACGTGTTGACTCATGTGAATGATAAGTAACCGCCGAATCTGGTCGGTTACTACTACTAACATAACTATTATAAGACTTGGCAGGTGAAGGCGCAGGTGATGCACTTAGAATACGTTGGAGATTGCGAAGGAATTAGTTGATCATGTTTACGTATAAACTTGCCACTAATGTTTTACATCAATCGGAAAGATTGAACTTCAGGCACTTTTCTTAGTTTACCTGCTTTGAGTTTGCCATAGAAGTCATACATATCTTCATGAAAATTTTTTTACCAAAGCTGCATCAAGTTTACACTTGGCTTGTTTAAGCAGTGAACCGGCTTTTTGCAATTGGATTTGCACGGCGTAGTTTCATCGATGGTTCTGTTTGTGATGGATTCATGGTTTTTGGTGTTGCCAAAATATCTTTGGCAATTTATTCGTCTTGCGAAAGTTGTTCTGTCCGAAAACTAAATATATAAAAAAAATATTTAAAAAATTTGTGAATAACGTACATACTACAAACGTGGTATGTATGTACGTATACTTTGCGTGTATTCTAATGAAGTTCATTTTTTCATTGCCCTCATGTGCAAGAGAACGGCTGGAAATTGAAAAGGGTATTAACAAAAAAATTACTCATGCAGTTGGTGCAATCGATTGACATTGTTATACAATGTCCATCCAAGCCTGGATTTGAATACTTCAATTACAAAGTTTTTCAGTCTTGTGTTATTGGCTTTAGTCGACAGCACCTACAATATAATTTTTGCTGATATAGGTAGCCAAGGAAGAATAAGTGACGGTGGAGTATTTAGGAATAGCTTATTATGGGAAAACATTTCCACAAGCACGTTGAGTTTACCTATACCTCAAGAGTTGCTTGGATCAAACATTAAAATGCCCTATGCTTTTTGGGAGACGGTGAATTTGCACTCTCAACGAACTTGATGAAACCATATTCCGGATTTCATGAGATAGGGTCTCTGAAGCGGATATTTAATCAAAAATTATCTAGTGACCGTGTGGTTGTGGAGAATACCTCTGGGATTTTATCCATACGGTTTCGAGTGTTTCGAAGACCATTGGCATTATACCCGAGAAAGTTAGCGTTATAACGATGCCATGCATACAACTTCATAATTATCTGAGAAATAGTTCTACATCATCACAAATATATATTCCACCGGGCACAATTGACATTTTTGACGAGAACGGCGAAATTGTGCAGCCTGGATTATTGAGAAATGAAATAGAAAAAAAACTTCCGCTATTCGTGATTTGCTGAAGCTACGGAAATCAGCAAAGAGTGCACTCGAAGTAAGAGATGAGTTTGCAAAGTATTTTTCTGGTCAGTTGTAAAAGTTTGCAAATATATATTAGTATGGGTACTTAATGAATCTATTAATTCAAATACGAACGATACAGTTTTATAAACCTCATCTGCACTAGTTCCTGAGTAGGGATGTTGCGATACACGCAAATTATCGACATGGATCGTATTAATAAATATCGATACGTTATAATATTGTTTTGGAAAGGATCGATATCATTAATATCGATACTTTTTTGTTCCGAAATATAAGACACCTTTGACAGATCATTTTGTTAGGTTAGGATTAAAGATCGGTTATATAAATATAACAAAATCACCGATATTTAGTTTTTATTTATTGACTATCTTTATAAATGCAAAAGGAAGGAACTTTGTATATAAGCAAGTAAACAATAAAAATATGAATAACTCAATAAACAAAAAACGCCTGTTTAAAATTTGCACTTAATTTATTTTATTTTACAAAAATAAAAAACATGACAATTGTTTCGCCAACAATATTATTTAAGTACGTGAACCTATTTTTACAACTATTACTATTCTCGAATTTTAGTTATTGCTTAATGAAGATTTAACAATGGGGAACTGTTTAGGTCCAATTGATCATTTAATAATATGTTGTTATCTTTATGTTTGTTTATTTCCATACTTTTTATAGTAAATTAAGTTTTTTACTTTTTTGTTCTACATGTAAAATTTCAAATTTCTCATTAAAAGTAAAAGTCTTGACAGATTTAGGTTTAAGATGACATTTTTAACAAATGAACAAATAATTTAAATTTTCCAAATTTGATGAAGCAAAAATTAAAGAGGGAATATTTGTGGGTCCACAAATAAGGGCAATAATGAAAGATGAAATATTTAACGGTCTGCTAATGCCCGTACTTATAGTCCAATCTCAATCTCATACTTAAGGCGTGCTTTATAAAGGAATCTTCAAGACTCGAGATTCCGTCTATACTATAGTGTCGACTTCTTGCAATCTCGGCGGAGGAAAGCTTGAGCAAACTCTCTCTAGTAACATTTGTTTTTCTAGTGACAAATCTAGTGATTTTTGAAATGAAATGTTGTAAACAATGCACGAATAGCTGTTTTGTAATGTCATTTGTGGCGTGGCTGTGTTTACGTGGTGTTTGTTAATTATTTACTCTATTGATCTGTTATTATTAAAAATGGAGCGACAAGATGACGATTTTTTAGAATTTATTGACTATGTTGAAAATATGCAAGATAATATTCGGGTACCCAAGATATACGTGAAGCGGAGAATCCTGTGGAGTTTTACAACGAAAAAGAATTTCGATTCCGATATCGCTTTTCAAAAACCATTGTGCTGGATATTATATATCCAATAATTGTTCATCGTTTGGTGCGAGTTAACAACCGAGGCTTACCTATATCACCGCTGATCCAACTCTTAACTTGTTTACGGTACTATGCAACAGGAAATTCTCAGGTAAGTTGTATGTTCAAGTGTAATTTAAATTTAAGTTTATAATTTTTATTAACTTTCTAGATGGTAAGTGGAGATTTACGTGGCATAAGCCAGCAGACAATATCCTGTATAATAAAGAGCATTTCGGAGGCAATATGCAGGCATCTACCTGAATATATAAGATTACCCGAAGGCCAAGAACAGAAAGACCAAAACATTAGGCTATTTCAGGCAATAGCAGGATATGATATTGCCTGAAATAGCAGGATTTCCTGGAGTCTCTGCGTGCATAGATTGCACCCATATTAAAATTATTAGCCCCGGAGGTGATAATGCTGAAGTGTATAGGAATCGGAAGGGCATCTTTTTCCTTAATGTACAGGTGAGTCTTTTGACAAATACTTAAGAATTGTTATTACTTAGGATGTTCTAAAAAACTTGTACCTTATATTTAGGTGGTAGTTGGTCCACAAATGGAAATGCTAGACATTGTTGTTAGACACCCTGGATCAACCCATGGTAGTGTAATCTTTGATAGAAGCTATTTACCAATATTGTGTGAAAGAGGAGAAATGGGCGGCATAGTTCTGGGAGATAATGGATATCCATGTCGGCCATATTTGCTTACACCAATAATACATCCAGGCAAGTTCTTATATATAATAAAGCAGAATACTTTATAGAGGGGACAGCTGGTACAAATTCTGTCTCCAAAAACATAGAAATTTCTAAATCAGAGTTATCAGTCGGTTTGCTGTGTCCACGTCACAACTCTCTGTTAACCATTGTATAATGTATAAAATACAATGACAATACGTCTTTATATATAAATTTCTTGTCTTTGATTATTGTCAGTCAACTTCAGTAGAGCAGGCGGCAATCAATAAGATTTATAGAAGTGAATATCGATAAAGCCAACAAAGCCTCTCCTCTTCGCGGTATTCTGCTCTGTGCTTATATCCCAAAATCCTTAATTGCTATTTGTTATTTTCAGGTAACGTAAATGAGGAACGTTACAACAGAGCTCACAAGAGTACAAGAAACATGGTTGAACGAGTATTTGGGGTGTATAAACGACGATTTCCCTTTGTATACAAGGGGCTAACAGCAAAAATAGAAACCAATCAAGCCATAATTTGTGCTACGGCAACACTATACAACATAGGAGTGAAATATAAGGACAATTTTATTTTTGAAGAGGAAGTAGGCAGAAACATACCCGTAGAAAGCATTCAAAACGAGCAGATAGGATTAATTTTTAGGAATAATTTTATTCAAAATCATTTTTAACATTTGTTCATATATATTTTTAACATCTAATAATTTTAGGTTATAGAATATATATTTTGTTTTATTATATATATTTTTTTTAATTTATCAGATATATGATTTTCATTTTTCCTAGTTTGTCAATGGAAAATAGGTTTTTGATATTAAAGCATGTTCTGTTAATTTTGTTTCTTTTTATCTGCAGTCCATAATGTCTCCTGTAATGCAGACATATTATAAGATCTTTGATATGTTTATTCATTTCTCAGAGATTATCACTTATGCAAATTACACTGATAGTTTAACACAGAAAGTGATCAAATTAATAAGTGAAAATGTATCTGTCAACAATTTTTTTAAATAAAAGTATTCGTGCATACTCAAGCTATTATAAAAATTAGTTTGTCAAAAAATAAAAGTATTCGTGCATACTCATGCTATTATAAAAATTAGATTGTCAAAAAAAATATCGGAAATTTTGTATGCACTTTTGATGTTTACTGAAAATTATTCATAAGGTGAGAAAAGATTTGCTTTATGAAAATTTAGATACAATATACAGAATACGCAAAAATGAAAAGAGCTTCTTGTAAGCTGAAAAGTTTTGAATTGATTTTTTTTTTTGATGTAGCAAAATTAAGATGATAAATTTGTAACAAGAAAACCAGAAAACTTGAGATTGTATTTCATCGATTAATATTATACTAGTTGGTTTTCAACTTTTAATAAGGTAAAAAACCAAATTTGGAAAAATCATGTTTATGAATCGTTATTTCTAGATAATTTTAACTTTAATGTCCCTAGACTAAACTTCTAATTAGAAAAAAAAAAACAAAAAAATGTTTAGGATTTTATTTAAACTGATTTTGTTTTTTAAAATATTCGAATTGCAAAATTGCTAGTTCAGCTTCAGCCTCAGCGTTCTTACGAGCTGCAATTGCTGCTGTATGCTCTGGACACGAAGATCACTCTCCCTTTTGACAAATGTTTTCAATCCTTTTTGTCCTGCAAAAAATCAAATTTACTATGAAAATATTGTTTACCCCTTGCACATAATTTATTTATTCATTGTTGCCATATACATTTACAGAGTAAACCTTTGACAATCTCAATTAAACAAAGCAGGTACAATATCAAAAATATATAATACTACATTATATTTACATAAATATTTACCAGATTCTCTAGATAAATGTGTGGGGGTACATTGAAAAGCACCAGTCAGTATAGCGGTTCATTCACCCTGCTAACAGCTTGTGAACCACCGGCAATGGAAAGGACCGGAATGTCTTCGAAGCCTTCAAAATTGTGAATTAAAATGTAGCCAAGTACAGCTTTTGTAATAACTTACCAGATGTAGACGGAGTCAATAAATCTTCTTTCATTACCGTATTTATCTTTATTATGCCATAATCTTCTCTATATGAAAATAAATTAAAAATATATTAGAAAATTATATAAGGTAATAGGTAAGAAAAGTAAAATTTCTATGAAAGATAAGTGATATGCAATATTGCTGTTGTATGTTCTCCGTATTAAACGACTTTTGTTACACTTTACAGACCATTAGAGACTGTAGCAGATCGTCCATTTTGACTTGCGTAGACTCCTGTCGAGTCCCATGAGCAAGTCAGTATGATGTCCGCATGTGGGGCTGCAATATTGACTGGTTCCATGACAGGGTCCTTTTTCTCTGGAGGTTCAGGTCCACCGCCAGTTAGCAGTCGTTGGTATTTCAACTCTGTAGTAGCCTTCCTTTTCCTACAAAAATATGATTCAAAATATAAGATTGTCATACAACCTTTGTTTTAAATTATTCCACAGTTTCTTCAGCTGTGCAGCAGTAGGTCTTACATTAATAACCGCGGCCTGGGCATTAAATTCTGCAACAACTTTTTCCCATTCCTGCTGCTTCGCTTGAACGGTGCTCGCGTCCGTTCTTTTATTTTCAATAATATTCGTGTGTTTGTCCACCAGAGACGCCAACAACAATTTTTTATTTTGTGTGTAGGTTGCCCTTTCACCACCTGCATATATAATACAAAATTGAAAGATATGTTTAACTAAAAATTCTCTAGTACTCACCTAAGCTCATGTTTTATATATCCTGTTTTACACTTTTAACAAAAATCTAAATAAAAGTACAATAAAAATAGACTGGAAAAATAGAAAATCAAAATACAAAAACACAACACAGCATCTGTCATCTATCAGCTGTCTTCGGATTTTCCACCCAAGCATTACTCAAGGTAGGGTTGTGCCATACTTGAGCACAAGTCGAAGAACGGGCGCGCAGAATGTACCGTTCTTGGCCAAGACTTGTCTATAGAAGGCAATTCTCGTCTCAAGCCGTGCTTAGGTCCAAGTTCTATTCAAGTCTCGACTATAGGTACCGGCATAAATGAAGCTGAATTGCAACTTGGCGCGCTTTTAAACTAGTTGTTTCAAATTTTTTTGGAAATGTAAAAGCTGATATTTACAAAGATATTTTGAGGAAACTACTTAACGCTTATAAAGGAATGGCGTCTAACGTGTCTCTCAAATTTAACTTTCAGGACTCTCATCTCGATTTCTGGGAATTTGGGGGTTTTGGATATAGAAGTTGTGAGATTTTAATTGAACCGCCTGATAAAGAACAAAACAGAATAATAGACGATCGCAAGGTTAAGAAAAAGTGACAACTCAAGTTTATTTAATGGAACCCTCGCTTCTTGCTGATTACGAATATATTAGATTTGATACCTTTATCTTTAAACATAAGCGAGAAAATTAACAAAAACCTCTTCATAAGGGTTCGTGTATTGTGCTTTAAATTATTTTATTTTATATTTGCGACTACATTGTCTTTATGGCATGGTTTTTGCAAAGTTTCCCCGCATATCGTTAAAGATAAAAGCATCAAACTTTCGTAATCAGCAAGAAGAGGCCTATTTAGCATATACAAAAAAAAATAAAAAGTTGTCACTTTTTCTTAACTTTTCGATCGTCTAATATTATTTTTTTCTTCATTTTTTGATGGTTCAGGTAAACCTAACAGCTTCTATATTTAAATTTTTTTTGGTATTTCTTATAGGAAAACCTGTATGAATGGCACTCCATATCTCTGAAAACCCTGTACGTCTCTAACCTCTTCAAATGATCGTTTAATTTATATAAATCGGTACATTCGTTTGGATATTAAATTTATTAAAAAATCGGTAAATTTCCTTTACGCGGAACTTCCCTCGTTATGAATCTTTTTTTATTAGGAATAGTGAAGTATGACCCAATTTAGTTCAATACATACTTAGTCGTTTAGTAACACATATATATCTTATCAAACATTTCTATTGGGTGCCATTTTGTTCCACATATTGGATTCCTAGCAATATTTTACCAGTTTTTACCTATACCACATCTAATTTTTGGCCATTATTTAAAATAATTTAATAAATAGATTTTACATTCACACATCGAGCTTTTGTTTCGAAATGTTGAATTCGTACCAGTCTATCCCTATATGCCATTTAATTTTTCTGCTAAATTTAAAGTCAATTGAATAAGATTTTTTTAGTTTGGCTGCAATTTTGTATTTGAATTCAAACCACAACTTTATCAGTTTATCTCTATATCACACTTAATACTTTGCCTCAATTTGAAATTAATCTAATAAGTAGTTCTTTCAGGCGGATTTTTTAAATATTTTATTAGGTTGCCATTTTGTTTTGCTATTTTCGATTCATACCAAAATGTAACCAATTCATTCCTATGTAACACTTGATTTTTGTGCAAAATTTGTTCCGGCATATTGGATATTTAACAAAATATTTCCAGGTCCACATGACCCTTGATTTTTGACTAAAATTTGAAGTCAGTTTGATAAGTAGCTAAGCCGAACTGACAGACATACCCACGGAGTAGATAAAACATATTTTTTGACATCTAGGGACGCTAAAACGTAAAGATATATAAACATGCGATAGTGATTTTTTCATGATCACAAACAATTTATTTATTTGCCAATATTTTTATTCCACCAGCCACCATCTTGGATTCGTACCAAAATTTTACCAGATGATTTCTACATAATACTTGATTTTTGTGCAATATTTGAGAAAAATTAGGTAAGTAATTTTTTAGTAATAATTTTTTTTTAACATTTCACTAGGCCGTTATTGTTTCGCCATTTAGATTTTTACCAAAATGTTTCCATGTCCTCCCCATATGATCCTTAATTTTTGACGAAAATTTCAAGTCATTCAGGTACTTGGCTTTTTAGCTTCTGCCGTAAACAGAAAGACAGACAAACCGACGAAATTGAGAAAACATGTTCTCGGCATCTGGGGACCCTGAAACGTAAAGTTCAGAAAAAAATCTCGGAGGGTGATTTTTCACGATTACAATACTTCTCTTTTACGAAGGAAGTAAAATAATTTTAGTTCGTCAAAATTTGTAGGATCATCCTGTATACACATAACTAAAAACATAAAAAAATATAGTACATACTTCTCTGTCGTTTACAAACTAGTCAAGACTTTGGAAGATCTTCAAAAACAAATTAAAAAATATGTTATACAACATTTAAATAACCAACTTTTTTTGGGCCAATCTTCTACTTTTCTTTTTATTTCAATTTATTCGGCGTTTTGTAGAAACCATACTTATCACTTTTACGCTACTACGAAAACACCGCGATTTATACCGGATGTCTTAAATAGCGTTTGCTACCATTGCTATCTTCGAAACGGTAAGTGCTACGAGTTCGGTTAAATTAGAGAAAAAGTTGTCTTTTTTAGTACTCATTTAAGATCTTTTTACCGTGTTGCCAAAATCCTGTTAGTTTATGTGATACAGTGTGATGTGTAAATAACGCCTAAATGAATTTAGTGGAATATTTCAAAAACTGTTAATTTTAGAGATAATGTTTAAATTGGAAAGTTTTATATTTTTTGCGCTCTACAACGCGGTACCTTAAAATTTTGATTCTGAAGTTTCATAATCTGGCCACCACTATCAACCTAATTTTTTTCAATACGAACCTGGATTTTTAGTTTCCGGTTTTGAAAGGAAATTGAATTTGGATCAAATTTTTTGTAAATTATGCCGTTGAACTGCATCGCTGTTGCCAGAGTGCTTAGGTTATTAGTGATGGAATAAACAAAAAATGTCTGGCATAAATATTGTGTTATTGGTAATTCGAGATTCCAGCACTCGATCGTTTATTTTACCAATACCTACTAAACAACGAGGCCTACCAGCTGAAATTAAAATAGGCCTGACGTCACCACATTTAGGCCGACGTTCGCCTCCCGTAAGAAATGCATTAAAGCATAGCCCAGTGCAGTTTTATTTATGATAGCTCGATAAATCGCCACTATAAATAAGCATTAGCCGTACTGGTCAACAACCTCGATTTCTCATCCGATAGACCAATGCAGTTTTGCTTAGGTCGTATCGTGATAACTGGCCATTAGACGTACTGGCTGACAACCGGCACTTGCAAAACAGTGCCATTTTTATAATGTCGTTGCTCATGAATTAGAGTAAATAGAGTAGCTTTGTTTCCATTTTTGGCGAAAATTTAATTATATTTATTAGTTTTTGTACGTTTAAATTCACGTAAACATGCCGTTTAAGTGTTGTACGCCTAACTGCCGGAGTAATTACAAAACCGGACCAAAAGGAGTTTCCCGAAAGACAGTGATTTGCAAAAAATGGCTAAGCAATTCCGCAGGATGATTTAGGGCCCAATAAAAACACTAAAGTGTGTGAGCTACGTTTTTCTAAAGGTGGTGTAATTTGGGATATTTCAGAACAGGATCCGAGAACAGGTAAAATTATTTCAGTACATTTAAAAAAAATCCGATTAAAAGAAAATTCTGTACCAAGGTTTTCCCAAATTGCTCCAATTATTTGTCAAAAAATGTTCTTAACCGCAAAAGTAAAGATAAAAAAAATAAGAACCTTGATGAACTACATCTTTTGCAAGCCATAGAGCAAAGTAACGAATGGTTTAATTTACATAGAGAGGCTACATGTTTTCAAGAGTTTTTAAAAGTATTTCTAAGTTTTAATTGAAGGAAAGGGTGGTTTCCGGTAAAGGATACAGATAAAATAACTTTATTTAAACTTGAATATACTCCTGCTCCCTAATAACTTGGGCAATTGTTATAAATAGAGATTTAAAATTAAAAACATTTTTATATGGGCAATCTGTTTGTGTTTCAATAACAAATTTAAAATCACCATTTTTATCTAGCAGTTTGGATGAAATAGAAGAATAATTGACACAATTGACAATATGATGGTGTCAATACCCATAAATCTTGATAGCGACATTCCTGAGCCTAGTGAAACTCGTGATTTACGCCATACCGAGTCAAGTTAACTCCCCAGTACTAGTGAAACTCCCACAGAAATTCCCAATTCAGAGTCTGACAATGACAATACAAATTATTTTTTAGATTTGATATTCTGATATATAGACTGATATTTTTTTAAATCTAAAAGGTTCTGACGAACTCACTCAAAATTTAAAATTTCTCGCAGAACAGTTAACTTTGTTAAGTACTTCAAAAGAGAGGTATCGATATCCATCAAGCACCATTGTGTTATGTTCAATTTTGTTTACGATAAGCCCTCATTACTATAAATATTTGCGAAGTCATGCTCCTATTATCCTACCTAATCCTAACACAGTAAAATCTATTTGTAATAGATTTTTAACAGATCCTCATATCGATGAAAGAAATTATTTTTAACCTATGCTCGTAACATTTTTCAATATTTAACAGATAAAGAAAAATATTTTACATTACGTTTTGATGAAATTCATATCGAACCCTATTTGGATTACGAAGCAGGCAATACCGTAGAAACATCAGTAAGTAATAAAGATACCTTAGCATTATCTGCAGTAACACTTATGATCACTAGTCCTTGCTTAAGCCTTACAGAAGTCATTCATATATCTCCTGTAGCTAAACTTAATTCAGAAATATTATACACTTTTATCAAGACCATTATAGAGAATTTAGAAGAAATTGGGTACATAATATTTTGTACAGTGAGTGACAATAATGCAGTAAACAGTAAAGCAATGAGTAATTTTTAACCCCTTAATCAACTCAGTGTAGTATTCCAACATCCTATTGACCCAGTAAGACCTTTATTTTACCTTTTTGACACTGTTCATTTATTGAAATGTATCTTTAACATCTGGCTTAATTCAAAACCTGACCAAACATTTTCTTATCCCGATTTTGAGACAGGCCAAAAAAAAATGTGCTTCCTTTTCTGTGATCAAAAACCTATATGAACTAGAACAAGATAAACTATTGAAACATGGTTATTCACTTAGTTTAAATGCTCTATTTCCATCATCTCTTGAAAGACAAAATGTAAAATTAGCTCTTAAATTATTTAATCCCTTTATTATAGAGGCTCTAAAAGGTTTTGTTAAAAATTTGTCACATTCACAAGATACCGCAGACTTTATTATTATTATATTGACATGGTGGAAAATTGTGAATGTAAAAACTCCCCTTAAGGGAAAACATTTGTTAGATAAATATCAGGAATCTTTTACTAAACAAATACTAACAGCCCCCAATTATGATCCTAAATTTTGTTTTTTGCTAAAAATGCAAAATTAGCTAGATACCTGGAGTCGAACTAATTTTACAAATACACTGACTCGACAAATCCACGCTGCATTAAACCATATCATTCATGGGCTTCTTGAAGTTACTAAATACTGTTAACTAAGCTTAATATGAATTATGAATTACTGGGCAAATTTCAAACAGACCCATTGGAAATTTTGGAAAATATAGGCAATTAGCTGGTGGTCATTATCATATCTCAGTTCGACAGCTATATGAATCAGAAAAAATACTTAGAATTCAGTCTATGTTATCTCTAAAATCTAGACATTATGGGGACATTAATATAAATCAGTTCTTCGAACCTCCTGAATGTGAAACACAGTCATTAGACACCAATTTAAATTCTGAACATGTTAATAATTTATTATCTAAAATAATAGTTACACAGTCTGATACTGAAGCTATACAATCAGAACTCCCAGTAGTAACCCATTTAAGCGGATATTGCTGATATATTGTTTTAAAAAAAAATTAGTTGTACTTTTTGCAACGTAAACTTAACTCTCAATGAACCTTGTGTTGTAGAGGATTCTTATAATTTAATTAATTCCTTAAGTCGAGGTGCTCTTTTATATCCTCGAGAACAGGTAGTAGATGTAGTTTCAACCGCATATATTATTTTTAAAAAGCTAATTGACGAATTTGAAAATACATTTTTGGATATTTACGACAAAAAATCTTTTCTTTGTGAGTTGTTTTTAAGTTATTTTAATAAAAATACACTTTTAACTGCTTTTGAAAATTGTAAAAGCCACCTAAAAATTAATGTTTCAAAAATCTTTTTTAGTAGCATTTCAAATACATTTCTTAATAATTATTTCTCTAAACATAATCATAATTTATTAAATAAAGACAAAAAAAGGAAACTACAGACTTTTAATAAATAGGTAGTTCTGAAATTAAAACCTAACACAAGTTTCGCATTTTCGTATTGCTAGTATCAATCAATACAAACTTCAGAATTTAGCAAATAACAACCTATTATTTTCTCGATCACATAGACTCACCTCAGCACAGGCATATACCACTTACTCAAGTTTGAAACCATACCCGATTTTGACAATATAAAATAATAACCTTTTATATTCTTGATCATATGGACTCACCACAGGCCTATACTACTTACCTTGATTTGAAACCTTACCCGATTTTGACAAATAACTTGGCTTTGACAATTTACTAATTGGCTAAAATAGGACAATAGTAAGCAAAAAATCATACCTACATCTGTTTGAAATTTTGCGGTAGATCCGGGCAAACGTTGTCGGGTAAGAACACGGAGGGGTTTAGTGGGTAGGGGCTTTACTGAGTCCCACACTGTTCTGGAGTGCCTTGTGCATAATAGTTCGTGCGTAAACAAAAAAAAGAGTCGCTTTTGGCATTTTAATTCGCGAAACCGAATACATTTGACAGATTCAAAAACTCATAAAATAAACTTTACAAATTGATGTTTATTTGCTGAAATTAAAAAAATGTTCATTTAAATTCGTCCTTGGAAATAACCCGTACCTTCTAATGAAGGTATTGAAATAACATAGGCCTAAATGGGATGACGTCACGCGTAGGCCCCGTTGTTTAGTCGGTATTGATCCTACCCCTAACAAACAAGTCTTGACAAGGAAATACTGAGGTAATCCATAATATAGATATCGATAGTTAATCAATTTCACAAAAGGGCTTTATTAAGATATGCCTTAAATTGACCGGTAAAAAGAATAAATTTAAAATTCACAAAGAGGCGTAATTAGAGTTTAGCATCTCCGTGAACTTGCATCTTTTATTGAAACTAGATACGTCCCTCAATTCATACTATCCAACTCTGAAACTAAAAGAATACGAGATAAGCCTCTCCGGAAACTCTATTTTAGATTCTTTCCAATTACGCCACTTCGTGATATTGACGATTTATAAAAACAAAGGAAATTAGAATGAAATTAAATTAAGTTGTTGAGTTAGGTATTCTAATTTTTTCAAATTCGGATCGTCTTAGCGACAGGTCTAAAAAAGAAAGCCTGTCTTCAAATTCTTTCTCTAAGTTGAAAAAAAAAACTTGGAAAGCAACTGGTTTATATAATTAAGGAAATCGGTGAGCTTTTCATAATCTTTTGTCCATAAAATGCAAATGTCGGCTACGTATCTTTTGTACGCTCTTATACAGGTAAAAAATAAATGTTCATTATTTTTTCTATACGTATTCTACCTACTGAAGATTTGAAGAGTATAGCCTTATGTTTATTCATAAGTAATCCTAAGTTACTAAAAAATCGTCCAACTTAATTTATTGAGAGCTTGAATTGAATGAATGTTTCAGGTTTGCGGATACTAAGATGTGATTTCCATTTTAGAAATCTCTCGATCATTCCGGATCTACTGCCTATTTGATTTTCCGTTATATATTTAATACCTGAAAAATATTTAGTTTTTTTAGCAAAATGAAAAACAACACGTAGAAACCGTACCATAAATATGTTTAAAAGTTTAATTAAATGTGCTAATATTTCTTTCTATCTTAGATAATGTTGGATTTACTAACGAGTTTTTGAGGTAATTTTCTCTCTAGTTTACATCTCTTCAGCAGCCTGATTTTCACTATCAGGCATTATTTTTATTGGCAATTTTAGAATTACCATGAATAACGGATTTTCCATTTCCCTTTTCTTTTTTCAAAGCATTTGGAAATAAAACGTATATTAAGCTCAACAGAAAATGGCACATTTTTTCAACAAATTATGGAATAATGGGAAGAGCCACTTGATTATGTTTACTTTACAAAAATTATTTACTGATTTTTTTGTTTATAAATAAATTTTTTTGTTCGGGAATTTAAATATTATGGATACTCTTTTTCATGCTTTTAAATTATTTTTTAAAGTTATTTTTCGGTTATTTGTGAAGTAATGTCTACCCGCCTTAATCCTGGTTTTTAATGAGATTTTTTCGGACATTGTACAGAAATTGTACAGCTGTAGGGGTACAAAATAAAAATAATGGACAAAACTGGAGACGATGTACAGGGTAGTCCAATAATAGAGGACGTCGGCTGTAGCTTGGGAACCGTTAATGACAGAACTTTTAATGAACCGATTTTATTCAACTTGATGTCGAAAAAAAGTGCTTTTGTTGCTCCACTCGTGGAGCGCTATACGCTATAACTTTTATATCAAACATTTATTTGGTAGTTATGAAGGACATTGAGAAGTGAAATAAAAAAATCCAGGTCCGCATTTAAATTAAGAAATTTAATGATGGTCTCTCGAATCCGAAACGTCGGACTGCAAAAATAACCTTTCCGTTTTGTAGAGAAAAAAAAGTGACAATTATTTACATGTCTCATTTCAACTAATCCTAAAATTTTAGGAAAACCAAAAAAATGGAAAAAAAAACAAGGCTCCAATAGGAATTTTAGTAATCTTGCATTACTGTAAAAAATAACGGGACAAAACTAAAAATATTAACTCAGTCTCATAATCACATAAGCTTCGCAATAAAATAGTTAAAGCTAGGGCGAGGCAGGGCAGGACTCAGTTTGGACAAAAAAATTAAACCGAGTTTTATCTTGCTTCAGTGAAACGACGATAATAAACGAAGAAATGAACTAACAATAGGCTAAAAATATTTGAATCATTTATTTCAGAAAGCCCATGTCTCCAGAAATTTACATTTTGAATAAATTAAAAAAAACTGCTTTAGGTCATAAATATATCTTTTTCTTTATATAAAAAAAATTGAAGTTATTTAGGAACGTGACTCTTAAATAGCGGTACCAAACTATGAAATTAATTTGGTTTGGTTTACCCATGAAAAAAAATGGCGGGGTGCACATAAGGGGTTTCTGCAACAAATGAGAAGTTTTGTTTTGTTTTATATTTTTTTATTAATTATTACAGTTATAAATCCGCAAAATATTACATAGGAGTTTTTATTCTTCAAGTTCCGAGGATTTACTCATCTTCATGTTCTGAGTTCATACGGCAATCATCTTCTGTAGTCGGCCATCTGAGTATATCATCATAGAAATGCTCATATCCTCTGGTATATTCCACTAATTTCTGCAAGTCGTCAAGTTTTTTCTTGTTTATTGGAACCTTTTCAGCAGGGTAGGCTTTCAGAGTTGGCATCTCAAGAGCAGTATTACTTTTCCGGAGACTAAAAGTAGAAAAGGTAATACCATGAATAAAAGGCTTGACGATAACTTTTCCGGAGGCATCTTTATTGTACATAAACTCTTTGTATATCTGATATCTTAAAGGGGATTCTTTGATCTTTTGGAATACCCCTCCCAGAAGTTTCATCAGAGTTCGTTGTTTTTTTATATGATCGTGGCCACCAGTCTTTGAAATTAATGATTTCGTCAGTTTGGACCTCATGTATTGAAAAGCGACCGACTTTACTTGCTTTTACAATAAGATCGGCATATTCTTGAGGCGTATAAATTCGGTCGGTTTTTCTTAAAACACGTTTGATTGAGCCAAAGTCGCGGTCACAGGGCAGGAAGGAGTGGCCACGCACAGGGAAATAGTAACTGGTTTTTTCAAACTGGCCTCTGTCGCACAAATTCATCAGAAATCTCAAAGTTGTGTGGTTTTTGTTTTGTCCTGCTGCTCCGTCACTAAACAAGAGGAGGTTTTTCACAGTATTTGGTACTTCATTTTCAATGTAATGCATCAAAAACGAACACACTTCATCAGGGGATTTGTTTGCCTCTCCTTCATGATAGAGATAGAGTTTTGCTTTGTTCGATTTTAAATCATGTATGCAAAAAACATTTACCCAAAGTTGCCGCATATAAAACACTTCTTGGATAGGTATCAGGGGTAGAGGTAGATTCTGCATACAGTCAAAACACAAGGTCTAGTATTATCATCCTGGTTTTCACTTGCCATTTTTAAGGTAGTATAAAACTTCTTCGCTCTTTTTTGTGAATCATTAACTCGGCAGCAACATTCCTTTTGGCATTCTCGCTTAAACCTGGATCTTTCATTTTGACGCTTAAATTTTCGCATTGGCTGCAAACATCCACTTGTGGCCTGCCAAATGAATAACCAAAATTTTCCTGTACTAGTACTGATAATAGAAGTTGTATTTCACAACATCTTTTAAAAGAGGGTACTCTTTTTGAAACATTTCATGCATTTTGACAATACCAGATTTTAGTGCAGAAAGCCCATAAGTGTTGTTGCTTAGGGGGTTTCTGCATCAAACGGAGATTTCACGCGACGGCAATAGACATTAAATAGTATATGTACATAGGTGATTTCTGCACTAAATTGTGTATTTACCTACAGACATTATAATTTAGGGTATAACTCCATTTTGCTATTTTTGGTTGATAGGGGGTTTCTGAAATAAACGATTCATTTAAAATTACTGAAAACTATTTAAGGTAAAAAGATTTAGTATATGCGACAAGACCTACTACAAGAAACGAAATGGTGCAGAAGTGGAGGCTGCAGTCCAATCGACACAGGAAACTTTGTATTAACAATGACGGCCGGCATTTTGAGTATTTGCGAAAGTAGTTTTCAGTAATTTTAAATATAGGGTGAATGTACTGGTAATTGCTACTTTAAGGTTTCGATTTTAAATTTTTAGTTACTATAGTTTCAAATAACTCAATATAATAATTTGGTTTGGGCACTCAGAAAGCCCTTTATTAATGATATTTTTATATAAATATTTTTATTTTTGGCAAGAAATAATTTTTTAAATTTTTTTATATCAAAAAACCACTAATTGCCCCTACAAATTTTTGTTTATTCCAATATTTTCCACACTTCCAGTATTTGCCACATGAAAAACTACATACTTACTAGTAGAATTAAAATTAAATATAAGTTTTTGGGTTCCAATATATTTTATTAATTAAAATCAAAGAGGATTTAAACAAGTCTTTATTACAAATGGAAAAAAAACAAATACAAACATATCATAAAAACATTAGTTTTAATATAAAATTTTACATTTGTTTTTTAAGTTTCAACAAACGGTAAACAGATTTAACTTTTCTTGGAACATTGTTTTCAATATAGAAAGGTTTATTTCCAAACAGCGTTATTGTTCCATAAAAAACGTATTTCTTACGTATTAGATCTAGGTCTGGATTTTGGGGCCATACAAATGAATTCTTCAATCTTTCTTTCAAAAATGTTATCTCTACGTTGTTATTTTCTGTCTTTATTACCCTTCCAATAAAAAACTGCTCTTCATAGTATATAGCATAATAATATTCTAATTTAATGTCAATATAATTGAGTTTATGTTCGGATAAATCATTGTTTTCGTCAGATGCAAACATTACTAATTCGTATGAAGTTTCATCATACACAATTGATTCATCTTCTGATGTTAAAGTGTCTTCATCTAAAGGCCTCTTTTTTTATACATTTTCATTCTTTATATTCTTCTTTGCTTTAGCCTCCTCGATTTTCTGCAATCTTTTTTGTTCTTGTTCCGAAAACAGGAACTTTCTTTTTCTTGATCTTTTCGTAATTTTTCCAGTTTTCTTTGGCCTAGTATTTCTCCCACTCTTTAGATGTCACAACTGATGGCTCTTTACTAAGATTTCTTTTGGCTTTTGTAACTGAAACCGTCGATGTTGGCCTCTCTGGGCTAGAAGCGCTTGCGCAGACTTGACCTGTTTGATGAACAATGAGGGTATTGTTAGATCTGTATTTGACAAATTTTCAGATTTGTCTGCTTGTATTTGGTCGTGCTAAATCTGTATTTTTTGCTTCTTCCGTTTCTTCACACTCTTTCTTTAATTTTCTCCAAACCTTGAATAATTCAGTAAACCCATTTCCCCATTGCATTCTCTCAAACTTTCTAATGTTTGCCTAAACTCTATTAGAGCATCTTCAGCTATGTGGCTTTCTAAAGCTTCCAAACATTTTTTGACTTCTTGAGAGTTTTTTCCTTTGAACATCTTTGATAATATTAGATTGTTTTAAACATTTTGAAACATCCACTTCATCTGGAGACCATGGATATAAGCCATATCTTTTAAAACTATTCTTTACAGATTCTGGAGTAACTTCTTCAAACACTTCTTGAAAAAGAATGGCAAAGTTGACTTTGTTTAGGGTTTCCTGTGAATTATTAAATTTCCATTCATTTTCCATTTTCTCCAGGATGCAGCACATGACTAGAGTATATGGGTTAAATTTGAATAGAGAGCCACTATAATTAAATTATTTTCAGCTCAGAAATCACTAACATGTAATATAAGTTGGGATGTATTGCTATCTAGAAACAAAATAACAGGAAAGTTAATGTGGTTCTTTTTTAACCATGAAAAAAATACATTAGTGATATACTCAAAAAATGATTCTCCACTCATCCAGCCAATTGTCCGTTTTGCCTACACCCCAATCATCAGGAATTTTTCTCATAATGTTAGCCGGAATTCGTTTGTACGAATATACAATAAAGGGTTGTAAGTTGGTTCCGTTTGCGCAAATACAAATTGATACTGTAAGCGATTTTTTGTAAGCTCATATATGCTAGGTTTGCTTCTTGGAGCAATGACTTTTCCGCTTTCAGGACATATCTGAAAAGTGGATTCATCGCAGTTAAATATTCTATTTGGATCTTCTGAAACATCAAAAACATTTTCATGTTTCAAAACATTTTCATGTTTCAAACTAGTTTCAACTTCTGCGAACCAAATTCGGACTTTTTCCTCTGTAACAACAGCTCGGTTTCCACCTAATTGCTCTGGGGTTCTTTTGGATAGTGCTTCTTTATGTGTTTTCATAAATAATGTAAACCATTTTCTACAAGGTTTGTTGTTACTAAAAGGATTATCTCTTCTACTGTTTAACATAATTTTTTACCGTTGTCAGGACATCATCTTCAACTAGAAGATAACCCATTCTGGATATGGAAATAATCCAGTCAACTAAGCGTTTTTCTTTCTTCTGGTGTTTTCCCATTTACTTTGTTGCCAAGGGTCCTCCTTGGAACGCCGATTTTTTTTTCCTGGTGGCTGAGCCATTTTTCGTAAAGAATCTGAAAATTACCAGTAATTGCCATACTCATAACCTATAGTTGCCACTTGCTGGCAACTATTGGTTTTATGAATAATATCGCCACGGTGTTCTTTCTGCAGTAAATGCGCATGGTTTGCTTTGTGAGAAGCTATTTTAAACAAACTTTTTTAAAATATTTTTCAAACCCAATAGTTGCCACAGTGTGGCAATTGCTGGAAATTTAACATTTCATATTTCCAGTAATAGCCACCCTATCTTAAAATGCAAAAAACCTGGCGTTTTAACAAAAACCAATTATATAAAATATAGACCTCTAATACCATGCAAATCAAAAATAAAATTTATAATATGTATTATTATTAAAAGGTAAAATTAAACATTACAAGTTGCAACATCTTTTAGACACCTTTCTAATGAGATATATATTTCTAGTGGAGAAACTTTAAATAAGAAATGGCATATGAGGAAATATTTTTAATAGTGGGCTTATTTATATATTATATATATATATATATATATATATATATATATATATATATATATATATAGTACTAACTAATCTTAATGGCTGAATATTTATTCAAATAAAATTTAATTGTGAATTTTATTTGATATGAAGTATCTAAAGACATATAAATTTGTTTTTTGCTTTGAATCTTCGATAATTAGAAAACAAGACATATTTAACTAAATTACATGCGATTATAAAGTCACAGCTTATTTGATGCAGAAAGGGCATGGGTCAAACCGCATAAATTTAAAAGTAATCTAGTAGGCGTTGTACCAACATTTTATTTCAATTGTTTTACGTACAGTTTGACGTTTGAAAGTGGTCTTTAATCAGTAAAAACGTATTTTTTTGAAAATGGGTCGTCGAACTACGATTTCTGAACGAAATTTAGTAATTACTCACTACAGAAATGGCTACAGTCAACGAGACATAGCCAAAATGACAAATAAGTGTCTCTCAACTGTCCAGCACATTATTGAACGTTACCGGGATGAAGACCGTGTTGAGAATAAGTCAAGATTACCTCCAAATAAGATCTTTAATGAACGCGAGGAGAGATGGATTGTACGAGAAGTCACAATAAATCCTAAAAAAAGTGCTCCAAAGTTGTGTGCTGAGGTGGAAAGACAATTCGGAAAAAGGTGCAATCCTGAAACAATCCGAAGAATCTTACGAAAAAATAATTTGAATGGCCGAACAGCTAGAAATAAACCTTTTATCAGTCAAAGGAATAGGCGCGTTCGCTTGGAGTTTGCCAGGGGCCATATTAATAAGGATTTGGACTTCTGGAAACAAGTAATATTTGCCGATGAGACAAAAATAAACCAATTCGGGTCTGATGGAAAAATTTCAGTCTGGAGAAAACCTAATGAAGAACTAAAACTAAAAAATATGAAAGCTACAGTGAAGCACGGTTTATGTTATGGGGGTAGGTGTAGGTGATTTGCATTTTATAGAAGGAAATATGAATCAATTTATGTATTTGGATATATTAATCTAGCAGCATCTGCTCGAAAATTGGGTCTTATTGACAATTATCGGTTTTATCAAGATAATGATCCTAAGCATACCTCTTATCGAGTTCGAAATTGGTTACTTTATAATTGTCCAAACGTTATCAAAACACCTGCCCAGTCGCCAGATTTGAACGTCATAGAGAATTTGTGGTTAATTTTGAAAAAGAAAGTCAATAGTGCCCCAATAGCAAACAAAAATGAATTAAGAAATAAGATTAACGAAGCTTGGAACGCAATTTCACCAGAGTACACTACAAAGTTGGTGGAGTCAATGCCTAGACGTCTACAGGCTGTAATTGAAAATCAGGGAGGACCAACAAAATATTAGCAATCCCTATTTTGATGGTTTAGTTGTTTTTCTTAGGATATTTTTTATGTTTTGACTTCATTTAAGCTGTGACATTAAAATCGCGCCTAGTTAAGTTAAATAATTCTTGTTATAAGTACAAAAAAATCAAAACCAAAAATGATTTTATTTGTCTTTGGAAGTTTCATAATAAATAAATTTTCCCATATAATTTTGTTTTAATAGATATTCCGCCAATAAAATAAATTATAAGTGCATCATTTAAGCTATATATATATATATATATATATATATATATATATATATATATATATATATCAATTTAAGGCAAGACTGGGAATTACTGGTACAGTGGCGACTACTGGTACATTCACCCTACTTGATAGTTTATCGTCAGTTTTTTTTGTTGTTTCACTCAAAGCAAGGTAGAACTAGGTTAATCTTTTTGCCCGAACCGAGGCCTGTCCTGGCTCGCCATAGGTCTAGCTATATTATTGCGAAGCTTATGTGAGAATGAGTTCTAGTATTTGTGGTTTTGTTCTTTTGTTAAGTTTTGTTCTTCACAGTTATGCAAGTATACTAAAGTTTCTATTAGAGTCTTGTTTTTCCAGTTTTCTTGTTTTCCTAAAATTTTAGGATTAATTGAAATGAAAGATGAAAATAATTTCCACTTTGCTGTTGTCACTTTTCCTCCTCTTCAAAACGGCAATGTTAATTCCGACGTTTTGGATTCGAGAGACCATCATCGACCTTCTTAATTTAAGTGCGGACCTGCATTTTTTATTTCACTATTCAATGCCCTTCATAACTATCAATTAAATTGTGATATAAATGTCAAGCGTACCATATGATTTTTTGAGAAAATTAGCATTATTTGGAGAATTCCGAAACAAAGCCATCTAGTGACCAATAGCAAAGTCATTACGGTACAGCTTATTACACCACGTTGAATAAAATCGGTTCATCCAAAACAGAGATATCAACATTTGAAAGTAAAAATTTTTAACCTTTTCCCGCCACTTTATTTTTGAAAATAGACAAAAATGGTCTGAAGCAAAAAAAGTGTGTAATTGGATGAATAATACAATGGTTATATTTTCAACATACCTCAATTATAGAAATGTATGGCCTAGTGGCCAACTTTTGAACTTGAAAATAATTTATAGCGATTTCTCTTGGCCGATTTATCTATAAATATTTTTTCCTCTATTACTAGATCACCCTATACAGTTTTTATTAGATATTTTTTTGTAAAAAAAATACACCGGAATTAATATTTCATTGTAGTTTTTCCACACATTCACTACAGGTTAAATATAGTACGAAGTAAATGAGAATATAAAATGTTATCGTTTAACATAAATTAAATATTTTAAAAATAGATGACATAGTTTAGTACAAATTATAACTTGTTTTATCTACTGTACAAAGAACATGATCAAACAGTTGAGTATAAATTAACAAAAAAGACAAAGACCTCCATCGGACTACATAAAGATTGCGCCTGTGACGTTTCAATTTGATTTCATACTCAGTCACTTGCTGTTTTATTGGCTTTATTTCACCTTTCTTATGGACTTTAGCTACAGTTAACGATATCTTGTGGCACTAACGCCATGGTCACAACGCAAGCCAGTCGCGGTTGGGAACCTTTTACGTGCTTAGTTTGAACCGATCTGTGCTCCATTATAGATGTTAAATTGGATGCATTATTGGTTATTTTGTATAAATGTATCCTTTACCAATATTTAGTCTGCGAGGTATACTTTAGGATGTAATTCTGAAATTGGCGCAAAATATGCAAATATTCGAAATGCAAAATATATGTCACATCGTTCATATAGCCACTTTACGAAACTGCATGTCCGTAAACATTACTATGAGGTTTGTAACAAAGTTATACGTTAAAATTGAACATCTAAACTACTACAAAATTGAAAAGTACTTTAATAATAAACTAGTTAATTGAAAATATTTGTTTGCAAAGTCTTAACTGAACATCTTCGGCATATTTCTGAAAATGTTTTCATGGAAATTAGATGCATTTATATAATTTTTTGGCTTCCCCACCTAAAGTATTTAATTTAAAGGAAGTAAGTTACCAGGATGATTTAACATTGGTAATTACAACACTTAAAAAAGGCCTAATTTAAATAAGGTTTTCTACTCTATTTACCCTTGTCGTAAGATTTGACAGTGCGGCAAGGCAAAGATAAACTCACTTTGCTTCAATTTATCGTCTACTGTAGCAACTAAAAGATACACAATTGTATTTTGATAACCACCTGGTAACAGATGCAGCACCGTATTTATTTTTACTTCCAAACATTCGTGGAGCTCTATGAGTTTTGTAGCCTTTTTTGGTCTGACTGAAAAATAGCTAGCTATTAATTGGTAAATATCTTCCTGCATCTTGGCAATTTTTTGGATTCCTAAAAATTATAAATATTTGAATAATTTTATGTAGTCACTAGTATAAAATCCCTTAAAAGTTAAAGGAAGTACACTCCTGGACAAAATTAATGCAATAATATGAAATTATCAAAAAATTAATGTATCTTTTTCTTGTCAATTTTGAAGCTTATCCAGTATTTCAATAGTAGACTATGCATATTTTGTTTTATTGTTTATAGCAGCAATCAAAATAATTCGTTTAGATTTACAGTTTAAAAGTTTTTTTTAGAAGATAAACAATTTTGTGTAATAACTTGCGATAGATATTCTTTAAAAGTAAGCTTATAAATCATCCTTTTTTAAAAGTAAGTAATACGTCTTTGTGGTAGACTGTTTTATTTTTGACCCCGAAGAATTAGAAACATTAATGGACAAAGAAATTCAATAGAACATGAGATAGTGCCAGCCTGCATTTTATTGGATGGGGGTTATTGTCAGAGTTGCCAATTTGTTAAGCAACCATCGTTCCACAATAAGTCGTATAGTAAGACGCTTGAAAGAAGTAGGAACTTACTCAAGAATGCCAGGGCATGGTCGAAAATGATGCACTAACGACCGAGATGAACGTTTTATAAGACAATATGCTTTTAAGAAACAGGACTGTCACTAGTTCTATGATAAGAAACGATTTGAAAGATGTCCTCAATTTCTTCCAAAACAGTTAGAATATGGTTAAATGAAGCTGAATTAAACAGTAGGAGACTAGCCACTGCGCCCTTACTTGCTTACTAGAGAGAACAGAGTTGCCGGGTTACGTCTTGCTCGAAATCATCAAAATTGGTCTGTGGATGATTGAAAACGAGTTTTCTGCACAGATCAAACTAGGATTAGTCTAAAAAATCCAGATAGTCGTGGGCGAGTATGGCGAAGATCAAGAGAGAGCTTTGCTCCTTCCAATTTATCTGCAAGGATTTCATTCGGTGGTGGCTCTGTTATGTTTTGGAGTGGCATCTCCTTTGACGCTTGCACAGAGCTAGTTCCTGTCCGTGCGAAATTCATGCATACTAATTACTATATTGGGAATATTGTAATAGAACATGTGATCTCACAGAGCATATCAATCTTGCACAGCGTTTGCTTAGCTTCGTAAGGTAAATATTTTATCTTAATTAAGTTCTGCATACTCAGTTGTGTAAAACTTTGTAGTGCTTATAGCTCTTAGAGGTCAGGATGAAATCGAATCCTTTGAAAACTAAGGAATCTAACGAGTTAATTAATGTCACTAAAGATTATTTTAGAGCGGATTTCAATTTTAAAAATGAATGTTATATTTGTGTATATATGTTAACTATTGTTATTACCTACTTCGACCGTACCTAGTGTAGTGATTTATTGATAGAAGATTGAAGAAAAATATTTCTGTTCCTACCCTCTGGAAGGTTGAATGTCTGTGATGAAAATTAAATTATAGGGCGTCGAGTGGTAATTCTTTTAAAAAACTCTTTTAACATAGGGTTTTCAACCCTTTCGCTTTTTTTGAATACCTCCCGCCTCCCCCCAAACGGTTCAAAACTCCCACTTTTTGTATATAATATTTGCGTTATAGATGACTTTATAAAGTGTCACGACTAGGAATGCATTGCATAGATGTCATCCGATAAGTGGCCAATAATTCAGATATTATCGTTAGTTATTAAATGGGGTGTACACATATATATGAAAGCTTCTGAAGGCAGTAAACTCGGAATAAAGAATTAAACTTTAGTTTTATTATTAAAACTATAAAATCGGTATACAGTAAAAACATTCATGACCGTAACAACGAAAACAACTGGCAAGGGCGTCACGGCTAGTGATACCAACTTAAAACTAAACATTGTTGCCAATATATTAAATACACACAAAACTGAAATCCAATGTTGCATAATTGTTAAATTGAATATCAACCCCCTCAATTCTGCAATAGTATATTTTTCAGTATTAGCAAATCAAACATGGATAAACAAAATCACTAAAAACCTGAATAAACAAAATTAATATAACTAAACATTTATAGTTAAAAATCTTATAACTAAATTTGTATAGTTGCTCAAATGTAACAACATTTAACTTATTTCTAAAATATTTAAATTTTACGACACAAAGTGCTTTAGTAAATATGTAAGCTATTTGTTCAGCTGTCGGCACATATGTTAAATAAAATTCATTTTTATTTATACAATCCCTAAGAAGATGATGACGAACATTAATATGTTTCGTGCGTTTTATCTCTAATGTATTTGCCATTTTAATACACGACTGATTGTCCTCAAAAATTTTTATAGCGAAAATATCTTTCTCTAAAATTTCTTTCAGGAGCTGAGCAATAAAGATACATTCAGTTGTGCAACTTGAAAGAGCAATATACTCTGCCTCAGCACTTGAAAGTGAGACAGTAACTTGTTTCTTAGTTTTTCAGAAAACAAAGTTGTCATATATTTTTATTGTATAGCCTGAAATACTTTTCCTATCATTACAGTTATTTGCAAAATCTGCGTCAACATAGCCTAAAAACAATGATAATATCATTGTTTTTAGGCGTTAAGCTTTTTACATATTTAATTCCATATCTCTCTGTTAACTTCAAATATTTTAAAACATTCTTTAAAAATGTCCAATGTTCTAAAATAAGAAATTCAAAAACACAAATCTGGCCTACTTCCTAACATGATATACATCAAGTTGCCTATCAACTCTCTATAAGGTAAGTTTTTATTACATATTGATTCTTTATCAGCACACAAACTTAATTTAGGCTGAATTGGAATATTTGACACTACAGTTTAACATATTAAATCTAGACAAAGTTTTACGAATTAAATCTTCTTTTGTGTTTTCACTGTAATTAATAAAATTTAAATTTGTTCTTTTATGAAACACCTTGTAACTAGAAAAATACTATCTTTAACCCACACACTCTTATAAGAATATTTGAATTTGAGATCACGGTATAAAATATTTGAGTTTTTAAGAATTGAAGTTGAAAGTTCGAATTGGGTAATTTTATTGTCCCCACATTTTGATGGTGAATCAAGGCTGAAAAACACTTTTAAAGTATGCTCCACTCAGCCCTTTTTTCCAGTTATTTTTTTGAATGGCGCGTAGTCACCATTATGAAATTTTCAATCTCGAAATATGCTCAAAAAAAGAATATTTAGTATTTATTGAAATACGCCATTTTCAAATGTGTATTTCTGGTGGTCCCTCGGAGTCTTCAGAGTCATGTAGCGAAAAATTGTCAGAAGTTTTTGAAGATGAAAAATCGGAACTTGCCAAGACTTTACGTTTTATAGCATTAACTTTATGAGGGTCATGTTTTGTTGTTTTTGGGAAATATTGTTAAGGTATTCTTAGTGACTTTAGCCTGTTTTAACTCCTCGATTCTTGTTTTTTCCGGCCTATCAGTCAAGATTTTAGAGCGTCCTTTTTGACGTCCCGGGCTGGTGTTTTTCCTCCGAGCAGCTTTTCGGTGTGGCTTTACCACTGAAGGACTAATAATAGATAGTTGATCGTGTTATTACAGACTGAGCTTGGATATCGTTTTTTTCACGCACACGTGCAGAAGAACATATTTTTGAAGTTCACAGAAGGTTTTCGAAATTATCTTCAACATTTTTAGCTGATACATTTTCTTCTGGTGCAGTCGGATCAGGTCTCTCAGTTACGTCTGACGGTGAAAATTCAAAATCTTTGAAAATATTTTCATTTAGTGGAACAAATCCTGAAACTCGAAATTCTTGATTAATATTAGTTGGTGCGAAAGTTGGCAAGGTCGTAGATAGTAACGAGTTTTTGCAACATTTCCAGGCGTGATCATGAATTCATTCATTGAAGTATTGAAATGTGATTTAAATGGACCAAGTACGGTCCTGTCCAACGGCTGAATTTTGTGACTAGTGTAAGGATGAAAGGTCACTAGTATTACTCCATGATCTTTGGCCATTTAAATTACAGGAACCAAAATATGGCTTACATGGTGAATCTTTTGACGGGTTAGCATATTGAAGAAAATGCTTGAAAAATTGAACGGTGCTTCATTAGACAAACCCGACGGATTGGCGCCGCCAATTGTTCCTGGTGGAGCCTCTGTTATCATAAAATCCTTAAAATTAACTTTAGGGAAAATAAGCATAGGGGGATGAAACCGCCCTCGGCATTACTAGCTGCAATTATAGCAATATTTGTGCCTCTTTCCGCATTTGTCATTGTACCAGCCTGTTTTGATCCTCTTGCGGCCAGGATTTTTGGGGGAACGTACCGTAGATAATCCCGTTTCATCACAATTCTATATATTAACGGCCGGCAGAAAGGGACATTTTGCCAAAGCTGCTTTATAATTTTAAAATGTTAACGAAACGTTTCTTCGATTGAATGCAGTTGAACGCGCTAGGCTAGTAGCTTCAGTTTTACGAAGTGAAATCTCCTTCTTGTATTTTTTTCGAACAAGGCGTAACCAAGATTCACCTGCCATTTTATCTCGCTCCCAGCTTAACGGACATTTTTTATCATTCTCGAACGGAAACCTATATGCTAAATTACGAACGTTTCCTATGTTTCTTACATTTCTGAATGTCAAGCCATATTGCAAAATCGCTGCTTGCTTAATATATTCTAAAAACATATTTTCCTCTTCTTTGGTAAAAACTTTATAAGTAGCATTATTTTCCCCCAGCGAGTAGTCTTCGTTGCCAGTTCTCGTATTTTTTTCTAAATGTCTACGAATAGTGCTTCTGGATAATGCTGTATGTTTTGTAGCACCATATAATTTAATTTTTTTCCTTTATTATTAAATTCATTAATTTGATGGCACTTTTAATTTTTCTGGGTCCGGACCATCTCTCTTGACTCCCATTTTGCTACGAGGCATATTGGCAAAGACCTCATTGCAAAGTAACTGTAACAAAATATAACAGTTACTTACGGTTGGCAAAACGCAAGCTCGTAAGAATAAGTTTAACTTAGAACAAGTTTCATAGAGAAGGGCGCAAATATTTTTTTTTAACTTTAAAAATTGACCAATATTTAATTAAAAAAGTTCCCTAATATGTAAATAATTTACCAACAATAAAGTAAAAATCGTCATATTATCTATGGTATAACACCATGCCAAACCGTAAGAAAATACGAACATTATATATATATATATATATATATATATATATATATATATATATATATATATATATATATATATATATATATATATATATATATATATATATATATATATATATTCAGCTTTTCAACCTGTATTTGAATTAAAATAAAAAACCCACATTTGTCAAATTATACAATAGAAAAAAATTTATTATTTGGTTTTTGTCTAAGTTTAAAACGCCCTGTGGAGTTGTGACTGGACTGAGTTTATTTTTTATTTTTTTTGTTTTTTTTTTAATTTTATTCATAACTGTTTACAAACTTCTCTATTTAAATTAATAAACACAACACAGCAATAAATTAAAACATACTAATTACGAATACCGGGTATTAGTAATTGGATGACAGCGTGAATCCTTCTCGGCATATTCTTTATTAACCGACTTATATCATCCTGAGGAAAAACTGCCTATTGTTTTGAAAACGCCCTTCTAAGTGCTTCCAATGTTGAAGGGGCAAATATTATGCTTCTAAATATTTTGACGGGCATATTCCCAACGTGGTCTATGAGATTTAGGCATGGGCTATGTGGGGGCCATTTTATCCTGGGGATGTTAGCATTATTCAGATATTCCCTGATTATTCGAGCGGTTATCATGCATTAGGAGAATATCATCTGCAATTACCTGTGCATGAAGAATAACATAGTCGGCCAATATTTCACTTATATACCTTTTAGCATTGATAGCACCCGTGGTAACAAAATATAATTCAGTGCGTGATTCCGCAGAGATTTTGGTCTACATTGTTACTGATCCTCCTTAAAAGCTTCCTCTAGGTCTAAAGGTACATTCGGCATAACGCTCTCCCGTTTGTCTCCATACTCTCTCCCAACCGTAAGAGCAAAATCTTGATTCGTTTGTAAATAACACACCTCCAATCATTTCCGACTCGAATTTGGTGATTTCTGGCAAAACGCTTCCGATTTAGCTTATGTTCTGATTCCGTAGCAGATCTTTTTGATACAAGATTTGCTTCATTTAGCCTTCTTCTAACAGCTCGTTCCCTAACGTTTGCTTTACTTACTTGGTATAATTCGCTACGCATTTGTACTGCTATAATACGATCGTTTCAATATCTGTTTCTCCTACGGAGACTTGTTCCTGGTTGTCTGGTGCTTGAACCTGTCTCGATGAAGTAAGTGTAAATATGATGCACTGTACTTTTTACACACCTAAATCTGTTGCCAACATAATTTTGGCCTCTACCATCTTGATATATTGAATAGCCAACACAACTTCTGGCTTTGAAAATCGCCTTTATTAATTTTTGCCACAGCAACTGTCAACGAACATACATAATTTTGTCTTTGGAATAACATCAAAAACAACAATATTTCATAGATGTGCTGATTAGGATCAAAAGCAAAAGTAAATTGTTAATGTCTTCTTTAAAAGTGTGTATCTCAAAAAAATCTATCAAGATAAATCAAAAAACAGTTTTAAACTGAAACCCAGAAAACATTTTGTTTTCCTTTGTATATTATGGCATATGCAGGTTTTTCACTGTAATTCAAATATAGTTCAAAAGCTGAAGAATTTATCACAGATTGCTTTAAAATTCTTAAAAATAGCCGCAGTAGAAAACAGTCTTCAAACCTTGAAATTTCGTAAAATTTTATGTGTCCGTTTTTCATGCCGGTTAGTGTACAGGCTGTCCTATTTTCGTCACAGTTTTTCAGATTGAGATAACTTGCCTTTTTTTCAATGTGACACCCTATATATTTTTCTCTCATGATATTAAGCTCTCTGAAAACTTTCAAAAAATATAACATAGTTTATATTATGCATTTTTCTATTTTTTTTTCGTAGGCGGCCGTGGCCATTGGTAGGCCTGTTATAGTTTTATTTTTTAGAAACTTAATGACATTTTTAACCCTTTAGTTTTTATTGGGATTTATGATTATTAAATTTATAATAGTATCTATGACACATCTTTGCTACAAAAAATATAATTTTTCGTAGGGTGTAAAAAGCCTTGGTTATTAATTATTATATAATAATATTTATATTTACTTGTATGTTAATTGTATTTAATATTTACATCAATCAATACACATCAACATCGCGACGTTGCAAATGTAAGAATTAATTGTAAGCCTAGCGCATATCAAAATAACCATAAAGAAAAAGGGGTTGGTAATTTGGGCATGTAATAAAAGTAAATTGAAAATATGAAATTTTGCATAATCCTACCTCCTTCCCTGTGGCAACTAGGAGAGCTTGGCTATATGGAAAGCACGTTAATAGGGGTACTAAACTCGAACAGATACAGATATTTCTTTTTTAAAAATGTACATATTTGGCAAAAACCAGTTGCAGAGTAACTTTGTTATTTTAAATGTAACCCCCATACATTTTTAAAATTTCATGTTCAATTTTAGTCTACTTCTTGTACCATACACGAGACAATAATATATACTTACATTGTATTTATTACCTAGACAAGGTACGCTTAAAACCGATTCTACCATGGCTATAGCCGGGTAGCCATTGTAACACAAAGAACGAAATCATTGCACGGCCATTACATGTTAGTTATTGTTGGCGTTATTGCTGTTAAAATTTTTTTCCCGTATTTAGTTGTTTGATTTGTTTGTGAATATGGAACAGAACCAAACATTTTAGTAGTTGGGGAAATGAACATATTGGCTGACGAGCTTAGCTACTCTTTATCTTATTGCATTTCGGAATTTATTGTTCTTTTAATTTTGTTATAGATATCCCAAAAGAAAACAACCCGAAAAAAGAATATTACGAAAAATAGAATTTAGCTATTGTTATTGTTCAAGCAACTCCTGAAATATCGTGCAGAAGAATAGAAGAAGAGGTAGGGGTATACAAAACCGCAAAAAACTTTATAAATACAAACTTTTTCATCATCTGCACCCTGGTGATGCTGAGGTCTGCAATTGATTTACTTATATGAAAGCAGAACTGGTAAAATTTTGGTCCGAATCTAAGATGGTGGAACAAAATGGCGGCTTAATAAAGTATTTAAAAATTCAACCTGAAAAACTACTTAAAGGACTGAATTCAAATTGTGTGCCACAATTAAATGGCAATATTTTTGTATGAATATAAGATAGCAAAACCAAATGGCGGCTTAATAAAATCTTTAGAAAATCAGCCCTAAAAAATTATTTATTAGATTAATTTCAAATTTTGTGTAAGCATTAGGTGTGATATAGAGATAAGCTGGTAAAGTTGTGGTATGGATTCAAGATGGCGGAACAAACTGGCGGTCAAATAATTTTTTTAAAAAATCAACGTAAAAAACTGCTTACTGAATTTATTTAAATTATGCCCAAAAATCAAAGGTGACAGGTAGAAATTGGTAATGATTGGGCGACTATATGCGGAACCAAACTGGGTCATTTCACTATTCGTAATAAAAGAAAACATTCACAACGAGGGAAGTTTTCCAGATTTTTTGAAAGCTTTCAGTGAGCTTAATATCATGAGAGAAAAATATATAGTGTGTACCATTTTAAAAAATGCAAATTATGTCAATATCGCAAAAATTAACCCATGAAAAAATCTATAGAGAACTGTTTTAACTTCTTTAGTAGGGGAGAGTGTGGCACCTTGGTCACTTTTTCATAAAAACTATGATAACAAAAAAAAATTCGACCTACAGCTTAAATTTTAAAGTAGCGATACAACTGCATGGTTGTGCCACGGAGTTTTAACAGAAAAAAATAATAAAATAATTTGACACATTTTTATTAAGAAGATTTTATAAAAGTGTAAAACATTACTATGTTACCCATACCGGGGCGCATATTCGTATAGGACGTAGCTTAGTGCACAGCGGAAACTACCGAGCATTAATTCGTAACGGACGCGCGTGATCGCACAATACTGTGCAATATCACACGTCCGATACGGGGGCAGTATTCTATATTTCCCATGTATCTGTTTTCCGAGTTATTTTTTAAGTACAAATACAAGGTGGCTTTTGTTTTTTGATGCTGATAATTTGATATTTGATTGAATTTGACAATATTCTTCAATATACAGGATGAATCGCAAGTGCTGAGCTTCCTTATTTTAAATAGGATACCCTGTAATTATTATACCATGCTGAAATTCTACTTGCCGTTCTAAAGACATATAGGTAGGTCTATTTTTAACAATCTGAAATATTATTAATGTTGATAATACAGAAACGGGTAAATATAGACATAAGGTGTCTTTATATGAAGTATATATCTAGAATTGCGAGTAGAATTCAAATATAATATAATATTCAGGTAAAATAAGAAAGCTGGTATAAAATACCAGTCTGTACAATGCATTCTGTATATTGAAGAATTTAAAATTATGGGCATCTAAAAATAAATCTCACTTTGTATTTAAACTAACTCAGAAAGCAGCCACACACTGTATAAATACCATACAAAACAATTTAGTACTGAAAGTAAGAATTTTATTTACAAAACTTATTGTCACCTAAACTAATGTTTAATTCTACACAACTATTTAAAGAGTGGGGCGCTTTAGTCTTCGTTTTTGTTAGACTTCCACCTTTTCTCCCCGATTGCATACGACTTTTCCCTGTCGCCAATGTCTTTCGTCGAGAAATGGATGTCGGTTGAACACCTATCTTTTTACCTTTTCTTTGAGTTTTGGTATGGGATTTTATAAGATTGGATCTTGGTTTAGATTGATGAAATTTAAACATTTGGAACAATCCACTCATTAAAGATGATGCTGAATTTACATTTTTATTGTAAGCCGAGACGCATGAATTTATTGCCCCTGAAAAACCAGAAGGGTCGTCCTTTAAGCCTGCTTTTACATCCTTGTCGATTTTTTCTATAAATCTGGACCAATTGTGTTCTGCTTCAGTCACTATTTCATTAATATTCAAATCACTTTGATCGCTGTTTTCTTCGTGTGAATCAAAACAATCGTCTTCTGAAAGAGTAAGATCTTGAAGGCAATTCGATGTAGATGGTTCTCCTGAAGGCTCTGTAAGCATTAGTGGACATAAAAGTCCTTCTGGTGGTTCTGATCCAGTAGCAATTTCATATAGAAGAATTTTGTTTTCTGCAGTTAAAGTATTCATTACGTTTTTTACGCCGAAATGAATAATAATAAATGCTTGGTGTTTGCATATTTTCCCATTCTCTCCTATAGGACACGTACAAATCCCGACATTCATATCGACAAAATACTTGTCCGATTTATTACTGCTTGTTACAACATATTGCATATCCGTTACCTTTTGAACTTGATCCTCACTGACTTCTTTCGAACTGGGACAAAGTCTTTTAATAGTCAAATTACTTACTTTATTAAACACCAGATCTAAAAGTCGCTGCTTATAATAACTTTCAAAGTCTCTGATCACAAAGTCAGTGAGTTGTGGCAAATTATAGGCTTTAGTACGTTCGAGGGGAATGTCTTTATATAATCGAAACATTACTTCAATAAAGTTATTTGGATCCGATCCTCGAGTTATTAATCCTTTTCTGTAATAAAGGCACCAGGAATGTAAATCACTATCAATTTTGCTTTTTATATATTTCTCAAAATTTGGAAATTTACATTCTATTTCAAAGGTCCGTAAGCATATGTCAAGTTCTGATTGGCTTTTTGCATATAGAATATTTCGAAATAATCGATAATGGCCTTGTCTATTTTCTTTAGGAATATTATTTTTAGACATATTCAGCCACTTCCAAACAGCTTTCAGGACATGAAATATGCATAAAAGCATGGTTGAAGAGGGCCAGTGTTTCTGAAGGACTTTTCGTTCGCACAAATCATCGTCGGTAATAATAATTTTTGGTTTAATTTTAACTGAACTTATATTAATTAAATTTTGAACAGCAATATCGAAAACTTCTTCTTTTTGAGTGGTTGAAATAATGCATCCCAGGGGTATACCTCCACCTACTGAATTAGTTGCGAAAAAGTATAACTTATGGTTTTGGACGTCACAATTGCTAGTAGCGTCCACAAATAAGATTTCAGAAGATTGCCAATTTTTTTCTAAGGCTCTTTTCATTATGGGTGTACAAAAGGACACTGCATAATGATCCCCAATTTGACTAATCTTGTAAGAAACGTCTTTTCTCTGCGCTAAATTTTCTTCCAATTTACCTAACATATTTAGTCCTGTCTTATCACCGTAATGTGTTTTGAAATGTTGACGCCATAAATTTTCAAAATCAGACTTTTTCGGACAAATTTGTCGATCAGATGAAAGAACGTCATATTGCTCTCCAAACTCTTCCATTTTTTTAAAACAAAAACTGTGGAACGCTGAAGCTACTGAGTGTCCTCTCTCAAAATATTCAATTATTTCAATTTTTGTTTCGTCGCTTATCGGTCTTTTGGTAAGGGCTGCCGCACTTTCGATTGTATGGTTGTGGACCGACTCAAATTGAATAACACAGGGCCATTCATTTCTTAAATGATCAGGAACTTTGGCTCGAGATTTTGTTTTTGGAACATGTCTAATTGAAATAATCATTTTGGCCGGACAATCTACATTTCTGGAAGGATGAGGTCTTTTCCGGGGTTGATTTAATTTATGAATCGTGGTTTTAAAATGGCAATGATATTCCCGTTTAAAAATATTCTTTCTTGCTTTAGCTGCTGGGGTTCTTATGGTTCTTGTTATCGACCATGTAACTTTAGTAAGGTCCGATAATTTTGAGACCCACTCCTGCAAAAACAAGAGAAAGTAGCGTAACAGTAATTAACCTAATAACAATAACACTTTTATTAGTTTATAGCTGTTTTCGCGGAGCACGTCCCGAACTAGTTCCGAACGCTAAGGCCTAACCTACAATATGTAAATATTGATAAAACAATGCGATGTATGGTCATTTTCTTAGTGTAAACATTGCCTTAGCGTTCGGAACTAGTTCAGGATGTGCTCCGCGAAAACAGCTATTAATATAATTAAAGAAATATTTTCGTCCCTCCTTTAACACTCATGTACAGGGTCATCCATTTAATAGGTAAAGGTGCATTTTTTTTTTTGGTTTTCCTCTTATTTAGAGTAAAAATCAAAATAGCCATATTACGTAACTTTTTCCGTAGAATACGAAAGTGCCAACCCAAAAACAATTAACATTAAAACAAAAGAAATAGGACATAAACTTTGTTTTTTTCAAATGGAACATACAACTTTTTATTTTATTTTTTGCAACTTTATATTATTTTATGTATGTACAGTCGCACCCATTGAATTCTGGTACAACAAATTTATCCTGGTCTATTATAAAAAAAAAACACTTAATACACTCCCTGTACCACAAACAATGAGCACAAACTTAAATAAAAAATTGGTCAAGTGCGAGTTGGACTCGCGCACGTAGGGTTCCGTACCATGGATTGCTACCTTTTTTTGAACGGAATAGAGTATTTTTGCAAGATATTAAAAATAATATTTTAAAGAAAATTAACACTTTTACATAATATTTAAAATTATTGTTGATAAAAATTCCCTAAAGCTGAATTATGATTATAAAAAAATTGAGTTTAAATTTTTTTTTGAATAAAAAAAAGTAAAAAAAGTTTGCTTGCCGCGACCAGGATTCGAACCTGGGTTACTGCTGCATTGTTATGACCACTTTATCGCCAGACCGATCCTAAACGATCTAGGCTATTGTGACATGGAAGGAAAATTAATCTTTCCTGTATATGTACCTACATCATAGTAATAACAATTAATTAGTAATAGTTAATAATACGTCATATAAACTTATTTAGTATTTGTTGTTAGAGCGGCAGCAGATATACATCATCTGTGAAAATTTCAACTATCTGACTATTACGGTTCATGAGATATAGCCTGGTGACAGACGGACGGACGGACGGACAGCAGACTCTTAGTAATAGGGTTCCCGTTTTTACCCTTTGGGTACGGAACCCTAAAAATGACAAAAATATTAAGAAATTCGGCCTTTTTGCAAAATTTTACATAGGATTATAGGATAGAGTTTTTTTCATTTTTTTATGTGCTAAAGGAAAAGCACAAATCTAGTTTAAAATGATTTTTTCCCGTCAGTAAATTAAACACCCTGTATTTTGAAAACGGTAAGATCAAAGAAAAGCGCAAATCGAGTGAGACACTTAAAATGATGTCCCTGTACCTATCGCATAAGTATACCAAATTGGTAAAAAATACTTAGGGCCATTCTCACAATATATGTAGTGATCAAAAGGTTTAGGTTTGTTACTGTGGTTTTCATTGTTGACCAGGTGATTTTACAATGAAATCCATGACTACAAACCAAAACCTTATTTTAATAATTGTTTTCGAAATACGGACGGTTAAAATTTTACGAATGACTAGAGACTAGAGGATGTCCAAATTTGAGGAATCACCCTGTACATAGTCACTCAAATAAAAGTAACTAAGCCTTATATTTTAAGCTCAATAAGAAGCCAAAAAATAATAATATAAAGTTAATGGATTAGCCTACTTTGTTTATATTTCCCTGTTTATAGTAATATAATAGAGGCCAAAAATAAAATTAGGGGCTGTTTCCGAATATTTTATGTTTATTGGAAAAAATATAGTTTAAAAACTAAAAAACAAGCAATTGTAAGTATAATAAAGAAGAAAATAATGTATTTTGTATCTAATCTAACCTTAAAATGTCCATCGTAACGACGGATTTCAATAAATCATATAGGGGCTACCTACTATGTAATAACTATAAATAATATACATACCTTTATTTCTTCGTCAGATTTGAATTTCGTTCTAATCGTATTACTATTTTCATAATAGTACTCAAAATTATCTGGATAAATAGTTGTATTATTTGTATTCTGCATTTTTTAAATGTCTTGACTGACTGACTGTGCACTTAATTCTGGCGGGCGTATCGGATAACTGATATCGCATCGTCTCGAGTAATAAGACACGTTCGATACCGGATCTTAATTCGTCAATTTTCGTTATGCAATAAGCTACGTCCTATACGAATATGCTACCGGGGCACCTTGAACACATCAAAGGGGGTCGGTGGACACGAAAAAAAAAACAAAAACCTAACAAAATGATACGATTTATTCAATATTATAAGACTCCAAATCAATATTAAAACAATATAAGTTTTTTGCCCTTGCAGTTCCACCAACCTGGACTGGAGAAGGAAGATGCAATATAATGTTATCAAAATCTATAGTAGACTGATCTTCTACAGTAGGAAAAATAAAATTGTTACCGTGTTTGCGTAAAGAATTGACAGACGCCTCGAATTGGCCAGAATCAATCTCTACAATTTGACCTATATAATATTTCAATGTTTTTTTTTGTGGCCCCCACATTTCGTTTTGCCCCAGAGCCCTATCATCTCAAGCTCTGGCTCTGTCTACAATGCCCGATAATTTCCCGCAAATCCTCACAATGCACCGTAATGTCCCATGATGGATCCCAATGCCTCAACAATTTATATAAATATATATATATATATATATATATATATATATATATATATATATATATATATATATATATATATATATATATATATATATATATATATATATATATATATATATATATATATATATATATATATATATATATATATATATATATATATATATATATATATATATATATATATATATATATATATATATATATATATATATATATATATATATATATATATATATATATATATATATATATATATATATATATATATATATATATATATATATATATATATATATTATATTTGTATATATAGGGTGTTTCATTTTAAAAAAAAGGCAAGTTATGTCAATATCTCAATAACTCTAACTCCTGGAAACAATCTGTGTACGCCACTGTATTTTACATGAAAATATCTATAAATATCGGTTCTAATACATTTCACAATAGCCTAAATACAGGAAAACGGAAAAGCACAGAAACTGTGGCGGCTAGAGAAGATCTGTTTGTGGCATCGTTGGTTTCATCAAAAAGTAACACAGTATCGCGAAAACCGCATCTCTTTATCTCTACTCATAAGCGAGAAACCCCGTAAAAAATTTTTATAGATCGTGAATTTTCTAGTGTTCCGAAAGATGTTCGTGAACTGGGAATTTTATATTATTATTTCCTCTGATTTTAGTTTCCACGATTTCTGACAATCATCGGACTCTTCTACACTGCGAACACATTGCTCGTTTATACTCTGTGAAAAATAATGTCTACTGGCATATCGTGAGATAAAAAGGGTAATCCGAGTCACGTAGTCAATATCCAATTTTAACACAACTAAGAGGTAAACCAATTGTATACACAGACCTAAGTAATAACTGCAATCTCTTGCACTCAGAGAAAATAATAAAAGTCTAATTTAGGAAATTGCGAAAATGACAATGTTTGCATAATTTTTGATTTCTTTTTTCGACCGCACCGTGCACGTGTTGTTTGAAACCATCCCATTACTAAGAAGATTGATTCAACACGTTAAAATTGTTTCTCGGTTGTGATTTCTAGTAAGATCAGATTTCTTTACGGAGATGAAATAGAAAGAGTATATTTAGATGTTGTTTATCAAAAAATTTTACAAAATTGTTAGAGTTTTATTTTTTAGAAACATAATAACATTTTTAACGTTTTAGTTTTTATTATGGTTTATGATTATTAAATTTATAATACGTATATGATACAGACACTGGTGGATCCAAAGCAGTGGGCACTGCTACAATAAATATAATTCTTCGTAGTGCCTAAAAAGCCTTGGTTATTAATTATTATATCATAATATTTATATTTACTTGTATGTTAATTGTATTTAATATTTACATCACTCAGTACAGTTCGTTGTGACCTTGCGAATGTAGGAATTAATTGTAAGCCTAGCGCATATCAAAATAACCATAAAGAAAAAGGAACAACAAAGGTAATTTCGGGATATAAAAAAGTAAATTGAAAATAAGAAATTTTGTATAATCCTATCTCCTTCCCTGTGGCAACTAAGAGAACTTGACTACATGTTAAGCACGTTAATAGGGATACTAAACTCTAACAGATGAGAGATATTTCTTTTTAAAAGAATGTACATCGTTGGGCAAAAACCAGTTGCAGAGTAACCTTGTTATTTTAAATGTAACCCCCCCATACATTTTCAAAATTGTATGTTCAATTTTAGTCTACGTTGTGTTCCATACACGAGGCAATAACATAGAGTAGGTGCACCGTTTATAGCGATATTAAGAGAACATCTGATTACACATTAATGTATTTGACTTTACTATGGCATCTCATCATTTAATCATAAGAGTAAGAGGGACAATTTATTCGTTAATGCGACTAAAAACTCAAAAGAAATACAAGGTGTGGTTGTGATGCAGAACTTTGATAAAACTGAAAAGCTGTGACTTTTTCCAATAATAGCCAGCTGCGCATTATATATAGCCACAAGCTTTCCCAATAACAGCCATCGTCTATTTTATCATTACGCGTAACAGTTAACATAAATAGGTATTGGGAGCATAAAAATAAATCTTTATATATTTATGTTTAAGTACTTATAAACTACTAAGCTTTATTAAAAACACAACATGAATGCAAATACTAAAAAACACACAAATACAAAAAAAAATCTAAACCCAACCAGAGCTGAAACCTTTATAGGAATTCCAATCTTGTCAGTATGTACCGGAAATGTATGGATAAAAAACGGTCTTCTGCATGTTCGCGTAAACAATAGTACACAATTTGTGACTAATATAAATAAATTAAATGTGCTATTAACAGGAAATTAAAATATTTATTTAAAACATAAAATTACTACCTATATTTTTAATGTGTGCATTATTATTGTTATTAACATTTTAAACATAATATGTGCCCATTATGTTCATTTAACATTTTCTGTATTCTTATTTTCATCTGAATATTTCCTGGATATTATATATAGTGGAGAAGTATATTTAAGAAATGTGTTTTTTTGTGTGTTTTCTAGGAAATATTTTTTTTTTTACTGGTTACTGTTACATATTTGCTTGCTTACATCTAACTGGACTAGTGTCGTAATGGTTCTTTTTTTATTATTTCTTTTTATAGCAAATTGATTTAATTTCAGCAGCTTGGGAATGCAATGTACGGGCTCTTAGATCAGTTCTTAGGGTATAAATATATATTTTATAGGATTTTTTTTATATAAAGATATGAATGAAGCACAGGATCTTTTGGAGACAGTGGACCCATATGATATTTCTACCTGCGTTTATAGTGAGACATTAGAGGATATCGAGGGGGATTTAAGAACAACAGATGGTTTAGAAAATTTCAGTATATTTTCTTTGAATATTAGAAGTCTACAAAAAATTTTTGATGACTTGTTAGTACAGCTTGATAACTCACTTGGTAGGTATGATGTTATTGTTTTAACTGAAACGTGGCATTTAAATTCTCATAATTTTGAAATTCCAAATTTTAATTTTTACTCAGCATATCTTAATCAAAATGATGGTGTTGTTTTTTATTTTAAAAAGGACGTAACTTGTAAAGTTGAACATATATGCCTGAATAAAGTTACTTTTTCTAAAATTGGTTATTGCAAACACGGCAAGAGCTTTAATGTGCTATAAACCTCCGTCAACTGATCCCATTTTATTTATGTCGGATTTAGAAACAATTATTAAGAAAACAAATAATGACATTAATATATTTTTGGGTGATATTAATATAGATGTCCTTGATAAAAAAATCATGTTGTAAACGCCTACTTAAATTTGTTGTGTACACTTGGATATTTCCCAAATATTACTAAACCTACTAGAGTAACAGAAACGTCTCAAACTTGTATTGACCACTATTTTACAAAAATAAACAATAATAATAACTTAAGCCTTACTGTAAAATTGTTTATAGTGGAATCTTCAGTAACGGATCATTACTCTATAATCCTAAATATAACTTTCCAAAAACAAAATAAAGCAAATGTGGATCCTAGAATGTAGAATTAAAAGTATCAACTATGATAGTTTATCACGCTCTATAAGCCGTGAACACTGGACGGAAGTTTTACATACACCAGATGGCAATGAAGCTTTTAATCTATTTACTAATAAATTAAGTACCTAATAAATAAAAATTCAAAGACGCGTGTACTTAAGAAGAATTTTACATAACTAATCATGAAAATTTATATTGTCAAATTACGTAATATATTAGGTTAATTAATGTTTATATTATGGAGGTTTAAAGGAAAATAAAACATAATAGATACTGTAAGTGCTGAATGTATTAATACAACTGAAAAATGTAAAACTACATTCTGTTTTTCATATATTCGAATGGTAATATTACTTTGTAATATTACATAAAACTAAACCAGTATTTTGGCCACTGTATAAAGTAAATGCAACAACAAACTTAAGCTAATATTATAAATAATAAAAACAAGAAACATTTAGAAAATATTAAATCAAAAAAATAACTTAATATACAAGAGTTATCTTGTGAAAACCTATTTGAAATAATACTGATCTAAATTAATCTCTACGTTATGTATTAAAGTAATACAGGGTGGGTATTTATATTGTAACCCACTGACTTCTAATGTTTTAGAACCGAAAAACGCTATCTCGGTGCGGCTTTGCATAATATCATTTTTCTGAAATAGAAAAAAAGTATAATATATATATATATATACTTCAAAAAAACTTTCAGTAAAATAAAATTCTTCGAACCGCGATAATGTTTTTCGTTTTCGATATATTTAAATCAAAATAGGTGAAAATATGAATACCCACCCTGTATTTTAAATATAGAAGAACTATTTTCTTTTTCTCTAAACGTTGCTATACAATTTATAGAATTGTACGGCATTTTTTATCAAAAATTTCTAAGACAAACTTAAAATCAATTTATATTTAAGAAGTAGGAACGAAACTTAAGAAGACCCAAACTAAAATATGTTTCCATCAGCGTCAACTAAGGTAATGCTTAGGTTATATAACATAAATAAAAATAAATCAAGTTCACCCTAATGTGCAAAATCACTGACACAACTTTATAAAAACTTAACAAAAACGGAAGTTAAAATTCTTTTAAACCAAATTGAATGCCGAAAAAAGCTCACCTTCATTAACTACAAAGCATTTGCTGACTCGAATTTTTTCGCCTTTTCAATTAAGTTTAGAAGAGCGATACTATTTTAACTTTTAAATCTATAGGTATTGATATTTTAAAAAATGATCCAGTCTCTTAGTTTCAGTTTTGAACATCGATAATATTGTAAATCATCAGGCGGCCTATTATTCACAAAATGTTTAAATTTGTTCATAAAATTAAAAACTTTCCTTTTGGTTGGGGGTCACCTTTTTGGACTTAGATCCCTCATCAGGATGTATTTTCAAAATCATCCGTTGGACTAGCTCCATTACAGTTGTTATTTCTTTAGGATATTGCAAATTAAATACGAAGTACAGGGCAAAGCATATTTTAAAAGCGTCTTCGAATTTTTTATGAACCTCCATGGTAATCCTCTCTTTTTCAAAATATATATAATATATAGAGGCATAACTACCTCCGGTATCTAAAACAACATATATAACGCAGTGATAAAAACTACTGGAGAAGACAAAAGGAACTCATCGATTTTGATAAGTCGACATTTTCACTACAGTTAGGAAGTATTATTTTTGTATTTAATTCTTTCATTCCATTGTTCTTTTACGTGTCTCCTGCTTTCAAAAATGTTCTGTAGAATACCTATTTTATTTTCTAAAGGCTGTGGTACAACTGCGATCTCATCGAGATTAACGTGCTCAAGAAACCTAGATTTCGATTAATCTTTTTTCCTTCCTCGAATCGTGAATGGCTTCTAGCATTATCCTCTTGTTGGGTCGCGGATGATTCTTAAAAAACTTCTGCGGTGACAGTAATTATTGTATTTCGATTGTGATGTTCATCCTCCTTTTCCAACGCAAGGCTCGTTTCGCTGATATAGTCGTCTGCTTCATTCCATTCTGGAAATAAGCAATCCCTCTTCCTCAACAATAATCTGTGGAGCGTCTGTAGTATTATGTAAACCACCCTGCATTATCTGAACATTTCCGGAGATATCTTCCGACAGTTTATTTATATCTGGTGTGTCTACATCAGAGTCTTTAACACTTTCCCATAATTTATATAATTCTAAATAACTTTTATCTCCTTCCTAAGGATTTTTATTTCCATACGTTTTTTTTAACGCGACTTTCTATAAGTTGCAAAAGAGCTGTCATATTCGGGGATGTTCTCGGATCCGTTATCTGACTGCTATTACCAGTCTGATGATCGCTTGCTGACGTTCTCTTAATCCATTTAGTATAATTTACGCCATTCTCGTCAAATGGGTACAAACCACTGGTTCTAAATTTCGAAATAATTGAGTTTGAAAATGTTTTCTCTTGTAAAATTCTACTCAGAACTCCTGGAATATCTTTTTTAGACATAGTAAATTCATCGTGTTCGTACGTTCATTTTCTTGCGAAAACCTTCCATTTTTGCTTTAAAGGGTGGAAAAACGCAACATCAAGGGGTTATTGCATGGCATTTGGTGGCAAACATACAAGTATGATTTGATTTTCCCTGCAGAGAGAGCACAACGCAACTGACAAGTGAGACGCGTGACCGTCAAGAAATACAACCACTGGCCTCCCAATGTTATTTTTTGCAAGAGACGGGTGGAAAACATTAGCAAATTCTCACTTTGCATCCACCCTGTATCAGTCTAACCAATACCCCAGTGGGATGGTGCAGCTTCAATAACAGCTCTTGGCAGACGGTCATACTTGAATATTGTTAGTGGAGGTGCCAGTTTACCCAAGGCATTTACTGTAACCAATGTTCCAGATGCGTTGTGGATAATTCAGCGCTTCAATATCATCTTTCAATTACATCCGTACTTAGCTTACTTGATGAATATCGTTACTTTTATTATTTAAGTGGTTATATGGACAATGATTTATTGTAATACTTACTAACAGGATAAAATTAGTTTTAACATCTGCATGGTTCATTCCAACATAACTCTTCCTATTTTGACGATTATTATGGCAATGTTATACTGTAGAAATTACAATCTTAATATGATTATATTTATTGCCTGTACTGAAAACAATTTTTCTGGTTTAACAATGTTTATTTGATTATAATAACAATACAATATTTCCTAAAGATGCTATACATTTTAAAGGGGTAATAAGGATATATATAAACATAATTCTGTAGGTATGCTATATAAAAGTGCACACGTTTTTAGGATACAGGGTAATACTTTATTAATTTTTTGTATATCATGTCCCATTCCAACAAATATCTATCCAAAGTTCAATGCAATTTCCAAGCTCTCTTAAAATATCTACATATTTTTTGTCTGAAATTTCAGTTTCATCAGTTCATAAAAAACAAAATTTGCCTATTTTCTTTCTCATTGACAGTTAAAAGGTAAATAGCTGTAAAAATATTTTCTTTGTCTTCTATAGGAATCAATTTCAAACATATGTTTTTAGGGTTTCTATACAATTTTAAATTGTAGCAGCAAAAAAAAATGCAGAAATAAAATATATTAAAAAAAGTTATCATTAATCTTGACAGTTTCAGACATTTTTGCTTCTACAGCCAAAAACTTTTTGAAAAACCTTACAACCTGCTCGTTAGTGAATATCTACTAGATACTAAATTCTAATGAAATTTGATTCAGGCGAACTATGTAGCAAAGTTTAGAATTATTTTAGTTACACATGTTGTAATCGCATATTAAAGAAATTTGGAGCGATTATGGAGTAGGAAATATATATCGTATTTGTTATTGTGTTGGTTAAAATATAAGTACGTTATTAATTTTTTGTTTTTCCATAAGCTCGTAAAAAATGTGTTCCTAACTCTTGGGGAAAGTATCTTTTCCAAAGTAGTTTCCTTTTTTCCGCACTGTTGTTATTGTTAGGAAAATAATTATTACAATGATTTAACAGTGGAAGTAATTAAATTAAAAGCACAGCTGAGATAGTATGTTTCTCTACATTATAGGAGGACGGACATAATGTAAGTATTTTTTTACATACCATTGCTAATCTGTATCCGCATAGCATCTTTTTTTAACAATCCCACTGACCTCAGTGAATATCTTCAATTGTAGTATTTGTTAAACAGCTTTCCTCTAGCTCACCGCCTATATTTTCCTTTTAAATAAAAAACAAACGGTGTGTAGTAAAGTGCGGGACACGAAAGAAAACCGGGCGGAGTCAATCGGTTTAGGAAGATCGGCCAAGAAATCTCTTTAAACCAGTGTCCCGTCGTTCTTTAAATAATATGGCACTCCTTTTTGACTATACGCACTTCAGATAATTAAAAAATGTAACTATGCTTAACGAACCTTTATCTATATTTGCCTGTTTTCTTTCGTGTACCGCACTTCTATATCTATTTTTTCTTGAGTTCTGTCATTAACGGTTCCCAGGCTACTGCCTACGTCCACTATTATTGGACCACCAGTGAAGGAGATTTATCAAAATTTTAATTTATGCAGATCGACTTTGGGCTACTCGGGTATGCCAAAAGTGGCCGTCTGTCTCCGTTTGTGATATTACTTTATACAGGGGCCGTCATTGTGAAGTACTATACAGGGCGTTTCCTAATTGCGTGCTGATGTTAAAGGGGGTGTTTTTATGTCCTAAAAGTCTTAACTTTTGAGATACAGGATGGTAAAGTTTAAAAAGAAAACATTTTGTTTCAGCCCAGTTCTGATGCTATTGTAGATAACTGCATGAAATTTGATACACGTCTTCTATGCGTTAAGGAGCATACGGATTTACCCAAGTTAATTACATATGCACGCCACTGGTAGAAATTTCAAAAATTGATTGTTAACGAAAAATGCACTTTTATGCATAAAAGACGTGTATCAAATTACACACAGTTATTTATCTATAATAGCATCAGAATTAGGATTTTAAAAAAATGTTTTTTGAAACTCTGTATCTCCAAAGTTAAGACTTTTAGGTTCATATTAAACTTTTTTTCTTAAAAAGGTCCAAAAATCACCCCCCTTTAACATTAGCACGCAATTAGGAAACATCATTCATTGTGAAGTACTATAAGTACTTCACAATGATGCCCCATGTACAAAGTAATATGACAGACGGAGACAAACGGTCACTTTTGGCATACCCGAATAGCCCAAAGTCGAACTGCATAAGTTAAAATTTTGATAAATCTTGTTCACTGGAATCAGTGCTGGCTCCCCTATTATAACTACATTGATGTGTTAATTTTGGAAAAATATGAGTTTTGTAGTTTTTCAAATATTAATTGCAATATTAGATATTTTTTGACACCCGGTATTGAACAGAAAATTAATTATTTTGAAGAAGTTTATTGACAGCTACTTTATGAACAATTTTACAAAATATATGAAAAAATTCCTTTCCTTCGATTCCTTCTAAATCGTTGTCTTCCTCTGAAAATGATAAGGTTTCGTCGTCACTACTTGAAGATCCCATTGTGATAACTAAATAATCAATAACCGTTTTAATTTTGCCATCTACTTCCCAGTATTTATCATCAATAGCCGATATTGAGTCAATCGCTTCTAATGTTATTTTATTTAAATCTTTAATTGAAGGTTTACCGGTGTTGCGCTCTCGAATATATTTTTTTTACTCCTGCCCATGCAAGTTCAATAGGGTTGAGGTCGCATATGTATGGAGGCAGCCTTAAAGATGTATGACCGAGATTACGTAAAAGACCGTCAATTTTATACTTTCTTTCTCTAGGCTTGTTGGCTGATATTACTTCACATAATTGATATTTTCTCCATGTTGGATCACATACAAGATTGTTCGATTTAAGCCATGATATCATATGAGCTTTTGTAGAGTATTTAGTTGGCACTTTATCTTCTACGTGAGAATGATAAGACGCATTATCCATCACCACGACTGATTTGGGAGGAATGTTAGGTAGAAGCTTCTCGAGCAACCACTTTTCAAAATTATCTCTATTCATCTGTCCATGATAGTCTCCAGTTGTTAGTCCCGAGCGAAAAACTAAAGCAGCACCTGGAACAAATCCGGCTTCTGAACCAGCATGAACTATAATAAAGCGACTACTAGAGCGGATCCCCTGGACAACACCTGTAACCCTTTCACTTTGCCAGCATTTGTTCACTGTCATATCATTATCTATCCAGGTTTCGTCTAGATACACAATATTGCGTCCTTCCGCCAGTGAAAAATATTTGGTCTCTCGATGAGCAATTTTCGTTTATTTTGGCTTTTGCGCCAAACAAATCCGTTTAATCGCAAAAGCCGATTTAAGGTTTTATACCCGTACGGAAAATGTATTTTGTTCTTTACAGCACGAAGTAGGGGTTTGCAGGTCGGAACCTTCTTCAAGTTTATATAAAAATCCTCTATTGTTCGTCGAATTACTTGAAAATCACCATCGTCAATTTTATCTTTGTATGATAATCGGGGTCTTTTTTTACCAGGAGATTTTAAAGGTGAAGTAGAATATGAGCGATCATTATGTTCTCTTTGAATTTTTCTTACACTACTTTCCGAAACACCAGTGTAAAATGCAGTGCGTTCTGTTCGATTTTGAATTGGAATAGTCAAACTATTAATAATAATAATAAACATGCTTTATTGTCGGAAATATACAATATTTGTTGACAAAGCAAACCTAAATACTATATTAAAAATTTAAATGAATATTGAACATTCGTAGTTGCAAAATATACAATATTAAACAGTAAAAAATAAAAATAAAAATCAAACTACAAATAAATACATAATCCAGGGGGAAAGAGGGCTATGGGGGCTTCTAAAAATATGAAACAGATGGAAGAGAGAGACACACAGCCTTTCACAGCCTTTCACAATCAATTAACAGTCACACAACTCTACAATATACAACCTCACAACAAAATTAAAAAATATATAAACAATATGTCCACAATTTAAAATACATTACAATAATGAAAGAAAACAAAAGATTAATAAATATCACAGTAGTCAGCACAGAGAGGTCTATATCACTTTATGAGTCGCTGTAAAATTGTGCCAAACTATAATAGGCTTTTCCTTTTAGAAATAATGATACCGACTTCCTAAATCCTATCTGTGTATTAGACTCCTTTATCGCATTCGGTAAATGATTAAACACCTTAATACTTTCGTATATTAGAGAGTTCTTAGTTAGGGCGCTCCTTGGAATTGGCAATGGAAGATTATGTGTATTTCGCGTGTTGTGACGATTTTGCAGAGGAACATTAAATCTATACTTCTTAAAAACTAGACACACAGTTTCCAGAATAAATAAACATGGTAACGTTAAAATACCATGTTTAACAAACAGGGGTTTGCAGGGTTCTCGCATTTTTGCCATAGACATATATCTCACTGCTCTCTTTTGAAGTACAAATGTGGAGTGAAACATGTATTGGCTGCAGGCTCCCCAGAATGCTATGCCGTACCTCAAATGACTCTCAACAAGTGAGAGATAGGCAGCTCTCGAAACTGATTGTCCCAGCTCGTTCGATATAACCCTGACTGCATAGCATCCCCTTGCGACCTTCTCATTAAGCAGTTTGATGTGGTTCTGGAACTTAAGTCTTTCGTCAATAAATACACCCAGGAATTTTATAGATTCCCTCCTCTGAACATCACCGCTGCTCATAGGAATAACATCGATGTTACACCCAAAACTCAGAACATTTGTTTTGTCGATGTTGAGACAAAGAAGGTTGGATGCACACCACTCGCCTACCCTTTGAATGTCGACAGACACAACCTCTTCTAACACATCCGGCCTTCTGTGAGACCATAAGATTGTAGTGTCATCCGCGAAAACAGTAAAAAGACCCTGAATATTGAGTGTAGTGAGATCATTAATGTACAGAAGAAACAATACTGGGCCAAGGATTGATCCCTGTGGTACACCATGATATATACTCTGCGCCCTTGAGGTTCCATCACCCGTTTTTACGATTTGCGATCTCCCTGTAAGATATGATTGAAACCAATCCAGCGCAATCCCCCTAAAGCCATACCTATTAAGTTTTTGCAGCAATATTCTGTGATTTACACAATCAAAAGCTTTTGAGAAATCACAGAATATCGCTGCGGCCACATCACCTGAATTTAGCCTCATGTAAAGGTCTTCTAGAAAGGCAAAAATAGCATCTCCCGTACCCCTAGCTTCCTGAAAGCCATACTGACATTTTTCCAAAATATTATGTTTTTTCATAAAACTGATCATTCTTTCTTTAACGAGTCTTTCAATGACCTTGGATAGTGAAGGAAGCAACGAAATTGGACGGTAACTTTTAGGATCATCCAAATCTCCACCCTTATACAAAGGTTTCACTACCGCAGTTTTTAAAGTAGAAGGAAATCTGCCAGAATCAAATGAAATATTAATACAGTTAGCCAAAACAGTTAGTGCCTCTCCAGGCAGACTTTCAAGAACTCTCACCGATAGTTCGTCGATACCAGAGGATTGTTTATTTTTTATTTCAGAAACAATGCGCCCCAACTCCCTGACATCGGTATGACGCATACAAAAAGACTCCGGAATAGAAACATCATGAAGATAGGACAACGGGCCTGTATTGGTTTTTAGGTTTTTTGTAAGTTGTTCGGCTACAGAACAATAAAAGTTATTTAGGATATCTACATCAATCGCAACATTTTTCACGTTAACTGCATTTCCTCTTAAGTCATTGATAATATTCCAGTTTTCCCTTGCCCTATTGTGCGCTCTTTCAATTCTATTTTTGTAGTACATTTCTTTGGCAGCTTTTATTACTCGCCGATAAGTACTCCTGTATTTATTAAAGTAACTATGAAAATGAAGGTTGGTTGTGTATTTTCTTAGGTTATGTAAAACTCTAAGGTTGGTTGACGAAGTTTTTATCCCAGAGGTAATCCATAGTTTTTTAGAATTTTCTTTAATTTTACATATAGGAAAACTTTTTTCAAATATTTCTTTAACAAGATTATTAAAATTATCTAAATAGTTCGGAAAGTTTAAAATAGACTGCCAGTCTGCGTGTTGACTATACCTCCTAAACTTGATGAAGTTAGATGCACTATATATCCTTCCTACTCTAAAATTCTTCGTTTTTCGGGTTTTATTTAACTTAAGTTTTACAAGAACAGATTCATGATCTGACAGTCCAGCTGGGATTACAGACACTGTTGTTTGGGCATTCTGACCAAAATTTAAACAAAAATAATCAATAAGAGTGCGAGAATGATGTGAGATACGGGTATGTTGATTAACAAGCATAGACAAGTTAAATGACAAAAAAAGGCTTTTAACATTCTGAGTATCAGGGGAATCCAGCACATAGTTAATATTAAAATCACCAGCAAGAATAATTTTTGAATGAACCGGTAAACTGGAAAGGAGAACTTCAAGGCGTTCCAAGAACTCTCTAACATTGCAACCAGGGGGTCGGTAAACACAAATTAAATAAATATTATAAAACTTATTAAGCACGATAGAAAATTCAAACTGACCCTGAACCAACAAAAAATCATATTTACTAACATTAAGTACATCACAATTTTCTAAAAACTTATTCTTAACTAATATCATTGTGCCCCCATGGCCCAACTCGTTTCTACAATAGGCAGTCACTACTGAATAATTTGGAATAAAACAAGGTTCATTTGGCTTTAACCAGTGTTCCGTAAGCATTAATATGTCTGGCCAGCCAAGTGTGTCAATAAAAACAGTAAACTCATTAGATTTATTTCTTAAAGATTGAATATTTAGTAACAGAAGTGAAACATCCTCTTCCAGTGCAACACTATCTATAAAAAATGGTTCGAAATCATATCAGTAGTGGTGCTAGACTTATCATGAATGCAATTCTGTTCAATACCAGGCTCCGAAGTTATATAATCCAGAACTCCCAAGCAATCAATATGGCTGGGTTTCGATCTAAATACTAGATCCCTATGATGCATTATTACTCTTTGCAACTCTTGTGCAATCCTTATTTTTCCTTTATACTTAATGTACAAACTATTTCTAAAAATAAAATATGATGAACCAATGACAGCATTAAGATGTAAAAAGTGACCCCGTTCATGTACAATATTTTTTTTAAATATTTTGCTATACATCATTTTATTATGTTCATTAATGTATGTATTAACCAATCTGTCATTGTTCCATAGTGGCACTGAAAAAACTATTAAATTTGTATAGCTGCTTACTTCCCTAAGTATTTGTATAGTTTCTTCATCAACCCTGATACCCCTTAAAATGTTTATTAAACCCCCTATGACAATTACATAATCTTTTTTAGTAAATTGACTGGTCCATTCCGCGATACCGCCCACTACCTCGTCAATCACAGCATTTTCCTTAATGACTGCTGAAATATTAAAAGTACTATTTAAATAACTATTTAATACAATTCTAAAGTTGCTACCCAAATTATCCCCCAAAATAAGTATTTTATCCTTTTGTGTTTTTTCCATTTTATGGCATTTTTTCATTGTTGGTACTCCCTGGCAAAGTTCAGTTTTTAGTTTCATTACCTCATTTCTGTAGACTTCGTTATCACTCTCCAAAACACGAATAGAACTCAGCATCTCACTATTTGTTATCTTTAGTCCATCTAAATCTTCTTTGATTCTATTGTATTCGTCTGTGCTAATCCTATTCGACCTTTCTAGCGTCTCAATGGTGACAATTAAATCCTTATTAATTTTTGTCAAATCCTCAATGTTTTGTTTTAAAGTAATTTCCAACTCACTCGACGTTTTTAGTTTTGCTCTTAGGTCCAGTTCTAAGGTTTTTATCTCTTTTAATTCGTTGCTCAGCGCCTGAATGTACTTATCTTGCCTGTCAATTTTTAATACAAATTGGCTTTCAGCTTCGATCGCAATATTATCGAAAGCTTGACTATTCCTTTTTAATCTTTCTATGTGTCTATCTTTTTCGCTTAGTGTTGTTTTCTATTAGTCTCAAGCTCACGAATCATTTATCAGAACAATAAATTTTGTACCCTCCAAGTTTTACCACCTCATTCAAACGATCCATACCGCTGGGGTGGAATATGCTGGAACAGACCACACAACAAAAGTTTGTAAAATCCTTGTTTTTGCAACATTTAAATGAGCATTGCAGCATGGTTTTCAAAATGTTTTGTTCTTCAATTCCAAAGGCAAAATTTAAGGTGTTATACGCGAAAACTCCTTTTGTTAAATTTTAAGTGTGATTGTCTACCTTATCAATCAATGTCCAATGAACTCAAAAAAAAGAAAAGAAAAAATAGTTTATGCACGAGGAGATTCCCATAAAAATGTATTAATGTTTATAATTTGAGTAAACTAACTGATAAGGTTTATTTGTACTGGCGTTAAATAAATAATGTTTCACACTATTTTCGCGTTTTCCTTGGAAGTCTTAGGTAATTGAGACTTGAGAATGAGACACATGTATAGACACTACTTTTAGAAATTTAACAACACCAAACACATATTTTAAAACAAACTTAAACTATGCAAATTATGACAATTACTAGGACACGTTCATTACACACGTTATATCGACTTATAAATATATTCTTTTATTTTCTTATAAACTAAATATATTCTATTATTTTCAGCTTCTTTAGTACAGACCTCTATAACGCTCGCAATAACTTCTACGTGCATCGCTTCGAATTGTTTTTCCTCTTTTTCTCGCCATCGTTACTTCGAAATCATAATTCAAATTCAACACAACATATTTATATATAGATGAAAATATATGCTCGAAATGTATAGGCGCCACTGGAAATAGCTAGAACCTTCGAGCGGCAAGTGCATAGAGACTCTAGGCACATCCCAGTTACAAGTGGAGCAGTGCGAAATTTACTAAATCTTCCATTAATTTTCCGTACCGCTTAGCGGCGCTGGCGCACTTTATAGGTGAAGCGGCAAACTATTACAACAAATAAAATAACATAAAATTTATTTACGTACACAAATTTTACTTTTCCGCTTGCTTAAGACTATGAACCTTTATTTTAAGGACCGCCCGGTTTTCTTTCGTGTCCCGCACTTTATATTCCACTATTTTCTTCGGGAAATAACTGGTTTTAAGTCTTGCCAATTGAACGAATTTTTCAGTTGGTATACTAAATTAAATAAGTGGAAAATGTACTTCAAAGTTATGTACAGTGTTAAAAAACACATGAAAAGCAGATTTTTTATAAATATAGGTAGTGGCTACTCTAGGAATTTTAATGTCATATATATGTAGTTCTAGATATGGGACCTACTTTAAATTATAGTGCAGTAAATTGGGCCCTACCAGGAACGTAATTTTTAAAATTAAAAATAAAAACAATGCCTGAGGTAACTACTTATCTTCGAAAATATCATATAAGTGGGCAAGGTTCCAGCCCTCCAATATTTTCTTAACCTCCACCATTGGGCCTTTTGTATTATGTGCCATTCACTATACCTTAATATTTTATTGTGCAGCATGACACGAAAAAAATCCGGAGATAGGCAAACAGCAAGATCACAACCACAACACACATAAATGGCTGACAGGCAACACGACATGACGATTGACTCGACACCTAGCTATCTACACAGACAAAACCGCGAAATTCAAAAATTCTAGTTGGGCGTGTCGTCTAACAAAATCATTCAATTTAATTAATTAAATCGCACATCAAAATATAACAACAATAATTTTTATCAAGAATGGGAGTTATTATAACAATGTTAAATTGCAACTATGATGCAAATATATCCTTAAACATATTTAAATATATTTTTTAGACATATTAAATATAATTAAATGTTATATTAACATTTAATAATTTCAGTATTGTTACCGTGACCACTTAATTTATCGTAAAAAAGTTCCGCTAAAAAAAATTATTAAATTAACCGTATTTTCGATAGCAAACACGTATTGTTAGAATTTACTAAATTAATTTTTTCAGTGTAGAATTTAAAAAAAAAGAAGGGAATCACTTACTCTACATTTCTATTTGATTTAATTCTAGTCAGTTTAACCCTGCCATTGTATTTAATTCGACATGTTTTAATGTTCACTCAACACTAACATTATTTTGTACTCGTTTTTTTTTGTTTTGTTAAAAATAATAATTAAATTAGGTTTTGCGGGTTAAATTGTCACTAGCCTAATACTTTTTTTAGTGTTATCTTAAACGATCCAGAAGTTCTGCGATATTTAATGCTGGAAAATGGTTGTCTTAAAAAAATTTTTTTTCAACCATTTTTCTAGTGCATTGAAAGGAAAATACTATACTGTAAGGCACATGATATATTTTACTAAAAATCTCAATTGGAGGGGTTAGAACTAAAAGGGTTCAAGTGCAAAATTGAGAACATGGCGAAAAGAGCGCTTAAAGTGTTCTTATTATAAAATACAGGCGCTCGGCTAAATGTCTAAGGGGATTTTCGGCAAATGAAAATGCACACAGAAATATTTTTAAATGTTTTAATAAGATGTCATTCAATTCTTCCATAAGAAAAACAAAATTTTTTTTCTTCCTTTTTTGGCGTAATTCCAATTCCAACTCGCTGTTTTCCTTAACAGTATCGTCCGTACTATTAACTAGAATATTATTGAGTTTTTCACAAGTGAGGAGGGTTCATGCAAAAGCAGACATGTCCAGTTATGACAAATTCGAGAAAATCGGCAAAAACTGTTTTGCAAAAAACTGATTAATTTAAAAAAAAGCGATTTGACTAGATCGATATAAAAGGATTCCAATAATTTATTAACGAAAGAGTATTACACAAAAACATTGTCTCTGGGAGATATTTTACAAAAAAAATTGGATATGTCTAGTTTTGCATGAACACAACGGATATGTCTAGTTTTGTTTGAACGCAGGGTGGAGATGTCTGACTTTGTTTGAATACAGTGAAACAAACTAATATGTTTTAATATGTTTTATTTTAAACACTACAGAACGAAATACAAATAATATTTAAATATGCAATTCCTTGTCATCTTCAAGGCAGTCACAGGTTTCATCATAATTTTCCTCCATTTCTTCTTGCTCCCCCAAATGGTCGGTAACGTCTTCCAAAATATGTTTAAAAAATTCCAACAAAGGTAGATTTTGCCACTGAATATCTGCGCTATTAAATTGTTTTTCCAAAAGTGTCATTACATTTTTCTTTTTTTCTGTCGGAATTAGGTTACCCATTGGTAATTCCTCTAAACGGTTATTTTCATTGCGTCCCCGTTTCGAGAAACTTAAATAGTTTTGTTGCATAACGTTTTCAAATCGAAAATATTGGCATCCCTTATACTTTATTATGGTATTTTTAGTGGACACAAATTTTTTTATAAAAATTCTCTTCAGGTCCTTAATTCCTGTAACTTTATTATAGGTTTTTGAAAGCTCTTTGACATTATAGAGAGTCCAGTCCTTGCCCAACTCTCGAACTGTTCCAACTTGGGAATAAATACTATTGTATTCATTGGGATTATGAATTACGACGTGCTTTTTAAATAGTTTTTCAGCACGACCAAAAACACGATCTGCTGGAAGGTACGAGTGTCCTCTTACTGGAAAATGTATTATGATTTCTTCAACATTTTGTGGAGCTTCATTTTTTAACCAATAAGCCAAAAGATGCATAATGTGGGAGTTCTTGTTTTGGCCCCCACAACCATCACAAAAAAGCCTCAGCAATTTTATATCAGTTAGATTTAGGGACCTAAGATGGGCTATTAGAGCTGAACCAACTTCTGTTGATCCGCGGCTAGCTTGGTTTTCAGACCAGGTATAGAAAAAAGGTTCTTTTGAATCAACGTCGACGCAAAAAAGGTTTTAAAAACTGATCTGCCTTAAATAAAAGGCATCCTGGATAGGAGTTTTTGGTAATGGATGACCTTGCTGAAGGTCGAAACAAAAAGAAATGCTATTTTGAGGATTTTCTTTAAGCAATTTGTAAAAAGTGTTTGCTCTAATTTTGTGAATCCTTAATTCTGTTATTAGAGTGGCTCTATTCTCACCTCCTTGTCTTATGGCATTTTTCATATTGAGACATGTCCCGCATACATCTGAAGTCGGCAAAGAAAATCCTATGTTGAACTCTCCGTAAAAAAGTCTTTTAAACATCGATTTTGATGTTTTGAAATTTGGATTTTTGGCGTTATACATTCACACCACACATAAACCCGACATGACTTCCCTCTGTTATAATGGCTTTCACTCGCAGGAAGTTCCCGTAAAAACTCCCGAATTTTTTGCTTTTTTTCCGCATTTTTATTGCCAAAACGATTGCCACCACGTCTTTCTTTTGGTACATCACCGTTTGTAATAATCTTGTGTATACCAGTTAAGCGATTCTTTGTAATGTCAAACACTGCTAAAAAAAAGTTTCTGCAAACTGTGAGAGTCTTAGTTTTATTTCCCCTGTATATGCGCAAAAAGTAAACAACGCGAACTGACTTGGCTTTTCTGTTTTCTAGCAAGACCCCTTCCTTAGGTCGACGTCTCTTTGGCTCCAAAACTGATACTAAATGACACAACTTCTGATCTTGGACTATTTTAGAAGGTTCCTGGTAAAAATTGTCTCTGGCTTTCTTTATATCGGGGGCCTTTGCTAAACTGCACATGTAAGCCTTCGTGTTGTGGTTGCAAGGCCGTACAAAACGCCTTAAGTTTGGATCATCATTCGAATACCTAGAATAATATTTTGAATGAGCATAGTACAACACACACAACTTCTGAACACACTCTTACCTTTGCCTTTTTTCCTGTTCTCTTTTTAATTCTTTCTGAGGTTTCTTTCTGCTGCTTACGTTGATAGTACCAACTGTAGTTTCCATTATTATCATAGACAACAAACCACTTTACTAAAACACTCAACCCAACTGCATTACTTGTCTGGGTAAACCGCAAACTAAATAAACATGTGAATAATAGCGACAATAGCACACTCTAATAGGGACAACAGGAAATATAAATGCATTAAAATTGTGTGAGGATATGTCTTGTTTTGATATGAAACTGTAAACTTAAAGAATATTTGTAATGGGATTTGTCTTGTTTTGTTTAGTTTCAGATTTCATTTGGATATGTCTTGTTTTGATTGAACTCGGTAGGTTTAAATGGTATTTCATATAGGATCTGTCTTGTTTTGTTAGGATCTGATGCAAGCCAGCACTAGAGACTAAACCGGAGAATATAATTCCGAAAAAAAATCGATTTGGGTTAAAAATGGACATGTCTGCTTTTGCATGAACCATCCTCAAGTGTGGCAAGTGTCTGAATGAGGTTTATGGAATTTTGGGTCGAATTCGGTGACGGTAATATGACTCCTGTAACTTTGATTTTTGTCGTTCTGTACACCATTGACTATAGAGCAAGTACATTTTACTAATATTAAGATGCTGTGGAAGATATCTGGTGCAAGGATTTGCGTATCGAAAGTAATGATGACTCTTGTATCGCGGAAACATTTTAAAAGGTTCTATAAGCTCATTACGCATGTAATATTTAGTCTTATTTGCTGGTGGAGACGTCCACGTTCATCAGTTTCGACAAAACCATCATTTGTTTTCTTGTTACAGACAGATAAAAATCTTCTAGTACCTAAATCTAGGGTTTTCAAAAAGAAAGGTTGGCATACTAGGGTGCAGCGTTAAATTTTTTTTTTTGATTTTGGAACGCTAATAAGCTTCAAAAGGAGGGGTTTAGTTTTAGAATTTCAATACAATTTTTTGTTTTTTTATAATTAATTTTTCCACCCCCGCAAACCCCATAAACTTTTTTTTATTTTTTTTTATTTTAAAACGCTAACAGGTTTTAAAAAGTGGAAACCAGTTTTAGAATTTTATTACTATTGTTTGTTTTTTTTTTGGTTTATTTTTCCACCCCCGCAAACTTTTTCCTAATTTTTTTTTTATATCGAAAGGCTAACAGGGTTCAAAAAGTGAGATTCAGTTTACATATAGTTAGATACTATTTTTTCTTTTTTATCTGTTTTATTGTTTTACCCCCGCAACCCCCAGAAACTTTTTGATTTGAAAAATAAAATAATTTTTTTAGCAACCCTAACAGAACTTAAATTTTTGTTAATATAAAAATAGAACGATATTTTAATTTTATTCAAAAACCCTCGCAACCCTCTGTTTCTATGTTACAATAAAAATTGTACTGCAAGAACATCTAAATGGGATTTTAACATGTATATCACCTTGTAGAAAAATAATAAAACAGTAATAATAATAATACTAAAACATAGTTTTATTTTAATAGCAAGCAACCTAAGAACTAATTTGAATTAACGAAAAAAAAAAAAGATTAATTTTAATTAGTAGAGAAAAAATCTTTTCTGGTATTAAATTTTGGCATATTGCCTCTGGAGAGAAGTGTATTTCTAATAAATCCATCGCGCCTCTTCGAGTCAGTAACTAACATTGAGGTTTCACAGAAGTCTACCGCCTGAGTGTAGGATGGAAACTCTTTTATTTATTCAAATATCAAAGAGTCATTTGGAGTATCAACAATTTTTCTAAGCTCTTCTTCAGAAATGTTTTGCAGCAAAGGTGGTTCAGTTATAGAAACTTCTTGCTAGTCTTTTAATAGATCACAATATTCTTCAGCTTCGAAATTAAACTTAGGCAAAATAAATGTTCGGACTTCTTCCTGTACCATAGTGCGAATTTTAGTTATTCGTTTAAAAGCAACTTCGCGAATTACTTTTCTACTGTCACCTACCATGGTCAATAGCAGGTGTTCCGGTTGACCGAAATATCTATTTCGCTGAATAACAGGATCAATAACATTTCTTAGTTCAAGTGGTAGGTATCTTGAAAGCCTTATTGTGTTAAATAAATGTTGCGCGCCATAAATACAGGATGATTGTGCTCTTATAGGAAACCACATTGGAGCATATACCTTCATGACAAACTCAGCAAGAATTTTTAGATTTTCCGATGGGCTTTCAGTTGAAACATATAACCTTAGACTTCGATTAGCAGTTGTAAGCCATCGGGAGTGCACTACTTTTCCAGGTTGCCGTTTAAGCAAACCTTCCTCACAAATACCAGTAGATACTAATTGGCAAATACTTAAGAGGTAGACCTGATCTGTACTTAGATTTTCTCTAGGAATGTTTGGCAATGTCATATGTATTTCCATAAAATCAACTCTTGGAAGATGTTCGCAATTCTGAAGCTCTCTTCCTATTATCTCTGACAAAATAGTAGGTCCTTGGGTGTTGCTATCTAGATGTTGGATTAAATGGCGCAATGGCAGTTCATTTGCATGCAGCTGACATACAAACAAGTGAACGGGGGCTCGAATATATTGTTCCAAACGTACAATAATTCCATTTTTATTACCTGTATTCGTAACGGTTCCATCACAACCAACCCCTTTTTTATTACGGAGAGTATTTGATGAAGTATCGAAAAAAGTTAAAATACTCTTAAAAATATTTAAAGTACTGGATGAAGTCTGGTGCCTCGAGTCTTCCGACAAAGAAATGGTCAAAAATCAACCCTTTAATGGCGCTTTTCAATTCTTGAGACTGAAGTTCATGTCTTTTTTTTTTGTTCTTGCCCTTCTTATTTTGCTTTGGTCTATGATCTGTGAGTTATCTAATGTACTTACCAAACCTGCATCGACCAGAGTCGCAGAGGCAATTGCGGCTCCAATCCTGTCCGAAATTTTGTACCTATCTAACACAGTCGGTAAAGCATCAAGTTGCATAAAGTTTCGGTTTTGTTTGTTTCTATTATCGGATGTTGATGTTGAGTTGAGTAACAATATTGGTTGCAGCAAAATTGTCTTCAAGATCAGTTTTCCGCGTTTGGGTAGGAGACTCGATATTTCCATCTTCTTTAAATTGTTGACTGCGTTCAGGGGAAGGACTATGTAATTTTGATTTTTCCACATCTTTTAACATGCGTTTTTCGAGTTTCTTGGTATACTTCCTATCAAGGCCTTTTTACTTTATCTTGAACTAGGTTTTGTTAAACAAGTGAAAAGTATTTTAAACAGTCTTCTATCGTCGGTAACGTATATCGACAAAGTTCTTGAGGTTTGCCGAAAATCGGACAAGTTTTTACAACTCCACCTATAACTAACACATTATAAAACGAAGCGACGACCGATTACCTTATTCCTTCGCGACTCACTGAAAACTGAAGCAAGTTCAAGTAAGTTAAGCAGGCGCTACACACAACTAAGTATTAGAACTAGAGATGGTCTCAACAATTGACGATATAATATATCGACTTAAAAAAAAAACGTTCGTTGCGGAAAACATTGAATGTCAAACACGAAATATGAATTTAAATGATTGAGTTCACCTTGGTTCAAGTATGGAAAAGGGGTGTTTAAAGGGTGAATCGTGTTTTTTTTTAATTTCGCTATATATATTATTTTTTACATATTTAAGACACATGTTAAGCTTGATTTTAACAAAAAAAAATTCAAAAAAAATTCTAAAGGGGTGCTGGGATGAAAAAAACTATTTTTTTTTAAATTTGCAAATGTTTTTTGAGATCGTTGTTGTAAAAAACTTTTGCCGGGTATTACATTGTCAAACTAAAAAAAAAAAGTTTTTCCCTATATTGCTGCACCCTATTGCATACCCTTAAACCCATTAATTCAATCACTGTCGTAAACGTTTTACGCGATGTGGCATTAGCAACTTTTCTTTTTGGTTCTATTATTGAAATACAGTTCAGTTCATAAAATTTTTTGAAAAAATTTTGCCTATCAAGTTTTGATATTTGGTTGCATTTATATTTGCATCGGTGTTCATAGGTTTTCAATTTCTTTCCTGTAGCTGTTTCGTACTCTAAACCATATAATCTGGCATGTTTCCTTATTTGCCCTTACAATTTTCACGATTTATCTTCCTCTTTAAAGTCTTTTTAGGAATAACTAAAAAACAGTTTTAGCTTTAAACGTTTCCTTTCTTTCAAAGTAGGAATATGAATAGTATGTTAAGAGAATGAATAACAAAGCACAAAAATAGGTAGGTAATAAAGTATTTAAGCGACAAAATAATAAAATACTTTTGTTTTAAGACTACGCATGCATATATTGAAAAATAAAGACAAATCATGGTATCGGCTTTCTGGATTACTGCTACTATTCGATGTCTGACTATCGGGGTTTTTGTTGATATTCTGATAAGGAACGTAATCAGTATCCTTATCCGTTGCATATGGGTCTGACTCTAAACTCTGGTTTGAATAACTATTTTGATAGCTACACCCAGCTATCAATAGTTATATGTAACATATACGACATTATATTATACACAACACAATGTGCTTACCTTTAGGAATAAAGTTGTCACTTATTTTCTCAAGTAGTTTTGGTAAAATTTACTGCAAACCTCAAAAATTACACTAAACACACAAGCAAATACGCGTGGTTTAACTAGCATAACAATACTAATATTTTGGAGGCAAATAGGTTTAAGTGTGCTTAAACCGTTCTGAATCTAACAAATTACAGTTTTTTATCATCTACCGGTAGATGTCGCTTGATCAACAAAATCACTTGATTTATTTTGCCACCAAGAAAATAGTAGTTTTCAGGTATCCAATTATGCATTTAAATCATTTCATGAAAAAAATGTCGCTTGAACCCTTTTGCTTCTGACCCCTTCAATTACTATATGACGTCCCTGGCGATTTACAAGTTAAAATGCAAGTGGTAAATTAATATCAAATATAGACCACCCGGGTAATTTATTTTCGAACTGATATAATGGTCACAATAAAAATCTTTTATAATTTTCACAGTCTGATGTTTGTTAATAGTGTTGAAATCGTTTTTTTTTTTCATTTTAGCGATTCATGCCTCCATCTAACAATACGACCAAAAAAACTAATTTTAAACTGATGAATAACTCAGTGTTAAAAAAATTAATCGAACTACGGAAAGGTGATAATTGAAGTGTAAAATTGATACGAAGAGATGTAAAATAAAGTCGTTATTTTCTTAAATACTACCAGCACAAATTAATCTTCTTTTTATAATTTAAATTTATGTTGGTTTAAGATATGCCTCCCGTGCAATCAATTTATTTTTTGTGACCTAAAATGGTTAGTGTTTACTCTTTTCTTTATTTAATATTGAATTAAATAAATTTCTTAATTTAAAAAACATTACTCACGAACACGCTGGTCAGGCTTCATTTCACATACAAAATCAATTTTATAAGTAGCATTTTATAGAAATTAGCTATGGATGACCAAAATGTTGAACACAAATTGCTAATAAAATATATCGGAAAAAATCTGCTCATATGGCACAACTTTGTTCTACTTATATAATTCTGTCATATTTTTCCCATACTGTACAGCGTGTCTCTTTTTCGTGTTTTTTTGAGGCTCCTTTCTGTATTAGGATAGATACGGAATTGCCGTTTTTTAGGCATGGTGCTTCTTTTTGTGAGACTGACGATGGCCTAAGTAGAATTTTCATACCCTCGTTTCCAGGATCGTTAAGATTATATTGTTTTAAATGTGAGCTATATTAATTTTCTGTAGAAGAGGGGAACGCTTTTTTAATTGTATCCAAAGAAGTCTAAAGAATATTAAATGTTCGTGAAAATGTGTAATAAATATTTATAAACTGTAGCTATAAACTTTTATTCTAATCATAATAGTGAAATAGAATAAACAGGCTAGCTCTGCCTAATTCCAAGACTGAAGATAATGTTTAAAACGATTTCCATGTTGCTATACACAAATCCTACATATTTTTCTTAAGGTATTAAAGATAAATACTGATCTTTCTGGTAATTCTTCGGATTCGCGTAGCATTAATCAAATCAACTGTTTCATGCCTTGCCCTATATATTACATTTTCAATATAAGCCCATACGAAATTGTCGCGAACCTTACAAGACTATTAGTCCCTATATATTTTTCAGGACAATATTTCCCAAATACTGTCTTATTCTAACGATCCCCCCTATATACCGATTTGCGGTTAAGCTCCGTTGGTATATAAGAAACATTTTTTTAACAAAGTAAGAAACATCGAACCCAAGCCTGCACTGTCGTTCATATATAAATATTCTATCTTGATTTTCTTGTTGCTAGCACCTAGAATTATACCTATTTAATATTCCGGCGCCGCCTATACTTATATACTTTATCTGACCAAACTATTTTTCTATAAAATTCAGGATCGTTATCGGATGGAACAATTTTCTTTTGTTATTTACAGATTTGAAATAAAACTATACAGAGTGTTTTATTTAAAAAAAACAGTGGATTATATCTAAAACATGACAGCTCACATTAAAATCTGTACGAGAACTATCTTTCAAATAAGTTAAACGATGCCCGAGATACAAAGGGGGTTCAACAATGCAATATTTTCTATTTTACCCTTTATCTTTGCTAATAAAGGCAGTAACCCAGTAAAAATGGGATACCTCGTACTATTACCCATTATTTATTAAAACTGTATTTTTATTTCCTTCATAATTTTTTTATGTACAGAATGTTAGAAATAGTACCAATTTGATCCTCCAGTTTTTGTAAAAAATATTTGATTTTTTGGCACATATCGTATTTTTGCAACAATAAGCTGCTATAACAAATCGAGTCGATGTAATTGAGAGTAGTGATGCTGCGAAACCAGACACAAGAGAAACGTGTGTTCTCGCGATATAAAAATCAAAAAACCTATTCCTAATTTGTTAACAGACGATATAATATTAAGGTTAAAAGCGCGACATTAAATGTTGTAACAGTAGAGTAATTTTGAATTACCTAAAATCTAAAAACTAGAAGAAAGAACCATATATAAAGAGTAATTTTTCAGTTATAAAAATTGTTTTATCAATTTTGTTGATATTCAGCATATATAATGCATATTGAAAATAAAAGGGATATTCACATATATAATACGACAAGAGAGAAAATTTTGCCGGCAAAAATTTTCGATCGATTTGCCGAGCCTTCAAGCGAGTGGTTTTGGTAAAAATGATGTGAAAGCAACAACCTTTAATATTACAAAAGAAACATTTTCTCTGCGGAGTTTTTTCTCGAGTGGTTTTGACGTGACTATTTCATGAGAAAAACAAACAAAATATGTATTCAACATTTTTTAATTTGCTATTGAAATAAATAACAAATTCCTACTCCAACATAATGTTGTCGTTATAACCATTCATGATTTTGTCAAGGTGATTCGTTTTTCTGGTAGATAATAGCTCGTGGTCAAGGAATTTTGCTGGTGTAAAATGCTCTAGTGTTCCGCCTGTCTTAAAAGAGTGCGGCCAGTAAAATCACCATATGAGATTTTTTTAATACTTGACTCTACTAAAATTAAGTTTACAGAAAGTTTTGCTTTAAAATGACAATAAAAAGTTGCTCACATGATTTATTTTACCTGTCACAGTTGACTTTTTTTCAAAAAATGTTTTTAATTTTGAGAAATGGCAAAGGAAAGTGTTATTTCTTTTTTTGATTTTATACCTTTATACCAAATTTCAACTGTATCGGTTAACTAATTTTTTCATTTTTTAAAATTTTCTTTTTACTGAGTACCGAATGTAAGTAAACCTGAATATATCACTGCACTTTTATTAATAGAATAAGAAATTTATTCCGGTACTAGTTGATTCCAACATAATGCTTTGATGTGTGCGCAAAATTTGAGATACATTGGATAAGTAGTTTTTGAATAATATTTTTTTCATTAGGCCGCCATTTTGTTTGGCCATATTGGATTTTTACCAAAATATTACCAGGTCATCCCCATATGACCCTTAATTTTGATGAAATTTGAAGTCAATCGGGTAAGTAGTCTTTAAGCTATGCCGCGAAAGGACAGACGGAATTGTTAAAAAATATTTTTTGGCATCTAGGGACGTTAAAACATGAAGATATGTAAAACTTAAGAGGGTAATTTTTTCTTGGTTACAAACATTTTATTTGGCCGCCATTTTGTTCGGCCATCTTGAATTAGTAGCATAAATTTACTAGTTGATTCCTATACCACAAATATTTATGGCACACAGTTTGAAATCAATCCACTAAGTTTTTTCGAGCTGAATTTTTAAATATTTTATTGAGCCGCCATTTAGTTCCGCCATCTTGGATTCGTACCAAAATGTTACCAGTTGATTCATCATACTACTTTATATTTGTCCAAAATTTGAGATATATTGGATATGTAGTTTTTTAATAATATTGTTTTTAACATTTCACTATTTAATTTTGTTTCGCCATATTGAATTTTTACCAAAATGTTAACAGGTCATCCCCATATGACTCTTAATTTTTGACCGAAATTTGAAGTCAATCGGGTAAGTAGTTTTTTTAGCTACGTTTTTCGGTATCTAAGGACCCTGAAACGTGGAGATTTGAAAAAGTCTCGAAGGGCTGATTTTTTTTACGATTACAAAACTTCCCTTTTACGAGAGAAGTAAAAAGTGGTATACTGGAGTAATCTAGTGGTTTTATGTAGATAGGTATGGTAAGTGAATGAATGTTTGTATGTAACTATATATGTATGTTAGATATGTAAATATAACAGATGCATTGTCAACACTTCTTGTCTGTGCAAGCGCAATATAACTATGCAAGAGAAAGGTGACTTGATAAAAACAATATAAAAATTTAGTAATGTAGCAAAAACGGTAGAAAATATATCAAGACAAAATAAATATGAAGAAAAATAATTTTCAAAAAATCGTCTAATTGGCCTTTACCTGGCACAATCCTCCTAACGAATTCCATCACGTAGATAACACAGTTTATGTATACATATATTTATTTGGCAATTACTGTATAGATGTTGTATTAATGTAACGAGGGTTCCATTATAAGGTCTAGTTACCCAGGCTCAGTACGTGACTCTGCTATTTGGTCTCTGAAACGACATATAATGCAGAGGTATGTAGAAAATGATAATTTTTCTTGGCTAATGGGTAAGAAAACATGTCTGATACTTTTAGTCCTATACCAACACTGTAAGATCTACATATTGCTTTAAATAAACTGATATATAGGATATTCAGGATATCCCTTGGAACGATGGCTCTTAACACTTATTGATAATGCTAATGCAGGAATGCCTTAAGAACGTCACAACATAGCACATATAAGAGCAAGAGCCTTTATTTGAAGATGTAATGGGGTTTTGAAACAAAGATTTAGGTGCTTGTTAAAAAATTGGACTTTCATTATGATCCGGAAAGAGCAGCAAAAATAGTAAACACGTGTGTTATTTTGCATAATATTGCAGTATTAAAAAGAGCTATAGAAGCAGATTTCAATGCTCCAGAAAACGATCCTACATATCACAAAGATAAAAAAAAAACATTTTTTCCTAGGTTTTTTCTTATTTTTCAACAAAAATATTTATGTAATGTATTTTTTAAAGGTGGAGTTGGAAATAATCGTCAAGAAGAGACCATGTTATATATAATTACTTTATATAGTTTTTAAAAACACGTATTTACATACACAATTAAAAATTAAAAGAAAAAATTTAGGTAATGATTTATTAGGATGCTAATATTACAATTTTAATTTTAAATTTCCAGCTGAATTTGCTTTCAAAACTTTTGTAAATTCGGTTATGCTTGCAGCAATAGAATTGCTCACCTCCAATTCGCACTTCTCAGCTTCCAAATTGTTTTGTGATGCCCTCTCGAAGGCTTCGGCAGCTTGTTGAAATAGGTTCCTAGCTGTGAACAAATTTTTTTATCTTTAAAATATTCAAAGAGCTATACAAATCTATGTGTTGGCTGAATAATTTTATATAGTCAGTTGCAGGTTTATTTTTTCTCGGGCAGTACAATATTGACTAATTAACTATTTGTTTCCAATTTATTACTTCATATCTAAAAATTCTTATTTTTCAGTATTTTGCATCGATCATAAGAAATGTAGCAAAATGTCCACTCATGCATAACAAATTAAACATAAAAATATAGTCCAAATGACTTTACATTACAATTTTCAATGTTGTCTGAGGAAAAGTTCAAGGTTCCCCTAAACCGATCACCCCGTGGATTATTGAGATTGTCATAAGAGCATTCTGTAACTATCTCTTCCAAAAATAGTTGTAAGTGCCAAATTTAAATTAATTATCTTTTTAAAAAATTTAACTTCGTGTTTGTTTTCTTAAAAAGACCACAAATATAAAAAAAATTGATTATAACTTGTATTTAACCCTTTCAATCAGGATTTTTTTTCTTTCGATTTCTTTCAATTTCAGTGAAAATTATTAATGAAAATACTGTTTAGAATACAAAATCATTAACATTTATTTATTTTTATATAAGAGTTACAAAAAAACAAGTGGGACATGTATGTCCCTATAGTAATTTATATTGGGACATATATGTCCCAATAGTGTTGTATAATGCTACTGGGCTAGGTATGAAAAGGTGTAAAACAATCTATACATAGGGGTAAATTGCACATTTTGCACATAAGTTTAATACGTTTTTCTTTCTGTTGCTGTGAGCACTTATAACATCTTCTCTTCTCAATTTCTACAGGTAAATGATCTCCAACATTCGATGTATTATGGGAAGATTTAGAATGACGCCCTACCTTTCTTGTACGTTTTCTCGGAACCCCTTTCCTACCTTCAGCTATCAAACTTTCTGCCAGTGGAACTAAATATTGTATAAAAGTTATATTTTTGTGACTTATTTCCTTGAATACAACAAATGAATTATAAACTGCCATCATCAGAAGTTTGTAATACACTTTTCGCCACCATTTTTGAGACTTTCTGTTTATATCATATAATGATGTCATTTGGTCGGCTAAATCAACACCTCCCATTTTTTGATTATAAAATTTAATTGCTTCTGGACAATCAACCTCTACCGTCAAACCATCCTTCATCTTCCTGTTTTCTTTTTCAATAATAGGCTTGTGGCAGTTGAATAAGACAATAAAATCTTTTGTATCTTGCCACCTAATAGCAAGAGCACCGTGCTGATTTCCAACCATTTGAGATTCTCCTCTCTCTAATTTTCCTTCAAACTTTGGTTCATTTTTCCGACCTTTCATGCATGTTCCTATTGCAGCATACTTAATGGTATCTATAAGGTGAACACTAGTAAAAAATCGGTTAAAACAAAGTGTAACCTGTTTGTCCCTAATAGTAGAAGCCAGTTTATTAACTACTCGCTCTCCAAGAGTACCATCTTGCTGATCGGTTTCTTTACCACAATATATATTTATGTCGTAAACATAACCTGTCAATGAATCACACCTACTCCATATTTTCACACCCCTTTTTATGGGTTTGAGTGGCATGTATTGTTTTAGGCTTGACCTGCCCTTGAACTTTGCCATTGATTCGTCAATAGATTGATAGGTGCTATCCGATCTGCTACCTGAAAATGTTTTTTTGAAACACGAAACAGCTTCATCTATGTAATAGGTTAGATGCATTTTCTGGTTTCTTAGGGTCATTAAAATATAATTTAGAGAGAAGCAGCTGACATCTGTCTCGAGATATAGCGTTTTTGATTGCTTCATTCCCTAGAGATAGATTAGAAGATCAATACATTGCAAATGATGGAACTCGGTTATAATGCATAATAAGAGAAACTCCAGTAACAATCATTAGTTCCGTAGACGAGGTCCTTTCAATTTTTTGGCTTTTTTTATTACGCGTACATTCTAGAATATCCAATCTTTGGTTTGTGCAGTGGGCCATGAATAAAAACAAACTCTTAGGAAATAAACTAAAAAAACAATCTAATTCTGAGCTTCCCCGATTAAGTTTGGCTATAACAATGGCAGGATTTTCGGAAGGGATGGATTTTCTGAAAATGTCTTAAGTCAACTGTACATTACCTGACTGATTACCTTTATTTGTCTTATCAACAAGCTGCATAGGTTGAACTGGCTGCACAGGTTGAACTGGACGGTCAGGTTGCACAGGTTGAATTGGACTGTCAGCCTGCACAACACGTCCTGAGATATCACTGGTAGTTGAGGCCGGGTATTCTGAATCAGAATTTGAATCCGCGTCATATGTATTGGATGAAAGAGAAGGAGAATAATCTTTATCCTCAATACTGTCGTCATTGTCAAATGGGTCATCCACTGACTCACCTTCAGATTCAATCAAATGAAGATTGTTCGCCAGGTGTTGAAGTTCGTCGTTCTTTAGAGGTTTTTTTTTGCCGTCCATGCTAGAAAAAACGTGCACTCATAAACATCAATAAATAACTACTGGAACATATATATCCCGCTATAAAATACTGTCGGGACGTATTTGTCCCAAAAACTAACCCTACGCATTTTTTTTATATTTCCCATATATTACCATTTATTTATCAGATCCAACTTACCTTTTTTAATTTATCACGATCCTTTTCTATTTATTTAGTCAATTTACAATTAAAAACTCAGTCAAATACACTAAAAAACAACATTCAAATGAGCACGCCGGCCAACACCGTTAATACTGACTAACTGAATGAAGCAGCACGGTTGCCGCATGTTTTCTCGCTACTGGTAACACACAAATTACTGAAACGTCCCACCGCGGCGCGTTCTTAACGGACTTTACCCACTTTAAGAATTTTTGAACATATGCTGGGACGTATATGTCCCTACAGGAGCGAAAGGGTTAATATTTTGAAAAATATTTAGGTATTCACTGTAATACAGTGATAATTCACTTTGAATATAAAAATGAGAAAAAAAATTATCTTACAAAACAAACCTTTTAAAAGCGAAGTAACCATGTCTTGGGTCTGGCAACTTTCGTCTCATCCCGGGAATAGTTTTATTTTAATTTATTAGGATTATTCATACCCTCTTCAATATTCGTCACAAGATTTTTATCTTCACTTTCATTTGGAATTACTTGTGTAGTTGGAAAGAAGCTGGAACTAGTACCAGGAGACACCATTGAAGATGGCCCTGCTAATTGTGCATTAAGAGAGTACTTTATTTCAGAGTCTCCCACATGAATTTTGCTTTATAGAGCTAGCAATTGTTCTTCCAGATCTGTCAAGAGTTTTCTTTATTTGGGGCCCCCCGTGCGTTAAAATATATCAACTTTTCCTTCTTGCATTCGTTTTCTACTCATTGAAAACTTAAATAATATAATTAAAAGAAACATACATTAACTACAAAATTAAAGAAGAAAGTGATTTTAAAAATAAATCTCTTGTAATCCCAAATTTAAATTCACATAGATCATTTGTCTGTACTTTTTGCTATAAAAGAAATCTAATATACTTACATGACGCCACTGTTCACTTCTTTTGTGAAGGTTCACTTCCTAAATACTTAACTTTTTTCGCAAACTCTTGCCACAAAAAGCCAATCTTCTGCTCTAAAATATTGGTTTTTCTACTTAGAATAACCCTGTTCCTTTTTACAAAATGAAGAAGCTCTTCATATTGCTTTGAATTAGTTTTATAGAGTTATTTTGCCATTATTGTATACTATTTTTATACTATTTCTCACAGGATTATTCCGAATTTTCATACTTTTATTTGTTAGAAAAATGTTTAGATTAATTAATATTCAAAACAACACCGAGGACAAAAAGATTTTCTTATGTCAATTGGCGTAGTTCTGAAGTTAGAAATAGAAAATGCGTTAAAACAAACTGTCTTTCTTCTTATAATAGGAGGTATAACATACATCTGTTATCGGCGTATACATCATACGGAAATTAAGTAAGCTATTATCCTTATTGTTATTTAACCACTGTTATCACAACATAACACATATTTGTTAACTTTAAGGTAAATGTTCAATCATAGCACCCAATTTGTCTACAGTTATTACACAACAACTTCATGTATATATAAACTGTGTTTTATATGTCTGGTGGAATTCGTTATGAGGAAAGTTCCGGTCAAAGGGACTTTTCGTTATGTCTATCTAATTCCCAGTTAAATAAATCTGGATAATTTAATAATATTAATTGCCCCATAGCAAAAGCGTTTCTACCTTATCCATTTATATCTTAATTTTTCGAAAATTAGGTAAGGTAATTTGAAAGCTTTATACCTTTAGACATCAATTTTGTTTATGAATAAAAGAGCTTAAATGTAATGTATTGTTAAGCCCTGATTTTACGGATTAATTCTGATAAGTATCAAATTACCTACTTCAACTACCTTGTTACGTTTCAAATTAGGTGAAAGGCATCTGGCCATTAAAATGTATTTATAAATATACAAAGTCAGGAGATAAACATAATCCGACAAATTGGTTTTGTACCAAGTCAAATTAAAATTCTTATAAACATTGGGTGACCTATCGAGGTATTCTATTCTGTATCAGAAATAGGGTGACTCGTTAGAGTCACACTACCTTGGCTCTATAGTACACCCTTCCTACTTCTCTTTGACTGGCGATAGTGAACCAGAGCCCAGTCACGTTCGTTTGGATATATATATATATATATATATATATATATATATATATATATATATATATATATATATATATATATATATATATATATATATATATATATATATATATATATATATCCCTGTTTTTACGAACTGGCGTATATGAAATTTTATAATTCTCTAGAAGAGTCGTTTTTTAATTTTTATTAAATATTGGTAGATTTTTCTTAAGCAGTATCTTATATTTCTTTTGCGTACCATAATTTTAATATTTGGTAGGGTCAAATCTATAATAGAAATGCATTGTTAAAAAAAAACTATTTTGGTACACTTTTAAGACGCAAAAAAAATATATACGCCCCTTTGTGTTTTTTTTTAACAAGGCGGTAACGATATACGTTATAAAACAAAACTGCCAACTAAATTTTTAATTTTATTTATTTTACAGCTAATTTACATTAAGACAGCAGAAATTTTGAAAAAATGTATAAAAGTTAAAACGAACAAATAACAAAAATAATAATATTATTGATACATTAACTTAGTGCTTTAGCCTAAAATAAAAACCTTTGTAAACGTCTTGCCTAATAATAGGATTCTTTCCTTCGCATAGGGATCGCAATGATTCGTATTTTTTTTCAGGAATTTTTTGAGCAGTAGTGTTTAATCGTTCGAGGTTGATATTTCCTGCGTTAACCTTTCTAGGGAGGCAAATACGTCTAAATGGGCCCTGTAGGTGGTCGGCCTTAAATAAAATTACTCCAAGATTATGTTTTTCCACTTTTACCTCCCTTACTTCCGACAACCTAAATTGTTCGCCCTGATCATCCTTTCTAATTGATAACACTCTGAGGTCTTGAGATAGTTTTTTGAAATCCCAGAAGTCTCCATATTGCATCTTTTGGACTATATAGGGATGTTTTTTTCTAGCTAACTGGCTAGGAAGAAATATATCACCTGCTTTTTTTACTGCAGTTGAAATGGCACTGTGGGCTGAGTCGCCCTCACTTTGGCCATGATTCTTTTCAAAGAAGTAGTGAGTTATCACTTCAATACTAGTGCTTTTGGACAAAAAATAAAGAAACATTGAAGGTGTAACTGAATTTTTGTTTTGGCCAAAACACCCGTCGAAAAAAAAATCTACAGCTTTAACACCCTCTTTATCATAAATTTGCAAGAACTTGAAAAAACATGTTGAAATTTCGGATTATCCTCTCTTGCTTTCGCCCTCATGCCATGTATAGCAGTAACAAGCTCTGCTTGCGATGTTGTATATTGTAAAATTATATACACTTAAACGTTGTTTGTAGAACAAGGCACTCTCATTACTAATTGGTAAGTGGATTACCTGCTACAAATCAAATACTGCACACATTTTTTTTGGATCCCCTGTAGCCATATCTTTAAGGTTTTGCTTTATTTCGCGAACTTTATTTTTGTTTTTAATGTGAAGCTCATATTCTTTTTCCAACGCTTCCTCCACTATGCCATCGGCAGTTTCATGAACCCTGGCGCATAAAGTACAGAGATCTTTTTTTGGATTATGGAATAGGTTCATACTTATAAATATTTTTCTGTAGGTGGCCATACTATCTATACTGCTGCCCTCTTTTTTCTGTTCTGTTTCTGTTATAGCATCTTGTTTATACATATCGTACATTTTAACTAAATTAAGTTCAGGATGGAGGTATTCTCGTGAAGTTTTTTGCCGGCAGTAGTGCGACTCTACTTTGGGGAACCTTAAAATATGATTTATATCAGAATTGATTTTCTCATCTCGTATCTTCGCACCTTCTTTTCTTCCACCTCTTTTTTCTTTCTCGACGGTGCCATTTGGTGAAAGCTTTAGCATGGCTGTTCTCATCATTTTTTCGGAGATAGCCAAAGTATTTAAAAAAAACTTCTTACATACTGGTGTCATAATACCATTTGAAGTCAAAAAATAAGGACATGTTAGTTCTCTTCTGGATCCTTCTTTTTTCACCTTCGATTCCTTAATAACTACATGACGGCAAATAAATTCTCTCTGCAGGTCTAATCTTCCTAAGGCGTAAAACTCTTTCATTATGTTTTCTCTTTGTTTTGTAGAGAAGGTATTACACTTTTTGTTTTGCATTTGACAGTAACGGCTGTTACAGGTTTCTCCAACTTTTTTCGGGGGTACTAAATTCATCGAATTTGGTATGATATAGGCCTGCCCAGAATACTTCTTCTTTTTGGCTTCTTTATACAAATTCTTCTTAACTTTTCTTCCTTCGGCTTCTTTGTTTGACCCATCAACCACATAATCTTCAGGCTTTCTCTGAATAGGCAATTTACTTTCGCTTAATGAATTGTGTACCAAAATATCTGTATGCGACAAGCAGTCTTCAGTATCTTCCATAAAATGAGTGTAGCACAAAAGTGCACTACATCTGTAACAACTGTTGAATATCTCATCCCAACAATTAGTATTTTCACATTGTCTAGAAGTTTTACGTTTTTTGGTACTGGATATAATAACAGTGTCAGAATCAGAATCTACGATTTTGTGTATGGTACATACATCCTTAATATCCACAAAATGAATCTCACAGAGCCAGCGACCGCAAGCACAAATGCTTGAACTTGTCTTGGAACAGTGTTTTATTTTACACTGGTCTTTGTAAGATTTGTCCTTGAAAGAATCATCACTATTTGCGTCATCTGATGCAGCTCTTACAGCTAAATCTAGAATTAAAAATTACGAAGTTATAATAAACCCTTGAGCTTTATAAAAAATATATCTTACCGCGATTCTTTTCTTGTTGGTTACAGTTATTTGCGTTTTTACAATTTTGAAAACGTGAAAGGGGCATATCTAAGTCGTCGCTTAACTGTGCTATTATTTCAACAACGGCCTGGTTCTGGTGTATTTGCAAATCTGTATAAAAACGGCACGACGTTAATAAAATAAATTTTACCTTTGAAAAGCAAATAACTTACTTTCGGTCTTTTCATGTTCATCACCAGCATTAGTGTTTTTACGGTTTTGAAAAAATGAAAGGGGAATATCTGATTCGCCGTCTGACTGCAATATCCTATCAACACTGGCCTGGTTCTGGTCTATTTGCAAATCTGTATAAAAAGTTAAAATACTAAATTTTTTTCTGAAAACTACTTCTTTATCATTATTAAAGTATGTGACACGTTAAATTTACAGTGCCGAAAAAGTTTCAGATCAATGAAAAAGTATCCTATTATCTCCTAGACTATAAAAAAAGTACCTGAAATTAGGCAGAAAGATTGAAATATCATGTTTTGGTTGTTATAATCTAAAAATGTAAGTATTTTATTCATGATAGTCTGGAAACCAAAATATTCTAACATAGCACTTGCTCTAGAATTTCCTTGGCATGATAGTATAAAAAAATTCGAACTAAATTTTAGATATAATTAAAAAAAAAATTAAACTTACCCTGTGGTTCTGTTTCCTTTTCCTTTTCAGAATGTTGTTGATTTTCTGTTTCCATTTCAGTACTATTAAGTTCTTGTAAATCAATAATTTTGCCATAGTACCACTTATTTAAGTAACACATCTTAACGCCGACTCCTTTTTTAAATTTCTAATGTTTTTTTAACGGCCGTAATTCATCCGATGCAACTACATTTCTTTTCCCGTTTCCCCACTCCACTAACACATCCATTATTGAGATTAATTATTGCAAAAATATATTTCAATAATGCAGTGTAAAAAAACCGGTAAACTAGTTTTTAAGGTTAAAAATAAGCAACTTAATGTCACAAACTGGCGTATATCGATATACGCCTTGCGTGTCCTGACGAGTCAAATGAAATTATTGTTTGGAGCAGGCGTTTATCATATCCGCCTGTTTGTAACGCTCGGATTTGTACTTTTTGCTTATACGCCAAAACTATTAGTTCATTTATATTTTGAATCGTTCATCGGATATATACGCCCATTTGTGTGCTAATCGTAGACTTTTAATAAATACATTGACGCCAGTAAAATGATTTTTTGAAAAAAGCACGATATACGCCACTTCGTGAAAAGAGGGACGATATATATATATATATATATATATATATATATATATATATATATATATATATTATTATATGTAGGTATGTATGTACCTATTGTTTGTTACCACTCGTAGGCTAAACGCATGGACCAGTTTCCATGAATGAAGCAGGAAAGGATTCCTCCGTATACCGCAAGTATTTTTTACTATGTTTCCTTTAAAAAAAAAACATCAAAATCGAAACTATATACACTGCTGGACACATTTCAAGCATATAATGTGTTATTTGAATTTAAACTTGAAAAAATAAAACGAATAGTTCCTATCGGATTTCCGAATAGTTATTTTTTTATATAAAAACTGGGTCTGTGGTTTTATTTTTTTTGTAAAAAATAATGCGATTCAAAAAATAATCAAAGATAATAAGTATCAATATTTTTATGCTATTTAAAATTTCCATATAGAAGGTGCTAAAAACGACTGGCCTGGCTCTTGTGATTGTTTATAAAGTAATTTGTTGGGTAGATTTTGTTTTTGAAACTTGTTTTTATCTCTTTTAATAAAGGAGATACGAATTTCGTTTTAACTGTAGGCATATTGAGAATATCGTTCTTTCACAAATCCGGTAACAGTTAACTACTTAGTTATTTTAAATCTGTATGTTTTAATTTTTTCATATGCCCAGACAAGTCCAGTGAAAGTAAGTAGGGCTCTTGGTACCGTGAAATGGGGTGACTTTTCCCACCTCATTTATTTTCATAAACAGCGCAAAGCCCCCCCACCCAAGAAATAAATTCTCCAAAAAATTCAAAACACATTTATTTTTTTTGCAAAAATCGGTTCTAAATAATACAACTAATTACTAAACATAAACAACTCAAAAAATTCCAAGAAAAGAAGTTTAAATATTATAAACAAAACATTAATAAAATATTGTTTTTGGCCATCAACAATATTTTTTATTGTGGCGACTTTTTTGTTTGTTGAATTTTTATTTATTCTCGAATTTAGCATTTCAGCTGACTGCTTCTTTCTTTTAGGTTAAGAAGGTCGAATGATAGCGATACGGCTAATATCGAGTAAAAACTTGCATTTTTTTTGGTGATTTCATATGGCTAAATTTTGCTGGGTTTAATACTCGTGATGTTCCGGGAACAGGTGATTGTCGTTGATTTCCCGTTTCCGGTACTGGCGATGGAGACCTAGCTGTTATTATGTCGGCAATTGAATAAAAATGGTCAGGAATAGGGTCCGGATTTAGTGGAACTATCCCTGTTGCTCTGAATCCGGACAGGGCTGTTTCAAGTGATGCAAACTTTACCTTGCCTTTCCAATCAATTCTCCTGCCTGAAGTCGGTTAAGTCTTCGTCCTGGGTGATGTATAGTCCACTGTCTTGTTTCACGTTTTAGATTGTGCTTTAAAGGTTTAAAAAACGCCCTATCTAGTGGTTGAAGAGCTTGGGTGGTATGACTAGGGAGGCAAATTAAAACTACCTCATTTTCCTCAGCCTATTCTAACATCTCTAAACAGTTTGTTTGTGACGAATGGCCATCTAAAATTAAAACGGTTTTTCCAGAGAGCTTTCGTGGAATAAAATGTTCTTTAAGCCGTTTAAAAAATAATTAAAGGTAATGTACGAAGACTTAGAGTTCCTGAAAACCTTGGAACCAGAAAGTAATCCTTTTTTTCACGCTTTCCTTTAAAAATAACAATCGGAGGAAGATATCTTCCCTCTGCGCTGCAGCAGGCTATTATGGATTTATTTTCACCCCCCTCACTGGACGTTATAGTATGAACATTTTTAGATCCTTTGGTGGCTATCACAATGCCCGCTTCATTGTTCAGTTGAAAGCCAGTCTCGTCCATGTTAAATATATTTTCTGGTTTGACAAATAACATTAAATTCAGTGTAACATTCAACAAGCAACTGAAAAAAATGTTTAGCTTCATCTCTACTCATACGTGCTAAAGATAAGCCTTGTGACTGTCTAACACTTAGTTCATTGTTTCTTCTTAAAAATGACTTAAGCCAATTGTACCCTGCCATGCGTTTTTCACGGTTGAAACGATGATTCCTAACTTCTCGGCAAACTGAAAAGCTAAACTTCTTAGTGTTTCTCTGTCTGGAGCAAAGCCTGCTTTTTCTAAGTTTTGAATATGTTTAACCAACCTTTTTTCATTCTCCACTCCTAAAGTTGCTTGAGGCCCAAGTGGTAATGTGGCCAATAAATTTTCAGTCTGTCTTCTTCGACGTAAGGTACGTGAAGGAATACCATAAATCCGTGCCGCTTCATTTGCTCCAATCTCCTCACCGTCTAATCTTCTTATAGCTTCCAACAAGTTTTCATGGCTCTACTATCGCCTGGGAGCGCCTTCCGATTTTCTTATATAGGTTGTGGGCATGACTGCAAAAAAATAAAAATATCGTACTATTTTGTTAAACGCATCTCTGTTTAAATTGGGTTAGACGCCCCAGTTGTTTCTGCTTTTATACGGGTTAGATGCCCCAGGGCATCTATCCTTTCGTTGCGATATAGACGCCCCACCCCGCCATACGCATAGTAACAAAACAGCGGCCATTCCCAGGATACATAACCTCTCTCTAAGAATAAAGCTTTCAAATTAATACTGATTTAAGACAAAAAAAATAATAGATAACAAAACTACAAAGCCTAGAAGATGTCTATATTTTATATTTACACTGCAAAATATCTGTAAACTTACCTTTGACTACTTAAAATGCCGACAAAATCTAACACAATCGTAAACTACTATTTGTCATCAAGAGTGACGCTTGACTAAAGAGCCAGTGGCGCGGAGTGATTGATTTATCATTTCGCCAAGTAATTTTGAATTTCAGGGCAACTCTCCCGGAATTACCTTATATATATATATATATATATATATATATATATATATATATATATATATATATATATATAAATTCCAATTTTAATCCCGAAACTGAGATTTTTAAAAAAAGGAACATTTTCTTTAATCGGAACTTTCCTCGTTACGAATCTTTCCTTTCCTTAGTAATAGTGAAGTGTGACCCAATTTAGTTCAGTACATAGTAATTTATACTATATTTTCAAATATTTTCCGTTGAGCACTATTTTGCTCCATTCTATTAGATTCCTAATGGTATTTTACCAATTTCTACCTATGTGACATGTTTTGGGGCATAATTTAAAGTAATTGTTTTTACGTCGACAAACATCGCCATTTGGTTACGTCATATTGAATTCATACCAGTTTATCCCTATATCTCATATAATTTTTCTGCAAAATTTAAAGTCAATTTAATAAGATTTTTTTACATCGATTTATAAAAATATTTGGCCGCCATTTTGTCTCGCCATCTTGAGTTTCTACCACAACTTTACCAGTTTATCCCTATATCACCCTTAATTTGAAATTGATCTAATAAGTAGTTTTTTCAGGCCGATTTTTTAAATATTTTACTAGGCCCTCATTTTGTTTTTTTGGTGTCTTATATTCACACTAAAATGTTACCACTTTAATCTTATTTAACACCTTATTTTTGTGCAAAATTCAATGTTAGAAAAATAACTTTTCTTAACGTTCGACTAGGCCGCTATCTTGTATATTGAATTTTCACAAAAATATTACCAGGTGATCCCCATATGGCCCTTCATTTTTCACTAAAATTTGAAGTCAATCTGATGAGTAGTTTCTTAAGCTATGCCGCGAACTGACAAACAGAGAGACAAACCGACCGACGTAATTTTATTAAGCCGCCATTTTGTTCCACCATCTTCGATCCGTACCAAAATTTTACCAGTTGATTTCTACATAATACTTGATTTTTCTGCAAAATTTGAGATAAATTGGATAACTAGTTTTTTAGTAATAATTGTTTAAACATTTCACTAGGCCGCCATTTTGTTTTGCCATAATGGATTTTTATCAAAATGTCACCAGGTCATCCCATGTAACTCTTAATTGTTGACTAAAATTTGTCAAAAGTCAATCGGGTAAGTAGTTTTTTATCTATGTCGCGAACAGACCGACGGAATTTAGAAAACATGTTCTGTGGCATCTAGGGATCTTGAAACGTAAAGATCTGAAAAATCTCGGACGGTGATTTTTTCACGATTACAATTTTTCCCTTTTAAGAAGGAAGCAAAAAGAAAGGAATGTATAAAAAATACCAGAAAAATTAGATAAAGCCTGAAGCTTTACTTACACCAGAAGACTTCCTTATTGACTTCGTGCTCTCTCGCAGGTAGCAGGCGCAGAAATGTGGAAAAATATAAGACAAAAAAGGGATGTCAAGTTAAATCAGAGACTCGCCAAATACCAATTAACATTGAAATAATTTAAAAGAAACAATAATCGGTTTAACCCAGAAACACTACTCTCGATCAGTCTATTTAGAATACGAGATTCTCAATTAATTACCGTCATTTTTTCAATGAATCATCTTCATTTATTTTCCCAATTTGCAACAATCATAATTCTGTAGATTCTAACAGAAAAACTCGAGAAATCAGATATGTATGACAAGGAAATATGCTTAACATTCAGCGGATAGACAATTTAATTGGCAAACATTACCTGTTATTTGGTTGAAGCATTGGTACACTTATGCGCATGGTCGGCCGAACCATAACAAGAATAACTGAATGGCACAGGGTAACTGCTATCCAGTTAAGAATTTGTAACACACGAGTAGCCCGACGTACTATAGAATAATTATAAATGATTTATCTTGGGATAGTTTTCTAATAAATATGAACAATGCAGAAATCAGAAGTAAAACAATCTTCGTTTAACTAAAATCAAAATCGGAAAAATGATATCCGGCAAAGGACATAATAAGTTAATTGCTTAAAAGATATAATAAAAATAAGATTAATATTACACAGTAACAACCTGTTCTAAATTACATTCGTAAATGTATAAGGTAATGCTGACTTCAGTATTAATGTTTGCATTACTATTTATTTGATATAAAGCAATAAAGCTCTAACAGGGCTCATTTGCAGAAGCACAAAGCACATATTTTAAAAATATCTGTCATGGTCTTTTATAAAAATACATTGTCTAATATAAAAAGTTAAAGTCATGCTAATGCTATTAGTTTCGTTATTACTTTATAATGCCCAGTAACTTGTTTTTATTATGTGGCTGTTATAATACAAGTAGCTTTAGGCATTATCGATATCTATTGTTAGTATAAAATATTAAGGATTAGTTCCTCATTTTAATGTTTGTATCGAAATTGGGATATTAAAAATTAAGCATAACAACGTATTATTAAATTTGTCAAATATGGATATCTGATCATGCTGTTCTAGAATTCAATAAGGTCGAACTGTATTTATTCATTATGTATTTAACTTAAGCAAGGGGTAACCTACCCCTTCCTATTGGATGTAATCTAAATCCGATCCGATTGTTAGAGAATGAGCTATTTTATAATAAGCCTATTAGATAATTAAGGCAGATCTTTGATGAACTGAAACTTAACCTATAATATTAATGTATGTATTATTTTTGTTAATTGGAAATTTCTTGTTTCGGTTAAATAAGTATATACAAATAGGTATTAAAGTCACCAGAAGTTAGTGAAAACGTTTTCTTCATCAGTTGAGTACTTCTTCATATTCATCGTCGAAATTCCATTGATCGAAAAGGTTTATTTAAATGTGGAAAGGTCTCTAAATCGGTAATATTGTTACCTACCGCTATCAGATTTTATGCATATTTTAATTTTAAACATTAAACATTTTGTTACATCGGATATTATTACACTATCCATTATACTTTTATTTTACATATCAAAAATGGTCACTATAAATCCTAGTTTAAGTTTTAAACAAAATTAATAAGGCATCTTATCTACGGTTGGTACCCTGTATTAAGTAACCTCACCAGGTACTTTCAATGGTAGCATTATACTATAAAGGATATATGTTTTCACTAGGTTATATAATTATTGGTTTAATACGAATATATTATTATGTAAACAATCGTAATCGGGACTGTATTCAAGGAGACGAGGGATCAGGAAGATAAAAAGAATAGAGAAATCAAATACAGAACTGGAGAAAAAAACAGATAAAGTAATAAACATAATTTCTTTTTCATTATTGCTTAAGTGTCTTATTTCAAGAGAAAGAATATTACAAAATTTGAGTGCGAAGTAGCAGATATTTCTTTTGTCGATGAGATTTCTTAAAGAAAGGAGTTTTAGCATCTGTATTAGTGACTGATCTAGTTCTATATCTGATAATAATATTATGCCGCTTCTGATTAATTTGTTGCAAATGAAATAAGGAGTTATAAATAAATAAGCTCTTAATGTTAAGTATTTCAGTTTCTTTGTAGGGTAATTTTGTAGGATACAGCTGATCTTTTTTAAACATTATCTTACTAATTTTATTTTGGCATGTTTTAAGAATAGAAAGAACATTGTCATAACAGCCTCCCCATTCCCCAATACAATAGCGCAATACCGATTCGACCAAGGATAAATAAACTGTTAATAGTAACTTCTTATTTAATATCATTTTTAATTGATTAAATTTGTGATACATTTTTCGAATTTTTTTTAGCAGTTTATACGATATGATCTGTCCATCTCAAGAATTGATCTATAATTATGGCTAGATATTTTATAGATTTAACTTTTTCAATCTACGGGCATTTGCAGTTTTTGGATGGATGATCAGCGAAAGTTAGGGAAAACTTTGTTTTGTCTATACTTTGGAGTGGGGCTAAATTGATAAAAATTAAAAAATATTTGCTAATATATTCCTCAATAGTTGTTATTTTTATTTCAGAAAAATATGGAAATATCGGTTTTAAATGGGCTTCCCAGACAAATAAAAGTATTACAAAAATGTTCAATACTTTCTGAGTAATTAATTATTTTTGGCTCGATCAAAGTTAAATTTAAATATTCTTCATTAACATATCAACTTAAAAAAAGGTTATACAATATACTGTTAGATAATGAAATTAGAATTTTTAAAATTAAATAGAAACATTTTACGGTTTTTTTTTAAACAACAGTTCAAATTGAAGCTAGGGCTGCACCAAAGTAATGACCACCCCTACTAACGACTGTTTCACATAACTTGTATTTTATATATTTTATCAACGTAAGTTCACAGATATCGTCCACATCAGGAAACACGAAAGTATCTATCGTCTATGATTTCTTGGATTTGTGCGACAAACTTTTTATTTTTTTCGAGATTGATAACGCTGGGTGTTGTAAAAGTAGGTACTTTTCACGATTTTTGATTTAGAAGGTTCTCCAAGTTCATTTCTATCAATATGGGTGCTCTCAATTTCGTCTCGGTCTTCGACTGAACTTTCGCTGTCGGATTTTTCGTTATCATCTACATTCAATGTCATAATGTTTTTTCGGGCTTCTGTTCTTAATCTTCGTTTTCTTGTTTTTTGACGGTGATATAATTTCCAAATCTTCCTCCTTTAGAAAATCAGTAAGGGCACCCTCAACGTTTTCAACTGTTTGATGTCAAAATCAGGTAATTTTTCCAAAATCTCAAATTTATTTAACGGATATATCCCCGTTGCAGCAAAACCATTTCTCAATATACGGCGAATTGATGAAACTTCTGTACTGCCCGGTAATTCTCGTTTATCATTGTGAACCTTCTTAACTGCATCCATATGATCAAGACATTCTTTTAACAAGCGAGGAAAGAGTCCTTTGGTATTGTAGACAATCTTAAATTTTGAGTTTTCCATTCAGTTAAAATGGTCTTTCATGCACTTTTCATTGCCCTGAAAAATCCTATATCCAAAGGCTGACAGATGTGAGTTGAGTTGGGGATTAGGCACACAAAACTTATATTATTTTAAGTTCATTTTTCTAAAACATCTTTATCCAAATGTGAAGAAAGCTTGTCTCCAATTAGGACAAATATGGATATCTGATCATGCTGTTCTAGAATTCAATAAGGTCGAACTGTTTTTAGTCATTATGTATTTAACTTAAGGAAGGGGCAACATACCCCTTCCTATTGGGTGCAATCTAAATCCGATCCGATTGTTAGAGAATGAGCTATTTTATAATAAGCCTATTAGATGATTAGGGCAGATCTTTGATGAACTGAAACATAAGCTATAATATTTAATGTATGTATTATTTTTAATAATTGGTCATTTCTTGTTTCGGTTAAATAAGTATATACAAATAGGTACTAAAGTCACCAGAAGTTAGTGAAAACGTTTTCTTCATCAGTTGAGTACTTCTTCATCTTCATCGTCGAAATTCCATTGATTGGAAAGGTTTGTTTGAAAGTGGAAAGGTCTCTAAATCGGTCATATTGTTTCCTACCGCTATCAGATTTTACGCTTATTTTAATTTTAAACACTAATCATTTTATTACATCGGATATTATTACACTATGCTTTATACTTTTATTTTACATATCAAAAATGGTCACTATAAATCCTAGTTTAAGTTTTAAACAAAATTAATAAGGCATCTTATCTAGGGTTGGCACCCTGTATTAAGTAACCTCACCAGGTACTTTCAATGTTAGCATTATACTATAAAGGATATATGTTTTCACTAGGTTATATAATTATTGGTTTAATACGAATATATTATTATGCAAACAATGGTAATCGGGACTGTATTCAAGGAGACGAGGGACCAGGAAGATAAAAAGAATACAGAAAACAAATACAGAACTGGAGAAAAAACAGATAAAGTAATAAACATAATTTCTTTTTCATTATTACTTAAGGGTCTTATTTCAAGAGGAAGAATATCACAAAATTTGGCTGCCAAGTAGCAGATATTTCTTTTATCGATGAGATTTCTTAAAGAAATGAGTTTTAGCGTCTGTATTAGTGACTGATCTAGTTCTATATTTGATAATAATATTATGCCGCTTCTGATTAATTTGTGGCAAATGAAATAAGGAGTTATAAATAAATAAGCTCTTAATGTTAAGTATTTCAGTTTCTTTGTAGGGTAATTTTGTAGGATACAGCTGATCTTTTTTAAACATTATCTTACTAATTTTATTTTGGCATATTTTAAGAATAGAAAGAACATTGTCATAGCAGCCTCCCCATTCCACAATACAATAGCGCAATACCGATTCGACTTTTTAGCAGTTTATACGATATGATCTGTCCATCTCAAGAATTGATCTATAATTATGGCCAGATATTTTATAGATTTAACTTTTTCAATCTACGGGCATTTGCTGTTTTTGGATGGATGATCAGCGAAAGTTAGGGAAAACTTTGTTTTGTCGATACCTTGGAGTGGGGCTAAATTGATCAAAATTAAAAAATATTTGCTAATATATTCCTCAATAGTTGGTATTTTTATTTCAGAAAAATATGGAAATATCGGTTTTAAATGGGCTTCTCAGACAAATAAAAGTATTGCAAAAATGTTCAATACTTTCTGAGTAATTAATTATTTTTGGCTCGATCAAAGTTAAATTTAAATATTCCTCATTAACATGTCAACTTAAAAAAAGGTTATACAATATACTGTTAGATAATGAAATTAGAATTTTTAAAATTAAATAGAAACATTTTACGGTTTTTTTAAACAACAGTTCAAATTGAAACTAGGGCTGCACCAAATTAATGACGACCCCTACTAATGACTGGTTGACATAACTTGTATTTTATATATTTTATCAGCGTAAGTTCACAGATATCATCCACATCAGGAAACACGAAAGTATCTATCGTCTATGATTTCTTGGATTTATGCGACAAACTTTATTTTTTTATTTTTTGGAATTTTCGTCGTATGTTAACTCGACCAAAATAAAACAATTTTTTTTCGAGATTGATAACGGTGGGTGTTGTAAAAGTAGGTACTTTTTACGATTTTTCTTTAAGAAGGTTTTCCAAGTTCATTTCTATCAATATGGGTGCTCTCAATTTCGTCTCGGTCTTCGACTGAACTTTCGCTTTCGGGCTTCTGTTCTTAATCTTCGTTTTCTTGTCTTTTGACGGTGATATAATTTCCAAATTTTCCTCCTTTAGAAAATCAGTAAGGGCACCCTCAACGTTTTCAACTGTTTGATGTCAAAATCAGGTAATTTTTCCAAAATCACAAATTTATTTAAAGGATATATTCCCGTTGCAGCAAAACCATTTCTCAATATACGGCGAACTGATGAAACTTCTGTACTGCCCTGTAATTCTCGTTTATCGTTGTGAAGCTTCTTAACTGCATCCATATCATCAAGACATTTTTTTAACAAGCGAGGAAAGAGTCCTTTGATATTGTAGACAATCTTAAATTATGTGTTTTCCATTCAGTCAAAATGGTCTTTCATGCACTTTTCATTGCCCTGAAAAATCCTATATCCAAAGGCTGACAGATGTGAGTTGAGTTGGGGATTAGGCACACAAAACTTATATTATTTTCAGTTCATTTTTCTAAAACATCTTTATCCAAATGTGAAGAAAGCTTGTCTCCAATTAGGACTTTCCGACCCTCCAGTCTTTTTGCATATGGCAAAAAACTAGTAAGAAACCAATCCCGGTAATTTACCGTGTCTATCCATCCACTACTAGTTCTATTATATCTGCTTCCTCTTGAGCAGCAAGGCTGGTTACAACAGGGTTCTCCTACAGGTCCATGCTATTTCCATGTATCATACAGGTGCATACTTTTATAGATAACATATGGCGGTAGAAGTGTGCCATCAGCTGCACCACAAACCATAACTGTTGTAGCACTTTTTGATTAGTTACAATTTTTTTTCAGATATTTAACTCCTCTTCGATAAATGCCCCACTTCTTACCTGGATTGTCAGCAACGTTAGATTCGTCGTAGTTGAATATATTGCTTGCTGGAACATCCCTCAATGTCTCTTCCAGATTGGAGAAATATGATTCAATCGTTTCTCGTGAGATAGTAGAACGAACTTGCTCGATATTTGTTGCGAGCCGTTGACCATAACTTTTTTTTATGTCGTTTGAGAATATTTAACGCCCAGTCTTTTCCTGGTAAATTATTTTTCAGCGAGTTAACCACTCGCCTTTTTTTTTCTAGATAGCACCTTGCAGCCATCCTTCCATCCATCCAGAAGATTTAGAGGGACCTCCTAATCCTCGCATTTTGCGACCGTCGCGTCGAGAGGATAGCCTGCTCTTTTTTTTCACAGAAAATTGTTTGACGTCCCGGATTTCTAACATGTTTCCCCTTATATTTATGATTTAACGTGGCGTAAGGAATTTTGTACTTCACAGCGGCCTTCTGTATACTTATCTATCACTTCTACTATCAGCTATTTCCCCCAAAGCTGCCTCAAAACTTTCCTGGGAACAGTTGCGATACTGCCTTGTGCCGGGCTTTTTTTGATAATGTTTCACCATGGTTCAGCTGAAACAGAAAAAATTACCAGTGTAATAAAAAAAATGAAATAAATTTTCACTACGCGGGCCTACTTTGATCACTGATTATTATCCTATCCCCCAACGAAAGTAGCCTCAAAAAAGAAATCACTTAAATTTAATGGATTCTGGATAAGCAAATATCACTTAAAAACATGCGAAACACTCACTCAAAGGATTCTCATACGTGTTCCACACTGAAAGTATTGCGCCTAATAAAAAAACAATAAATTCGCCTATTTCGAAATACAGCCCAGCCGATGGTTAAAGGTCAATCGTAGACAACCAACTGTCATTCGGATATCCGGCTCGCCGTATCCCTCTCCAAATACGTTGGCGCGGGCTCGAAAAATTCAAACCAATGGCGCCAAACCGGATGAAATTAGGCGGCTGAAGTTTCTATCAAAGTAGCCACCGGGTATTAAAGTAGCGCCATTCGATGGGTCAGGGCTTAGCAAATTTTGATTTAGCCGATTTTGTACAATATGAAAATCCTGATACCTCAGGTTATTTCCATTATAGAAGCAGATAATACGATTGCCGTGTCATCTGCGTATGATATAAGTTTTCCCTTGATCGGAAGATCACCAATGACGTTTCCTGAAATACCGAGGATTTTGCAAAAATTGCCCAAAATTATTTCATTAAATTTATCAAAAAGTTTGAACTTTAGAAAAAAGTTTTACACTTACTTACTTTAATGTTCTCTACAAAATGGCGCCCTCAGATTTTCAATCCGACGTTTCATCTACGGCCACCACTATCAATTTTTTTTTAAATACGAATCTGCATTTTTTATTTCATTTTCTAGAAGAAGAATTTACACTTAATGCATCAACATACACCAAGAATATTTTTTAAGAAAGAATTGGCTTCTTCGTAAATATCTTTGTTTAATAATGTGAATCCCGGAAAATACAATTAAAATTTTTTACGGTTCATCACAAACGAAATTACAATTAAATACCTACTAATATTAAAATGGTTTGAGTTTTAAAATTAACTACTTACAATAAGGCGGCTGTGAAAAAACAGTTGAATGATAATGCTCATTGTTATAACTGACCAACCGTCAAATAATACATTTGTCAAATTATTTTAATTTGGTGATAATTATTGGCCTGTTGTTGAATAATTGAAATTATACGGATCATTCAAATGACGAGAAAGTAGATATACTGTTTGTTTAAGCGGGATCTCTGCGCAATGCAGATAATGCAGGTCAACTGTACCATCATATGTATCCCGAAAGAGCCATTCCCAATGACCGAATTTTCCGTAGACTAGAAAGAAATTTACGACAACATGAATCTTTTCAGAAAAAGCAAAGCCATACTCCAACTGTACAGCCCAAGGAGGAGTTGGTGAAGTGAATATATTACTATAAAAATTGTCGCCTTTACTTTAAAGGTATCCCTGCAACAAATTGAGAAAGAAACCTGTTTAGCAAAGATTTGTCCAAAAAGATTTTATGTCGGCACACATTTAGAAACTATCGTTGCTGAAAAAAGTGCAACATCCAAGGCTAACAGATTTCCGTAAAAGGCGAATTTTCTGTAGATGGATTCTCCGAAAACACTGTACCCGTACAACTGTACCCGATTCCTTAATTATTTTAAACCTAAGCACTGGATTGGTAATAACAGACATTTTGATATTTAGACTGGTTTCTGTTAAATCGTCCCGTCTTATCGCAGCTATCCATAGTGGCCTACGTTTCCGAGACAATTCATTTTTCTCTGGCTCCTTTGGAAGATTCAAGGTAGTCGGAATCCTAAAAAAGACACGTCGCGATCCCCACGACTTCCGCAGCCAAACACAATGCAGTTACAGGCATTATACAAATTAAAACCTATAATTAAACACTTTTTAACACAAAACTTTATTTAGAGACTCCGAAATAAACTTATAACGCAAGAACCAAACAGTTTAATGATACGAAGCCACGCTTCTTGACGTTTTATGTATTTTCGCATCTAGCCTTTTTTGGTTTTTAATTTCATTTCTTTCTTTTACTGTTGACTTATCTATGTGTTTTTTCTACTAGTATTTTCTTTATTAATACCTGGAAGAAAAGAAAAACATAAATTTCGTAGTGATTGTGCCACTGAGAAGTTTTCGTTTGCTGAGTTACCTAAGTATATATTTTTGACTGTAGCCATGTTGCGCTTTAGGGTGGACGCAGGGCGCTATATCAGAGTATCAACCTAGGTGTGTAGTTTCGAATCCAAGTGTTCCCTAGTATTGGAATGCCTGCCAATGTTCATTAAGGTAATTTTGTAAATTTTGCTAGACATATTTTGCTTAAAATACGCCCCTATCACCGATTCACGCTAGATCCGGCACTGCACACTATTTCTAATAAAAGAAAAGATTCATAGTGAGGAAAGTTCCGGGTAAAGGAAATTTACCGATTATTTTCTTTGATTTATATTTAATTTTTTTAGTTTTGTGCTGGCTACTTTCACTGTCCCTATCACTACTTATTTTGTTTTAAATATAGTATCTTTTATATTCGTAATATTCGAAAAAATAGCCAAGGAACATCAATTGTTTTAGCGCTCTGTAAATGGGGCGAGGTTTCACTTCATCTTGAGATAAGAAGCTATTCAATGAAGAATCGTGCCATCTCTGTGATCACCACCTGAACTACAGAAATATAAGCAACAAAATGTATGCAACCAACATTACTGTTACGAACATCAACTGCCTAACAGAAAACCAGTATGTGTAAAAAAACTTACAAAATTAGTTTTTGTAAGAAAAATGTAAAATTCTCTCCGAACAGTCAATTTCCCCTGTCATATGACAACAGTGAAATCTATTGTATAGGCCAGTTAGAGTTGCGCTCTTGCGGCTCTCCAAAAAGAACACAGTGGTCTTCAGTATTTAAATCGAACGTGGATTTCAGGCTTTTAATTTTCTTGTAAATCTAAAATTCTAAATTAGAATTGTTAATTACTCAATTTCACAAAAAATGCAGTTCCGTCCTTAGTGTACCGTATATATATATATATATATATATATATATATATATATATATATATATATATATATATATATATATATATATATATATATATATATATATATATATATATATATATATATATATATATATATATATATATATATATATATATATATATATATATATATATATATATATATATATATATATATATATAAAGACGCAAACATTATATACCTTATTTTCTTGGGCCTACGTTAATAGTAAAATGTCAAAAGTTTAATTCAACGTTTCGCTCATTGTGTTGATATATATATATATATATATATATATATATATATATATATATATATATATATATATATATATATATATATATATATATAATTGCTTTCTGAAGACTTTATTTTTGTTTGCTTGATTTCTAAAACAGTACCTTTTTCTTTAAATCAAAAAACACAGGAAAAATATATATAAAGACGCAAACATTATATACATACTAGAAAAATGATAACCGAAACACTCGATCAGTCTAATATCATTTACAACACAACATGCCAATTGCTTCTCCAAGGTACGTACTATAAAATTAAGTATTAAATTGCTAGAATTGTTTAAATGTGTGTCTTTAAATATGTGTGTTTTGTCAAAACTATTTTATTTTACCAAACGTAACATATGTAATATTTTTAATTCGAAAATTTTAAGTTTTTAAACCTTTTAATTTTTCCAGTATGTATATAATGTTTGCGTCTTTGTATATATTTTTCTTGTGTTTTTTGTTTTAATGAAAAAAATTTTTTTTTAGAGATCAAGCAAACCAAAATAAAGTCTTGAGAAAGCTCAACTCAATGAGCAAAACGTTGACTTAATATGAAAAATTGTGTTGTACTATTAACCTAGGCCCAAGAAAATAAGGTTTCTAAATATAAATATAAGGTTAAAGAAAAATCCCCGATTTATATATATTTACATATATATATATATATATATATATATATATATACATATATATATATATATGTGGATTAATTTTGGCGCTAGTTGTACTCGTCTTTCAACTAGTTGACTGTACCGATGATGAAGGCCTTAAGTCAGAAACACATGTATATATTTGCAAATTTTATTGCTAAAAACCGATAGATTTCTTAGTTCAAGAATTGATGGGGTGCGATCGTCTGATTTTCTGTGGAACATTTCAAAAGGCGTTCAGTGTATTAGCCATGACCACAATTTATAACCGAAGGTGTTCACAAAAACAAGTATTTTCATTAGGCAACAATTACCGTTATTTAGACCACTAATTTTGGTGTATTAGAGTCTCTCTCACGCATAGTCCTTATTATAGATATGTTTAAATTAATTACTTGTCATTAAACCGATTTTCATTTTTATATTGTAAGTTTATTCGAGTATATGGTCGGTAATACAAATTTATTTTCAACAATAGCGACTAATGATGTTAATACAAAACCAATTAGGTTGTAGTGTAACATAGCCTGATTATTTGTTATTAGACGGATGCCTGGCATAGCCGCTGATTTTATCTTTAAAGTAGACACGAAAAAGGCTCGTTTAGGCCGCTCTTCATACTTACTACCGTAGGCCTTTATAAAACACTTAGTGTCTATATAATTGTAACTTCAATTAATAAATTATATATATATATATATATATATATATATATATATATATATATATATAATACTAAATTTTTTCATTTTAAATGCTTAAACAAGAGTCTCCGACTTCCGAAAAGTTGCATCCTTGAAACTACATTTTAAATTATACCATTTAGGACAAGAATAACAACCGATATTTTTCAGATCATTATCTTCGGTATCACTGTCCAAAATTAAATCATAGTTAACACGGTGTTCTTTAATTTTAGAAGTTAAAGGAAGATCGATTAGGTCATTGAATTTTTTTAGAATTTCCTTAAACGCGCCCTAGTGGTATTTTTCTCATCATCACTATCTGAGCTGCTTTTAAGGAACTCTTCTACTACACTGTTCTTCAGTTTCATTTTAAGAATACTCTCCTTTCTGCTTTTCTTCACAGCCGAAATGGTAGCAAGAAGAGAACCTTTCCGGGGACGTTTCTGAGCATTTGTTATGGATGTGGGATAAAATAATGTTTTTTAAATACATTACTACCTCCTCCTTGTGGACATTAAATTGTAATTTCCTGTAAGACAGTTATTACTTTTCCTTCATTTCTTTTTAAACCTTTTTCATTGGTATTCCTCAACTGCGTTTCATTTTTTGTCACATTTATAGAATTATATGTTTCAGTTTGATGTATGGGCGTTTTTTTTAAATTTCTATGGTATCTATGATAGCACACTTTTGTTATCAAAGTTGGTTTTGATTTATCCTTGGTTTCACTTATTTTCGTTTCATTAATCGTAGGTGTTTCTATTTCTTTCTTTTCAGTTTGGTTTCCATATATGTCATCTTTTGTTTTAGTTTCGTAGGTCTCTTTATTCTCGTTAACATCGCCGGTTGCAGACAATATCGTTTTTTCTACATTGTTCAATTTTCGGTTTCATTTATCACATCTGTTCCTAGTGGTGTATCTTTGGCATCTTTGGTTTCTGTTACATTTATCAAAACTCCTGCAATGACGTTATTTTTAGATTTCTGCGACATCCTTCATTTCAGGTATCGAAGTCTGGTAATGGTCTGTGTTGTTTTGGGTTTCAATATCATTTAGAAATATTTCTTTTTCAATATTATCTGTCGTTTCGTCCATTGGAATTGCAATTACTTCCACATCGTCCGTTTTATTTTCAAACGATTTAACCAGTGTTTGATTCATTTACTTTTACTATATCACTTGGATCTAATTCGAAGTCAAATGTAATTGGTATTTCGCCTACATCCATTTGAAGCATTCCATTTTTAACAGTTTCAGCAGTAGTAGCTGTTGGGTAGAAGTTTTATTTTTACTTTCGATATTTCTCCTGTAATCTCCGGTACGTTTATCTTTAAGATGGTTTTGTGAAACTGGTCCTTCGTTAAAGTAGGTTGGTTGTCTTTTTGTTGCAGTAGTTGTTCCATTTTGTTTTGTATACACTTTGTATAATCAATGGCTTCTGGATTAAATGGGTACAAACCATATTCCCTGAAATCATGCTATATTATTTGAAGTAATGATTCGTTGTCTAGTACAGTTTTTGGTAGCGGACAAAACGTACATTTGGTGAGAACACAATTTATATTTCGAGGCTGTGCTTACCATTGCCTAGCTGTTTTTTTCCAGTTAGTTTTCAGGGGTTTAAAAACATTCACATCAGCGGGTTGCATGATGTGAGTGGTATTAAGTAGAAGGGCATAGAGAATTATGATATGATCATAACAGAGTTGATTAAGTTCCATCGACAAACGTGATTTATGTCCATCAACTAGGAGTAATATTTGTCTTGCAACATTATTATCAGTTATCCATTTATCCAGTCTATTTGCATACTCGTAAAATGTATCACTCTTCATCCAACCACTTTCTGATCTTCCCAGGAACCAGTTTGAAGGAATGCTATCGACGATGTCTTTATTTGGCCTAACAAATGGAAAACTACCATAGGGGATACTGTTTTACCATCCGTTGAGAAGACAAGGAATACTGTTATTGTCTTCATTTCGCTTCCTTTTTTTACTTCATAAATGTTTTTGGAGGCAAAATTTTGCTGGATTTCGGACACATTGAGAAACTGGCCCCATCGCCATTAAAAATTCGGGAAGGATCCTCCAATATGTCTAAGGCTCCATTAATCACGAGATTATATTTGAGGTCACGGAACCATTTTGAAAGTGTTCAGAGGCGCCATCTAATTGCAGCCACATGTTTCGTCCTATAGCTAAAGGAACATTTTCCAAAAGACCTGGTAAATCGTAGTTTGTGAATCTATGGAACATTCGTCCATTCAAATGACCTATTCAAGATCCCAAAATTCCTTCACAAACATTAACACACCATCTGCGTTGATGATCAAGTGTACGAAACATATGAGGATTTTCGTTGGCATAATAGTGAAAATTATGCCTATTCACTAACCCTTTGTTATGGAATCTCGATTCATCCGAAATCAACACGATATCGAAAAAATGTTCTTCTATTTTATCCAAAACCGATAAATAGAAATTTACTCGCCGTTGAAAGTCTATTTCATAAAGTTCTTGCTGCATTTGAATATGATATGGTTGAAAATTATATTTGTTTATTATTCTGCGAATTCTACCTCTACTTATTCCCGTTTCTTGACATATTCTGCATTGGCTAATATTAGGATTTTCTACTAGAGACACAATTACAAGTTACATTTCCAGTTCTTCTAAATATTTCCAACAGTTGTTCTAATGAACGTTTGTCTAGATTCTTCCTATCTGAATATCTCTGAGCATAGATTCTGGACGCCAATAAACAATTTTGAAAACATTCTCCAATTATTAACCCATCAGTACTCGCGCTTTAAAAATAGAAGTATATATATTTTTGAAATATTTACCCTAGTAGGGTGTAATATGGTTTGAAACAAATAAAACAATAAATATTTGAACAACATTTTTATTTATTTAAACAAATTAAACTAAACTATTATTCTATAAACATTTTATTGAAAGCTATATTTTAATGTCTAACAAATCCAAACGCAAAAGAGATTAGACTAATGATAATAAATGTAGATAAACTTAATAAAAAATATAAACTAAGAAAAAACTAACTTAATTATTGTTTGCAAAATGATTTTCTTGACAATGTCTACACATTGCAGTTATGTGCTCTAAACACATAAAGGTATAATTTGAGCACAATCAATCAACCATGTCGACACCACCCTTGGTCCCGTTATATTCCGTTATTATGACTGACTTGTTACGATCACCTGTTTTAGGATCGATTTCATCTGAATGTAAATTTGACATGAATATATGACACCAGTGTGTAGTCTTGATTAAATCGAAACATGGAACTATATTCTGGATGCCCCAATGGGTTTGTAAATTGTAAAGGAAGCTCCCTTTTATTTTTTCTTATAGTCCCAATAACAGTGATTTTATATTATTTAAGAAGGGTTTTTACAAGTGGCACTGACGTAAACCAGTTATTTATCGTTAGGTTTCTACCACTATTTTTTATATTAGTGGCAAGTCTATATACCACGTCTGAAGGAGAGTTTAAAACTATAAAAGGACCTTCCGGTTGACTTCCCACATAAACTTCCAGTTTACTTGTATAGAACATTTTTGCATCTGACAAGACAATATTTTGATACCGTATTTGGTAGGTTTCGATGGAATATACCTCCGGAAATTGCATTTACCCCGAAATCCAGGGAGCATCTCATCATTGGTTACAAATTCTGACATATGGTAGCCACTCTTACAATTTGCAACAAATAAATTAAAAATCTCGCGAATAGCTGCAAGTTTATTCAACTTCACATGGTCCGGACGAGTATTTTTGTCATTAAACCTAATATATCTGGCTAGGAATCTGAATCTTTGTAACGACATCGTTAACCGAAATATTTCAACACTATATCCGTCACTTCTCCATAAATCTTCAGTATTTAACCTAAAATACAATAAAACAACTTCTGTTAGATTGTAAAGTTTTACGCAAAAAAACAAAATAAAATTATGTTGAAAAACAGATAGATAGATAAGCATGTATTTCAATATATACACACCTATTTGCCTTACAGATCCGCGCCGTGTATAATCCTATGAATGCTTTCAGTTCTATCGGGTTTGTTGAATTAGCATCTCTAGCACGAGAAAATTTTTGTTTTATTGAGTCGATATACAAATTTGTGTTTCGGACAATTAAATTTATAATATCGTCATTAATAAAGTGGCTCCAAATTTCCTGGGTATTTTTCAATACCTTAGTTACTTGAGTAGGCCCCGGTAACCGTTTTATTTTATTTTCTTGTCTTGTCCTAACAGATCGTAATGTTTTTTCCAATATGTTTTTTTATCTTTACCTAAAAAAAAAAGCTTATTAGAAAAATAGCCCAAAATCAATAAAATACTACTTAATTACATACCGACAAAAGACAAACAGGAACTATTTAAATTTTCGAACTCTTCGTGCACGTCAGCATCACCATTATCCTCTTTACTATTACTGTTTTCCTTCTGAATCTCTAGATGATCGGGCTCACAGTCAGATTGTTCATCATCTGGGTTACCGTCTAAAGAGACATCGGGATGGCGGTCTTCCTGCTCTTTTAAAAGTGTATTAAGATGTGCTTAATCCTTTTCGTAAGAACACATATTGCACCTTCATAAAAGTTTTGTTTGTCTAAAAATAAGATTGATTGAGAAAGGTGTGTCATACGAAATAAATGCAAAAGTAGAAGATTTGCAAAACCAAAAAATTATGCAATTCTAACTTTTGAGACAAAAAATAATATATTATATGGAAAATTGGGTACTCATTTGATGTACCCTGTATAGTGTCACCAAATCTAGCAGTTACTAAATTAGACAGTCGTCTACTAATCAGAGGATTGGGGACGTGAAAAATGTTAAAGTGCACTAATTTTGTTTGCAAATGAGAGGCTTTTTAAGAATGTGAAGAGTGCTCACACATAAGCCGTCCGGTTCACAAAAATTATGGGCGAAAAGAAAAAAAGGTTTTTGTCCAATATCTTCCAAAATATTGGAGATAGAAAAATATTGTTTTACTAAAAATGTAAGGCAATGTGTATAGTTTTTGCTATAAATTAATTTAAAGTCATCATTGATTTTCCTCTCTGTATTTTCGGATCAAGATAAAAATTCTTCAATTTATTAGCAAGCATACATCTTCTTAATGTTGAGTTCGGGTAAATATGACCTGTTTTTGTTATCATTTACGCTGTAATGACTTTGCCTTGTCTTGAACGAAGCAATGTGCGGTATAATACACTCAAACGTATCAGTGTTCATTTTTTTGTCATTTTTTCCTCCACGTTTGTCTTTTGGCGCAACATCAAACTTTCATAAAGACCTCCATAGTTATTCAACTTTACTTTTAGAAATTCCATGTACTGCCTTAAAAAAATTGCACATACTTCTACTTCCTTAACAGTGTTATCTGTTTTAATAATAATTTATTTTGAAAAAAACAGAAAAAGACATTCTTACCTGATACTTGTAACTACTATCATGATACTTCGCTGAATTTTCCGGTGCCCTTGATCTTCGCGATTGCATTGTAGTAACTTGTATAAGAGAACACAAATAAGAATTTTGGTTATTGTTTGACTCCAGAGAGTTAAATTAGTTCATTCAGGCTGGCTGGTCTATTATTCGGATTCACTTTTTCCACACATTTCAGTCTCTTACACTCGCAGAATCTTCCAAATGCATGTGATTGTAAACGTAGTTTTGTTAAAGATCCATGCGATCCGAATCAAAACAATTTACGACCCGGATCTCAAATCCTTCAACGCGCCAGTCACGACCCTCGACAATGTCGGAACTTGGAACTTTCCGAGTTGCACAGATCACAGCGATAATTAAACGGTAATTGTTGGATGGATCATGATATTCATGGGAGTGACTGTGTGCTGTTAAAGTATAATATGATCAATATAAGACTTTTTCAATATCAATAGATGCGTCTGCTTAGATTTGAAAACTATGCAAATGCAAAAAAGCACAATACCAATTAAAATATATTTCATCATAGTATAGTTTTATGCAATTAAGATTATTAATTATTTTATTAAATTTGCAAATGGCAATTTTGTAAAATTGAAAAATATTTTTTGAGGGTAGAAAAGAAAAAATTTACAGTAAATATCAGTATAAAAGAATTTATTGTAGTAATATATGTATTTATAATAAACTTAAATAAAAACAATAACTCTGAAAAACCTACGAAAAATAATTGTCTTACACATAGTCTTAGAGATATGGATCACTTAATTATTAGAAATTTGAATTCAATACAATTTGACTAACGGTTTTACTTTTTAAGCGACTTCTCCTTTTTTTAAGCAATTTGCCCCGCTTTGAAAAATATTCTTTCGCAAGGTACCGATGTTGGGGTAATATAAAGTCGTTTCTTAGCCAAATCATACAATCTGGGATATACGTCCTTCCTTTGTTCCCACCGCCACCGTGTCTACTCAAAATAGGTTCAGACATATATTATATATAGCCACTTCAATTAAACTTGCTGCTGTGGGATTTGAAAGTGATTGTGATTTTTTCTATTGTTTTATCGAAGTTCTTCCATAAGCTACTGTTCTCTTTCTTAGATATATTTTTTCTGTTATCTGGCTTTTTGCAATAATTGTAGAGAATGGTGCTACTGGCCTTAACTAGGACTTTCTTTTTTAGGCTTTTGTCCTAGTGCAGAAGCAGCAGTATTATTATCTGGAAATCCAAAGTTTTTGAATCTTGGGTCTAGTAGTGTAGCTTGGCAAACTAGGTTATTTTTTCTAATTTCTTGAATCTGTCATTAATTTGGTCTAAACACACAACGATCGTTTTTTTCTATTTCGACACTTATTGTCTTCCATTGAAAATTTAAAAAGAGCTTATTCAAAGCTGCGATAAAAAGATACAATTTGGAAAGTGTGATATTTTTTTCTGCACTGATTTATATTGTAGTGTCATCGAATTGGTTCTTTACGGCCTGCAAATCACCTTACATATCCCAAGTCGAATTCCATCTAGTACATACATCCATTTTTAATTTAAGAATGGGCAAGCCCATTTACTCCTGTACTTGATTAAATTTAGAAAGAGCGTGCGAACTTCTCTTAAAATGTTCTACCGTTCTTCTTACTTTAACTAAGACAGAGTCAATATCTTCTTCTTTTAAACCCTTCTGCACCATTAAATTTAAAGTATGGGCAAAAAAAGCCAGGTGACGTCAAGTGCAGTTTCGGATCGCAGCAACAATATCGAAAGGATTATCATTTACTACACATGATATTTTGTTAGCAATATTCCAATCTTCAAAAACTTTTCTTAAAAATTGGCTTAAATTTTTCGAGGAATGTCGATCGTCGTATTCTATACACGCCAACACATTAGATTGCAGCTTGCTGTCATGAATCCAATGCATCGTTACTGCGATGTAATTTTCATTTACTAGAGATGTCCAACTATCTGTCGTTATAGAGACAGCAGTTGCAGGGGAAATTTTTGCAAGGGTTGTTAGGGTCTTTCGATAGGGTAGTTTATAACGAGGACATAGCACAAATACACATTTTTTAAACTCGCCACCTTCGACTAGCGACAAAGAATGAAATTCTTTGTCAATCATACGGATTAATTGCTGATCGAACGGTTTGGATTTATGAACTGCTAGGGGTTTTGTAATGATAAGGACATTGTCGATGTTGCCCTGTTGCTTATTTTTTCTGAACGTTGTAGGGACATTAGATTTCAGAAGGGCAGTATCATCATTTGAATTATCACTTTTTGAACACGACAGCATAGATTCTGTGGTAATTCCTTCAACAACTTAGTCCTTTACCGATGTACTTTGGTTGCTCCTGTGGTCATTTCTTTCTTGTTTTCGATAAACTTTCGTTCCTAAAAATAAATATGATTAGTATTCTAAAAAATATTTTACACTTTTGATTAAAAAAAATTGCCTGGATGCGCTGTTCGTAAATGCCTGGATAAATTTCCTGTAGTCCCACAAAAAACTTATTTTCTAAGAACAGTTTTATTATTTTCAACTTCGTCGAAGTGATTCCAGAGTTCACTGCTTTTTCTGCTAGCCATATTATATTTATTGTAAGCAATCCTATACTTTCAACTCTTAAACTCGATACGTCTAAACAGACTTCCGGGAAATTACAGAATTACCGTGTGTTTTTAAGGTTAGCTGTAGTAGGCCGCGGTTGTAGCAAGCAAAAGATAACAAAAAACAAGCAAAATCTCATTTAATGATAGGCAACCCACTTCACACCACAAATGTTGGTGTGAAATGGGTTGCCTACCATCAAATGCACAAATCTTTGATCGGGTTAAGGATTGATTTTGAACTGACGCATAGACGGATAAGTTAAGATCTGAACGATCCGATATCCGGGTCATTGATCTAGATCATGACGGTGATCGGGATCCAAGGATCTGTATCACTGAAACGACCCAAATTACCCATTTCTAGTTTTTGTGCTACAACGTGGTACTTTTCACAAATACTACTAGAGAAAAATTACAACATTGTTATTATTATTACATTTAACCCTTTCCACTCCAGCCGCATTTTCCTATATAAAAACAGTATGGACTCTAGACACTTGTTAAGAAATGTATTTACATGATATTAGCTCTAAAAACATTAAAACAAAATGGCGCCATGCAGTTAAAAATTCGTGCTATACCAGGATATCCAGCGTTTGGATATTGGTATACCAGGATATCCGCCGTATGGATATCAAGAATAATGTGTAGGGTTTGACTTAGGTATGGAATGTTGTGATGTAAATAAACAAACAACGAAAAACAGTTTTTTTTAAATATTTATTCAGAACATACAATAATAATAAGAATAAAACAAAAGTTCTTATAAATATAAAATGACAAAAATAATCTAATTGTGAAACTGTTGAAAATGTTCCAAACTACATAATCCCGGTTTTTCTGGACACTGAAGGCACATATTCCTTGTTAATTTTCGAATGCCTTGTCTGTGACATACAGCACATACTTTTCTCAGTGCTCTCTTTTTCTCACCCTTAGGCAAATGGGCCATAACATGCTCAAGTTTAGGCCAGCAAGCCTTGGAAGTGGATGGTTTTGATTTACTTGTAGAAACCATATTTTGAAAACCTTCACTATATTTCAACAAAATTCCATTGCAGACTAATTTTATATATTCGTACATAGTAATAGGTGTACCCTCATTGGCGTGAATGTATAGTACTCTTGAATTCAGGAGCATGTGAAGTACGAGCTGCAAGGAGAGTTTTGTAAACCAAGTATAATTTTTGCGAATAGAGTTATAAGGTTCTAAGTCCTGATCAATGGCATCCACGGAGCCCATATTTTGATTGTAGAAGTCAATGTGCTCGGGCTTTTTGTAATTGAGTTGCTTGGCACCCGATACGTGACGAGTTTTTTCACGAAAACCCGCTGTGTGTTTGCTTGTTAAAAGGTATACATCCTTTTTATTTCTAAATCTCACTATTAGCTGCATATCTTTACGAATAAAACAAGCCTGATATTGTTCCAGTGGTAAATCTGTCAACTGCCTGGGAACTCCACGATTAGATCTTATTGTTCCTGTTACAAATGTGTTTTGAGAAAGCAGAAATTCCGATAGTCTTACGGATGTATACCAGTTGTCTAGTATAATCTCCCTTCCACTGTTTAGTAAATTTTGTGCTAAATGTACCACTATTCGTTCGGATACTGAAAGATTTTCGGTACCCGGAATATGGGATACGTCAAATGTATCTTTTCCAACGTACACACAAAAATTTCATGTGTAGCCTCGTAAATTAGGGGCACTTGGGCATAATGCAAACATTTTTATGCCAAATCTGCTCCTTTTCGACTTTATGTATTGGCGGAAGTGCAACCTTCCTTTATACAGAACAAGGTGCTCGTCGATGGCAAAAACAGGGCCTGGGTCAACCAGATTCATGCAATTGTCTTTTAGCATTGCCATAAAAACGCCAATTCTTGTCAGAGGTTGATTGCGTTTCACCGCTTCCGGAGGGCCAAATCGTATAAACTTCAGAATGGAAAGGTATCTATACCGGCTCATTACATCCTTATGAAAAACTTTTGGCCCTGAACACAAAATATTAGTACTCCAATAATCTGTTATACGGGGTAATTTTACCAATCCTGTTAGGATGTGAAGAGTAAGGAACACATATAATTCACATTTTTCAAGTTTACGCCACTGGACGCCAAAAACGGTCAAAGCGTTATTGTCTTGAAAATGTTTTTCGGCTCTTTTATTGGTCCACTCACATAGTTTATCTACAATTTTCGGAGTTATGAAACACTCAAAACATTTAACAGGATCTCTGCAATCTTGAAAATCTATCGCGGGATGGAAGTCAAAATCACTTGAAAAGTTAGGAACGGGTCTAGGCAATTGATCAGCGAAAGGGTCCGCCAAAATTTGCCAGTCATCTATAACAACATTTTCAATTTCCTCGTCCTCGTCAGTTTCTGAGAAGGTCTCATCACTATCGCTTCCCATGGAAGCGTCACTTAAGTGATATTCTGGATCATCGCTATCATCAGAAGAATACAAAGAAGCCATAGCGCTAAAAATTATTTACATGCAAAACAAAACCAAACAAATATATCTAAAACTTACCGAGAGTTAACACAACAGTCAAAACTAACCTCTAGTGTATACAAATGACGCCTAGAACATGTATATTCACGTAATTTTGCCGAAACAGTCCGTACGACTCCCTACCAGAACAACTAAGCGAGCACTGATCGAAGATCGAAGGTTGCACGTAGATATCCCCACCTTACCACCACCACAGTAGTGGAAGGAAGGTTTATTTCTAATACCAGTCTTGACAGTCTTATAGTGAGTGCCTTACCATGAAGTTTTGATATCATATTAGAACGTATGGTGCAATATCCACCATATGGATATCGCGGTACTGGGAAGCTAAACTCAGAATATCCATATGCTGGATATCTGGAGTGGAAGGGGTTAAGAGGAAATAACCAGTTTTGACTGAACATTCCCGGTTTTGTTACATTTTAGGTTGGACACTTCTCGTCTCTCCCTATATAGCATTTGAAAATAATGATGTAATGTAATTCATTTTGCCAACTGATGACGCCACTACTGCCTTTTTAATCGAAAATTGACATTCTCTGTTTTCACCTGTTACCCTTCAAATATGGATCTTAACTAAGATATACTTGGAGTATTCATCCAGTAGAGAAACTAAACTGTGAAATAAAAAAGCTGAAATTTTGTTGTTGGTGTGTCTGAGCGTTTTTTAAAATATTACCTTTTTTAAAATTAATTAAAAATTCTGAACTAGAAATAATTTCGTTAAAGGTTTAGGTGTAGAGCTGTTGTAAGGAGATAACCATCATATAAAGAATGAAAAAATACAATAGAAAACTAATAAAAAATCTTTATTTGTGACAACTTATTATAATTTTCAAAAATCCTTATATTAAGAATAAATTAAAACCAAACTCTAAAAATATACGTATTTCAGTAAATACGTAACTCAATTTGTATTACATAAGTGAGTTTTAACAAAAATAATGAGGTCCCCCTCAAAAAAAAGTAAAAGCAACACTAAAAAGTTATTAATAGTATTACTTAATAAGATTTGATAAACCTGTCAAGTCAGTAGCAAAATAAATCATGTTAAGCATACCTTGCTGACTTGATTTTTAAGTTTTTAAGGTTCAGACAGTTTACGAACTACCTCAGATTGTTTTATGTAGGACTGTATAAAAAAATTTCATAATCTGGCTGTTCTTTTTAAAAAATGACCTCATAGCCGTAATTATCAGCTTTATCGATTTTTGCAACGTAAAGCCTAAAAGTTCAGAAACTTTAATTACTGTATAATCTCCAGGATGCAACACACTAGCGTTTATTTTTTCTTCATTGTTAGATGTTATCAGTAGATGAGTTATTGTTTTTCTGTTTCTTTTCTTTCTTGCTCTTTTCATTTTTTCTTGTAGCTTTCGATTCTTTTTCTATACATTCTGCTGTTTTTGATCCTCCTCGCGTTTCGTTTTTTTTTAATATTCTGCTCATATATGATTTCGCAATTAGTTACCAGTCTTTTACGTTTATCTTCTGGGATAATTTGTGTGTCTTTTTAAATATTCCCAATAATATATCTTAAAAAAAATTTTCTTTTTGAAACATCTGTTGCTGTTTATCTTGAAGTTGGTTGATGGTCGCTGGATATCAGGTTATCACACACAAAAACACAACGACTTTGTTTCACTAGCATTTATTTAAGCTATTAAATGCTTCGAACATAATATGAATATGTAAAATAATATTGGAACTGCAAGGATTATTAGCTTATGTATTTATATTTAACGAAACCGTTCATAGTTTAAGACTCCTATTCCTAAAACAGCCTCGAGAATTAAATAAACAAATTTACTGTACTGGCGCGGAGTCCCTTTAGTTGGATCTGAGAAGACTGGTTTTTTATTTGAGTCGCTGGAAGTTGTGAAGTTAAAAATGTTCTCACGGCACTACAGTTGTTTGGTGAGCCATATTGACATATAAGAGATATTGAGGATTTGAATAATGAACGGGCCAGTGGCGCAGTGAGGCAAACTGTTCAATTTTAATAAGTAAAACCCAAACGTGCCGCCCCCTTTGAAAGATTATCTTTCAACAAAGACAAGAAACTTAAATAAAATCCTCACATCTATATCCCTCAATCTCTAAAAAAAATTGAAATCTTGTTCTTATATCCTTAACTACAAATATGAGTTGCTTATCACATACCTTAAATACGAATTAAACTAAACATCGTTCTTGTCAATAGGCAAAACGCATAATTGAGAGATTGCTCTTTTAAAAATACCGTTAGAGGTTCTCCCCTCCCCTTTTTACCCGTACCTCTTATTTTGCCCAAAAATATCAGGCAGGTATTATGATTTAAATCTTCCTACCCAAAACTTCATCAAAGAACATATTAGTTAATTATTACGAGAAATTATTATTTTTTACAAATTAACCCCCCATTTTACCCCCTTCTCCTCAACCGATTTTACTCACTAACAATCCGAACCATTCTCATATAGATTTCTACTTATGTACCATTTCAAGTCGATAGCCCAATTTCTTCGGAAGTTATCGAGAAAACTAGCAGACAGACCCACAGACAGAAATTTTTTTCCGCCAAATTTAGGTTTTTACACGTTTTGAGTCATTTTAAGAAATTTTTTTGCCGATACTATACTTCCCCATCTTTAGGAGATATGGAAGTAAAAGATTCTATGTTGTTTAACAAAGCTTACCTTTTCTTGTTCCTACTGACGTCTTTTTCTTTTTCCTCTCTCTTCTATAAGTTGCGAGCATGCTTATAATTTTTTTCTTACAGGCTTCATCGGTTTTGCCTAAAGAAATGGCGATTTTCTTCCACGCATCTACTTTTTTAGGCTTTTTGAAATAATTAAGGTCTTTAAGATTCCACAAAAAGTATGCACTTTGTACAAATTAACTAATTAGAGTAAAACGTCCTCGGGCCACGTGGACTCCATACTCAAGGATCGCACAAGTCACAACGCTGTCCAAGCTACAACTGCGAACCTCTTTGTGTTCGCTGTAAAAACCGACAGGATGTGGTTCGCGGTGATCATGACGTGAGCGGCTCGCGAGGGGCTCGCGGGAGCCGTACAAATATGGCAAAACTGCGCTTGTTGCAGGCTCCGCTTTGCTCGGTTCGCGTTAAGGTCGCCATATGTGTACCCACCTTAAAACAACCTTAAGAATTAAATAAACAAATTTACTGTACTGGCGCGGAGTCCCTTCGGTTGATCTAAAAAGACTGGTTTTTTATTTGAGTCGCTGGAAGTTGTGAAGTTAAAATTGTTCGCACGGCACTACGGTTGTTTGGTGAGACAGAGATATTGAGGATTTGAATTATGAACGGGCCAGTGGCGCAGAGAGGCAAAGTGTTCAATTTTAATAAGTAAAACCCAAACAGCATCCAAGGCAGATTTAGATGTACTCGGTTGCTCATTTTTATAGTTGGTGTTTTGCAATACACTAGTCTTAGATGTATTAACTGGTTTACATGGTTCTCTGTATTTTCCGGCTCACACAAATCAAGGTATTTGGAGAAAATTATTAATTTTGTTGAAATATAGGTGAAGTTGAATGTATACTCATTTGTTAATCTTTTGTTGTTTTCACATTAGGGGTTTCAAGGATAGGATTTGAAAAATGAATTCTGATTCTGAATTTAAATTAAGCTGTAGATTTTTATCGTTTGTATATCGTTTCAAATCTCCAGGCTTAAAAATTGTAGAGCTTTCATATTTGGCCCTCGTTTCTCAAAATCATAAATTCTCGTTGCCTTAAATCCATTTATGATGCTTGTTTCTAGAATTTCACCAACAATTTTTGTGAGTATAGATGTGAACTCGACTTTGAGTTATACATTTTTAAGTTAGTACTTTCTTCAATAGTTATATCTAAATTTTTAAGTTTATTAATAAAATCGTTTCAATTCTTTTCAATTTTAGTGGTGATTTTACTATTAATTTTTTTGTAAAGTTCTTTCACATATAATTAGCGTAATCACTATTTAGTAAAATACAGTTAATTTAGTAAAAAATGGTATTACAAAAAGATGGAATTTAATTGAAAATAACTGTAATATTGCTCAAAATGTATTTTTAGGAGTCATTGAATCTATTTTTAATACTAACATTTTTTATTTGAAAATAAATAATATAAACAAATACTCGGAATACCAATGGATCTTCTGTCTTCCCAATTATTGTTCAATATGTAATGGAAGATTTACGGGACCACTGCATATCTGTAATAAGTTTTGACATTTCTTTAAAAAAAAATGTTGATGATATTTTGTTGTTGTGTGTGTGTGTGTATTAACGATTATAATCCAAATTGACAATTTACATTAGAGAAAGAAACTAACGAAAGTCTTCTATTTTTAGATAAAAATGTCATAAAAGTTGAAAAAATAAGTTAATTACAGATTGGTGCATCAAACCTTCCAGTTCGGTAGATATATTAATTATAAGTCATATCATACTAACAAAATAAAAATTAATCTTAACTTTAACAAATATAATTGAAAAATGTATACATCGAAAATTAAAGCAAACAAATTTCAGAATCCTTTCTTACTAGATAGCTGATACCCAATTAAACTTATTAAAAAGATATACAACACTAGAAGTAATAATATCCTAAAAGAAAACAATCATGAAAGGAATCATATAAATACTAATAATGACTTGCTTTTTAGTTCAATTCCCTATATTAAAAATTTGAGTTTTAAGATTATTAAAATTTTTAAAACATTCCATTCCTTGTCCGAATTGCGATAAAAAATACATTGCTCCAACAAAACAAAGATTATGTAAAAGAATTGCATTACAAAAAGTGATACAAGACTTAATAAACGGTCTTGTGCTCTTTCAGTACATAATATGAATACGGGAAACACAATGCAATTTTAACTTAACAAATATTTTACAAACTGAACAGAATCAGTAGCAAAAGGCTTTTTTTTTAGAAATGACTGAAATACATAAAGCAAAGCTCAGAATGAACAAAAAACCGATATTGAAAACTTAAGTTCTCTTTATTCTTATATTTAAAATTTAGACGACGAAAAGTTGCTTGAAAATCATAAAAAATATATCTAATGTTTTGTTTCATATACTGTATAACGTATTATGTAGTTTTAAAATAATTCTGATGATAATATATATATATATATATATATATATATATATATATATATATATATATATAAATCAAAAGTAGAAAATATCTAACGTGGGAGAACTAGTATATAGTAGAAAATTGATTCCTTGGGATGACCGCTAAAGCAATAAAATTTGGCTAACCATAGACACGTGTTTCTGACTTAAGGTCTTCATCACTACAGTCAACTAGTTGAAACACGAGTACAACTAGCGCCAAAATGAATATACCAAACAATACTAGAGTCTCCAACAGGAACAAAATTGTCATTTGTGGTTACCAAGAGAATATCCAAATATTCGCCGGACTTGATACTCTATTTACCACGGAGCAGCATATAGCCACCTGTGGCGAAACTCATAACCAAAGAGTAGTAAATCAAAATTAGAAAATATATAACGCAGTAAGAACTAGTATATAGTAGAAAATTTGTTTTACCACTTTTGGGTTATGAGTTTAGTCACAGGTGGCTATACCCTGCTCTGTGGTAAATAGAGTATTAAGTCCGGCGAAGAATTCGGATGTTCTCTTGGTAATCATAAATGTCGGTTTTGCTCCTGTTGGTGACTCTGGTATTGTTTTGTGTATTCATTTTGGCGCTAGTTATACTCGTCTTCAGTGGCGACTATTCAGGTGAAGTAGGTGAAGTGCTACTTTACCAGGAAAAATAAACAAGCAAACATCTAACTATATTTATTATATATCTCTTAAAATTTAAGTTTTTACATTCATTTATTCACCTAATTGGCAAAAAATAAACTGTACATCTCGAATAAATATTTTACTTGACCGTTGGCGGCATGTTTTTTTAACACTTTCAATCGAACTTTACTATAACAACTATAGCATTTAGCGATTTTCCTATTACGTTGCCATGACAACGCGTTCGCGATGACGTCGAGCGCGTGGAAGAATAATGTTAACCAGCGCCATACAACGCTCTCGGTGAATTGCTAACGCAGTACACTACACCCACGTGTCGTTCAGTTTGGGGTGGTTGTTTGCTTGACTATTTTGTGTTATATTTATTTATGGTGTTGTTACAACTTTATTTGTGTCGGGTTTATTAATTTACATTATTGATGAATCCGATCACGGATGTGGTTTGCGTTTTGTTGGAAACTCCATTTAATCGATGGAAGGAACAAGATCAGAGTTTTAATCGTCATTCTGGTTGTCGGCGTACAAATGGTTATGTAGTAGTCAAATATTACAAAAAATGTTTTACTGGCCTTGTTTACTAGTTTCCAATAAATATTCAGTGTGGAAGAAGGAAGGATTTGCAGGTATGTTAAATATATGAATGTTTTTACATAAACATGAAGACTCGGCAGAGCATTTAAAATGCGAATTAATTCTAAAAACATTTGTAAAAAATCAGAGCACTACAGCTGACACTTTAAACGAAAATGCTAAACTATATAAAATACATTTTAACGAAAACGTCCGATTAAATAGACTATTTATGTGCTTGGTAATTGACGCAGTTTTTGTACCTTGTAAAACAAGAGTTAGTCTTTCGCGGCCATGATGAGAGCAAGTAGGGGGAATTCTAAAAAGCTTTTAGGTTTATTAATATCGAGAAGTTCCCAAGAACTAAAAGATCATCACGAAAAAATTAAAAATGTTTTTACCGGTGACTCGAAAACTATTTAAAACGAAATAATTGAATCCATTTCTGATTATTTAAATGATCATGTAAAACATGAAATAATGAACACAGAATTTTTTTCTGTGCAAGTGGATGACACCACTGATATTACGCAAACCTCCCGGTGCTCCATAATTTTAAGATACGTTAATTCAGAAGGTTCAGTAGTCGAGTTTGTAATGTCAGCTCCGATAGAACGTCGAATTTATATTTTCTATTGGATCAAATTTTGGACCAATTTGACTATAAATATAAATTAATATGGCAATGTTACGATGGCGCAAGTGTGATATAAGGCCATCTAAAAGGCCTTCAAAAAAAAAGAAAAAGCGCCGCAGACTGTATTTGCCGCAAAGTTTAAAAATACTTCTAAATCTCGAATTTTTTTTGCAAGCGTAGTTCCCTTAGTTTTCCCTCATTTTTTCATCACTCAGCCAAACGAACGTACGCTCTTACATCTGCATCTACGAGGCGTATACCAACAATTACAGAAACTCGTTCCTCTTTAAATTCGAAGTTAGTAAATGTGATTGTTCAAGACTGGAATAAATTAAAAGACGTCTTTGAATTTATTACAAACTGTGACAAATCTGATAAAAATCAATCCGGCTTGCGAAAGGATTTTTAGGTGAGATGAACGATTTCGAATTCACGTTTCTGGCATTAGTGTTTAATAACATTCTCTCAATCACGGACATACTATTTGCGTTCTTCAAAAAAAATCGCTTGACATTCATTTTTGCATATCCAATATTAAACGCTGTCGTGAGGCGCTCTGTAAAAAAAGAAATGAACATTTTTTTAATACCATATTTGATAAAGCAAATTCTATTACAGAAATAAATCGTTACAAACGTAAGCTTGCTGAGCTTTCACCTGAAAAAATATTTTATGAAAATGACACTAAGCTTTCAAGACTGTGAAAAACTTACATTTTTATGTTTGGTAGATTCTGCTAATTTTTCTTAATATAGTTTAAATTTTTCGACTGACCCGTTTGATAATTTGTTACAGTTATATGGGGAAATATTTTCAAAAAGTCAACGACTTAAAAATGAGCCTAGTTTTATTTTTGCCAATGACAGTAATTGGAATATATCGCTGCAAGAACAAGTGAAAAATGAAAATAAAGATATTTTAACCAAAGCATATAAAATGTTTTCCCTTATTTTGACAATACCGTCGACAAGTGCTTCAGTGAAAAGAAGTTTTTCTTGCTTCAAACGTGTAAAAACTTAGAAGAAGAAATACAATATCTCAAAAAAGACTTACGTCTCTAGGCAATATTTCAATTCAAAAGGAATTTCTGGAGAAGATTAGTACAACTCATCGCTTTTTTGAGGATGTTATAAATAAATTTGCTGCTATGAAGGATAGGAGAATTGATTTAGTATACAAAATTTAGGTAAGTCGTAAAAAAATATTCTACCCCTTCCACATATAAAAAAAATTCTGGAAAAAAAATTATTGCGATATTTTCTTGCTTCATTTGCACTTCACTTACTTTTTCACCCGCGGGCTGCCAGTGCTCGTCTTTCAACTAGTTGACTGTACTGATGAAGACCTTAGGTCAGAAACACGTGTCTATGGTTAGCCAAGATTCATTGCTTTAGCGGTCATCCCAAAGAATCCATTTTCTACTATATATATATATATATATATATATATATATATATATATATATATATATATATATATATATATATATATATATATATATATATATATATATATATATATAATGATATGATTTACAAAAAAAAAACGAATCAATCAGCCACTAATGTCACTATGAATAAATATCTGAATCCAATTTATATACCCCCACTATCTATTTTTGTACAATCTCGTTGGCTATGCTTATGTGCAATTATTCTCTGGAAATTCTTCTTTTATGGCTAAACAGGCATTTAGGTTCAAACTATAAGATCTATGTATAATAAATTACTAACCTTGCATAGAAGTGTAACGCGGTTACTTAATTTTACTATTAAATTATATTTAACCAAATGCGAATAATGCAGTTTATATTTGTTCATATTTCTATCCACCAGGTCTACAGGCAAATATATCATTTAACAACGTTGATTTGACTAGAAAATAGTAAATATATATTTTTTCTCCCTATTATTAATTAAATTGTAATACAATATAACTGATAGCGAGTTATTTACGGCACTTTGTTTGAAAAGCCTCTGGAGGCAAAATTACATTCTAACTTTAGACGCTAGTCCATTTTGCGTGTATTGTATTTAAACGAAACTGTGAAATTTTGGACTTAGTACACTATGGTATAAATACAAAAAATGTGTTGTTTTTCATTTTCCTTGATGAATGAAGAAACTTCTGGTTAATTGGGTAAAACCAGTATGTAAAGAACTTTAATCGGAACTAGTAGTTCCAGTAAAAAGAGAAATCTGAACATTTAATCAAAATTCAGTGTTCAGATCTCGTGGAGTAAAGATCTCTGAAGATGCCTCGTGCAATTGAAGGCGAAACGTCGGACAGTAAATCCAATTTGACACGGTCTAATCCCAAGAACTATGATTTCTTACATTCACTTTGGGGCTAACAAATCGTCGCATGATGCCAATGAAAGCAAAAAGTACATATTTTCCGACGGTACGTCTTCTTAGTAGGGAAATAAAAACAATATTTACTTTGACATCAAAAATAGAGAAATCCAATTCCCAAATTGTACAGTTTTTCGGGTCATGGAAAAGGATCAGTGGATGGTATGGCAGAAACAGTCAAACGTGTTGCTGATAGCTGTGTTCTGAGAGGTGGGGATATTACTTGTGCCAAAGATTTTATAAAATTAGTACAGCCTGAATTAAGAAAAAAATATTTGTTTGAAACCTCTAAAGAAATTTTAACAGAAAAAGAAAAGTTTAACAGCAACGACAAACATCAAAAAATGTTCACCAGTGCATCAAATAGCATAGGTTACTAGATTATTAGGATACGAATTTTGTCTATTTAACATGGAGTACAGTCATATTCCTGTTGACAAATAACCTACTATATTGACAGAAAACGTCAAATGGTTCAGGTCCTGAGCGTATCTTTTTTTTTCATTTAACAGAGATCAAATTTTACATACTCATATTTTCTTAGCTATACTACAGAATGTTTCCATTTCTTCAAGCTTAGAAAATATCGTATTGGGACCTAAGTTGCCGTTGTTTATGATTAACAGTGGTATCCAGGTAAGATTTTTTGTTCACTGCACTATATAATCGAAACTTTTAGGAATCATTAATGAAGTTGACCAAGATCAACTTTAAATTTAAATTAAATTTCCACAGAGAAAAGGCAGTAGCTACCGATGGCCAATAAGAAATGATATTCAAATTTAAAGATATCTTGTATATGTTAGAACGAAACAGTGTTTCCACAATCAGAAAAAGTTTGTTTTTAATTCCCGAAGAGGAAACAATTACTGCCTGTTAAAAAGCACTCAGTTTTAAAATTATTATTAAATATGTATGGTTTTTCTTTTTGTTTAACACAATAATATGTTTTTACACTGACCGGACGAAAAACGGGCACTTTAAAATTTTGATGAATTTTAAAGTTCAATAAGGTACCTGCGGCAAATAAGGCCGATCTAAGACAATAATAATAATAATTTGCATTAAAACGAAATTAAAAAAATAAAATTTATTGAACAATAAACTGTACATAATAATCTACTAAACCTAAAAACTTAAAAGTGATTCAAGTTTAAGTTTGCCAAAAAACAACTTAAAAAAAACTACAAATGGGCTTTATTTCTTTCGGTCGCAATAATAAAGCCCATAGGTTTGAAATGTACTAAAGTGTTAATATTAGGTAACTTACTAAAGGAAAATATGTTTTTTAGTTATAAAAGGTTGTTTTATAGATAGGTAGGTACATTAATTATTTTTGCGGTCACATGTAGTACAGAAGTAGTCTTCGTCATCCAAAGGTGTATAACCTAGACAGTCTTCATGTGGTCATGTATTACAGGAAATACAGCGTCTCATATCGCGTTCAGAAATTTTCTGGCATACTGGACAATACCATGATTCTACTTGTACCGTATTCTGCGCAGTAGACGTACTTGACTGAGCTTGAGCGGTAGGTTGAAACAGATTCTTGGTGACCCTTTGGGCTTTGTAATGTAGAGCCTTGCTTCGTGGGGCTTTTTCGCCTTTTTTTTGTACGAGATCAGGAGTGTCCATCAATTCTTGAAAAGAGTTATGAAGGTTTCCTTTCTCTTTTTTTAAATGTTTCAGTCGCAGTCGTCTTTGTAATTCAGCCAAAGAACATTCATCGTCGCTTTCTTGTGCAAGAGTACTTGGGGCGAACGCACCTAAAGGCATGACGGTTGGATCGAACGGATATAATCCAGTAGCTCGAAATCCGGTCACTATATTTTCATGAGTCATACAGCGCCTTTGTCAACCAATATGGTTAAATCTCGATTTTGTTATTACCCGCTCTAGATTTTTTCCCAAAACAGCAATACTTGCTGATCCCAATGCGCTTCAAATGATGGATAGACAGATTTATCGAGCGGCTGCAACTTATGAGTAGTGTTGCTTGGGAGACACAACAGTGTAATTTCATTTCTATGTGCTTCCTCAACTATCGTAAAATCGAGGTGACATTTAGCGCCATCAAAGACTAATAATATAGGTTCACCAATTTTAAATTTAACCAAATGTGCACAAACTGACTGTTGATGATGAATGGTGAGCCTGCACCCTTTCTCAACCATATTGTAAATTCTTTCGGGTTTATTTTTAAAACCTAGTTCATTTAAAATATTCCCAAGTTTGGTAAAGTAGTCACCTGCTATTAAATAGTTAAGTTTTTAGGCCCAAGCGGGATTCATATTGTTTGCCTTTCTCCTTGTTAATTCGGGATTTCGTGCCAAAAAAAAGTTTCGTCCACGCACGGCCGGCCAATTCTTCATGTTTGTTGAATTTATGCTTTGTCATTTAATTCTACAAATCGATACACTTGTCTTCTTACACATCTAATGGTATAAGGATAACCAACTTCGGCTAGTCTAATTATTCGAGTTACCAAATCTTTTTCTTGTTGCTTGGTTAAAATCGAAGTTCTTCCTAATTTTCTTTCCATTTTTCCGGTCTGCAAATGGTTTCTGAGCGTCCGTCTAGGGATACCAAATCTTGTAGCCGCTTGGCGATGGGGCATCCCTCGTAATGTGTCGGCAAAGTTTTCCCATGATATCTAGAACAAATAAACAATGCATTTAATATGCTTTTCATAGCACCCATAAATGGTCAGAAATAAGGCCTATTTCAAAAATCTTGTGGCCCTTATTTCTGACAAGTACCTATGCAAATTCAAACGTTGTAAAAAATCGAAACAAGTCTTAATCGATTAATGTTTTGTATTAAATGTATCACTATAAATGCACTTCTTACCAACAATATCAAACTGACACTTTCCAAAAGAAAATATAAGTTTTAAACACAACTTTAACTGATTTAAATATTATAAAAACGTGTCTCTACGTCATATGTCGATCAACTGATCCTTATTCTACGAGACGCGCAGGAATTAGCGGTGTCGCCATCTATGAGGGTTAAAGGCAAGTATATACCAATCTATTCGGACACATTAAAAGCTAGGTTTACATTTGGTCGCAGAGTTTTCGCAAGTGGGCCTTATTACCTGTTGGGCCTTATTTGCCACAAGCACCTTATATTTTTTTCTAGTGGGCCAATTTTAATGATTTTTAGCAATTTGTAGCAAAATTATTTGACTTTTTAGTCTCTTTCTAAATTCAAAAACTGAAAGTTCCCATCTGTCTATTATATGAGAAAAATCCCGCCCACAGCATAACTGAACCTACTTGAAAGCTTACTCTGGAACTATTCGGTGAATCGCTCCCCTGTTCGTCACCATACTCTTTCTCGACCGTCTGGGGATCTCAAACAAAACCTCGATTCGTCGGTAAATAAAACATATCTTCAATCATTTTCAGTCTAATTTTGGTGTTCTCTGGCAAATCGCGGCCGGATTGATCCGATGTTCTCTAGTTAGTTGTGGTCTCGAAGCAGGCCTTCTTGACATAAGATTTGCAACAGCTGGCAAACGTCGCGCGTCGGTTCCTTAGCGATAAAAAATATAACGATCGTCTCGATTGGAAGTTCTCCTAAAAGGGCCAGTTCCTCGACGTATAGCGTTGCACTGTACTTCGTGCACACCTGCATCTGTTAGCGATATAACTTTGATCTCTACCATCTTCAGTTAAAGAAATTTCTGGACTGGTTTAAAAACCATTTCTGCTTTAGTGACAGTGACACTACAAAAACAATAAACACTATTTCGTTTCATAGGTATGTTGATTGAGACCAAAAGCAAAAGCACCCTTTTAATGCTAAAATAACTGTAAATCGTTAGCGTCTTCCTCAAAAGCGCACATCTCCAATAAAAATAAAGTTATGGAGATAAAATAAAACACAAATTATGGAGAAAAGTTGTACCTTGATAATAAAATGAGTTTTAAATTCCTTACTTTGCTAAATTACTCTACACTCGTTTCAAACTTTCGCCGAGATAACAACATTTTGTTTTCCCTCGTATAATAGACAGATGGAAACTTTTATTTTTGATTTACAAAGAGACTAAAAAATCAAATAATATAGCTACAAACTGCTAAAAAAATCATTAAAATCGGCATATTGCAAAAAAATATATTGAACTTTAAAATTCATCAAAATTTTAAGGTGCCCGTTTTTCATGCCGGTCAGTGTACTTTTAAATATAATGGTTTAATTTGACTTAGTTATTTTTATAATTACCTTTAATTAGCGATCTAATACAATCTGCACCTATTTGTCCTTTCCGCGTTCCTTCAAAATTTAAATAAAAACATTTTGTCAGTTTGACTTTAATTTATTTTTTATATACTTATGTATTTAGAAGTATCAGTAAGAAAAATAAAAACTCGTTTTTTTATTGCCTAGCAGCACTAATAATACGTGCCCTAGTTCAAAAGAATGTTAATTTTGCTTGGACATTTTTGTATTTTTACAGCTATCCATGTGAGTAGAAGATATTAAGTTTATTTTTGGCCTCATTTATATTTAATTTCTTAAATAATAAGTTGGTGCGGAGCGGACATAATTGATAAACTTGATTCTTAAAATATCCTAGGACAAATTTGTTTCAAACAAAGTTGTAAATATTTTTTAAAATATCTATATTAAATAATGTGATGAGACCAAACATAATTTAAGAAGTATTGGTTTAAAAGTTAATAATTTTCTATAAATATTTAGTTATGCAAATAAAGAAAAAATCGACATAGACATCTTTGGTACTTACGAGGGGAGTAAAGAACCAATGGCAAAAACTGTCTTGGCTTTACGTGGCTATTTAACCTTTGAAAAGTTATCGGCAAAAATTAATTAAAGCCACGTAATGAGCCTTTTATCGGTGAATCAATCTGCCGCTGATATAGTTAATAATCTTTAAATATCGCTCTTTGTCTTATGATTCGTAATTTATCAGAAAGGCATTGTACATACTTTGTAAAATTAACGAGCGTAATTAATAATTATTACCTTACGTATTTTGTAATATTTCTTCCATTTTATTAAACAAAAAGGATGTTCTGGTTCATTAATCTATTTAATGATCAGTAAATATAAAGGTTAATGTATATAAGGATTAAATACCGGTAACATTTTTTAAAAGCAAATACATTTAGTTAACTATTTTTTATGCAAAAATATTAAATCAAATGTGTTTAGTGATTTCTTAATCGAATTTCAGATTCCTATACTAATTTTTTTAGTCTTTCTAAACTCATTAGCTTTTTGTCCAAGCAGAAATAAACGTTTTTCCGATTTTCAAAAAAAAAAAAAATCGGAAAAAGTTCAATATCATGTTGACTTTGAAACTATCATCATAAGAAAGATCATAAAACACTTAGCAATCGAGTATCAAATCTTGTAAATATTTGAAACCAATAACTGAACTTTGGTATAGAGTCGCTACAAAAAAATGTTGTAAAGATTTTTAAATGTTTAATAAAAAAACGGTAAATTTACCTTTACCCACGATTTCCTTTGTATAGAATTTCACCACTTAATAAACATTCTATATATGTATATAATTATTTAGTAATATTTTTTTATTATTTACTTCAATAAAAAGTTTTTATTCCAAGAAATAGAATTTTACCCACTATTTAAACAGTTTATTAAGTCGCCATTTTGTTCCGCCACATTGAATTTTTACCAAAATGTAACCATTTAATCCCTTTATGACCCTAGATTTTTAACCAAAATTTGAAATCAATCATATAAGCAGTTTTTGAGCTATGCCGCGTACCGAGAGAATGACAGTTCGACAGACATGTTTTTCGGGCCCAAGCACCCTAAAACGCAAAGATTGCAAAAATTTCGGAGAGTGTTTCATGATTACAATACCGTAAGAAGTGTCGCTTTATGACAGATTTTGAGGTGATTTTGCCGGAAAAAAGCTCTTGGCAAATTAAACCAAGAACTAAAAACAATTCTTTATTAACTCATCCTTACCCTTTATATTCATTGGCGGGTAAGTGTCACAGTTGCAATACCTATCGAGATATTTACATTGATAATTGTCACAAACTCATCCCAACACTTAGGGTGAATTTGCGGCTAGCTGTGCTTTCCCTGCACTAAAATGCAAGGAAAAGTTAAAACCTTTTAAAGTGACCCCGTTCACAATTGAAGGGTTTTTTTCAAAAACAGCCAATGTCAATATTTCAACATTTTCAGGATATGAAAAAAACCTCGTCAAACCGATATGGTTAACTTTATAACTTTTTTGGACCCCGTCAAGTAAATACACTTGTATTTTATAGATTTGAAGATATATTAGAATGTTAAATGAGAAACAGTTTTTTTGTAAATTAGGAAAAAAAATCTGACATTGGCAGTTTTTGACAAATTTAAAATTAAATGTACTAAATTCTTAAGGGTCGTAATTAACGCCCGTTAATTTAATGCGATTTGCAGATTAAAAAAAATACTAAATGCTCGATAAAAAAAATAAAAATGCAGTATAAAATAATAGGAAATGCCTTATATTTTTTATAAAATCACAATACAAAATATACAATTTGCATGATAAGTTCTGATCGGTATTTTGATCAAATTTGCACTAAAAAAATATATAAATGCTCGATATTTTACGTTCAATATTGAATGAAATTTTGCATATTACAGTAGTGCACTAAAAAAATATATAAATGCGCTATAAGTTATGTTCGCTATTAAAAGACATTTACGCGCTTTTAAATAAACGGGCGCATGTTTACCGACGAACAGTGTATATAACCTAATAAAACGAAGCGGGCATGTTTCACGTGTTTCCGATCTGCTGTGCGGGAATAGGTGTGTTGTGTTTATTATTAACCCGTACTGTTTTTAAAACCGACAATTATGAGTTGCAGTGAAATTCCTCAATACAGTTCGTCCGAGGATAGTGCGGCTGATGTACCTGAGAATCCGGAGCCAAAGAAAAGAAGGAAAAAGATTGATAAACAGTGGAGAAGAGAACAGGTATTTAGCAACAAAGCTTTAGCTCAAAAATCAGTAGAAGACGAAGGTATTTGGAGCTTTTATCATAAAAATGTTGATACAGAGGGTAACATTAGTGCGATTTATCGTTGTAATAAAGTTAAATATCGAGGAGAACAATGTGCCTCAGGTGTATATTTATATTATCCCGCAAATAGTGATGATATAGTTTTATACCGATCGGAATTGCTTCATACTTGCGATAGTATACAGTCCAAAACAACCGTTAAAATAAGCCGACATACTAAAACGGAGATTAATACCCTGTTCGAAAATGATCCAAAAGTAAAACCGAAAAAGATTTTAGAAATTCTGGCAAAAAAAGATTTACCAATTCCTAAAAAGCAACAGTTAAATAATTATTTGGGTTCTTTAAGAAAGTCAAAATTTGGCCCGAATTCGATAAATCTTGGGGAGTTAGAAAAATTCTGCATCGACCACTCTCTAGTTCCAGAAAATGAAAATGAGGCTTTCATAATATCTCACCAAATGGATTACGGGGATCCCCCTTCTTTTCGATTTTTTATGACAACAAAAAATTTAATCAGGCAATCACAGAATGCGTGCCATGTTCATGCAGATGCCACATATAAGCTTATATGGCAAGGTTTTCCGCTATTGGTGTTCGGAACAACAGACAAGGCCAGATCATTTCACACTTTTGGAGTGGCAGTTTGTGCTAACGAGCAAACTGAGGATTTCATTTTTGCATTCAAAGCGCTAAGAACTGGTACAGAGAAAGTTTTGGGTGAAACCATTAATCCATCGATACTAATATGTGATGCTGCCCACGGTATACAAAATGGTTTCAAAAATGTATTTGGTCCGAACGTTACAATAAAGATGTGCTGGGCTCATATGAAGAAAAACGTAAGAAAAAAAGCTGATCAACTTGTGCGTCCAAAAGAAAACATACATACAATTTTGGAAGATATTTATTGTCTTCAATTAAGTAAAAGTCGAGAGATATTCGATAGAGCGTCCATCATGTTTCTTTCAAAATGGGAGGGGCAAAAAGACTTTTTACGATATTTTGAAAGTGAATGGCTACAGATCAATCGAAACTGGTATGAAGAGGTTGACAAGAAAAGTCCAAGTACTAACAACGCCCTAGAGGCTTTTAACAGAGTTATCAAAGATGAAAATACTCTAAGAGAACGGCTTCCTCTATCTCGATTCTCTGTTATATTAAAGGAATACGTAACTTCGTGGTCTCAAAATTATTCATCGAAATTAAAAGAAGTGCACCTAAAGCCGCCAATTCACCTAGATTTGTGGACAAAATCTTATCAGTGGGTTAAAGCACAAAAAAAGATAATTTCTAAAGCGACACCATCGGGCCATGTTTACATTATTCCTTCAAAAGATGCAACCGAGGTCAACCAGGACGACCTTAAAAAGTGTACTGATCTAGACTTCCATAGTTTTGACGAATATAAGAATGTAATGTTTAGTGTATGGACAATAACAATTCCTGACGACAAAGATGATGATTAATGGTTTGTGATTGTCCGTTATTTTAAAATGCTGATAAAACACATTGTGGGAATTAAAACTTTCCTGAAGCAAAATCAGTTCCAATTGGAGTGAAGAGACGTCGTGTTTTCAAAGTCTAAACGAGCTCTTTTAGTTCAGTAAAGTCATTTGAATAATATTTCCCTGATAGATGTACATATGCCATTTTTTTATTTCAGATAATCTTCATCCTCAAAGTACTTTGTGGCTAAAGTGTTTGTTCTTGCGAATCAGATCTAAGTTTTGTTTTGTTAGTAGATAACTACTAAATTAACAACTTTAAGTTCTTTGTTTCGAACATGTTGTTTTCAAAATAGATAGTTACAAGAAAATGTCTTTTTGTTTTTGAGTTCTCATTTTATTTTTTTGTACGACATATTTTATTAAATTAATGTTTCTTTTGTGCTCACTACTTTTTTTTATTTTGAATGAAAATATCGGTATTAATTTTGTTGGCTTTGAACTTTTTATGGATAAAATCATCATTTTTATTAAAGGGTAAGTATTTTTTCACCATCAATTTTCTAGTGAACATTATTTTCATATTTATAGAGCATTTATTATATTTTACCAAATATTTATTAATTTAGGAGCATTCCTTACATGTATCCGAGCTTATATTATTTCTATTGAATATATATTAATTTAGGAAGCATATTAATTTGGTATGGAGCAATCATTTTATTTATCAAGTGTCTATTATTTTTATCGAACAGTTATTATTTTAACAAGTATGTGAATTTTATATCGAGCATTCGTTAAATTTATCGAGCGTCTATTATTTTTATCGAACAGTTATTATTTTAACAAGCATATGAATTTTATATCGAGCATTCATTACATTTATCAAGCGTTTATTATTTTTATCGAATACTTAGTTTCTTGTCATGCATTTGGATAAATTAACTGGATAATGTAATGTGCGTTGGGAAAAAAATATCGAGCATTTAATTTGTTCCAATTCTTAATATACACTTTATTTAAATTTACAAATAAATTCGAAAATCCGGCCAAAGATAAATGTATATATTTATTTAATATTAGTCACACCCGTCACTATTATCATCCTCGTCAATATCGACATTACTGGCAGATTCGTTGACATTAAATTTTTCATAAAATGCAACACTAGCTGGCTTCTTCAGAAAGGCTGACAGAGATATTATATTTTTTATTTTGACACTGTTTAGTGCTAGTGGTTTTTCGTACAACGCCTTTAGCTCTATGTAGTTTTGCAAAACTTTTTTATTTCGAACAGCACAGTGTGTCCATAATCCGGAATAAGTATTTTTAGTTTTAACGTATTCAGAATCGAAAGATATTTCTATAATGCGTGCTTCCCGCAGGCCTAGCGTTGGTCGGGGAGTTTTAAGAAAATATGGAAAGCATGCGTTTTGAATGTCGAAAAACATGTCTTGAGTCATATTAACTACAGCAAAAGGATAAGGGTTTATTCTTGCTTCCTTTATTAAAGTATCCCAGTCTTCGGGAACTTCCGGGCTATTTTTTCTTTTCTTCTTTTCAATAAGAGCGAAATCCTGATCATTGGGAAGAAAAGAATGACCTCGGATTGGGAAAACATGGGTGACTTTCTTAAATAATTTCAACGAATACTAACATGTACTGAAAATAAACCATAACATGGTTTTTGTTCTGCCCGGAACAACCATCGCTAAAAATGACTAAATGACTATTCGTCAAATCTTTATTATTTAGGTAGTGTAAAATCATGGATGTGACATCGTTAGCGCCTTTTCTTGCCACATCCTCTGTATATACATACATAGCAGCTGAATCATCTGCCAGGTCATGTATTCCAAACACATAATACCAAAGCTGACTCTTATAAAAGACGTCACTAGTTCTAATGTGTTGTAAAGGTAGATTTTGTTGGAAATCAAAAGATATTGCCATACATTTACCGGCCCTAGCCTCTAATTTGTAATGATTTTTTATTTGTCTGAACTTTTCGGCTTTTCGCAAATGAAGATCTTTTTCTTGAATAAGTTGTTGTTTTGTGTCAATGTCAATGGCAGAATTTATTTTTAATGTTAGCTCATCGCATTTAGCGCAAGTGTCCGTTCTAGGAACAACAAACGAAATATTGAATTCGTTTTTAAAAACTTGGTAGTAAACATGGTAGGAGACGTTAACTCTAACTTCGTTCAAAAATAATTTATGCATTTTGCTTACAGTCAGTTCTTCAGGCAAATAAATCTTTCCCGGATTATCTCTCCGTGAATAATGAGATTGCCTTCCTCTAAAAGACTTGATATGTAGCCTTATTAAATTTAAAATTTCATTGGGTGTTTTAGATGGTCTATTACCATGTTTTCCACGTGCATCACAAGGAGGTAAACCGGATACCCTAATAGAGTCTTGAATTTTTCTAAGCCGACCTCTTGAAATCCCATGCAAGCTCAAAAATGCAGAGTGACATATCGCCTCTTCCTTACCAGCTGTTCTAACTTTGTAGTAAAAAGCCACAGAATGATCAAATGAAGGTCCATCGCCGTCATTTTCGTCGTTACGCACCTGTCTTGGTCTCCTTTGCTTTACGTTTTTAAATGAAATGAGACCCCCCAGATAACTATCTTGTTCATCTTTGGAAAAGAGTGAGTTAAAGTTGTCTAGGATGATTTGGCGTTCTCTAAAACCAATCTTCTCAAAGCACTTATAGCGTTTACATCTGAAACAAAAACACCACAGTTCCAGAACAGCAAATATATTTTTTTAGAACAAAAAAAAAATAGACAAAGTGATTTTGCTTTGGCTTTTTTTTTTAAATTAGGAAATGCTTTGACAGTTTATCGTAGCGTTAACAGCTATTGACGTTACTCGTTCTGTACGGTTCAACATTTTTTTGAACTTGACTTTTAAAAATATCAAAATGGAAAGAGTGTAATTTTGCATGTCTCTATACGGGATTAAATAAAATTAGCCTGTAAAAATAAATTTGACGCAATATTCACTTTTACCCTAGTTGGTTAAAAAGTCCCTAGAACTAGGAAAAAACCCCTTTTCTGGTATCTCTGAGAGTAACAACCAGAATCAACAAATTTACATGTAAACTAAAGTTACTTTAAAGTAGTATCCCGCACGCGAATACTCACCTGTTTGAACTAACCAGCTACCCTCTAGCTTTTACTATAAAATCTATTTGTGATAATAAATAATGAAACTGAATATAATCAGAAATATATCGTCGTCATGTAACGTTCGCGTTGGTTTTATTGTCCCTCCTAGATATTGCAACCAAACCAACAAATTTACATGTAAACAAAGTTACTATGATATGAGCAAAATTTTATTATAAAAACTTACCCACAGTTCGTCCCTGTACACCTAGCAGGCACAGGAAAACCCTTATAGTTTGTATGAGCCGCTCCAGCTACTTTCAACTTCTTTATAACCTCACATTTTCTCGTTTTTCTTTTTCTTTTTGCAGGCCATTCAACAGTAGAATCAGGATCTCTCTGAGTATTCGACGACATTCTGTCACGTAGTGGTATCTTTATTTTTAATCCTTAATGACTTTTTAGGCCAAAAAATCGACACAGGAATCGTAAACAACACAAAATGTAAAACAAACACACATGCCGCGACGTATTCGTACCTATATAAAATTTTATTCTAGTACAATCTTACGATGCGATTTTGTTGACATTGGCTGTTTTTGATAAAACTCGCTTGGACATTGGTTGTTTTTGCAAAACTAGGCGATATTTAAATCGTATTATTTAGCTGACTATGGCAGTTCTTGCTGCAATACTTTACCAGGATATGACCACGTGATTTTTACAAGGAATGGTGCGAACAGCACGAAATTAAAAAAAAATGACATTGGTAGTTTTTGCAAAAAACCCTTCAATTGTAGGAAAATATGAATATGATTTTTTAATTTCTATTTTCATAGGTATATAATTTGTGGATGCTTGTAATGTAAGATGGAAGAGGATAAAGTGATTAAAAAACAAAGTTTCAGTTATAAACAAAGACGTTTACATGATCTGTAGAAAAGTATTTAAACGATGACATATGAAACGAAAACAAATCATGAAAATTTAGTTTAACTCTGCTACTCAATACACTCGATTGCTTATTTATTTGGGTTGTTCGATAAACCTAAGTACTTCTTGTGCTCTGTAAAACATCTCATCTGTACTTCTCGGCCATTTCCAATTCATATCACTTTTTGCCATTGCACTGACCATATAACCTCCAGACTTTTTCTCTGTGATCTTAATCCCAAAATAAATTTGATACGCTTTGGAGTCATTTAAAGTGAAAATTTTTAGAGATGGACAAGGGTATCCCTTTAATAATTGGCCAAGCCTTGTATTTGAAAAAATTAATGATAATTTTGACGGTTTATAGGAGTTTTAAATGATGGGAAGTTGAGCCAAATCATTTCGTTTAAGAGAGGGGGCACTTGTAGGGCTTAGCCTAGCAACAAAAAGTAGGATTTGTTTTTTGCCGTTATGCATGGTTAGTGTTTTTTTTGCAAAAAAAAAATTGTGTACTAAATGGAAACCCTTAGATCAAACATTATAACTAAAAGTTACTAAGTTATAAGATGTTTGATAAATTAATAAATAAAGATTAAAATAATCGACAAAAATAACGTTTGCATTAAACTTTTTTAAAAGTAAATATATTTAAAAACGATACGTTTTTAAGGTTTCTGCTTTTGTTTGTATAAAAATATATAATAAAAATGAAGATCTTTAATTCTTGCAGAAAAATCGCCTCTAGTATAAAATATATAGGTAGTGATTGTTTGTTGTAAAAAACTAGAAATGTAAAATTCCAGTAGTAAAAGTTGTTTTTCTTGCCATGGTATCTCATGTAATTTTGTTATATCAGAAATGATTCCCAATGTTTCCGGTATTAGACGTGGAATATGTTCATGATTAATTCTGGAGAAGTAGGTTGTAATATTAGGACTATATCTTTATAACACTAGAAATTATGTATTGTCTTAGTAACATTACATTAAAAATGTCGAAATATTACATATAAATTCTAATCATGTCATTTTATAATATGTAAAATTACTTAGCCAAGTGATAAAAAGTACATAATCAAAAACGTAAAATTCCATAACATGTATTTTTCACACGTAAATCACACAGGACGTGATTTTACACTGTAAAATTATAAATCTATTTATGTATTTTTACAGGTAAATCAGAAAAATAATATGCGCATTAAAAAAATTAGATGTATTTTTTTTTCTTGTCAATGGATCGTGAACATTCTTTATCTGTAAAACTTTGCTTTCGATTATTTTATGTTGCGACAAAATACAAAAAATGTTTCCAAGTGTCAAATATTTTATAAAAAGACCTTATTTAAGAATTGTATATACGAATTATACGATACATAAGTCTAAACCAAAATTATTTTATATTCCTTCAAAAAAAAAAACAATTCTAGGAAACAGCTTTTATTATTAAAAAAAACTAAATTAAGTGTAACCAATAACAGTTTTTTTTATAAAAAAATTCTAGCCTAAGTGCATGTACAACTAAAAATAATAAGGTAGGAAAAAGCAAACTGTTTTACTCTAACTTCATCAGCTGAGATTCTAAAGCTACCTGAAGTGTCAAATTTTTATTTTATAAGTGGTCAGTGTCTTGGAAATAGTTGAAAATACATCAAAACTTCAAATCTTGAGCAGAATTTCAAAAATGGAATAATATACAGGGTGTTTCATTAAAAAAGCAGAAGTTGTCATGTCATGATATGTCTGTCATTGTGACAGACATATCGTGTTCAGGTGTTTATTTTAACACAAAATTCTGGTGGTTCAGGCCAAACCCTAAAACTTTTATGTAGAAGGGTATCAGAATATTATGACTTTTTCTGTACATTTTATAATAATAATTGAATCAAAGCCATGCAATCATATTCTTCAAAAATAGTTAGGAAATCGCTTTTCTGAGCTGACTACTGGCTTGTGACTCAAAGCCACACGAACCTATAAAATGCAAAAATACTAAGAAAAAGTAAATTGTGGATTCATATTCAGAAACTAAAACACCTTTTTTAACACCTTTAACTTTATTTACAAAACTGAACCACAATAAGGATTTTCAAAAAAAAAAACTGAAAAAAAAACTGAACCACAATAAGAATTTTTCGAGGGTTGATCTACCTACGGAATTTGGCGAACAAGTTTGTGGTATTTCATTGGTATTTCGGTATTACTGGTATCGTTTTAGAATTACTGGTATATATGATTTGAATATTTGGTATATAAAATTCAATAGGTGGATCACCCCTCGGGATTTTCTTAACTACTCATTTACCTGAAAACAGACTAACTTGTTTTTAAACTAAGATTATTTAAATGTTTCAACAAACAATTCATTACCTTTTTTTTATTTGCTGTAACTTTTTTTGTAATACATTTTCACACCACATCGGGATGAATTTTTAAATAAAATCGTTGTAAAAATTCTAACTTAGCACAAAAGCGATAAAGATACATTAAAAATAAAGTATAAAAAAAATAAAACTTTTAGAGCATTCTTGAAATCATCGAACCCAGTGACGTCAATATTTTTCTACCCGAAAAATAATGAATAGCCGTTAAACTCTTCTTGATCTATAAAAAACCAAAAATATTGAATTTTACAAAAAATAGAATCATAACAACTGACTTACCATTGCAAACAATCAATGGTGTTACTGGCATAGTTGCTGCTGTATCTGCATCGGCGTCCATCTGAAGCAAAAACAATATACGTAAAAAATAATTTGTGCTTTTAAACACAATTTTCGCACTTCCCGGACTGAAGTGATAGCTCATTGCCTTTTGATAGGGACTGACACCATTTTCTGTTTCCAGAATTTTCGTCGATATTTAATCCAGGCGGGGTCACTTGAGTTTCAAAAATGGAAAATATTGTATTTTAACGGCCTTATGTTTGGGAAGTACTAAAAATATCGTATATGTCTTGCGACTGAAGTAATTTTTGATTCCTCTGGATTCAGTTATGGTCCTTCTACCGTCGAGTCGGGCCATAAACTTTACCTTCTGGATCAAAATTACTATATCAGTCACGCGGTATATAATTTACTATTACTTGCCTTTTGTATAAAAACCAAGCATGAAATATCTCCTTTAGAATATTCAGCAATTTTCTTCAATAGTCTAAGAGATGGCTTTGCATCTTGGTCCAATTCATTATCGTCGATTTCCTCATTTTTCAGGTAATACCACAGACTTTGAATATTGCTTCCCGATCTTTTTCAATTTTGTCCAAAAGATTAATGTCATTATTGGTCAACATAGAAAAATGCCATTTTATGCTTTTTTGGGTGAAAAGTATTGGCCATTCTACTTTAATTTTTCGACTGGTGGGGGAGGGATTTGATTCAGGACGGATTTTATTTCAGTAAGCTTTTTCTAATACTTCGTAGAAATTTTCATCTCTTTTCTTGGATTGTTAACTCCTTTTGCCTAATAGTAACAGGATTCCAATTGGAACAGCCTGTCATTGCACTTACAATTTATTTACTACTTTGTGACTATCGTCACCCAAAACAACTCCATCTCGATCTATGTCAAGAAAAGCTTCAGGGTCTGCATCCATGATGTTTTTTTGCCACCATTTTATATGCTCGAGAAAGGATTTTTTTTTGAGTATCTCATCTCGGCTACTACTAGCTGAACTGAAGTCGTTGTTCGGTGATTATCTGCGACCCCTTTAGCTAAGAAGTTGTTCTGAGGTTAACTTTTGCCAAGGTATTTCAAAATTTCTTCACCAGTTCTCAAAATTGCAATCAATTCAAAACATTTTATTGTGACCCTCCAGTGAAACTGAAACTATTTGTGAATCTCTGCTTACGTTTTCCAGGCTACTTGTTTTGATTAAAATAGTTATGGTTGAAGCTGAAGCTTCAGAGTGTTGCTTGATATACAGTGTCTTTCTCTAATATCATCAGAACTTCATTTTTAGAAAATGGTAGTACTTCTGTGTCCACCGGTGTTCTATTATCCGCTATTACTAAAGAACTGCCATCTATTTCAAATTTCAGAGACTCTGGAAAAGAAAAATAATGCATAATTATTTAATTTCACCCATAAAATAATGGAAATATTGTTAAAGCTATAGCAGCTCTCTTAAGAGCAATAATGACGGAACGACGTCAATGTTTACACCACCAACACCTAGAAACAAATACTGGAAACTAAGGTAAGATGGTCAATTTATCTGTCAGAAAGGGTTAGGGTGCACCAGAGCCTTTTGAGTTACAAAACATTTAATTTAATAAAGAAAATCACCAAATCACTTTGAAGTTTGTGAAAGTAATTTTGAGTATAAAATAAATAATTGGAGGTAATTGTACCGACTTTTTTTTGTTTTTCTTACCTTTGAGAATCAGATCTGCATAGGGATAGGGTGCTCTCGACGAAGTTGCAACCATGCTGAGTGCAACAAACATACTTTCTGCACATGTTGCACACATTCTTTCTACGATCAGATCGAATTAAATTTGTTTTTCTTTTCAAATGTTATTGAAGATTCAGTTAAATTTGAAGAAATTACAATAACCATGTTCGGAAAAGAAAGAAAATATTATTTTGAAATATCAAAGTATTTTTTGCAGTAAGTGGAAAAAGTAGTAACTTTTTGCACGATCGTAGAAAAAAATGTTGTTTAATTAAACTTTATAACTTAGTCGGATTTTTTCATCTAAAAAACTAAAGCGAACAAATCCAATATTATGAAGATAAAGTTAATTTTATTTAAGAAATCTAATGATCCAAAATATACTTGGTGTCTCATTACAGTTAGGATATTTAAGGAAAATCTGTTAATCTGGCAACCATGACACAGCTTGATCTAGCGGAGACCATCGTATCTCTGATAGATTTTGCTAATTAAACTAAACAAGAAACTGAAAATTTAAAAATATTCAACTGGTGCCGATCTAGAATAAAAAATGTAGAATAGATTCCTATACTAAAGATATTTTTGTTCTGTACAATTGTAATTGGTAATTTAAAAACAAAAACTTTTAAACCAGATTTAGTACCTTAATTAAATTTGAATTCATACTTTTTCTATCACCTAGTTAATTATATTTTTCTTAAAAATCCATAAACTTAGGATCGTGGCTATTGGGGTTAGCTGCCAGTTCCATGGGAAGATGCTAACCTAAAAAAGTATAGAGGCCTATTTGTGGGATAAATCGCAAAACGAGGCAGTAAACGTTAAATTGTGTAAAAAAGGATATATACTAGAAAACACAGGAAAAAACGGCAACATTATTTATTATATTATATATTATTATATACCTTCAAATGTATAAAACAGTATTATTATTAATTAAAGAATAATTAAAACAAAGATATTTTACAACTTTTCTTTTGGTTGCAGTTAGCTTCCTTTTTTGTATCCTTCCGCACTAGTTACAGTTATAGCAGTAGTATTATGTGCTGTTATAGATAAGTCGAAGAAGTAGTCGGGAATAACATTCCTGTTAAAAGGGTAGATAGGTAGTTGCAACGAAACCGGAAATTCCGTTTTTAGCTGTTGTCGTTCTTCGCCACGCATTACCTATTAGTTTTCATACATTATCACCACTAATATTTTTTTTTATTAGTAACCATCCAGTCTTGAGCGTCTTGTTTGTAGTATTCCTTTAAAAGCTTAAAAAATGTTCGATCAAGCGGCTGGAGCGCCTGAGTTGTGTGGCTAGGAAGGCATAATATGAGCATATTATTTTCCGAAGCTAAATGGATCACGTCAAAGCTGGCATGTGATGAATGCCCATCTAGAATTAAAAGCACTTTATCATCAGGTTTTTTAGGTATAAAGAATCCCTTCACCCATTTTAGAAATAAATCTCACTTGATATATGAAGATTTCTTATTCATATATATGGATGCACCTGGTGGTACGTCAACTAGCCTATTATCATAGTTTCTTACACCCTCCATTATTAAAACGGGTGTTAAAAAAATTCCTTCGGCATTGTTGCACGCTATTAAAGATACAATTTCCCCTTTCTCCTTTGATGTTATAGTATAAACACATTTACTACTTTTGGTGGCTACAACTTTGCTAGGTTTGTTTATGAGCTGTGTGCCAGTTTCGGCCATATTGAATATTTTGTTCGGCTTATCTTTTAAATCATTTTCCAAAAGGATTATTATATTATTTTGAAATATCAAAGTATTTTTTGCAGTAAGTGGAAAAAGTAGTAACTTTTTGCACGATCGTAGAAAAAAATGTTGTTTAATTAAACTTTATAACTTAGTCGGATTTTTTCATCTAAAAAACTAAAGCGAACAAATCCAATATTATGAAGATAAAGTTAATTTTATTTAAGGAATCTAATGATCCAAAATATACTTGGTGTCTCATTACAGTTAGCATATTTAAGGAAAATCTGTTAATCTGGCAACCATGACACAGCTTGTTCTAGCTTGATTGTTTATGAGCTGTATGCCAGTTTCGGCCATATTGAATATTTTGTTCGGCTTATCTTTTAAATCATTTTCCAAAAGGATTTTTTTCTATAAGGCCGTAGAATTGGCTCACTTCTTCCCTATAATACCTTTGGCTCTCGCAGCCGATTATCCCTCACTTACCCGTATGCTTAAATCTGGAGATCATTCCATAAAACAACGGAACCAGTGTTCGGCAGCCTTTTTTTCTTTGACGCCTTTTGGTCCAAAAACGTTTTCCATCCCTATGAATTTTCCAAATTATATACAATGCTACGTACAACTTGTGCAGTGGGGACAAAACCAGATTGTAATCGATTTATGTGGTTAGTAATACGTTTTTCATTTTCAAATCCAAGTGCAGGGTGCTTCCTTAAAGTCTTCCTTGTTACATTATTAGTATCTAGACGCCTCCTTAGAGTCCTGTATGGTATGTTGTATATTGCAAGCTTTATTGACATTTAGAACGTTAGTCCTAATTTTTTCTATGGAAATTTGAAAATTTTCTTTAGTCCACAACGCTCTATTGGACTTTTTAGTATATTTTCTGGACATTTCTTCTGAAAATAAAATATTACCCGATTATTTAGAGAATTTTTTCCTATTTGTCTCCCCCAATGTTCACTCCCTTCGCCTGAACCGATTTTGCTCAAGAATAATAAATCAGACGTTTGCCTAATGAATCGGTCTCTATGTCCCAAATTAAAAGTCGATATCTCTATTCTTTAGAGAGTTATCACGTAAACTAACAGTCTGACCGATAGTAGACACACTTTTTTCGCTGATATTGGTTTCTTTACACCGTTTAAGACATTTTCGCGTGATTTATTAGCGAAAAAAAAAGTTTTTTTTTGTCGTTGCGACAATTCCCAGAGGTGGAAGTAAAACTACAGACTGATAAGACAAAAATGTAAACTAAAATCAACAAATATACCATCCCTCATCAAGAAAGAACGTAAATTAAATTATATGCCCACCTAAAACTATAGATTTTATATATGTATTTATCCCCTTAATAATTCGGCATCAATACCCGAAACATAATTTTACATGGGATAGTTGCCTATACTGAATTTACGAGGCCCAGCTTAATTTGGCGGCAAAACGGCATGTCTATGTCTATGGCTATTTTTAATGTGAAAATTGTATAAACGTATATGCATTACCTGAAATTTGTTTTTTGCTCAAATTGTTCGCTTAGAACATAAGACGAGTTGTGCACTACAACACTTCGTGAACGGAATACGTGAAGATAGAGGGAGATACGTATATATTTCCTCGAAACTGAGAAAGAAAACTGCATTAAGCATCTCATCTATCCTTGCAAGGTATCTATCTCACTTTTACCCTATTGTTCAATTAGAACTTTTAATACTGATTCCTGATCGATAGATATTTTAACAGCAGTTACAATATTAACGATTTTGCGTAAATACATTAACATTTCCCAAACTTTGCAGTTTTCTAATATTGTCATTTTTTAAAATAATGCGTCAGGCAAAGTATATAAAATGCACGATATTTCGCCCTTCCAGGTACTTTTTCCTTGTTTTAATACCGATTGAATATTTTTTTTTTGTAAACCTCTTTATATTTTTTATTTTTTATATTTTTCGTTCAAATATTGATAATTTAGAAGCCATAAGCCATGTTGACTTCAAAGTTATAACTTTCTTTGGTTCGTAAACTGGTCCACGTGTAAATAATTAGTTTCGTTAAAAGATTTCACAAAATAGTATCGACAATTTTTTAAGTTTGTATTAAATGTTTCCAAATATCTTTCCGATCTACTCTGATATTTCCGATGAAGAAGTTTATAAAAATAATTCGTTTTGTAGGGAAATAAATCCCTCACGTTCTGCAAAATTAATTTTGTTTCAGGATGCATTCGAAATATACAATCTGTCTGTGCTTTGAAAAAGATGTAAAAAAATCGGATTTTCGAGAGTTTTAGAACAAATTATTTTAAAAAAACTAGAATCTGAAGGAATTTGTGTTACTTTGAATGTTATAAAAGCTTCGGTTGTCGCTGTAGCTGGAGATAACTTAGGAAGTCACCACCACCAAGTTAAATTTTTGTAGAAAAGAAACATCCAAAATGACTATGTTTAATGTGAAAATTGTATAAGGGTAGGGGAGACCGGGGCAGGTTGCATCAAAAAATGGATAGTATTTTTTTCTTAGGTTATCAGGTAAATAACATTCAGAGTCAGGTGAAAAAAATATCTATGTGTATTTCGCTAATACATCAAAATATAATGAGAGGCTTAAAAAAATTAATTAACGCTTATACGCATATATTTCTTGACCAAGTCATGTGTTGCAACTTACCTCATTTGTGGGGCAACTTGCAACAATAAGATGGGTAAGTTGCAACATACTACTCTGGTTCATCTGAGTATTCAGAAAAGCAATTTATACATATATAAAATGGATCAGATTTTGCGCAGTGGTCGTGGGCCCACATTTTACATTTTGTGCACTGTAACCAGTCTTCCTTCTCTTTTTCGCCCTGGTAAATTTCGTTACAAACTAGACACAACGTGTCGTCATCCTCAGAAGAAATTTCCCAGTCATCATCTTTCTTAGGATGCTTTCTCGCTATGGTTTTTTTCTTAACTATATGAATGAGTGGTTCATCATCTGAAGAGTCATTGGGGCATATTTGTCGAACTTCTGGCCCTTTCTTACATGATGTTAATTTTTTCATTTGTCTTGGTTTGTCAATATTTGTGGACGTTTTTTTCTTTCTTTCATTTCTCAGATTTTCCTCATTTTCCAAAGCCTCTTTTTCAGGTGTGTCGGTTAATATGGCAGTTTTTCTTCTTTTCTTACCTCTTTTAGACTGAACCACGCGTGGGGGGGCTTTAGGAAAGGGTCTGACCAACTCCGGGCTAAATTTTGAGGTGCTTGGTTGCTGCTCATCAGGAAAATCTTTAGAAAAGGGTCTAACACACTCCGGGCTAAATTTTGAGGTGCTTGGTTGCTGCTCATCAGGAAAATCTTTAGGAAACGGTCTAACACACTCCGGGCTAAATTTTGAAGTGCTTGGTTGCTGCTTATCTGGGGTGCCAGGAAAATCCAAAGTATGTGTACTAACTGCTTCTGTGTCTGGATTCGGTGTACCGGCCACTTTCGACGTTTGATCCATTTTATCAATGCTGCTTAGCGATTCCGGTTGTGGCCGATCCGTTGTAAAAGCTGGTGCAAAATCAGATTCAGTGAATATATTAGGATTCACAGGATAAACTCCAGAAGCTGAAAAACCTGAAGTGATATTTTTAGGAGTTACCGCATTTAAAAATGCAAGCTTTATGATCTGTGGCAAATCAAAAATAGTAAGAGATTTTCCTGGGTTGTTTACCAACCAAGCACTAATACCTGAGCTGCAGCATTTTTTAAAAAACACTGCTACATCTAACGGTTGCAACCGATGTGAGCAGTGTGGTGGAAAAGAGACCATAATGACACCGTTTTCTTTGCATAGATTGAGAACTTTACAACTTAAGTGGGATGAATGATTGTCTAATAATAAAATCACTGGAGTTTCCTTCGATGGTTTGACATGTGAGATGAAATGCTGCATAAAAATATAAAACGTATTTTCTTGCATTCAGCCGGATCCATTTGCCTCGCCTATGCAACCGGAAGGACCATCGCGGATAAAATATTCTCTGAAACGTTTCCTTGGGAATATGAACATAGGTGGTATGAAATTTCCTTGGGCATTTACGGCAACCGCAAGTGTGATCATTTCTCCTCGCTCAGCCGAAGTAATGGATCCTACCTGCTTAGCACCTGTAAAGAAACAACATAGTGCATTAAACAGAAATCAGTATAGGATATTAAATGTGTATTTACCTTTTTGTGCTAATACTTTTCTTGGGCGAAGAACGGTTGACACCCCCGTCTCGTCCATATTCCATATTCTAGAAGCTTGAAATTGGCTACGCGATAGAACATCCATGAGCTTGGCAAAAAACATGTCTACGTTTGTGCGATTAAAACTGGAAGCTCTGGCAAGGGTTGTGGCTTCGGGCTGGCGGATAGAAATGTCGGTGTTTCTCTTAATAAACAGATTTAGCCACTCCACTCCAGCTTTTTCGTGGTCATCCTAAGAAGAAGGAACTTGAATATTATGTAACTTTGCACATTGATATGCTAACTTGCGGACCCCAATCGGATCAAGTCCAAACATAATATCACTGCATTTTTTGATATACTTCACAAAAATTTGTTCTTGTTCTCTATTAAATATTAGTCGTGGCTTGGCATAACCGCTATCTGGCATTTCTATTGTATGCTTCGTTTCGCGAAATTTTTTTGTTTTCGCTACATATCGTGAAAGCGTTGAATAATGAATATTAAAATCTTTAGCGATTTTTCTAATAGAAAACTCTTTATTCCCAATATTTTCTAATACTAATTGGGCAGCGCGTTTAATAACATTATCCGGAGTCGTACCCCTCTCGGTTTTTTTCTTATAATTTCTCATGATCCCTAGAAAAAGAAAATTTATATGAAGCAATAAACTAAAATGATGGAATAAAATGAAAACGGGGCACGTTGCAACACCGGGGTAAGTTACAACACCGTTGCAAAGTGCCCCGAGCAGAGTGTTGCAATTTGCCTCAATTTGACCTTCCTAATCTAACCTCTAAATTTTTTTGTTGTTTTGTAGACATCCCAATTATTATCTAGGCAATAAACACGTAATATATGTGCTATAACTTACCACTAATGACACGTGTGAAAAACAAAGCAGAGAGGTTTAATTTATTAAAAAACTGTTCAAAAATATTACACTCAACAATCACAAATCAATTAACCTGCGAAAAAACCGTCTGTCATTCGACAAGAATAAAGTGCGTTCGCCAACACGTTTGCCACTCGATATTGAATGGAATATAATTGTGCCTTAGATATCAAGTGTGTTGCAACTTATCCGTGTTGCAACCTGCCCCGGTCTCCCCTATATACATTACCTGAAATTTGTGATATTACATATTTTAATATAAAGTAACGCAAAAAACATTAGTTTTCATGGGATATTCCATTTTTCTGTAAATAAGAGAACTTTTACATTCTAGAAGTACTTAAACTCTAAGGTAATTTCAATTATATCTTATAGTTTCATATTTTTATGTGTAAAAATTTGAATTTCCTTAGAGCTACTGTAAAATGTGCATTTTTTAACGGTATTATTCCATGTATAAAAATGTAATGATTGTTTAAGTATATACAGGGGATTTGGATTGCTTAAGGACGTGGTGTAATGCAATTCGATTGGAATTACATATTGCAAAGTATCGAGTGATGTTAAAGACCTGCTGCTGTGCTTTTAAAACGTTGGTGTTCATAATGAGATTGTCGTCAAAATTTGGGGGAATTGGTTTCTACGAACACTTAGAACAGATTTAGATATTGAAAAAGTCCAGTACAGATGTTTAAGATTTTATATTATAAGAAACCTAATTACTATCTAGATTACAGAACATTTGACTTGCAGAGCCTACAAGAGTTAACTTTATAATACTATCCAGAATTACAATAAGGCAAAATAATTATTTCTCAATCCCCTTTTCTCCGACAAATAGGATTGGCCCCCTTAATAATGCTGTTAAATTATCAAATGAAATAATGAACTTAAGTAACTTGGATTTTGCTTTCGGGCATAATCTAGTCTTCAGAACAGTCACGCATGAGATTAAAATTTTTAGGCAAATTTAAATTGTGAGGCGCACCGCTGATTCAGTTTATTGCTTACTTATTAATAATTTGTATTAATATTGGGTGTAACTGTACAACATGACAATATGGATAGCACTGTATGGTTTTTGCAAAGAAAAATGGGTAATATTACTCTATATTATTTAAATCCTAGGGTTAGCTATTATTAGGTTATTTGGTACTAAAAAAGTAATATTCCATGTAATTAGGCATTGTGTCTGTTTGGAATAAATAAATAAATAGGTAAGTCAAATAAATAAATTATTAACTTAAATAATAGGTAGCACAAAAAATATTAAAAACCTCGTCCTGGGTAAGCGGTTGTTGGCTGAATAAATCTACATAGCGGAAATTCTATAAACTATTTCGATTAAAACAATCTGAGAAATCTTTTAATTTTGCAATATTTATATTATGGAATATTGTTGTAGGTACATAATTTTCAATTAATTTGTATTAAAAACATCATCCGCCTAAAGACTGGGTCATCAAGAAGCTCATACGTGTATAGATATATGAATAATCAAAGAAAATTACTAATCCGAAAAACCGTGTACAATCCATCATTATCAAGAAATTGATGTTATTAAATTTATATCAATATCCTCTTAGCTCTAATCGAGCAATTCATACAAGACCACTTAATATACTAAAGCAATTAGGGAATGTTTACAAATAATTAACTTCCATAATAGTATTTTCATAACTCTGACTTCCATTATTTTAATCAACTCGTGGATCCGCCTCCCAAACTCATTGGGTCGTTACTGTCTGCAAGGCCCCGCCCTTGCTCTCGATTGGCCAAATTTGATTAAAAGACAGGTAACACGATATCTGCAGGAAAGCCGATATACCAGTTGCTTACAGAAAGTAGGCTTAGACGTTACTGTGTTAAGAACGGCGTGTTAGTTACAGTTCCATCTGTTTTTATTTTGCTTTGGTTTAAATTTCATTAGCGGCCCTGGGTGAGTGTTTGTTTGTAATATTGTGTGTTTCCGTGTCGATCTGTGCCGACGGTGACAAGTGATTTGATACCTAGTAGTAGAGATGTAGTTGTGGTAATATTATGCAGATTATAAATGGTGGCGGATTAGTTCTAATACCGTAGCAAACCTGTGGAATTATATAACACCAAAGAAAGCCTGTGGATTGGAAGCTTAAATATCTCTTAGTGTATTGAAAAAAATGTATATTAAAAGTATAATTAAAAATAGCTTGCTTGGAACACGATTGAAGTAATTATTAATAGTAATAAATTACCATAAACTTATTTGATAGTGTACCATGGAATCTCAACAACGGTTAAAAACAATAGCCATATTTTTGAGTCTACGAAAAGCTGTTGACGCGGTCATTAACAGTTTTTTGTTGGTGAAGCTAAAAAACGAATTTTGAGGAGTGTAGTCCTGCATCTAAAAAGTCCTATTTATTATATCAAAAAATAAGTATGTAAAAGCGAATAAACACAAGAAATTTTATCAAAATTCACTTTCGCTCATGATAAAGTAGTAAAATATGTATATCAGTAAATTACTTGCTCATGTCATTAAAACAGGTTCAAAGAAGAATTTGAATCCTTTTATAATAATAATAATAAATAATAATTTAAAAATAAACTAACTTTAAGACTCTTATAGCCTTGTATAATTTTGTACCTAAAGCAACAAAATCACTTATTGGTACATATATAACATAAATTTATATAGCAGTTCTAATAGAAATGGAACCTAAATTACCTTGTTTTTTTTTTCTGGTATTTGCCTTTAGGAGAACTCATGTTTTTTGAAATTTTTCTTCTGTTTTGTACCTTAAAAAATACTAATATAAACAGTTCTGCTAAATCATTAGATAGTTAGAATGAAAATAGTCTCATATAGGTACTTAGCTGCAAAGCTGCAAATTATTTTTGCGATGGAAATATAGTATTTTTTTAAAAGGACGTGGAAAAAAATTACAAAAAGCTTGTTTTTTTTTGTATTGTATTTAGACTATACTTTCTTGCAAGTCCTCGCATTTTTACACACCCCACTTTTTTTCCTTATGTCTGTTTTCTTATGTTAGGGATGGTGGGGTTATTTGTGCCACTTTATATTTGAAGCCTCCAGAAAATTTACTTTTTTACACTAAAACATTGGATATTGCTCCATAAGGTTCGTTGAACATCAAGCTTTATAAAAACTATTGAAATACCTTTAATTTCTACTAAAAATACGCTTCAAATGAAGATTATTAATGCGGCTCAATGTACTACACTAGCAGGGTACGCTGGCCCAGATATTGGGGTACCTAAGTTGAGCAAAAAAATTAAAACCTGAAATATACTAAACATAACTATTATCTATTTTACTATTTATTAGTTTTATTAAAATATAAATACAGTAAAGCATATTAATGTCTTAATTTTTAAAATATTGAAAAAGTGCTATCTGTCTACGAAAAATTACATACATAAAAGTATTTATGACAGTTTTAATAGGTTTTTACTCAGGACTGTTTCTATTGATACTATTATCAAAAAAACCTGAAAATTATTAGTCACTATCACTCTATCAGTTCTTTAATCTTGTGCTGTAAATTACCCGTGATTTTGCTAGTTGCTCAGCCACCTTCAGCTAGCTTCAAATAAAAATAGCATTTACCTCCAAATTAATTTAACAAGGAATATGTTTGAGATACTTATTTAATATTTTATTTTAAAAAGAAAAATTTTATATTTTTTACGTGACGTGTTTAATTATTAATTATTGCTTTTTGATAAAAATATGGAAACTTTCATCTAGCCATTCAAGTACTGAAATAAAATAAAACAATGAAAATAATAACCAATAAGCTACTTTATTATTTTAAGTATGACGTATAGTAATTAAATTAATTTTATTTTCTTTGTATATTTCTTCAATCACATATGCTTCTTTAGGTACGTTATTTTCACCTATCTCTTTTTTTAGTTTCTTATCCTTTATTAAATCATAACTCTTTTCTGCCAAACGTTTAGGTGTGTCTATTTTTCTTTTCATCTGTTGCCTTGTTTTTCTTGTCAGTCTTTTTTTGGAGTATCCTTCTAAATCCTGATGAAATTGCTGCTAGAAGACGTTCCTTTTTTATTCGTTTATTATTTTTTCTTAAAGTGATTGGAAAATTATAACTGCCTGACTCGACCTCGTTCTTCACTTTCTACTATTTCAGTCTTATTCAAATAATCTTTTATTTTTCGCTTTTCTGTTTGCATTGAGAATATTTAAATTTTATTAACAGTTTTTCCGAATTTATCTTTTTCTTCACGTTCGACTAATTCAGTTACCTTGCTTCCTTCATGTTGGCTGATGTAGTTGTGGCATTTTAAGAAATATATTCATCATTCTCACCAAACTCGCTACTTGGTTCGCTTTATCTTTAATTCTTCTTGAAGGTTTTCTTTAGTATCACTCGGTTATTACGGTATTATTGTTAAATTATTCAATATTAATAAAATCAACTTCTTCAATTAAAGGCAAATTTGTACCCCTTATATCCTCTCACATCCTTGTAATGTGCCATCTGGCATTATGAATGTATCAAGGGGCTATGATTAGTTTCTTTATCAATTTGTTCAAGCCTTTCGAAGATATCTTCTGTATTTGCAGTGTTATAATCGGTCAATTTGTTGCAAAATAAATGGTGTTGTTTTATTTTTTTTTCAAATACTTTGCCTTTGCATAATATGGCCAGTTGGCTGTGCTCTTTTAATTGCATTGGATACATTTTGTTTAGTCTATCGTACCAGTGTTAAGAGGGTATAAACGCATTTTCAAAAACCATCGCAAAGAACCCTCTCCAAGAACAAGCAAGATGTACAATTGATTAGAACACAGTTAATATTTTCGGGCTTTAGTTGCCAGACCCCAACAGTTTTTTCTAGCTGATTATTTTTAGTGGTTTAAATACGCTAACATCTGCCGGTTACATGATATGCGAGGTATTAGAAGGTAATGCATATAAAATGATGCCATTATCATGACAGTGTTGGCTGAACTCAAAAGAAAAATGGGACCAAAAGTAAGACTGGTTTCACAATATTTTTGTCTAGAAATATTGGTTTAATACGATATACTCAAAAAATGTCAGTTTTCATCCACCCACTCTCAGATAGTCCCAAAAACCAGGTTTTGGAACATACTGTAAATAATTGACTTGTTGGAACGGACAAATGGAAAAACATCTATTGGAGGCAAGGTCTTTCCATCCGCTAGAAAAATTAAAAGCACTGTAATGACTTCTTTTTCGTTCCCCTTCTTATAACTTCGTAAATGTTCCGGTAACGTTTGGAAGTCAGAACTTTCTCTGTTTTAGGGTACATTGTAAAGCTAGTTTCATCATCACTTAAAATTTTTGACGGGTCGTTTAAGATGTTCAGCGAATTATTTTCTACAAATAGTGTTTTAATCAGCAAACTTTTCCCTTGTGAATTATTCAGTTATAATATTTCTTTCTTTGGTAAGACCTTCTGCTTCCCTTAAAGCCAATCTGGGATGTCTTTTTAAAAACTGCCTGGGCCTATTTTACGTATTCAATCTTGCACGGGTACTCCATATGGAAAGGTAAGGCATAACGACATAACGATTTAAAATGCGTAAAAACCCTACTTATAATTATAATTGTCATGCATCAGTTCGATATCTGTAAACCTTAGGTGTCACATAGGTTACACGAAAATAAGTTTTACCTACATAGTAACCTAAATACAAAAAACAAATATTTTAATAAAACATGAAATGTGTCATTTTGCCTGACCCCGTCAGGCAAAATGACCCTGACCCACCTTTTTTATCGTATAGCCAAATGATACATCACAGATAATTATAGTTTTATGATCGCTTAAAAATTAATACAAAAAACTAAACAGAAGAGTTTATTAACCATTAAACATATAAATGTACTAAGGAACATAAAACATTATTTAAAATCCTTAATAATAAAAAATCCACGGCAACAATAACTGATGTTTTGAAAAATGATAATTATGTCTCAAATATATATGTTCTACGCAGGCGTAACAAATAAAATGTTTAATACCCTTTGACCCTCCTGCACATTCTGCATGAGCCCATCCTTTACAATATTGGCACTGTATCCACATTTCCCTCACCCTTTTCAAACGGTTCAGGTTTATTATCTGGGATCAAGGACTCATTTTGTCACTCTCGCTCTTTTACTTTTTCTTATTTCTTTTTCCTTTTTTTTTGCTCCTCTTTTCCCTTTAACTCATAGAGAAACGTTGAAATTTCCCTCATATTCATAGTAAAAATTCAATTATTGAAATCGTATTTTTAGTATATTTTTTGGTATTTTTAAAATTTTGCACATAAAACAAAACCTTATTACAGGGAAAAGTGCCTCTAAAAATTCTATTTCTTTAAATAAAATTAAATTCGCGCCGACCATACACGAACGCCCCCCTCACGCCCGAACCGTCGCCCCTATCGAAAAAACTCATACCACGAAAAATTTGCGCCACCCGAAAATACGTACGACCGACCGTTCGAGTTGCGGATACGGTGGTCCGTTTCGCGTTTTTAGTGAATAATAATTCTCGCTCAAATAAAAGACTAATTAAAGACACTAAATATATGACTTGTATGGAATTTATGGAAAAATACCTGCTTTCTCAGGAAAAATTATGGAAAAGAAGTTTAGAGAAAAGAAAGAAACTTTATATGTTATCAAGAGATTTGCAATACTAAAAATAATAAACCTTACGTTAAAGTCACGTTAACTTAAAATGTTATTAAAAAGCTTATTCTCCGTTTATTGTTTTAATGACACAAATAGAGATCGGTAACGGTGTTATCACGTAAGCGTTTTAGTCGTATGGCTGAACTTATTGTTAAAATATGCTGCTTTATGTTTGCTTTCAGTTCTAATTTTCCATTTGTAACAAATTTAAATATCAAATATGCCAAATATACAGCTTAAAAATGAGGATGGCTTTAAAAAAAACACACAATTAGCTTTAAAAAATTTATTTTATGATATAAAACTAAACAAAAACAGATGATAACCAAAATTATTGAAATCAAGTATTTTTATGGAAATATTATAGTATAGCGAAAAATGCATCTAATGTTCCGATAAATATGTACTTAACAATTTTCTAAACTCAAATATTACTCTCACCGGCGATTATTTTTAAGACCACTAGTTTTGTAGGATATGTTGTTTTTTACACTGAAACACTTTAAACCTAAAAATAGCCATGCACTGCCAAACGATTAATAAATAAGGATAATAAAAATTTGAGGTTAGCTGTTAAAATTTCTTCTTTTATTTTTCACTTGGTTTTGACCAGCATTACGTGCCACGTAGGGTAAAATTACGACAACTCATGAAACATACACCAGCCTTTTAGTAAAATTTGGATGCATAATGAATTTTCACGGATGTTTGGTAAATTCCCGAAGTATTTTCACAGATCTTTTGTAAATTCGCGAAGTATTTATACATTTACTTTATTAAAATGTTTTTTACATGTAATAGCGTAAAAACTCATTTTAATAATAAAACACTGATAAAAATTATGTAAAATTTTAACTAAGGTAGAATAAGAGAACCCATTTATTATTTTTACAATTAAAATTATGTAATTTTAACCCAATTTTTAACAGTCTTCTGTCCATATTGACATAGTTGTGAAGACTTCTTGATTACGTAGGGCGTATTATCTCTTAATAAGGGTCGTAATATTAATTCAAGTACGGACATGCACGGGCGTTTGGAAAAACCCAGCCCCGAATGTTAAATATCGTAATTACGGCGTAAACTAATTACGGTACCAAAATACTGCAATTCAAAGTCGCCGGAAATATAAGCGTACGAGATGACAATAAAGCAGGCATAATTAAAGGAACCTAGAATATGAGTATATATATATACGACATGAAAATAAAACCATTTTGTCCATACTGAGTGGACAAAATGGCATATGTGTTATGGACAAAATGAGTTAAACAGAAACACAGTTCACAAATGAACATTTTTGTCGTTTTTGGTACATCAGCGCAAATTGCATGAGCTTACTGTGCACATTTTATACACCTTAACCAGTTCTCACCAGGCTTTGAACGGGAATATAAGTCAGGGACAGTCGTCGTCATCAGTTTGCGAAGCAAATGGATCTGCCTCTTCATCATCCTCATTGTAATCAAATACTGCTCTAGTGGCCTTTCGCTTTCTTTTTTCAGAGGTGATTTTAGGCTCATTTTTGGCTTTTACTTCCTCCATATTCGGTGTAGAAGTGAGAACAAAATGCGTTTTTTGCTTCTTTGGTTTTCTCTTCCCCTGTCCTCTGACTAAATTTCCTTGCGGAATAGGAGATAACATTTCAATCGGAACGAGCAAAGAACTTGTTGATGGTTCAGGATTTTCCTCACCTCGAGATATTTTATATGGTATGATGGGTGCACTTTCAGAAAATGAATCTGTTGATGGTCCAGAATTCTCTATTCGTGCTTTCATCTGGTACGGTAGAGGCAATTTCGTTATTTTTAGAACTTGGATTTTCTGTTACCTGTGTGGGCGCCAATTCAGGAGGCATTATTGGAACATTGGTTGTCTCAGCAGGCTCAAACATATAATCTGGAAAGATGTCAGGGGCAACACGCCAGAGACCAGTGTTTTTAAATCCTTGGCATGCATTTTGCACAGTAGCAGCTTTGCCATAGGCCTTATTAAATAAATAGCCAATTTGTAGATGAGTAACTACGCGACCTGGATGAATCTTTAACCATTTTGATATTTCCTGATTGAAGTAGGTTTTTAATGGTCCATAAAAACATACGTCCAAAGGTTGCATCCGATGGGTGCAATGAGGTGGCAAACATAATACGATTATACCATTCTCTTTAGTGTATGTCAATGATTCAAATCCTTTGTGACTAGCATGACCATCGACGACGAGGAGCACTTTTTCATCAACACTAGCCTTGTCATAGGTTTGAAAATGCTTCAACCATTTGAAAAACATATCTGTGGTCATCCAGCCCGACTCTTGTGCAATTCCAAGAGTGCCAGTTGGGGCCCCATCCAAAACCTCATTTTTAAAATTCTTTCTAGGGAATATTAAACATGGAGGTATGTAAGAGCCGGTTGCATTCATGCAACACACAACGGTGACATGAGATCCTCGCTCAGCACTTGTTAAGCAGCCGATTTGCTTCCGGCCAGTTGTTGCCAAAATTTTCTGTGGTTTCTGAACAGTAGACAGACCGGACTCATCTACATTATAAATCCTATTGGGTGAAAAGTTGTGAGTATCCAACAAATCTTGATATACCTTAAAGAATTTTTCAACTTGAGGCTTATTGAAAGCCTGAGCTTTAGCCGCTGAAGTCGGTTCTGGTTTACGTACCGAAATATCTTTATTCCTTTTTAAAAACCCAGTTAACCATTCCTGTCCAGCTCTTTGTTTTTCTGCATTGAAAATATGGGAAAATTTATTTTGTTCGGCTAACTGACATGCTAACTTCTGAACGTCTTTACGAGTCAAACCAAAAAGTTGTGTTTCTAATAATTTTAAATGATTAACTAGCTGCCTTTCAATTTCTGGAGGAGGTTTGTACCTTCCTAGTCCTTTACCAGTTGGATTTAATGTTTTATTTTTTCCTAACGCGTGTCTTCTCAGAGTCGCCTGAGGGACACCAAACGTTTTGGAGGCTAAAAGCCAACCCATTTTATTTTGCTGAACAGCCTCAATTGCATTTTTCATTGACACGTCGCTCCAGGATTGTCGATTAGATGTTCTTTTATAGTTGCGCGGCATTCTGGCAGTATGGTATGTAAGCAAATAAATATAATCATATTTTTGGTCTATATAAATTATAATGGACAAAATGACATACTAGGTCATTTTGTCCGAATGAGCACTATGTCATTTTACCCATATTGGATATTTAATAATTTTACATTAAAAATATGCATTAAATGTTATCTATTTACGAAAGTAATCAAGCCATGTCATTCCATAAACTATAAAGAATTGATTTAAACCAAAATGAGTTGACTGAAAATCCAAAACTTACCGAAAATAAGAAAACAGAATCACACGTGGAAATTTTTTTTAGCCCGGTACACCTTCACTATACGACTGCGTCGGTCTAACTGAACTTTTAATATTACGCTCTTCGCAGCTTATCCAGAAACCGTTTGGAACACGTGACATACAGTCGGTGGGGCGGTAAATAGCGCCAATTATGAAATACAGGTTGTATGTCATTTTGTCCATACTTCCCCTACGGTTCACAAATAGTGCAACTCCGCAAATTATGTTAAGCGAATCATCATAAATATAATGACCCTTATATTTTATTCACCCCCGATCCTAATATTTCGTTTCTTTAGAAGTTTTCTTAAAGAGAGTTTAAAAAAGTTTTCCATTCATCAGAACAGAAGTGCGTTTGATCGAGTAAATTACATGCCGTGATTTAACAGTTTACGAAAAATTCAAGTTTCATTTGTTTAGAACAAGTTAAATCTGTTGTAAAAAATATTAGTATTGTGAATAATTAGGTCCAGCATTTCTTTGTTGATAAAGTGTTTCCAAATCTTCAACGGTTGCTTAGCGTTCTAGTGACCATTCTTGAGGCTGGTAGACGGAAAACTTTGTTTGAGTATTTAGTTCGCACGGCTTCATTAGGCGCATGTTTTCGCCATCTTGTCACTTTATCTTTTCCAACGTACCATTACATATTCGTCAACATCACTAATTTCCTGTTCTTTAACTCACTGTTATCCTCTTCTCTAGTCTCTAATATATCAGCGTCGGAATCTGATTGTATATCAAAGAATAACGTATTGTCCTCTTGGTTCTCTGTAATTGCTCCTTTTCATAGTCTAAAATTATCAATATTAGCTAAAAACAATAATTTATAAGTAGTTTATTTACCTTAGTCGAATTACACCTTCTTATAAAAATATAAAACTTCAATACCGGCGCGGGTCTGGCAGGCCAAATATTGCGACAAAAATCGCACAACTGCACACACCAAAACTCAACTCACTACATACTGCGTTTGAATTCACGGATTCAAGAAGGTATAGAGAGGGGTGAGGACATTGGCTGGTAATGGGGTGTAATCTCGGTCAACTACCACCCCGTTGGTTTCAGACACCACTGCCGGGTACCAGAGGGTTAATAATTGTTCGAAATATATACGTAATGCTATTATTCGTACTTCAAATTTGATAGAAGCAGTTTGTAGGGCCAATCCATTTGCCAGAATTTTCATTCGAGCTTGAACTATTTCTGGAAAATTTTTGAATGAATGAATTCTCTAAAAAAATTCGTGACCCAGAAAACATTTCGGGGTTTTAATTCAAGTGCGAGGGATATATAAACTGTCTTTTGATTTACCCTATGCCTTAAATTAATTGTTTATTAAGATGCAATTAACTGTTTAACAATAAAATTTAAGCTGCATATAAAGGATCTATCAAGAGGCTAGAGTCATGTATAGTATGGCTTGGAATGCAAAGAATATGGATTTCATTTTCTGCCAGAAAATGTGACACGTCAACGTAGCTGCAATGTGAAGCATGTCCATCAAGGAGTAAAATGCAGGGCCATGGTTCTTTTCTAGGCGGAAAATTTCTTTTGGCATAAATTGAGTCTGGTGACATAACAACTTCGGATCAAAGTGGCATGTTATCCTCAAATTCCTTTTTTTATTTTTTCCACGAAAAATGGCGTATGGGGGGTAGAAAATTTCCTTTTGCATTATAACATGCGATAAAACTTATTATTTCACCCTTTTCTCCACTCGTGATTGACTGAACATCTCGAGTTCCCTTAGAAGCAACCACTTTCCCCGGCTTATTGCATAATTGTAGTTCGGTTTCGTCTATACTGAAGATTTTTGTTGTTTTGTCGAAAAGTTCATATTCTTGCAATGTGTTTAAAAGAAGCTGCAACATGTACTTCGATATTTGACATTCCTAGGGATCGAGCAATAAACCTTCCCTGTGCCACCCTCAAGCGCAGGTTTATATTTCTCTTCAGGAAAAGTTTAAACTAGTCGTAACCAGCTAATTGAGTCTCGACTAAATGTGCATTTTTTATTATTCTTTTCAGAAATTATTAGGCCAAATGTCAGACGCATTTTGATGTTGGAGCGTACCTAATTTTTTCCAAATTTTGAAGGTATGTGACTAGTTGCATCTCGTTTTTTCACCTAAACATCTAGAGGACCTAGCATGCCCTTTTTTAAATTATTCTTTTTAACTCTTCTAATAATGTTAATTGTGGAATATTAAATTCCTTTGCAACAGAACTTGCCTTTCTGGTATTATCGGCAAGAGCTGCTAACCTAAGGTCATCTTCGATCCACTGGCACTCTGTTAGAAATTTTTCTGTAACTTCGCGGCATTTTTCCCGAAAAAAAAATGCTGACTGTAGCAAATTAAACTAAAAATAGAACATTGCATGACATTGCTTTTATTAAGCTTTTATTAAATATTTTGTGGGTTTAAGCTATGTCCTTAGTTTTTATTTGCACATAATGCACATAATTATTTCTGTTAATGATTTACATTTTCGAGAACTATAAATATAGTAGCAGGGTAATTAACATGTGGAACACAAAAGCTTTGGAAGTTGGGTTAAATTTACGTTTACCCCGAACAATGTATCAAGGAAAGATGCTACCCTAACTATTTAGAAAAAAATACGTTTAACAAATTTTTCTTATATAATCATATAATCTAGAAGTATACCTGATACTTATCGTCCACACCAAATTCGAAAATACCAACACGGATCACGAATTTATGATGTGAAAATAAAATTTTAGAACTGTTAATATCCAATAAGATGGCCATACATCCTAACGTAAGCTAAAAGGGCGTGGCGTACTATATCAATCAAATGTCAAACTATTATTACAACCACAAAACGGCCTTAAGTCGCCATCTTTTGGAAAATAGTCGTACTACGTCACTTCGGCATCTTAACCCTATTGGCATTTTCCCCCTCAATTACCTTATGTAAAGAACATACAGAATTAAAAAACAAAACAATGTAAATTGACTACATTTTTTGGTACACATTAAATCTGCAAAACTACCAAAAAGGAGCTCATTTATTACATGGTCAAATAAAATACAGGATAATCTATTAAAAATATAAACTGTTTTTAAATGCTATTTCATTACACCTTGTATAGCGTAAAAAAAAATCACTTTCACTAAGGGAAAAAAAAGTAAATTTTGGGACAGGTCCTTTTTTGGTGAAACTCCCAATACCAAATCAAACCACTCTTTGTTATGATCTATGTTAAAAAATATTTTTTATTTTAATATTCAATCTATAATGGATTTTTATTTTGTTGGCAGTTAAGGCAAATGCCCCCGCGCCATGGTTGTAAAAACTTCCTAGAATAATAGGGTTTAAAGTGTTATTACGTTATTTAGTAGAAACGCAACAAAGTTCATTTTTTTAAACTTGTTTGTTGAAGGTATTTATTCATCAAGTTTTCCGTTTACAACATCTAATGTAAATTTTTCAAAAACTATCCTTAATGAAACTCAGTTAACTTTTGTTTAAGTTATACCAATTTGTATATTAGTATACAAATGAAACATCAAAATACAAGAGTTCTAACCACACTACACCACAACTTGTTAGGTTCTGAATGCGCGTTTCGCTAGCCAAGTTAGCATCATGAGCAGATGATATAAACTAAAGTAATTTATCCTAACCGAGACTATTTATAGGTAAATGTGGTCACACTTGGTTGCTCGCGACTGCACCGTTGTCAAGTGAGCAATAGATGGGACTATGGGGAACAGGCCCTCTGTCTTTATTTAGTGCTTTCTTACCACATTTAACTATTTCTATACTCTCAAATGCATCTAATGTTCTATTATTAGATACATTTTTAATTAACTTAAGATTATTTATTCCTATTTGGTGATTGTTTTCCAAAGCATGTTGGGAACGTTAGACTTTTCTGTTTTTCCGTATCATAAATGTGCCATGTGTTCTTTAAAACGCATGTTTATGGAGCGTTTAGTTTGCCCAACATATTTATTTTTGTCTAGATATAGTTTAAACTGTTTTACAATCATACGAGTATAAAATATATATTTGCAATGTATTCTTTAAGAATTAAAGTAAGAATTAAAACTGAGGCTTACCGAATTTTTGGTAAAGTAATACATACACCCAAAATAATTTCACAAAAAAAATATCCAGTCAGTTTTGGAATGAATCCCTATTACATGAAAACTCAATTTCGTCACAGTTATACACCAAACTATATATTTCAGGTGCCTAAAATATACACACACTTGTTATACAAATACTTTCCAGGCGTGTCGTGGTAAAAAAAATTCCACAAAAAAAAATATTTTTATATATGTTAAGTTATCAATAATTTGCCTAGACAATAAATTATTTGGTGATAACTTGATATAAATTTCTATATACAATGATTTATTAAATTTTTTAAAGTTTTTAATGTATTCATTATTATTATTATTATTATTATTTATTTTTCATAACATTTTTTACTTATTCTACAAAAAACAAATTATGTCCTTTAATAATCCATTATAGATTTACACACTCTACACATATCACACTTTACTTTTGAGCAAGTTTTGAAGTCAATTTGATAAGCAGTAATTCTCAATTGTGATGCTTTTACATTTTGTGACGCCGCCGTTTTGTTCCCCCACATTGGATTTTCACCAAAATGTAACCATTTCATCCCCCTATGACCTGCCTTTGATTTTTGATCAAAATTTGAAGTCAATTGGATAAATAGTTTTTGAGCTATGCCGCGTACAAACGGACATGTTTTTCGGTGTCCAGGGACCCGGAAATGCATAGATCTGCAAAAATTTCGGAGGGTGATTTTACTACGCTCTTACAAACGAAGTAAAAATAAAAATTATGGACTGTTTTGTGATTTCTAAGGTCGTGACTGAGAGTCTCGAAGCGTAGTCTCGGTCTGGCATAATAAATCTCGGTGTCGATGTCGAAACGATTTAGAACTCTCGGAATCTATCAATCTCGGTCTCATTTTGAAAACGGGACCGTTTTTGCGAGCCCTTAATTGTGGCTATATGTACTAAATTTCAGAAAATAACTGATGACGCCACATAAAACCTTTATATCAATGGCGACCTAGTCTGCCTTCTGTGAAATAATTTTCCCCCTTTAATTATTATTAAACCAACCGGTCAATACTATTTATTAACTGTTTTTTTCGTAGCACCAAAACTATAAAACGCAATATTAAAAAATCATCTAGCTAACAATGCTTCTTCTTCGGCAATCAGCACTGCATCAATACCCATTTTTCTATTATTGTTGTTCGTTGGTTACTATAAATTTTATGAGTTGCGTTTGCACTCATTCGAGACTTTGATACTTCTACAGACTGAATCTCATCGCCTCTTCTGTATACTGAAGTATCTTTGCCATGGGTTTAACGACATTTTAAACCGAAAACAAAAGGGAAGAAGTTAATTCTCCCATGTATCATCACACCAATGTATGAATTATCGTTACTATATTTGCTGAAAAAAAAATTACTATGTCTTGTTTCGTATTACCAGTATATGATATGTCACCTGCTTGACACATAAAATAACTCATATCTAATACAGTAAATCATGTGTCGATAAATTGGTATAGCGATAGCCTAATAAATGGATGAAAACGCGACATATTTTATCCATTGTGTGTGAGCAGCACAGAAAAATTTTTCTCTTCCCTTCTGGGCTCCTATACCGAAATTGCAAATAACCATGTACCAATTATCGACGCCTTAGAATTAACCATTTTTTCTATAAAAAATATTTTCAACTATTTAGAAATATAAGTTCACTGTGTACATCTTAAAGTGCGTTTAAAAACTTATCTTTATTCTTAGCACTTAGAGCAGTAAACTTGCATCTACAACGACTGAATGAAAACTGCCAAAATAGATTTCATATTTAAACAGATAAGGTGTCAGAGTGCGTTTATGCATTATACATCTGGATGTCGTACTCGGGCGGCCAAGTTCGAATCCTGGGGGACACATAAACTTTGTAACCGCAATTTAATATTAAATTTCGTACAGTATGATATGGTAGAATATGGTACGTTTACACTCCTCGTCATCACATACTCTCTCAGGTGGAGCTAATGACCGAGATTGGGACTCCTCGATAAACTGTGAGGCTCTCTGACATTCCCAAGTTGTTAATTCCTCCCCCATCCTAAAAGGGTGATTCTAGTCCCCCTCACTGAGCACTTATATGTCTGAATAAAAAGTGACCAGCATTTTTTTAGAATGGCTAGGACAGGAACACCGGAATTCTCAACTTAACTCATTACATATGAAATATGTATTGATCAATATCTAATATCAAACCTGCATTTAGTGGTGAGAATAAAGTAACTTCAAGACGAACAAAATTGTCAATAAATGAGACATTGTCGATATTTGGTGAACCACCTTACTACATATATTGCACTCATGCAATAATTTCTCGCAGTCAGATGCATCACAATAATGTCCAGGAGCAAGCAAATAGTTAGCAAAAGCCGACATAGGGTTTAAAACATGTTGCCATTGGAGACGAGATATAAACATGTCATTGAACGATAATTACCGATTTTTTCAATTATTGAATGTATTAGGTATATTGTTTATAAATTTAAAATGAATTGTGTTTATTGGAAAACCACTAATAATAGCAAGTGGTATTATTATATTTATGATTCTTAAAAGCATCATGAATTAAATATAAGTTAAACAACCTATAAAATATTGAATTATATTTTGTGAGAATAAGCAGAATTAGAACGAAATTGAATTAAATTATCAATTGAGCTATCTTGTCTAAATATTTTAAATTCAATAAATTTGTGAGTGCGTCTTAGCAACAAGTTTAAAAAAGAAAGTCTACCTTTAAATTCTTTCTCTCAGGTGACGAAGGTCTCTTTATAATATCCAGACATGTGTCCTTATCAGCTTTAGTTGAAAGTAAATCATTGTCCTTTATTTTTTTTGTAATGAATCTAAAGGAAATTAATTTAAATTTGGTTTATGTTTAGCTCTAGGGGTGGAATTAAGAAAAGTAATGATTTTTGCTCTGAGTATCTTTATTAGATATGTCTATTGTTTGTGTAATGTGGTTCGCTAGGGGTTACTTTTGATGTAGTAGGAATTCATTTTGAAAAATTGAATTTTAACTTTAAGCTGAAGGTATCTTCTTTATGTTCATTGTAACTTACATTAGATAAATTTATATTTTTTTATGGAAGTTACAGTTCGAAGACTGAAACAGTCATTATCTTTAAACTGTTTAATTAAACTTTCAGAGATTTGACTGTTTTTAGAAGTACCTATTAGTAAACTATTTTAAAACATAAGGGTACCTAACAATTCTAAATTGATTGCCTTAGATGTAAAAAAATCTCTTTCTTCGTATCCCACCTAAGGGCTGTTTTAATGTTAATGTTAAATTATTGCTAAGAGCTTACCTAGTTGATTTACTTCAAATTTAGGTCAACTTTTTTTCAGTCTAATAAACAGTTTTTTAGGCAAAGTAAACGTTTGAAAGTATTTTGCTACTTGTATCACTTTTTTCGTTAATTAGTTTTGTTTCGTGATTAGGCAACATAGTTTTGGAAATACTAAGGTTAGCGTATTATCGGTCAAGGTATGGATGGCAGTCAAGATACAGTCCTAAGATGATGGCAAAATTAAGATTAGATACGAGGAAATGTTTCACTAATGGCATATTTCACTTTTATTTTAAGCTGATTAATTTCTTTTGTATCGTTCATTTTGTAGCTAGACATTTTCTTTCGTAAATGGTATCTAGCCTGGCAATTATGTCTCGAGCAGTTGCGCCTTCCGTCATGACGCTTATCATAGTGGTGGCTAATCTTTTGAGTTTTTTCTAATTTTTTACCAGGGTCTCTAAAAGCTTCCTCGTCAAGTACTGACTAACGCGTCTTTTTTCGCGAGTAGGGCTCTCAACCTTATTTCGTGTATCAATAATTTCACACACACGAATTAAGCTGATAGTTTTTATCGTATAACAACAACGATGTATTGCTTTGGGACCATAACTTGCTAGATTATTTAGGAAACCGAAACAACAAAATTAAAACTTAATACAAGCCGAGTTCTTCTTTATTGAATAACCAGACTGTATAGATTTAATAACAACGTACATACTACTACACCAGACGTAAGAACGTCATATACTGAATCGTAAATGTAATATTTGTATTGGAAACTACGAATAATTATTTAACTTTCCTACCTTGTCTGTAATGTTTTGGCACCCAAAATATTGTAAAAAAAACTGCTTATCAAAATTGACAACACCTGCTATTTCGGTTCTAGAAATCTAACCTATGTTTTTAGAAATATGAATGAGCTATTAGCCTATGGAATATAGTGCAATACGTCTATCTTTTATAAGAAAAACAAATCATTAAATATTAGGTACTAGCCTAATATAAAAAAGTGGTTTCGAAAAATTGATTTGTAACAACATGCAACCTTGGTTATCATTGAGGTTTAACCGTAGTCAAAATAATAATTGTAAAAGACGAATTCGGTATAAACACTTGTGTACATACATTTTTCGATGTAGATAATGCCAAGACAGAAGCAGAATAACAAAGAACCTGATTTATTTTCGGAGGTGTATCGAGTTGTAAAATAGTTATTTATGTTCTAAGGATCAAAATTATGATAATTATGAGACTAGCCGTAAATAGCAGATGTATATATCTTCTGGCGTCAATTGAGTCAAACATTGTGCAAATTTTGTTAAACAATATACCCGAAAGGCAATCGTTGACGTAATGGGTGACAATTCTTTTAACACTAGTATTGAAACAGTTTTTTTAACACTATATATATAAATTATAATAATTTTATTGAAAATGTTGAGTGGTCGTGCAACGTTATCGTTTTCAAACTCGAAGGGTTTTCGCAAAATCCGTTAAATATATCCTCGTTTGAAAACTACGTTTTTCAACACTTGTTATCTAATATACTATTTCAAAAGGTTCCTAATTCAGCTGAATCTCTTGTAAATCCGACCCAAAAGCATTGATATTCCTTGTTACAAGAGTTTACAAAATAAAAGATGGTAAGATGGCGTTCTATATATTCTTTTCTGGTTAAATTATTAACGATAATACTAAATGACACAAAGCCATGCGCTGTGGACTGTCAATATACTAATTTTAATGCATAAATCCACAAGATAGTATATTTTTTATAATTCTTAACTGACTTGCCTTCAGTTTTAATGTAAAATTAATTAGATAATATATGTATGCTGTTAAAAGTGATTTTAAAAACAGCATGTACAAGTAAGATTCAAAGCAGGTATTATCTCAACAAGACGGGTAGTCACAAGATAGTATATTTTTTAATACTCCTTAATTGACTTGCCCTCAGCTGTAACGTAAAATTAATTAAATAGTATGTAGGCTGTTAAAAGTGAATTTAGTAATAGCAGGTGCAAAAAGTGTTAGCTAAACAAGACTAAAGTAAACGTAATAGGGTTTGACTGTGACGTCATTTTCATATATTTCTTTTTATATCATATATCAAAACGCAGGCAATAAGAGATTTTAATATAAAACGACTGTCGCTTCTACAGTCGTTTGATTATTTTACTTGCTCGTCAATGTCAGTGTCAAAATAATATTGGCATTCATTCGAAAATGCCGCGATATAATCAACTTAAATGTGCTCGCATTTTCTGAGTTGGAAAACCAGAAGCTTAGAGAAGGGTTACCAATTGACTATAATAATGCACTAATGAGGGCGTCGGAGGCATCAAAAGTAAGTCAAGCTAATTTGTCTCGCATTAAAAAAACGGATTTCAATCAGACGAAATATTCATTCAACATATCAGAAAAAATAACGCAATACAAAAACAAAATTTCTGATTTTTACGAAGAATAAAATGAGGGATACAATTTATAGGATGTATGATAAAAAGGAATACGTTTGAATGGCCAGTTTACACAAGAAGTTAAATGAAGATCTCAGCGGTTTTTTTAATTATTCCCTTCTTTGCGAAATTATGCCGTAGTATAGGATTCAGATGGAAGAACACTAGTAACTGAAAATATTTTATGAAATTACCCGACTTTGAAACATGGTTCAGAACATTTTAGTACTACCTACATATCATTGTCAGTATAACGCGAATGAAATGGTTTGGTCTGAATGTAAGAGGATCAGTACATATTACCCTTAAAAGGAACAATTAACGAAGTGGGATAACGTACTGAATGAAGTATCCAGTGACCATTGGAAGAAATATGTTGCCCACGTGAATAAAATCATTAGATACTCCTGCAATATAACAAAAGCGTGGAATGCTTTTGGCACATAACCACTGATTATTTCTTTAAATGGTTCTGACGATTCGGAAACGGATTCTGATATTTATACCTCTAACGATGAATATGGCTTATAATTATATATAGAAAAATTCTTTATTTTTCTCAAATTGAAATGTTAATTGTTTTTAATTTCCAAAAATCACTTCTTCCTTATATTTTAATAATATTCTTACAGTGTTAAACTTTAATTTTTCTAATTTGATACATTACGTTGTTATAGTCAAAATGACCTCTTTGAACTGCTCCTTTATATCATATGATATGTTATCAACTCAATTTATTTTTCATAAAATCAGAAATTTTGGTTCTGTATTTCGTTGTTTTTTTTCTGATATGTTGCTTAAATATGTTTCGTCTGATTGAATGGCCATTTTTTTTTAATACAAATATAGTTTGGGTTACTTATAGTATCTCATATTCCCTCATTAGTACATTGTTGTAGTGCTTTTATTTATAATTATGTCTGCAAATAAGTCTGATTTAATAGAATTGTAAAATTACATTTTTATTAATAAATTGTAAATACAATGAGGTTGAATAAATGAGAGGTTCAAAGCTGAAGTGGAGAGTACACAAAAAATAAAATCGAGATATACGTATTTATAGTTCTTAAATAATAATAAATTTTGTTTGTTAATATTTTTTTATTTTTGTAAGCAGGAATCTTTTAATCTACATGTAACTTAAATATATTTTAAAGTGTTGAGGATTTATAAGAGTCCGAATTTTATTGGGTATTTTTTTTAGATTGGTGTTGGACTTTCGCTCATAATATTTATTAAACTTTTGAAATAATACAATGAATCAGAACTAAACAACTATATTTATATTTATTTTTACATTTCATTCGAATGCTTCATTGTAAATTAATTCTTCTTCTGCTATTTCATTTTGAGTTTGTGCAGTTCTTGTGGAAGTTACAAGTGGTAGCTGTTTGAAAAAGGAGACTGGGAGAATGTAGGGTACAAGATCATTCATGTCATTCTTTTTAGCTTGAGTTACAGGGCGTCGGCTGGTATAAAGACATTCTTGTTGGACAGTTTGCAAAGATAATAGTGTTCTGCCCGTATCATCCAATTTCTAAGTAAATTAATTTTGCGAAATGGTAATAAATCCCTTAAAGTCTCTTTAAAATATAATTCCTGCTCTCTTTGCAGTCGGAACCAGCGAATTTTGAGCCAATTTACAGGATTATTGCCAGTGTCCTTTTTTCTATTTGATATAGCTTCTTCTAGACTCTTTGTACTAACGAATTCATGTCTTTGCCTTTGGATCACTTTAAACTGAGGTTTCTTTCTCTTCGAGTTTTTAATAATATTATACCAATCTTTTGGGACAAAAATATTTTGGTATTTTTCCTTGATGATTCAATTATTCCAAATTCCGAATCATTGGGCAAAAACGAATGGCCCGATACCATAAATTTTAGATCAATAGTGTACACTGCCATTTCAGGATCTTACACAAGTTTGAGGAGTGTAAGTGACAACTTGATGTTACGATTTTGTCCTGTGCATGAATCAGAAAACAAAACAATCCTTTTGCAGGTAGTTGTATGTGTTTTTAGGTATTTAAGAACACAAGAGGCTACATCCTGAGATCTGAGAATTAAATGAATGTATGCCTAGATTATAGACATACATGTTTCTTTAATAATAAGCAACTGATATTGTTAGTTTTGTAAACGGTAATGGCTTTTGCAAATCAAATGTACATACATTAGAAGCATTTTCTTGATCAGTTCTTAAAACTGCTCTTGCCTGTTCACCATGGGCAACGTGCAGCTGTTTCTGTTTTTCCTTCATTAGTTTCTATACGTATTTTAGGTATAGTTTACAAGTGTCTGGGCTGGGAATTTTAAAATGAAGATTAAATTTGGTGGAAAACGCTTTGTAATAAAACTTTTTTTACAAGTTCTTTATTCTCTTGAGAGCACTTCTCAACATAAAGGTCATACATTTTTCTAATATTTAAATTAGGAAGCAGGCATATTCTTTGTTCGTTGTCCTTTCTGCTATAATGACTCTGATAGAAGGGAAAGAATTTATATGTCTAATAACACCAGAGTCATCTATTTTGTTGGTAGAAATATTTTTACTACGATTATCCATTACTGCAAATACCTCTTCTTTTATTAAACATCTGTACAGCCTCCCCCAACTAATTTGCAGAATTGTGTGTATTGTGTACTCAAAAGATTTTTTTTCATTTCCTGAACCATCTCTTACTTGCTTCTCGACTTTCGACATTCTAACAAATCCTCGCAAATCCCCCTTCCAAAAATATTGTAAAAACTTAGACAAGTCCTCGGAATTAACCCGATTTGCACACTTTTTAAGACAATTGCAGTCAAAATTAGGATTAAAAGTTTCTTTTTTTTGTCTTCGTTTCATAAGACTTGCCAGTATTTTTTAAAATTTTCTTTTTATTTTTCTCGCAATTGGATTCATTTCTGTATCTCCGACGACCACGTTCTTTTTCAGTACCTTTTTGTATATTTGCTGAAACAAAAAATGTTTTATGATTTATATGTAAAATATAAAAATGATTTACCTTAAAACAATTTTTGTTTTGAAAACTAACAGTGCCGGATCTAGGATTGGTGGGGAGGGGGAGGGGAAATAAATAAAATGCCGCCTCCGTCACGGTGAAAATGAGGACTTTTTTAAAGACCGCAGCAAAAAATTGTGTGTTCGCTAGAGCAGAAATGAGCAGGAAGGCGTAATTATTACTATAGGTTCTCTTTTTATAATTAAAAATATTTGCGCACCCCCTGCACTATTTTGCCGCCCTCTTAAGATACCGCTGCCGAGGAAAAGTGCATCCTCGCGCACTCGCTAGATCCGGCCCTGAAAACAAGTATTAAACCTAATATGCGTGCAAAATTTCTTACCATGATTTGCTTCTATTGTTCACTGCTCTGAAATGTATTAGCGGCAAATCGTCTTCAGAATCTGAATCTGTAAAAAACATTCCCAATAAAATAATGCTATGCAAATTTGTTTTTGTTATTACATCGTTCATAACCCCAATATCTGTTTTTTCCCGAAAGTTGTAAATATAATATTAAATATCAAATAAAATTTGAAGAAAACTATTTAGTCACCTTTATTTTCATAAAATAACATCTTAGTCGTTAATAGTAGGTAGATACCTAGATTTATCTGGCTTATTAGTTATGTTTTAGTAAGTGCAGCCCAAAAAAACAAAAATATGGACTAGGTCCACTTTACCTTTGAACCCCTCAAATAATGTTTTACGACAGTAAAGTTTGAGATTAACTTGTTTTCGTTGATGTATGTACTTCTTATTTATTTTCCTTTAGAATGTATTTACCTTTTTCGTGAGTTAGTAGTAAGAATATTTTAGTGAAATAAATAACAGTAATTTATTTTCAGAACTTGTTGCGCTGTCTCTAAATTAACTTTACTGTTGTGTCTGTATACAATTTTCTTATACCTATGCTCTAACAGTTTGGAATTTATTTAAATAATTATTGTATTTATTACCTAACAAATCATGTTAAAATAAGTTTTAGCTTTTCGCCATTATATATTATTATTATATTTTCTTAAAAAAATTCTTATTGGTGAAGCTCAGTGTAAAAGGATCTAATTTAAAGTAGGAATGGTTATTAGCAGAAAGTTAAATACATGCAAAATTAATACGCAAAAAGTATACTAATTCTGTACTTATTTAGAACAAATGGATTTCTGAAGTTATTCATCACGAAAGTTTTCCAAGACTTACGTCCTTTTTAACTTGAACTTCGTCACAGGCAATTCCTATTACGGTTTCTTTACCACATATTTCTAAAATCCGCTCAAAAAATAGGCTATATAAATATATTCAAAAAAATAATAATAGTAAAACTGGTTTGGAAAAAATTGATTTGTAATAACATGCAAATTATTGTTTAAAACATGTTATCGTCAAGCTTTAACCGTAGTCAAAATAATAATTGTAAAACACGAACTCGTTATAAACACTTATGTACATAAATTTTTCGATATAGATAATGCCAAGACAGAAGCAGAATAACAAAGAACCTGATTTATTTTCGAAGGTTTATTCGAGTGGTACAAATACGATTATGAAGCAGTAAACGTAAAACTGACCGGCCTAAAGTGCGCCGCACTGTCGCGTAGCTATATTGTTAACTAAAGCTCATTTGATATGTGCACTTACACTATCTTGACTGGGTCTGACTAATGGAGCCTTTATCGCTCTGGCCTGTAGACAAAGCTTGTTTAACTCACTAATACCCTTTTCGATGTTTAATATCTTTCATTAGGTTTTTAGCCAGCATTCTTAAAATTATTTTAGTATTAGGAATTCTTTTTAGTTTAGAAAAATGGGACACTATGTCGTATTCAAAATTTGTTGTTTATGTAGATTCGTTGCCGTTGTTTGTAATAGGAATAGGATTACTAAATATACTTTTATGTTGACATTTGAAAAAACTTGATTACAATTTTTTGTCTTCCATCAAAAAACGAAGGTGTAACGTTTGTATATTTTTACTTCCCCATATCTCAGCCATTATAGTATATTATTAATACACTTAGGGGAAGCATTGAATATCAAAAATGAAAAAAAACAATACATTGAGGTTTTGATGTTTTAGAGTTCCCAATTTATGAAAAACATATTTTTAAATAAAGTTGTACAGATAGCTCTACTAGGATTAAACAGCACCTTGGAAACGAAAAAAAAAATTGTAAATTTCCTTTACCCGGAATCTTTTCTTTTATTAGGAATAATGAAGTGTTACTCAATTTAGTTCCGCACATATTCATTTATTAACACTTAACTATATACTACCTTTTCATACATTTTTATTGGGCTCCGTTTTGTTCCACCATATTGGATTCGTACTGAACAGTTTCTACCTATGGAACACTTGATTTTTGGGCATAATTTCTGAAAAATTGAATAATTAGTTTTTACACTGATTTTTTCACATTTAATTTTTCATTTAATTTTTGCGCAAAATTTAAAAACTATTGAATAAGAAAATATTTTTTACGTTGGAATTTTTATACGTTTTATTTAACCACCTCCATTTTGTTCCCGATCTTGAATTTTATCGCAATTTTTATTTTATTAAGTCGCCATTTTGGTTTGCTATTTTGGATTCCGGCCAAAACATTACCAGTTCAATTCTATGTAACACTTAATTTTGCACACAATTTTGTCTTTTATCTATGCCGCAAATTGACAGACAGACATACCGGTAGACCGACAGAATCGGGAAAACATTTTTTTTTGGCATTTATAGACGCTAAAACGTGAAGATATGTAAAACCTGGGATGGGAGGAGATTTCTTCACGACTACAGACGTTTAGCCGTCGTTTTGTTCCACTATCCTGAATTTGTACCACAATTTTATTGTGGTTAAATTGAAATCAATATCGAAAGTTGTTTTCTCAGGCTATTTTTACCATCGCCATATTAGATTCTACCAAAATTTTACGGGTTGATTTGTACATAATACTTGATTTTGGTGCAAAATTGTAAGTAAGTTGGATGATTAGTTTTTTAGTAATATTTTTTAACACTTCACTAGGTCGCCATTTTGTTCCTCCACATTGAATTTTTAACAGGTCATCCCCATATGCCCCTTAATTTTTGACGAAAATTTGAATAAGCAGTTTTTCAGCTATGGCTCGAAGAGACGGATAGACCGATGGAAATTAAAAAACATGTTGTTCCGCATCTAGGAACCCTGAAAGTGAAGATCTGCAAAAATGTCAGACGGTGATTTTTTCACGATTACAATACTTTCCTTTTACGAGAAGTAAAAACTATTTCACAGGCGTGCAGCTTTCTTAAACGAATAGCGAAACACTTCAAAATCCTTCTACTTTTCCCTCTTACGACGGAAGTATTGTAATTGAGGGGTGACGGCGAAAAACAATCATAGTCCATTTTCTCTATTTTTTCAGAATTTGAATTTTAAAGTACACAGTCGATTTTATCGTATTTTGATAAGGAAAAAAACACTAACTTATTATTACTTTATACAAATAACATTTCTTTATTAATTTTATAAAACATATTTTGATTTTTTAACTGTTTAAGGCAAGAAACAGTCCTATTTTTCGAAAACGAGATGGACATTGATCGTTCTTTCTCCTCAATCGATGAGAAGATCGTCTCCAAAATCGATGTCACTTTCATTTTCGGGGGATCGGTTGTCAGAAATTATTGTTTTATAAAAAGTTTGAGCATTGGGATTGGTCAAGAACTGAGTGAGATGTAACAGATCCTTCAATTTGGCAGCTTTAATGAGTACTGGTCCATCGTAGAGTTTTTTTAATGAGGTAGATTCCAGAGCTCTATTTTTCTGTTTATTTTTTGTATTTTGAAAAGGAACTACGACAGCTTTAAAGTAATTCCCAAAATAATTAGCTTTATGTAATATGAACCTTGGCTCATTTTTGGCAATTTTTAGTATTCTGATTGTCCTTATTGGCATAGGACATTTTTTATGTATGATTGTGAAAGAAGCTCTGTCCAAGTTTGAAATTTCACTTCTTTAGCACAGGTAATTACCTTGAAAGGCGAGGGTTTTATCCTGCTATTTCTTAGAACATCTCTCCAGTCATCTCGCATTTCAGTATAGGACTTAGAGTTAACAAGGCTCATATTCCTATCACAAAATTTTCAGTTTCTTTTTTACAAATTATTCCCTCGTTTTATAAAAGTAAAATTTACTATATATATATATATATATATATATATATATATATATATATATATATATATATATATATATATATATATATATATATATATATATATATATATATATATATATATATATATATATATATATATTATATAAATTTTAACTAATAGTTAAAATACCTTAGATGAAAATTGTCTAAAATTTTCTCTGGAATGGAAAGAAATTAGTTAGCATTTAATTTTAACATATACCTATTTGGAAGAGAATAATTAATTTTGAAAAAAAAACTCATTGCTTTTAAAAACATCGGTTTATTGAAATTTGCAATTATCATAACAAATATAATCATAAAAGCTTTTAAATAGCATTACATTTTTAAATTATCCCCAAAATAATTAGGCACAAAGTGTAAAATCGGAAAGTGAATATAAGGTTAATATGATTGATAATTATTCACAGTTGAAAAAGTTTTGGATTTTTGACCCGATCTCTCATTTGCATTAATTACATTTTTGCTATAAACGCCTTTGTTAATTAAAACAACATGACAATCACAGTGTTCTTACAACTTTTATATAAATATAAATTATCCGAAAAGCATTAAATGTCGACTAGCGCTTCAACTAATTGTTTTTACTAAAACATATCTGAAAGGCAGACGAACAACGCTTCGTACTTGATAAACCAAAATTAAAACAAAACATTAGTTCTATGCCTTTTCTAATAAGGTTGTAATCCTTTTATCTAAAATTATCAAAGGTGTGTCCAGTGGCCACTTTAGTTTTATTAGCTGGTGTATCAGAAGAATTTAAAGTATGTAAAAATTTTTACCTGACCACATTTTAAGAAAATGTCCGTTGCGGGCAAAAGAGATATGATGCCAAGTTTTTTCGAAGTAATATATTGCCAAAGTTAAGTAGTTAAGAATTTATAGTGAATATATAAGACAAATAGTAAACCGATAATAATTAGTGTAAATGTTATTTTAGCAAATAATAAATCAATATTAGTGTTTTTCTTATTAATTTAATTTCTGAATGTTTTCTCGAATATAACACCAAAAACTCTGGTTTTAGCTAAAACGTAGTAAGTATTGGTCATTAATCCGAAATAAGGTACTTAATGTTCATGTTTTAGTCAAATAATTTGCGCAAGCAGTGCAATTTGTTGATACGTTGTTTGATTTTTTTAAAGTGGTGTTCTATAAATTTACTACCGTAAAATGAGGCGACCTTGATCATTTTAAACTTGATTTTGTCGAATATCAGATTTGCTTTTTTACGCAGCTATATTGGTAATGCAGGGCTTATATAGAGTGCAAATATATTATTACAAATTGAAAATTTTCAAAAATGGCCAATCCCTGACGTTCCCGGAATTTTGTCATTAACTTTCCTGGGGTTGAAGGGGTGTATACTACTCGCGTAGATTCCGCTTTATTGGAGATTTTTCTTGGTCTCCTGGCTTATTACTACTTTGTGCCGGGGCTTGATCCATTTTCTGTAGGGCACGCTTTAAAAGCAAAGGGAAAATCTCCTTTGGAATACCAGAAGCTTGTAGTCCGTGAGTAAGGAACGCTAGGCCACTTTCATCGGCTTAAAAGATGCCACGTCCAACGGTTGGTATATAAGCGTCGAATGCAGTGCGAAACAAACGAAGGAAATGTTATTCTCTTCAAATGAACGAATTATAGCTTCACTAAAATATGATGCTAAATTTTAACCGGTTAGCACCTTCCTTCCTTCTAATCTTCGCGCGTGTGGAGAGAAGCAAGTTTCAAACCAATCCTGGAATCTATTTGTGTCTATCCATCCATGGGAGGTCCTATTGTATCTGACTCCATTTGAACAAGATGCCTTGCCGCAACATGGGTAACCTTTAATACCTCCTTCCTTCCAAGTATTATACAAGTGTTCACTCTTATATATTACATAAGGTGGCAGTAAGGTTCCATCCGCAGATCCACAAATCATGATAGAAATATTGCTGATTTGAAACGTTTTCCGGATAATTGGTTCAACTTCGATATATGGCGCGAGCCTTTCCTGGGACATTATTGATGTTCGTTTCATCATAATTGAAAATATTTTCAGGCTTTACCCCCTCCAATATTTGCTGTAAGTTTGGAAAATAAACTTCTAACGTTTCCCTGGAAACACCAGCGGGGCTCTTATTTATGTTACTAGCCTGGCGAAAAGTTTGGATACAAGTCGTCCGTATCTATCCAGGTAAACCTTGCCGAGCATTTTCAAATCCAGAGGATTAAGTGGGAACCCCCAATCGGCACCCTTAAAAGCAGCATTTATAAGAGCACTTTCTTCTTCATTGGAAAATATAGGTTGCCCACCAGCATTACGTGTATGTTTGTCAGCTCTCATTGATAACTCGATTTTTTGAAACGCTTCCTCAAGTTGCTCGGTCGTGTAATTTTTATAATTACGAGTTCTAAGTAACTTTTTATAAGGTCGTACCATCTGAAACAAAAAGTACACTAGATTAATTATTCTGAATTATAAAAAAAAATTAAAAGTCGAGTAAGGGACGACTTTGATCGCATATCAAAGTCGCCCCGTCCTTACGATCAAAGTAACACATCCGTCTTATGGTGATTTTTGTGTGGTTTGGGTTACATCATCTAAATTGATGCCTAATTATAAATATATAATCAAAAATTATGTAAAAAAAAAAACTTATCTTAATGCATTCAAAGTATGAATCACTTCACAAAATCTAGAAAAAGGTGATGCCCGCTATTCGAGTATTTTTAAGGGTTTTCTTTCAAAATTTGATCGCCAAGCATTAATCACGGCTTGTGTAGGAGTGTAACTGCCAAATGCACGTTCAAACGAATTTCTATATTAAATGGCGGCCAAGTAACAAAATGACAATATTCGCCTCCCACAATCAAAATCGCCCCATTTTACGTTATCAAAAGTTACGATCGAATGGCTATTGTGGAAAAGGGCAAATGATTTTTTCTGGTTTTGCGATCTTTTTTAATAGTTATTTATTTGTACAAAAATTTCTGAGAGTCTTATTTTCATATTTCTCCTTTCAGCAGGTGTACACTGTTGGATCTAAATCTCCCCAAGGCGTAGGTTCAGCATACTATATATCCGAAAAACAATCTCTTCCTATAAAACTAAATCTCCTATCTTCCATTTTATCTGCAGAGGTCATAGCCAACTACAAAAATTTAGACAACATTTATAAACCACTTTCCCTCAAAAACGTTCCTAATTATGGACTCCCTAAGCTCTCTAAAAGCAATCCAAAAATACTAATCAAACCATCCACTAATCGTAAAGATCGCTGATATGTTATCCATAAGCTTTCAAGACAAAAAAAATACTTTCTTTGGATAGCCAGTCACGTAGAAATAAATGGCTGATGGTTAATAGAGGTCGGCTATTAATGGTTCTCCAATTACCTCCCTTGTACATATAAGTGAATTTAAATTATATACCTCATATATAATCAGCACATTTTTTCCTCTCTTTCACTTTGAAAACTTAAATAGAAAAGCAAATATAATATGGAAACCATACTATTACCAAAGCACAACTTAGTCTAAACTTTTTTAAAGATACCCAGTTATTTTCTAAAATCTAAAAATTCTCTCAATCATTAAAAACACAAATTTAACCAAATTCTCTTGTAGCGCTAAATGGTAGAAAGAGGTATGAATCAGCACTGGGATGTTTTGCCCTAATACCGTTTTCTTTTCTCAAAAGTCTTATAATAAAGAATAACTGTAGTTTGAATTAGTGGTGGTAACAGAAATTAATAATAAAAATAAATAAAATAATAATTATTAATTCAAATTACATCAGGCGATATTTAGCTAAAATAAGCTATTCTTACATATAACCCAAATGTAAAAGAACTTAAAAAACTAAATTAAGACTAGTGGAGTTATAGAGTTATGGATGAAGTGAAATTCAGCTAAGATAAAAAATTCGAGTATTTAGACGAAAAACACTTGCTAGAGATGAAAAACACATAAAACAAACGGCTCGTATAAAATATGATGGACGAAGTAACTAAAAAACGTTCTTTTGCAAGATACTAAAAAAACTTTAGGTACTTCAATAGTAGCATCCACTTTTGGAGTCCTCAATTGGACCAGAACGAATCAACTTGAATATCGGAATCTTTTCCTTTCCGGGCTGCCGCACCAGACCTGTACAGTTAGTTGAAAACTGAACTTTTGATCTGGATATATGTAGTTACGTTAATGTACTACATTAGACCAAAATACTAGGAAATGTGCTTCCTGTTGGTGTATATATGAATTCCAGCAGTTGCAGCACCAATTGAAGTCGTTTTTTTATCCCCTCCCCAAAGCTTGAAATTTTATTCACATAACATGGATCCAGACCTATGGTAAGCAAATTTTAAGTGAAACAAAAAGATAGGTTTATGGCAGTATAATTCAATAGTCGGAACCCAAAAACCTTTACAAACAACACTAAAAAAAAAAGAGAAAAACTCAACAATATCATTTATTCAATAACCTAACGATCTCTTTGGCAAACCAAGTATTGATGGAGCAAATCATGGAAAGAACATTTCACCCTCTATATTGCATGACTTTAACTCGTGTTTCATGAATATATTATGCAAGCCTATAGTTTTGAATTTAACTTTTAGTTTACATCTAGCAACCATGAAATACGCTGGAGATTAAAACATTATGAATAATACAATGTAAAGACAAAGCATTACCGACAAGAAAATATTATTAATATATATTTATTTTTAATTTACAACTGCCTGGGTTGGAAGGTGTGCAAATTAATAGTTTTTTTATATAAAATTAATAAGCCCTCATAATTTATAACTGCGTAAAGTATTAGTGATCCATAAGAAAAAGTAATTGCACAAAATTTGCATTTATACATTTCAAAAAAGGTTTGGTCTGTAATTTATTTCAAAATTTATTTTTTAACCTCGGTTTACCTTGAGGTTTTGTATCTAGACACGAGTTATACCTTAATTAAATTTAACTTTTTTTTTGATATTTGACATTACAGTTGATATAAGATGTGCAAAAACTGTTTACGTAATAATAGTTTGGAGTTTTTTCTTATTTTAACCATTCTGCAAAGAAATGTATATACAATTTTGTTTAATATTTTTGGCTCAAGAGGTTAAGTTAGATAACATAAAAATACGTTTAAAATTAGGCATTTTTTTCTCAAATTTGATAAAATATATCGTCGTCGAGCTGCGAATACCTCCAATGTGACAAAATACTAATTTTCCACCAGAAACGAAAAACGTATATAATTTTCACGCATCAAAAAAATAAGGGAACATTTTTAAAACAACTTTTATTGGGATAAGATTTTAATTTTATTAATAGTCTGTATTAATTTTTTATTAAAATTGGCTCAATAAGAAGAAAAAATGTACATTGGAGATATTGTAATTTTTTTTTAGACCACTTTGGAGGAATTTCAGTAGTTGCGGTACATAAGAGCTATTTTTTGTTCTTCATTAATCACTTCGGAGGAATTTCCGAGAACTTTTCTAGATAACAAACGTGTAAAAATTATTGATGATAAATTAATACACAGAAAATAATTCGCACGCACTTTTTGCTAATTATTTTATTATTTCAAAATAAAAAAAAACATGGTTTAAAAACGCCCAATTTACAATATTATAATATTTACAATATTATTATTAGTATCTACTTTTTATTTTTGATTTTCCTTGGTTGATGTGGGAGATTATCGTAAAAAGGATGGTGGTCAGTTTCAATTACTCCTTTTAGATCCTGTAAGTGTTTGTATTTGTCATCAGATATAGGTAATTGGCAATTATATAAGGCTGGGTAGCTTGATAAAATTTGTGTCTCTCTTCTGTAGGGAAGTTTCTGCCAATTATCAGTATAATCTAATGTATACCATACTTCGCCATTAGGTGAGTATTTGAGCTGCCTGATGTCTACCACCACTGGATCCCTTACACGTTTTCCTGGCCTAATTGAAGTAAAGTTTGACGAAAGTTCAAACTTTTTAAAAAATGAATGATCTAACACCTTAACAAGATAGGGGTAACTTGGACGTGCCATACGCATCCTCGCCACATAATCAGTTGGGGAGTTTATGGGTTCATAAAAGTAATGTTCAAGAGATGAATGAACGGAGTCAGCCTCCATCATGGTATGCCCCTTTTCCAGGTACAGCTGTTGTACTGTAACATCATATTCTTTAGAAAAATCACTTAGGGCACTTGCTAACGTCTTATTTCGATTCTGATAATTGCATCCATCCGAAATGAGCACAAAATGTGTAAAATTATTTTTTAGTTCTTCTAAAAGGTAATCAATTATGCAAGAAGCAAATTCATTAGAGGAGACCCCACCATTTGCTTCATGCCAGACATAAAGTGTCACTTTTTTATTATTTAGTGAGTAAATAGTAAAATTATGCATCTGCAATTTCAGCTTATAATAACTTTCTGATGCTAGTAGCTTTGGGCATGTCAGGACACTTTGTAGATCCATTGTGATCACTAAAGTAGACTCATTAGCAAGTTCCTTCATCTTAGCTTTCGCTGCTCTTCCAGCTTCTTGTTTCTCGCGATGGGAAGTGTAATCATCTAAAGACACTGTTCCAACTTTAAATCCAACGCAAGTGTCGCACTGATCCTTGCGTGGCTTATGTATTGAAATTTTTTTCTCGTTAAGAACTAGTTTAAATGCTTTAAGATGTGTTGGTTTTTTTTTATTTTCTGTACACCACTTGACAAAAATAGAATACATATTCTGTTTCGAAATGAAACTGTAATCAACATACTCTCGCGATGTAGAGGCTCTACAGTAATGCGAAGGAACTTTCGGGATTAGAGCCAGCCATTCAACAACTGTTTCATGAAGTTCTTTTTTTCTTAACTCTCTGTCGCTCTGTGTTGCTGTTTTGTTAGTCTGGGACTCGTCTGAGTCTGAAGAATTCCCGCTTATTGTTGCTTCTTGTTTGGTCCAGCGTTTTAAAGAGTCTTCACCCAAGCTTAAAGTGTTCAAAAACATTTTACGACAAACTTTTAACCGCTTTCCGTTGTTCGTAGTTAGAAAGTAATCATGCCCTAAAGGTTTCCTAAGGTTGGCATTGTCAATATCTTTTCGGCGTCTACGTATTGCCCTGGTATTAACGCAACTAGTTACGAATATTTTTTTTTCACCCCATGAAGATAAATTCCAAAATTTAGAAAATATCTCTTTTCGGTCATCATCAGAAATGTCAAAACACAAAAAAGAGTTTTCATATAATTTTTCTCTACTTGCATGGCTACATCGGGATTTTATTTCCTTTTTATTTTTCATAGTGTTCGTTACAACCTTCTCCTTACTTCTCTTGTATCCCTCGTATGATTTTCCTCGAACTCTTCTAGCTTGTGCTAATTTTCTTTTCTGTGACGTACTAAGTTTTCTTTTCTGTTTGGTTATTAGGTTTTCTTCGTTGTCTGCATTTGTAGCAACTTCTAAGTTTTCTTCTATCGGTATATAGTCAGGATCATCGTTGTTATTATATTCCTCCAAGTCACTTTCTTTTACTTCTTGATTTATCTCTTTTTCTGCTAAATCTTCTATCTCAACTTCTATAACATTAAGGTCACCTACGCTCTGTGTACTCTCTTGAGGAGAATGTGACACATTTTTTTGGTTATCCGCATACGATATTTCATTTGCGATAGGTAAACCTATTTTTTCATCTCCAATTACAGCCTCCTTACCTGTTATGTTAAATACTAAGCAATTTTCATCCCATATCCTTAATGCAGTCTCTAGGTCCATCGAATCTGGTAATTGTTGAGGTATTTCCAATTCTGATATTGGGTCTGGTAAGTCCAATTCTGGTATAATTGAGGGTGTTACTGATACCGATGCTGGATCTGATGCTATTGGGTCTGGTTCTAGCACTACTTCTTGTCCATCCATTATTGGATTTAAAACAACAGATTCGGTTTGTATCGGAGCTGACACGAGTGGGTTGGGTGATTTCGGGTCGTGTGTCAGATTTTCTGTTATCAGAGTTGATACAGGTGGGTCTGATATGACTGAATTTGGTAATACCGGCGATAAACTTAGTGATACTGGATGATTGTTCTTATTTTCTGATAGGTTTTTCATTATCTTCATAGTACGCGCAGATGCAGAAGACATCATGTTACTTGTATCTCTCTGAAAACAATAAGCATTCATTTTTTTTTGTTTTTCTTTTATTTAAACCGCGGTCACACGCTCAAGTTTTACCGTAGCTTACTTGCGTAAACTAGATTGTATACGTGTGGTCGAAAAAGCGCACGGTTTTCCGGATACAAACCGGTGTTTTCCATCCGTGCGTTGTTTCCGTCCATACGCACGTGGTTCCAGATACAAACTAGCTTGCGAAAGTAAGACTACAGTAAAACTTGGACAAGTGACCTCCGCGTTTTTTAAGCTGCTTGGCAAGTTTTTTTTGCGTTGGCTTAAATTCGTGCTATTATCCCACGAGGTACCGTAACTTATACGGCCGTAACAGCCCGTTCACACGGAAGTTCGTTTGTAACGTAACGTCGCGTCGCGTCGTGTCGTGTCGTTGATGATAGACACTTTGAGCACGCTTAAAATTTTATACGTATCCCTATGTGTGTCCGAATCTCTACATTTTCAGGATAATACGGTTTGCTTTAAGTGTCTAATAAACGGCACTTTTCACGATTCGTAATATCGTAAGCGCGTGTGAAACTTGCCATAAAATTCGTTTCGCTATAAATTACGATCTGGAAAAATAGACGAATCATCCCCGTGTGAACGTACTGTAAGGTGGTAAAGGTTACTGTACCGTAACACTATACACAGCCTTTATAAAAAGCAACATAACCTCAAATTATACTAATTTCACTAATTTGATTAATTAATTAACTAATTAATTATTTAAAATACTTGTACATTAAAACACTTACCTAAAATAGAGTAGGGTCACTTTTTGATCACTATATTACGATTGTTTTAACGTTTATTTCACAGCAAATCTAGAGAAAAACGTTTATAACTTTATGGCGCGAATTCTCAGATGAATGACATTCTATAGAAAAAGCTCCGAAGTGTCACATCATAAGTGGGAATATCTCCAATGTACATACATACTTCACAATGGAGGTATTATACGTTCTGAAAAAACCACCATCTGTTTGAAATTTGCACATCGAGCATATTACTATCCTACATTTTAGATAATGATCACATTGGTTATTTAAGAAAGGAGTTATTATTGAATTTTATGCCGACTTTCACATTGGAGGTATTTCCACTATGTAGATAAAACTATGGTGAGTTTATTCATGTCAGAAACTCATTTTCGGAAATTTTGTCACATTGGAGGTATTCGCAGCTCGACGACGATATGATACAATCTAAAAGAAGGTAAATTCTTTTTTATATGTATACATAATGTGAATCTAAACTTTATTTATAACTCTTAACGCATACTAATTCTCGTTTCAGTCGTGGGTTTCGGCAAAAGTTAATTATGAATCCAACAGAAATTGTTTTGTTTCAATTTAATAAGCGCCTATACCTCTTTCCACTTAACTCTCGTTTTAAGACAACAATAAAAAAAATGAAATTAATTTAGAAAAGCAATACTATCAAGAAATATGCAAATAGGATTTACAATAAATGAACTGACTCAACCTTATTTACAATTCATATTTATTACCTTAAGTGTCATCACTCATAAACATTAAAGGTTTTAGATCAAGGCACAAATGCAAGATAATTTTATTATTAATTGTAGACATGTTTATCTCATGTTTAAATTAACTTTAAGTTAATTTGCATCTTTAATGTTAGAGCTAAATTAATTTGACGGCAATAATGCAAATGAGAAGTTGCTCGGTGCAAGTAAAATGCCTAGAGGCGCCCAAATGAAATTCCTGCTCGAAACGAGATTTCCATGTTCATCATAGAACTTGACGCATTTTTATTAATTTGTTTCGCAACGTAAGTTAGTCGTGCCAATTTTGAATGACTAATTTATGTTGCCTTTTTATGTAGAGTTAAAACTATGAATTGGAACGTGTGGGCTATTAATATTATATATATATATATATATATATATATATATATATATATATATACATACATATATATACAGCGTGTAACAATAGTAAGGAAACGGCGAAATATCTCAGGTACCTCTTACCTGAATTGAATGAAAATACTTAGGTACGAAATTATGCCGGATCCAACGACGAGGTCCGCATTGCTGCCAAATTTACCGTTTTTCTGTTATAAAAGGAATTTTTTTTAAATGGAAAACCCTATATTATATTACTTTTTTAAAATCTGCGTAATGTAATGTACCGTAAAGTGGGATGACTTCGGACAATTTTTTAAGTTTTTTTTATATTGTACAAAAACTAATCACGCACAAACTTCAATTGTTTAACTGTAGGTTCTTTTAACTTCCTTCTAAAGGATTTTCACAACTTTTTTCCCCAATGTGGCTTCCATTCTTAAATTTTTTTTTAAAGTTTGTCCGAAGCCGCCACTTTAGGTGGGACGAATTCGGACAAGCCTTTAAAAGCGTGTAAAAATGAAGCTTGTAGTGCTTAATTGCATCTTCGAACAAACATTTGTATTTCAAAAGATATTTGTCATAAGATATATTGCATTAAGTCACCCATTAGGTGGCGTGACTTCGGACAAGCCTTTAAAAACAAGTAGATCCGAAGTTTGAGGTGTTTAATTGCAACTTGCAACGAAACTTTTAAAAAAAGCTTAATAATTAAGAAAATGCAAAAACTTCTAAAAAATTTGTTTTATTGGCAAAATTTTTTTTTGTGAGAAATAATTTTAAAATAAACTAAATAAGATACTAATTATAGGTTAAGAAAATAACAACAAAAACTAAACTTAAATCTAGCTTTGGCAAATTTAGAGAACATTTAAAATTAGTAAAATCTAAACAATCTTTTTCCAAACAAGAAAGACCTTAAAATCTATTCTTTAAAAAATAAAAATAATATATGAAAGTAAAACTAAAAAAAATTATTCTAGCGGTTTTTCAGGTAGGTTCAAAAAGGTATAGCGACCCCTGGACAATCTCGCTTTTATCTATGATAGCTTCATCATCAACATCCGGAAAATGGAAATATTGTCTAAAGGCGCTCTCCTTTCTTCTTAGAAATTTTATAAAAAAAATGAATTGTTGTCATTAGTTTGTCCATGTTCTTGAATTATTTGTGCAGCGAAATATTTATATCTGGAAGAATATTCCAAAGGAACTGGTACAATTACAAATTTACCAACAGCAGGTTCTTCATCGTGCTCTTCAATTGTATGCTGCTCCTGATTTAGGACCACCCCACCGGCGGCGAGTAATTCATTAGTTGCCTTTTTACACACTTTATCTTTTATGTGGCTCAGTGGTTCATTCTCGGATTCAGCAGAAGACTCGTTATTTATAATATTGGGCATATATTCCTCATTCTCTTCACGGGCAAAATCACTTATATCTACAGATCTGCCGGAGTCGACGTTTATACTCTTTCTTGTAGATTGTTCAGGCATCCTAGATGTTTTGAGAAAGTCTAAAAGAGAACGTGAAATTAAATCATTATTTTCATTCACTTCAGCCTCTGGATCAGGAAGAAGTTTTTTCAAAACTTGTTAAAGTTGCGGAAAATCAGACTTCTGAAAAGGACCTTTGCGTCTCATCTTCCATTCTGATAAGATTTTTCTCCTGCTTTTCTTTAAAGGTCCGAAAAATGTGACGTCTAAAGGTTGACAAACGTGTGTCGAATTAGGTGGAAGTAGAACGAAAGAAATGTTATTTTTCTGGCAACTTTGAATAACATGTGATGTTGGATGATAAGTTATCACCTATCATAACTTTTTTGCCTGCTTTATGTCTAAAATAGGGCAAAACAATCTTACGGAACCACTTTACAAATATACTGGACTCAAACCAACCGGATTTACTCACGGACTATCGCAATGTCTGGATCCTCTGTTGCAAACAACTTTCGGTCGACCAGGATCATCGCTAAAATTCGTTTCGTCATAACTAATCACGTTCTCAGGTGGCACGGCTTCTAAGGATCTTCTTAGTTCGTCAAAATAGGCTTGGATGCGTTTGCGAGTTACTTGGCTCTATTCCTTTTCATGTTCTGAGCTAACCTAACCGACAAATTTTCGATTTCTGGCCAAAAACTTTTAAATTCAGTCTCTTCCTGGAAGATTGTCTTTAAATTCCTTTACATTTACACCTTTTCGATTTAAATAGCTTTGAACAATTATCCTTAAATCCAGTTCGGTAAAAGGAAAACCCCACTCTGCCGAAAGGGCTATACCATTAGCTAATAGGTTTTCTTCAGTAGAAGATAGGATTGTTTGACTGCCATATTTTTTGCAATGAACGCCTTTTATTTTGTCAAAAATGGTGGATTTCGGTATCCCATAACGATCCGAAGCTTGTCTTAGATTTAATTTGTGTGATCTTACGTCATTTACAGCTCTATTCAGTGTTTTCGGCGTATAGTTAATATAGTTCCTGGAACCCAACACTTTTCTGTATTCCCTGACCATGTCCGAAGCCGACCCCTAAAATGCATATTTTTATATTTTCACGCGTTACAAAAAAATCTTCACAGCATTATGGCACAAATTGCAGAAAACAATAAAAAGTCAAAAACTTACCAAAAAATAATAGTACGAAAATTATTTAGGCCTTAGGGACTCGTGCGCCACAATTACTTTTCCAACTTTCTAAAATAAACGAATAATACGACTGATATTTGATGACGGGTAAAATGTTCAAACTAACCGATCGGCGCGACCCACTCCTACAAGTGTTTCCAGGCAACTAAAGCTACTACCCGTTCTATAAAATTCATAAGCATTTCTTCTCCCGCCTTACTTCCAGCAATTTTTTAAACTTGCAAGGTCACGTTGTCCGAAGTCGACTACACTGTCCGAAGCCACCCCGGTTTACGGTAATTAATAAAGGTAATACATTAAATTATTGTTATTAGATCCTCATTTTCGCAAAATCTGTTGACTTTCATAAAAAGTGCTCTTAATAAAAAGTATTGATAATTTTACGCAGATTTAAAAAAAGCAATATAATATAGGGTGTTCCATTAAATAAAAATCCCTTTTATAATAGAAAAACGGTAAAATTGGCAGCAATGCAAAACTCGCCATTGGATCCGGTATAATTTTATTTTGCATTTTCATTTAATTCAAGTAAAGGGTACCTGAGATATTTCGCCGTTTCCTTACTTTTGTTACAGGCTGTAATATTTACACATGTAAATTTATTGAATACCAGGATAAAATGTACTTAAGGGTTAGAAGAAAACCGCAAACATCCATTTTAGACGTTCTGGTGCACGATTGCGCCATAGAGAAGGACATTAATAAGCGGAGTTCCCTAACAACGAATACCAAAAATAATGAAGCGGGAAAATAACAAGGTAATCTTACCGTAAAAGGTACCACAGACAGAATTGGAGAAATTGCTAGGAAACACAGCATAAAAACAATACAAAAGCCCTAAACAACCATAGATAAAGTATTTGGAAAACCGAATAACAAAATTAAATTGGAAAACACGAAGTATATAGCATTCCATGACAGAACTGTGAGAAGTTGTACGTCAGGCAAACAGGCAAAGAGTAGAAAAGCAAAATTGGATATCAGGCATAAATGAACTAACTCAACCCTATTCCTAGGTACAGGCGGTTTTACTGTTTTACCCGTCAAATTGATTTCTTCAACTGTGTATCATTTGGTAATACTGATTTGGTTGAATAATTATGTTATCAAATATTTTTAAAAAATGTTGATAAATGTGCTGACTTCTTTCACTCTTTCTTGCAAGGCTTACGAGCTACCACTAAGCCAGCCAACTTTTTGTCTACGTACCATCAAATACTATCATGGATCATTGATTTTATGAGTACAATCTTTTTGATCTCTAACAAATTTCAATCTTTCCTAGACTTATGCAGGCTTTCAAACAATTAGCGATGCTTACTAATCATTTCTGACACCACTTTATCAAGGAAGGTACTCCTGTTTTAGCTTATTAAAAGCTTTTCATTTGTAAGTTAGGTTATGTTGCGTCAAAATTTGCAAGTAACTCCGTTATCCGAATTAAAATTTGGTATACATACATAAACTCGATATCAATAAAATAATATAATGTCTAATCCTGAACGTCTTATACAGAGTGCGCAAAAAATGTTACAAAATAAAATAAACGTTAAAAACAGTTCCCGTTTTCGAATTTGTACTGAGAGTTGGTATACATACGAAAACTCAATGACAATACAATATTATAACTTCCAATCGTGAATATCTATACAGAGAGCGTAAGTGCTAAAAAGTTTGAAACAATTTCTGTTATCGGATTTGACTGCGATTTGGTATACATATATAAACTTGATGACAATATAATATTATGGTGTCAAATCGCGAACATCTTATACAGGGTGTATAAAAATAATGCTAAAAAGTACAAAATAATTCCCGTCATCGGCATTGACATGAGATTCAAATGAGATCTAGTAACGCTCGCGAAACATCATTAGTTATTTCAATACTCGACTTTATTCTTTTTATCAAATCTCTTGTGAGTAATTCTATACTGGTGAAAAGGAGCGACCTCTTGAATTTTCGAAAACACACGCTGTGAGGAAATACATCAAAATCGGGTTTGTCCAAGCATGCTTGTCCTAAACACCATAGATTTCAGTGGTTCAAGGCCAAAATTATACACCAAAAGCAGCACTGGAGAGACATTGAATTTATTGAAAGTAACAACAGAATCTTCAGTTGTTATCGAAATAGCTAATGTTTAGCGACCGTTAGTAGATCGCACTGACTGTCTCAAGCCTTGTGACTACTGAGCAAGGCTCACGCATCACCTCACACACCTAGCATATATGCACGTAGTCTTACGATTAGCTTTTAGTTCGCGCTGCTTAAATGAACTAGCGACGCTGGTTTAACAGATAGAGGATGATTAAAAAATGTTTAAGACAAGGCCTAGAATAGGAAATATAGACTGCATCCTGTTTAGTAAGCATTTATACATATCAGTCGTATTTGAAACGTTTTCTTAGTAAGTGCAGTTAATAAAGAGGAGAGCTTTATCTTTAAAAGGATTATTATTGATATCATATTTATATGTTACCGATAATTAACTTCGAGCCACAGAAACAACTAGTCTTCCGCTGACTAATACCATGACCGGCATTTAATAACACTGTTGGTTCCTGCTTTCGTTGCGAGCAATAATGTGGATACCTTTTTATGTCACATTACACCAACTTCATAACATGTCCTGAATGCCGCAGACAGAATGATTTATTTTAATGAACCGAAAATAGCGATTTACTTCTTTTTAAAGCTCATCAGACCGCCATGCGCCATAGACTAGCGAGTCCCTTGTAGGCCAAAGACACAGAATGAAATCGTTGAATCCACTCGTACCCATGCGTTTGGTATCGTCATTTGAAGATAAAAAAAGAGTACCTTTGTACGTTTTTAGGGTTTTAAAAAAAGGTAAATATAGGTAGGGGAAAGATCCCTATATTGAACCACCTTTAAATTATAATAAATTATATTATAATATAATAAATATTTGTTTAAATAACATAATGCATATCCAGTTTCAGCAAAAAAAATTAGAAATATTGCTAGTATTGTTATCTAATCAAATACATTATAAAATCATCTAAAATTATCTTTGTTTGGATAAAAAAAATTCTTGAAAACAGAGTCATTGGTTCAATTTAGGATACCGGATATTTAGTATAGGAACACGATCAGTCAGGTTTGTCGGACGTACAGTTTACACATTCATAGTAAGCAGTATTGCGACCTTTGAATGTGATTGCGAAAATGCAGATTAACAAACGAGACAAAGGCAGTTTTCATCTTCTGATTCGCTTGAAGAATCTTGCGGTAATGTGCGTTCCTTGCGATGTTTATTCGGTGTTGAAGCTTTTCCTTTAGTGATTGATTTTAAAGAGGCCAATTTGTTTTTGACGGTTTTAGGAAGAGCTACTTTTTACGTTGCTTTTCTTCAAGGGCTACTTGTTATTATTGTCGAAGAAGTGGAAGCAGTTATGCGCGATTTTCTTTTAAGATTTGGCAGGGGTGATATCCCGGATACAGATTTTCTTTTTTTGAGAGTAGATGTGGAGGAATCTTCTAATATTTCTTCCGCCAAAATGCAGTAGATGCAACTTCATTAGCACTTCTTTATCTGCTGTAGAATTTGTTTCATTCTCTGGTACGGTTGTGTTGTAACTGGGAAGATAAACAAATGTCAAACACTTCTCCAAGTAACCTTGACACCTGAAATTGTGTTATGTTTTGGCTAGGGTTCGCACGAAGCCATTTATCAGCTGCTTGATTATAATACGAACTGAGAGGCTTAAAAACTGAGACGTCACAAAGTTGCAGTTTATGCATCATGTGGGTTGGTAAAGACACCATTACTATTCCATTATCCCTGGCTAGAGTAATGAGTTCTAGATTTTTTGTGTCAGTGGTATGGCCATCCATAATTAACAGTACATTTTTAACCTTGGATGGTTTTGCAAAGTTGATAAAATGCCTTAACCATTTTGCAACTAATTCACTTGTTATCGAGCCCGACTCAGAGCAAGCAAATTCTGGTGCACCTTCTTTAAGTTCATCTTTAAATCTCATTCGCTTAAATATAAGCATAGGAGTTACAAACATGCCAGCAGCATTGCAGCAACAAACGCACGTCGTATTTACCCCACGTTCCCCGCTTGTGAGTTTGATGCTTACCCCTCCGTCCAATAATTTTTTGGGGTCTCTGCACCATAGAAAGGCTGGTCTCATCGACATTATATATCAAGGAAGGACCAAAGTTATGTTCATTGTAAAGAGCAGTAAGACAATCAAAAAAAGGCCTGAATTTGTCTTTGTTGGATCCTACAGCCCTCGCCGCTGAAGTAGGGTCCGGTTGCCGAAGCGGTAGCTCTCCATACCTAGACATAAAACAATAATACCTTTTCTACTGGCTTGCCCGTTTTTAAACCGGTGAGAAATTCCATTTGCCTCTGCTACATCATAAGCAAACTTTCTTAAATCTCTGCGAGTTATTCCATAGACTTCGCTCCAGCTGTAAAACATGATTTACTATCTCTGCCTCTATTTCTGGTGGAAGATTTGCACCACGCCCAATTTTTTTCACTCCCATAAACATGTTTATTCGTATCATCAATTCTCCGTTTCAAAGTTGTTTTTGGTATGTTATACCTTTTAACTATTTCATTTAAACCTGCAATATTAGTTTGGTATGCAGTTAAGGCTTCTTCCATATTTACCTCGTTCCATTTTCCATATGGGCCACGCTGCTACATAGGGTAAAGGCACCGGTTTTGGCCACTTTAAGCAAAATATCATTTTTAGAGGCATATATTTTCTATGCGATAATTTATTACAAGTCCATTTTTCACTCAGTGGGATAGCTATATATTTATAGATTTAAACTCTTTGGTTAGAATGAGAAAGAAACTTAAGGTCACGTGTAGTAAACCAAATTTAATATCGATTTACAAGATTCGTCGGTTTTGGCCAGCTGAGATACGGTTGGCCATTAAATTACGTGGTTTTGGCCATGACAAATTATACACAGAATTTAGATAAAAATGTTTATTAAAAAATGACAACAAATCTTAAAACGAAAATGGTAATTTCAAAAACATTAAAGTTAAGTTACTACTTATTATTACATTATTAGGAACACAGGTAAAACAAGAAAATAAACAAATATGAACATTTTTAAACAAAATAATATACTTAGGAACTAAAATTTTTTTTGTACTTTTCCATTTCAGGAACGGTAAAAACTCCTCGTTTGTTCTTTGGTTTTGGTTCGCAAATGTACTCCAATATGTCGTCTTTGTGATAGCACAGTATATCCTGTTTTGATGGCCATTTCCAGTCAGCTCCACTATTAGTCATTGAAGACACAATGATGTTTTCATCGTCTTTTTTTTCTAAGATTTTTCCAGGATATAGACATTCATCACATCTAACAATCACAAAATTTGTATTTTTGTTGTCAATAGTAAATTCATGTTTTAATTTGTTAATTTCACTTTCTCCTTCTTCTTTTTTATTGTTGCTTTTAATATCGTTTCCTGTTTCTTGAGATTCTAGAAAGTCATCATTTAAGGTTACCTCATTACTTTTCTTGGATTTTTGTATCTTTTTTAATTTTTTTTCACTCAGTTCAATTTTCTTTTGTTCTCTTTTCCTTTTGCGCTCTTCTTTTTCCTGTTCTGTTCGTAACGCTTTTTGTAGCTTTTCCTCTTGACTTTTAATGTACATTTCGTTAGTTAGAACAGACATAAAAGGATCCCTTCTGTTGCTTTTATTTTTTAGTGGCGTTTGTGTGACTTTAGGAACAATTAGAATATTACTCAAAATAGTAATCTTCTTATTTTGTATATTTTCAGGCTCTTTTATTCGTATAATTTCAACCTCTGAACTTGTATCCATACTTATATTATGATTTTCATCTCCCTGGTCTGTTTTGCTTTCAGCTTTCAGTTTGCTTTGTTCTGTATTTTCAAGAACATGTATCTTTATTGTCGATTCTTCTATGATTTGTTCTGTTACACTTCTTTCTATTTCACTTAATTTGGCTTCTTCATTTATCATGACTTCTTTTAGTGGCTTTCTCTCTTCTTTTTTTGCTATTTGTTGTATGTCTTCTATATTATCTGCAAGCAGATGTTGTTGGGGTTGTTTAATGCTATCCTCATTTTCCTTTATCATGTTCATTTCATCCACTTCGTGATCGTCTTGATATATTATTTGATTGATCTCCGATGTAATGCTAAGAGCTTCTGTATCTATATTGAGTCTGTCTTTGTCTATTGTTTGTCCATTTATTAACGACGAATTTATTGAAGTATCATTCTCGGTAGAAAATAATGTATCTTCAATATTAATGTTATTTTCGTCGAACTCTGGAAATGGAAAATCAATTATGTCTTCAATCAGACATAACTCATTGTTCTCATGATCAGTTTTTATCTTGCTCCATACGTCAAATAACATAAGAGTTTCAGCATTCTTCGGAATTTCATTTTTTTCTCTGCAGTCTCGAAACATTTCAAGTATTTCATGATTTATTTTTGTCTCTATATATTGTAAATGATGATTCTGTTCTTGATTTTTATTTTGTATAACGATAACATCTGGTTCTGGTGGCTTCTGTAATATTTCGGTGGTCGGTTTAATGCATTTGCTATAATCAACATTATTCGCGTTAAAGGGAAATAGCCCACAAGCTCGAAATCCATTTTGAATTGCCGATTCGAATGATTCCCTTGAAATTATTTCATGAAGGAGGGCAGGAACATACATTTTTTTTAATTCGGCACCGTTATATTTTAGTTTAAAAAGACTAACTTCCTTCTTCCATTTAACTTTTAGGGGGTAAAATAAGGATACATCCAAGGGTTGAAGAATGTGGGTCGAGTTCGGGTAAAGGCAAACTAACACAATTCTATTCTCTTTACAAAATTTTGTCAATTCTAGGCTCAAATGGGACGAATGTCCATCAAGAAAAACTATTATAGGAAAATTATAATTTTTTTTTACTAAATATGGGTAAAAAACATTTGTAAAATACTGCAGAAATGTCTCAGCTGTCATCCAACCGTTTTTTGATTTTCCAATTCCCCAATCATTTGTCGGTAAAGCTTCGAAATATGCCTTTGGGATTCGTTCGAATTTGTATAAAGTTAATGGTGGTGCAAAATCACCATTGGCGTTAACAGTAATAAGAGTAGTTATATTTTCCTTATCACTATTTGCAGATGTTCCATAGACAGGTTTTCCTTTTTCTGCTAAAACACATCCGCCTGTTGGATTGAGATAGAAGGCCGACTCATCCATGTTCCACACTCTTGATGGATCGTTGAGAACACTAACGTCTTCCCCTAAAAGTTCGTAAGTTTGTCGAAACCATTCGCGTATCCTTGCTTCGGACACTGTAGCCCTTGCTTTATTGAGGTACTCGGCTTGTTTATAGGATAGCTCTGGATGTCTGTGATGAAGTTTGTATACCAAGTTTTACCTGGAAGCTTATTAACATATGGACCCTTGTCGCCAATTTCCGTAAAAATTTTTGCAGAAAGTTTTTGTACAGAAAAAAGAAGACCGTCTTTGTTAACAGGGAATCCTGCTTTTGCACAATTTTTTAGCCATTCACACAACTGCTCTTCCAGGTCGCACCCTAACAGACAATCTGGTCCCCGTTTTCCTATACCTTCGGGGGCTCGTCCCGCCAATTTATGCCTTAAAGTGGTTCTTGGAATATTATAGGTCTTACTGGCAGTTGATACAGGCATTCCATATTCTCTTACTGATTTTAGTGCGTTTTTAAGTTGTTCTTCGTCATATTTATCCATATCTAATACCTAAAGAAATTACCTACTGTTAGTAAAACCCACCACCAAACAATGCAAAAATGCAAATGGCCAAAACTGTTTTAAAGAGATTTATAATTGGCCATTTAGGTGGCCAAAACCAAAATAATCGTATTGAAGAGACTGAGTTTTGGCCAGGCTTAAAATTAGCAAAAAAGTGAAATAACCTAGCTTTTTTATGAGGTTTTTGTTACTCTTTATTGATATTAAACATATATTTCTACTATAAACTAATAATTTTCACTATATTGCAAACAATTAACGGAAACAACGCTATTACTTACCAGTGCTGCTAAAAGCAGAAGTACTTAGGAACAGATAAATTGAAGGTATTTTAGCACTACCCTACACTCAATTGTGTTTAGCTTAGAATGCAATCAACCAGTGATGCCAAATAACGGTTGGTTTTGAAACGTCATAAATGGCGCGCTTTTTATTATTCCGCTGTTGCCATTTTGCTTAGAAAAAGTCTTAATAATTAGGAAAAAGTAAAAAAGTGGCCAAAACCGAGGGGGTGGCCAAAACAGGTGCTTTTACCCTATTTACCTTAAAGAAAAAGATAGTGTCTTAATTTGGACCGGTTCGATTTAAGAAATGGTAGGTGTCCAGTTTAGGAAACTATAACCCCACTTAAGTTTTCGTCGTCAAAAAGTGTTTTGCATGCAAATATCAGTTAAGCTTTATAGCATAATAATAGACAACCACTTGTTTAAAATTAATACCTGAAAGAACAAAAAAAATTACTTACTAGCAATAAAGTAATAGCTTACGAAAGCTAACAGCAATGTTACATCCGGCGACACAAAAACGTAACACGTGTGATTCTGGGAGTAATACAAACTTATATATGTAACAACAAACTCAATGTTTAAATGCTTCGACTATACAATATAAGAGCTACAACTACCTGCAACAGAGGTAGACTGTGTGAAGTTTTAAGCAAATAAAAGCAATGGTCCAATTTGAGATCTTATTCAAATTAGGGGCTCTTCCCATACTATAGGCTCCATTATTATATTTATATATTTTTTTATGTAAAAAGTTGGTTGGGTTTTAATTTTTAAGGCTGCTGTGCCTGTGCAGTAATCCGCCATTGTGAGGAGCACTGCAGATCAAGCGTTTAAAAGTGGCAGATCTCGAAAAACTAGAAATAACCTAATAATTTCAACACAGAGAAAAGATTCCAATACTGTTGATATAAAAAAAAGGCTGAGGCAGCAGTATGTAGATAAAGTGGTATCAGAAATGACCATTAAGCATGGCTCATTGTTTAAAAGCCTTCATAGTAAGCGCGCGGTCTAAATTGAACTACTTAGAAAGGCATAGGCAGGAAAGACTGAAATTTGCTAGAAATCAAAAAGACTGAATTCAGAATCAATGATCCATGATTGTATTTAGATAAAAAGTTGGTAGTCTGAATAGTAGCGCCTAAGCCTTGCAAGAAAGAGACAGAGGTTTGATAAGTACTCAGCAAAAACACTTAAAGTAACCATAGGGATACTGCACTAGTCGAAACGTTGAAAACAACAATAAAGACAATGCATGTCCAAATTTGGGAAAAACCGTTTAAAATATCGAAATCTAAAAATTTTGTGTAGAGAGGCTCCAAATCAAGGTGTGTCTATGGCCTCTTAAATACTTATCTGCCGCTGCCTTCTCAAAAGCACGACGAACAATTTTCATGAGATGTTGTTTAACGATTTTGCTTTTAGAATTTGCTTCTTTCTACTTTGGCACTGATGTTTATTAGAATTTGTACTAAACTCTCTTCACAGAAATTAATTAATATTTTGGAATATTCTACGAGTATTTCGTGGGTAATATTCGATTTTTCAATAAGAGTTATCGGATTTTCTTTAGAAATGAAACGCCATTAAATTTACTATTGTCTTGTAATGTTACAATTCAGTTTCAGTTTATTCAGTTTAATTCATGTACATACTGTATACATAATCTTATGGTACCATTCTTATATCTAAAATTACAATATTCATGTATAAACTGCACCTAAATGCAAGAAGCATCCGTATGTGCGTAAGTACTCAAATGTGTAATAGTTTCAACTTAGTGATATAGATATTACCTAGAAAACAAAAAGAGAAAAGAAAAAAGACAAAGACAGAACAATATAAGTTATTTACATGAGATAAAGTGTTAAGGATACAAAATAATAAGTAAATTTGTTTAATTTATAATAATTATTTCCTTAGCTAACCAAAAATTCTTTCAAATTATAAATAGTTTTCAAATATATACTTTGCGCATTTCATTATAAATCGTTTTTTGTTACTGATGTTTTTAATATCACAGGGTAGCAAATTATAAACTTTTGGACCAATATAGTTTAAATATCTTAGATTAAGATTCTTATGGCTATTTGGTATCTGTAGATTTCTATTTTCTCTAGCTCGTGTTGCATAGTTATGATCTATGCAACTCTGAAAATTTGTGCCGGTATGTAAATGGGTACACACTGCAAGCACATATATTGTTCGTATATTAGTAGTTTCTATGTTAAATAGTCTGCTTGTAGGAAAAAGTTTATTTTTCTTATATATAATTTTTAAAATATGTTTTTGAATAATGTTTAATTTATATAAAGAGTTGTTTTAAAGCCGTCCCCACACCAGTATACCATATCTAATTAAAGATTCCACAAGAGCTTTATAGACCATAACTAGAGTTTGCCTGTCTAAAAACTCTCTAAGTAGGTAAAACTTATAAATAAGTCCACGCATTTTAACAGCTAGATAATCAATCTGAGGCTGCCACTTAAGAAATTGATCTATCATTATTACCAAATATGTTGTATGAGTTACTTCCTGTAGTGTATGATTGTCAATAGAAATACTATTAAATGGAGGTCTGTTTGATTTGGTTAGAGAAAAAGCAATATAATGAGTTTTTGTTAAATTTAAAGTTAATTTGTGAGATTAAAGCCAATTTCTTACAGTTAACATTCCTGTTCTTGTTTTATTTTCATCCTGGTCCCAAGTATTACTCCCAAACACTAGCACTGTATCATCTGCATATGAGATGGTCAATCCACTAATATTTAACTACAGTAAAGATTTAATGTATATAACAAACAGAATTGGTCCTAATACTGTTCCCTGTGGGACACCAATTTTTATTATTCCTTCTTTGCTGAGGACATTATAAACTCGCACTATCTGAACTCTGTTTGTCAAATAACTTTTAAACAGATCAAATGTTATACCTCTAATTCCATAATGAAAGAGTATTTCAAGAAGTTTATTGTGGGGAACGGTATCAAAGGCCTTCGCAAGGTCTAAGAAGACTACAATGCATTTTTTGTCTAAGTTCATTTTATTGACTATTCCTGTAGTTAATTTAAGCATAGCATCTGTGGTATTGCAGCCCCAACAAACCCGAACTGATTAGATGATAAGATATTATTATGTTTAAGATAATCAGTTAATCTACTTTTGAAGCATTTCTCAAGTATTTTAGCAAAATTATTAATCAAGCATATAGGTCGGTAATTTTTAATTGATGTGATTGATTCCGATTTGTGTATGGGTGTTACTGTCGTTGTTTGAAATGCAGTTGGAATCACCCCCGTCTCAATAATTAAATTATATAGATGCAATAAAGGTGTCATTATTTCCAAATGTGTTTGTTTGATGGTTTCGGTATGAATTCCATCAGAACCTGGTGAAGAACCATTTTTTAATGTTGATATGTGCAATATTAGTTCATTTTTAGTTATTGGAGACAGGTACATATAATTGTTTACTGGAGTTCCCATTTGATACTCTTGCTCTGTCTCAGGAATAGCCTTTTCCATTTCCAGACCCACATTTATGTAATAATCATTACAAAAATTTGAGATTTCCCTTGGATCCCTGAAATTTTCACCCTGATTGTTTTTTATGTTCACGAAATTAAAAGGTTTAGTTTTGTTCTCATATGTAGCATCTTTAATAATTTCATATAGTTTTTTTTATATTTGTTTTGTTATCTTCAATTTTCCGTTTGTAATAATTATTTTTTTGTTTATGTATTATTTTATTTAAGGAATTACGATATTTTTTATACTCATTTTCGAGTTGAACATTATAATTTCCCAAGAGTGTTTTTTTCATTTTATCTCTGGTTTTAATAGAAGTAATGATGCCATTTGTAATCCAGTTTTTTATTTTTTTGTGTCTTTTCACCTTAATATTATATGTTTCTGTTGTTTTTGTTAAGAGGTCATTGTATGTATTCAAGAAAATATCTGCAGCGGTTTCGGGATTTTTTTCATTTAGTAATAAAGACCAGTCATATTCTTCTAACTGTTGCTTTAGATTTTTTATGTTTAATTTAGTTTTGGTGATAAATTCTTGTGTTATGTTTTCCTTTGAGTTTTCAGTATTTTTACTAACACTGAGCATTACTGGACTATGGTCTGTTATGTCATTTTCAATGATGCCAGTATTGAAGTTAATATTTTTTATTTTTAAATTTTCTTTAACGAAAATATGATCCAGACAAGTTCCAGTAGATGCCCTAGTTATGGAGTTTATGTATGATTTAAAGCCTTGTGCAGCCATCGCTGAATAATAATTGATTACGTTGTTATCATTACCCTGAAGTAAATCAATATTAATGTCCCCCATAAATATTTCTATATTCGCGTCGTTTCTATCTAATATTATATTTAGATCATTAATAAAATCTTGTTTCGGAATAGGCGGTGGTTTATACACAGCTGTCATGCCGAAAATTATATTTTTTTGTTCAAATAAGATTCTGCCAAGTGTGGCCCCCGAGCTTAACCGTATATGAGAGAAATCTACTTTATGTTCATCTTTTAACAAGAATATACAGCCATCCTTTTTATTATAATTTGCTTCATTTTAAAATAGTTGAAAACCAGGAATATTACAGTTTTTTGTTGATGCAATTTAAAAGGTTTCAGTTAATATATAACATCTATCTTGTGTAATTTATATGTTTCAATAAATGTTATTAAATTATCTATATTTTTGTTAATACTTCTAATATTAGTATGTATTATGTTTAGAAAACTATTTTTATTGTAATTTATATTGTCTATTGTCATTGTAGTATCGGCATTTTCAGATCCATCTTCTGCAGCTATTTCTTCTAGTATCTCATCTAATAGATGTCTTACCATCAATTATGTTAGGATGAATAGTCTGTTCTGCTTCTCAGAAGTCCTGTGTAGTACTTAAGTGATGGGCAAGTCGGATCTAGTGCACTGTGACTAGCATCATATTGCAATTTAAACTGCTTGTTTGTGATTGTACAATTAACACACTTTTTGTTTACACTTTTACAGTCATTTGTTTCATGTTCTTCTCTTGTACAGTGTCCACAAATTCTAGTCTTGGTACATCTGTTGCTCTTGTGGTTGAAACCCTGACATTTGTAACACCTGGATATATGTACATCTTCGTAGACTGGCAGACGTTCCCATTCTAAATATTTTTTTTATAATTCATTATTTTTGTATAAAATTTACCTGAGCATTTAGCATATATTGTTGTTGGGTGGTTAGCTTTATTAGTTTTATGTAAGTAGATTATTTTAAAGTGATCATGTCTATCTATCCAGTTATTTTGATTTCTAATTGTTTTTTCAATGTCTACTATATCTTTACTCCCTGTATATCCAAGTATTTTAATTCTTATCAGGTTCTTTTTGGGGAGTTCAATTTCATACCTTTCCCTTAGTTTGCTTTCAACTTCAGTTTTTACCCGTTCTAATTCTTACTTGGTGTCGCATTTAAGTACAATGCTTCCCTGCTTTGTCTCTCTTATATTTCTTATACCAACATTTAGGGTCGCGGGATTTATGGTTTTCTGAATATCTCTCTTACTTTTTTCTGAACTTCGGGTGGCTTTTGGTTTAATGATTAATGTAGGTAAAGTTTTCACTGTGTTTTCGTTTTTATTTATTTTATTTAGGACCATATCAGCATAGGTTTCTTTCTGTGTAGATGATTTTAAAGAGTCAATATCCTTTTTCATTTCTTCCAGCACCTTCATTATTTGTGGCATTTTTGCTGTTACGTTTCTACATTCGTCACAGATAAGCAATAATACCCTTTTTTGAAGTGGCATGCACCTTGCTTCAGTTGAAGACACATTAACACATGTTTTATGAATTCCTCTCAGGCATGAGTCACATTTGTAATATTGATCTTTTTCGCATATTTGTTTAAATTTCAAACAATTCTTATCATCCAGTTCATTGCCCTCCATGTTTATTTACCTTTTTTCTCTCCTTCCCTGTTGTTGCAAAATTTGAATATAAATAAATACCAGCTGATTTAAGGAATTTAGCCTTCTATTTGGAACTTACGATTTATTGGATGTTTTGCTAAACCTTATCACCAAGATCTCTATTGTTTAACACAAATATTCCAATAACTCTGTTTTAACTCAGAACTGATAAATAGAAATTACTCAAGTCTATTGTACACACTAAATCACATTATCACTACAAAAATCACAATTTTATATGGTTTTTCTCCGCCACAAACTGAGTCTTTATTAGAGAGTAAAAACTACGTGTTCACGTGTACAAAATTCGACGATACATGTTGGTATACTTTTACAATGTTGCGTCAAAAACATTTATTCCCGACCACTACCGCAGATTTGGTATCTTTTACTCTTTTCTTAAAGTGTTCAGTTAAGTAGTTTTGAACATATTTGCCATAAAATCCTTTCTCAATGATTACGTGAGTTATTTTTGCGTTTAAGGTCTTGTTTGGTTCGTAGATTATTTTTTTCGCAAATCTTATTTTTAACACTGACTATGCTTTTAAAGTGAATGCTTGTATATAGTGCTACCGAAAATATACCTACCCAACCCTACACAAAATTATTAAAAATGATATATTCATGCTGAAGGAAGCACGATAGCCACACAGGTGGAATCGTTTTTCATACATGATTGTATTTATAAACAACATGATCAGAAAAATACAGAAGAATAAGCTTTTTAGGTGCCAAAATGAAATCGGGTAATTCTTGAAAAACCCTCTCCAAAATACATCTGGTTACTTTTACATTAAAAGTATTTGTCTCTTCTTAATTATTCCATTTGTGCGTACGATAAAAATGGTACATCTATAGTGTGAGATATCTTCTCAAAGTTAAAATAAGTTTTATATATTATATTCCGATAATATAGGCTTCTAAAGATCTGCGCTTTGTATTAAAATTAGTAATCATTTAGATGTTCTTAGCCGACTAAAGCTGCTTACGTTTTCCGGGAATCACTCTGCTAGCATTACGAGCCAGTATAACAGGTTAATTATCAGCACGATAGAAGGGAATTTATGAGTTGTATTAAATTATTATCACTATTAATACTTAATAAACGAAAAGATTTCTACATCGAAATCGGAAATTGCATTAGTACAGTTGGCACCACTATATATAACAGTAATAAATCAATAACAAGTGAGTATTTTAAAAGACAGCTCATACAAAAAAATACAGAAGAAAAACGTGTAATATCGCCTTTAAACAAATTCAATACATGGTGACCCAAGTAAAGTAAAAATGCTGTAGATCTCCATCGTTATAATGAAAAAATTAAAAATATAACTGGGTTTTTATGAAGAATTCTTATTTATTTTCGAAAAAACAACAATTGAGATCAAATAAAAAAGCTATATGATAAATCTATCTCAATTATTTTCATATTTTAAATGTATTTACTATTTTACTAATTTTTTACAGAAAAAATTAGGTAAATTTTATGTATAAAATATAACTATTTTCGAGATATACAATGTACAAATCTAGTTTTTCTTATCTTCCAACACGCATTATGAAAATTTCATACTCAATAGAAACTAATGTTCCTATTTTACTTTTTTACAATATCTCCAAAAAAGGTAAAAAATATGTTATTAAATAATAATAAATATAATAAATAATAATATAATGCATACTAGCATTTGGATAAATATTTTAAATAGGCCTTGAAATATTAACCAATATCCAAAAAGGTACATTATATTTTTATTTTGTATTTATAACAATTTTTTGTCATCTTTGGAGATATTATAAAACAGTAAGATCAAAACTTGTTCATGGGCTGGGGTTTCTAGTAGGTATTGATTTTTAAAAAGCGTGTTTGGCTTTAATAAAAGTAAGATATTTTACTTTAAATATTTCGAAAACTGTTATATTTTTACCGTGTTATAAATTTACTTGGATTCTAAAAATTATATACGCAAATTTCCTTTACCCTGAACTTCCCTCGTTATGAATCTTTCCTTTCTTTGAGAATAGTAAAGTATAACCAAATTTAGTTTCGCACATAGTCGTTTAGTGTACTGTCTTTTGAAATGTTTTTATTGTGCGCCATTTTGCTCTACCATATAAGAATCGTATCAATATTTTGTTAGTTTCTAGCTGTGCCACATTCATTTTTTGAACATGGTTTAAAATGAATTGAATTTTTTTTCACACTGATTTTTTAAGACCGCCATTTTGTATCGTTATTCTGAATTCGTACTAGTTAATCCTTTTTACGAAGGAAGTAATAAATTTAATAAATAGGTTTTTACACTGATATACACCGCCATTTTGTTATCTTGAATTCGTACCAGTTTATTTCTATATCAAATTTAATTTTTCTGCAAAATTTAAAGTCAATTGAATAAGAAAAAAATTTGACCGCCATTTTGTTCCGCCATCGTGAATTGGTACCACAACTTTACCAGTTTATGCCAACACAAAATTTGAAGTTAATCTAATAAGTTGTTTTTCCATTCATGTTATTAATTTTTTTAGGAATCATTTTTTACGTTTCACTAGGCCGTCATCGAGGCCGTCATCTTGTTCTGGCGTACTGGATTTTTACCAAAATATTATTAGGTCATTCCCATATGACCCTTAATTCTTGACTGAAACTCGAAATCAATCTGATAAGCAGTTTTTAAGCTATGCAGCGAACCGATAGACTGACAGACAAATCGACGGAATTGATATAACATATTTTGTTCCGCCATGCCATCTTGAATTAGTACCACAATTTTACTAGTTCAACTCTATACCACAATTAGTTATAGCACACAATTTGAAATCAGGCCATTAGTTTTTTTCAGGCTGAATTTTTAAATATTTTATTAAGCAGTTATTTAGTTCCGCCATCTTGGATTCTTACCAAAATTTTACCAGTTGATTCCTACATAATACTTGAATTTTGTGCAAAATTTGAGATACATTGGATAAGTAGTTTTTTTAGTAATATTTTTATTAACATTTCACTAGGCCGCCATTTTCTTCTGCCATATTGGATTTTTACCAACATGTTACCAGTTCATCCCTATATGACCCTTAATTTTTGATATTGACTTGGGATATGGTCCTCCAATTCAAAAATTAAACAACTAAATTCACGCAGTAATGTCTCATTTTTTAACGATTCTGCTGTAATTTCTGCTTTTATCAAAATATTCGAAAATTTGAGGAATCGGTCACTCACACGAAGTTTTAAAACTAACTTAATTGGAAGCTATAACATTGAACAAATAAGTAAAAACTAACAGAGATGGGACTAGACGTGACTAATAACTGATAATACGAAACTAATACGATGTTGTATTACTGTATGTGACGTCGAGGTACTATATATATATATATATATATATATATATATATATATATATATATATATATATATATATATATATATATATATATATATATATATATATATATATATATATATATATATATATATATATATATATATATATATATATATATATATATATATATATATATATATATATATATATATATATATATATATATATATATATATATATATATATATATATATATATATATATATATATATATATATATATATATATATATATATATATATATATATATATATATATATATATATATATATATATATATATATATATATATATATATATATATATATATATATATATATATATATATATATATATATATATATATATATATATATATATATATATATATATATATATATATATATATATATATATATATATATATATATATATATATATATATATATATATATATATATATATATATATATATATATATATATATATATATATATAAACATTATATATATATATATATATATATTTATATATATATATATTATTTGCTGACTCAATTTTTTTATATCTGTTATTTTCCCGTTTAGTATATAATATTTCCAGAAATTCTCCGTTTTTTTGGTTAATTTCCGTGTTCAAAATAGTAGTATTTTGAAAATTAAACATGTGTTTACATTCTGTTTCATGTTTTGTAAGTGCAAGTAAGTTGCATGGAATTTTATAGATAGTATATTTTTTCTGAAACCTAAGTCTTTCGATTTTAAAGAAGAGAAACATTTGTTTTGTAAGGTGGTAAAATGTAGGCTGATAGTTTTATCCGAATTATATGAATTCTTTAGTAAACTTTATATTTCACATTGTTATATGTCTTAAAACAATACAGATTTAAAACATTTTTACTGACCTTTGGATAACTTTGTACATCACTTAGATTTTAAAACCTAATGGTTGCCTCAATTTCACTAGTAGAGGGTATTTTATCTAAAAATGTATTTCGAATTAGGTTCTTATAAAATTTTAAGCATAAAAATGTTACATAACGTCTTAACATTTTTGTTTTAGCCGCCCCACGAATCACAAAAATACATAAATGCCTTACAGTGTTTTCAAGGCTATGTGTGACATAATCTTCCAAAGAAAAAGAACACTCCTCATTAGCTCCCTTTTTTGAAAGTACTTAATACATATAAAACACAGAGTCGTCATTGGAAAGTCTCTGAATGTTAAATGAATAAAAGGACAATATTTGGCATAGTATAATTTCATATCAAATAGAAAAAACAATATACTGTTAGAGGTTCACTTTATTACAAACAGTTCTTTAACAAATAAAACTAACTTTTCAGGTTCTTTAAATTAATTATTAAATTAATTAAATAATTAAATAGACGTATTTGTTTATTACTAGCCTACATATCTAAACGTCTGATGACACATTTGTGTCATTTTTGCAGGACCCCCACACTAACTCTCTCTTATTTTTGATCATCCAGATGGCTTCTTGTCCATGATATTTCGTCACTCCCACTATCCAAATGTATCTTACTTTTTGGAATTTTCTGTACACGATATATAAAGTCATTAATCCTACTGATTATTCAGTTTGGTCCTTCCCAGTATTGAGACAATTTTGGAGATAACCCTTTTTTTCTTACAAGCAGCTGAGGTGACCGGCCTCACTCGATCACTAGCTGATTTTATGCGATCACGTGTTATCTCGTGAATTTGAAGACATTAGTGGATTTCGTCAGCATAATTTTTTTCCAGGTACCTTTTTCCTTTCCTTTAGAGTCCGTCGAGGAACCTGTATTATCGTCTTGGGTTTGTATCTGGCTAATGTTTGAATAAATCTTAAAAAATGAAAATTAGTCACTTATTGAAATGGGCAACACAACGACATGTATGATGTATATACAAAAACTAAGAAATTAAGAACATAGCCGCACAACAATCTACAACAGTTTCTTTGTAGTTTTTCTATGCCGTATCTGTGCATCTTACAACCCACCTGGTGGTCATTTATTTCATAGCCCAAGTTCAATATTTTCGTTTTTAACTGTGAGTGGTTCTCTCACCCTTTCGTGTTGTGGCAAACGAATCAGATATATGCGATACCATATTAGATACTGAGTGTTAGACAGTCACTTGATCGTTGTCTCTGTCTATAAAGTTCATCTTTTCTATATGCTTTGAGTTTTCTAGCCTTTTTTTCTTGTTATTGTAATATTTTTAAGGGCCTCGTTGGAACTAGAGACGAATTCTGGAGAACCATGATTAAATTCTAAAGTAATTTTATTTACTTTTCTTATTTTTTATTACGTTAGAATATCAGAAAATGATCTACATGGGTTGTGCGTTTGTATCTTGTTTTATTGGGCTCTCCTTCTGCCCAGGTTGTCCAAAGGTTTTCTGTCTTATAAACTACGTACAGTGGCGGCAAATCTCCTGAAGTGCTTCCAAAAACATTAAAGACACATTTACTTTTGAATGAAACAATAAAGGTTCTGAGTATTTCACCCCTCTTTTAAAAAAGCATTTAGACCAAGGTTATTCGATAAATTTGTTTCGTCGAAATTATATATACAGTCGGGGAAACTTCTTTAGTAGCAGCTGTTCTGTTTGGGTTAATATTTTGAGTTTTCTTTGTACTTATTTCCCTGGTTCTTTTTAAGAAACCTTTAATCCAGTCGATACTAGGCATATGATTTTTAAATTGTTTGACTCTTATACCCATGTTTTTAGTAGCATGTCGTAAATCGTCATGAGTCAAAGGAAAGCCCCACACAGTGGTTTTTAAAAGAACATTAACCAATGACCTTTCTTCTTCCACACTTAAAACCCTAGGCCTTCCAACGGCCTTAACTCGTTTTTTATTAAATTTGTGGCTGAATGCTAACCTTTTGGGTTGTTGTATTTCTTTGATGAATTGAAAAGTATCAGGGTTGCAATTTTTGTACCACCGTTTTCACGTAAACAACCTCAAAAAAATGGATAGCTCTTTAAAAAAAATGTTAACAATAATAACTTATAAAAAAAAACTTTATATCAAAATTGTTCAGTGTTTCCCTGGGGTTCAATATAACCTCGTTTCACGGTATTATTGTTTTCTTTTTACGTCTAAACATAAATACATAAAACAATTAGTTGAAAAAAATTGTAGCATCATACAATGTCCCGATACTTAAGGAATTAACCACGTTTAACTGAATTTACATATGTGAAATACCTTTATTTACACTATAGACACAAAAGTATAAAATGACGACCATGGTTTTCTAAAAGTTTCTGTTGTATGTAAAGCCGTTTTATAGAGTTCAACCTTTTTTGGTATTCTTAAAGAAAAAACTAGTTTCTTGCATTAGAATTGGTTAATTTTAATACCCGCTTAATTAGATAGATGCGAAAGTATGTGGGCAATCTAAACATAAAATACACTTTTATAGGACCGAAAGAAGGCAAGATATGCAAGCACGTGCCGTTCAGACTGCTTCATTTATATTCATGTGAAATATCTTGTTAAAAATGCATTGTATGCTATGTGTATGTTTTACTATATGGGGACTTGTAATTGTGTTAAGCTATTTAATCTATTCTTCTTGTCTAAAACAAATGTCTAGAGAGATCTTTTGATTTGGAAGTTTGAAAACATGTAAGAATGCCATTTTATATTTCAACGTATTGATAAAAAATACAAATAATTAACATTCGATATAGAGGGTCTTAAATTATATTAAGTCTAAGTGATTGTCTTTATCTGGAAGTAAGATATTTTTTATGGGAAATATGTGTGAACTTTTTATTTCCTATATTTCTACAAATTGCGCGTGTTGATTTGCATGTTAACTTTAACCTTTAACTACCCGCGCCTGAAAATATAACACAAGTACATATGCCAGTGTCTTATCTAAACCATCTTTAAAAATGCCTAAAAGTCAGTTTGTGAGAAAATAGGGTAAACCCAGTAGTTATTGGACAGTTAAAAATTTTTCTCTATTCCTACGTATGCCAACGAGTTATTGTTGAACCTACAGGTATGCGCGTAGGATCATTTTGATGGTTTTCGCATTGTTTTAAAACACCAATATTCATATTTATCTTAGGTACTTTTTACAAAACATGCAAAAAATAATAAACCTGCCAAAAAAACTAGTTATTGGACAAAATTTTCAATTATTGGACATGGAATTTTCAGTTATTGGAGAAAAAAAAATAAGTATAGTCTAACCTAGATAATTATATTTATTTATGTTATGAAAGTGTGTAAGTACCAACTAGAGTAAAAAATATTTGAAATATATTTCAGTTTATAGACTAATATTTAGCAATTTCACTTTTATACATATTGTTCATATCATCTATTTGTTTATCTTCGTCTTCCTTAGTATTTTCGCATTGTTGCTGTTTTTTCTGTTTTACACAATCTTTTATCATATTTTTGTCCTTTTCATTTATGCCAATCATGACATCTCTCTTGATATATATCAGCAGTTTCTTCACTTCTGATTTCTTCGTTAGTTTTTACTTCACTCTCTATTTCTACATCAGCTTCCTCTTTCTGTTTTACAGAATCCTTTTTCATATTTTTGTCTTTTTCTTTTATGCCAATCATGGCTTCTTCTCTCTTGATATATATCAGCAGTTTCTTCACTTCTCATTTCTTTGTGAGTTTCTTCTTCCCTCTCTATTTCTATATCAGGTTCTCGGTATTCGTCCCCATCGGGAACGTAGTTTTTGTGGAATTTAGGAATGCAGTGGCGATGAAAATACCTTCTGCAGCAATTACATGTTAATCGGTATTTAATTGTTGTACCTTTTTTGCACACAAAGCAATTTTTATCTTTTAAGGAGAGATTTGTGAGATAAGCGTCGTCTTGGTTTTCATAAATTCCTTTTACTTTTAAAACGCCTTCCTTCTTAAATTTATTTTCCTCATTTGCGCGTCCTTTTGCTGTATCTTTCTTATTCTGATTTGTGCCAACATATTCTTCACATTCTATAATTTCTTTGTCGGCTTCTCCTTCACTTTTATTTTTATAGCAAATATGGCAAATAAAAAAGTGGATGCCTTGATCCCCCGCTTCATTTTCAATAAAAACTTCGAGATTGACATCAGCGGTTCAATAGAACCAGAAAAGGAGGCTGACAATACACATCTACACGGACGGCTCTCAGAACCAATATGGGACTGGCTTGGGAGTGTATGTACCAGAACTCAACCTGGAAATCAGCATGGCTCTCGGCAAAGGAGTGTCCGTCTTCCAGGCGGAAGTACAAGGAATTCTGCATGGCTCCATACAAATAGAGAAAGAAATAATAACAGGTAAAAAAGTTACTATTCTCACAGACAGCAAACAAGTTTTGCAAACCTTAAAAAAGAATAAAATTACATCCAAACTGATTCTTGAGGGTCACTAGATGATGGCGACGGTTCCCAGGGGAATACTGTCACAGTGTCATAGATTAAGGGATATAGCGGAATCGAAGGAAATGAAAATGCGGATAGGTTGGTGCGTAATGGAGCAAACACCAAATCATACGGTCCTGAACCCTTCGCGCCGCTATCCTCTAAGGCGATCAATCTAAAGATAAACGAACAGACAATAAGGATTCTAAGAGAGAGAGGGGAGAGACAATACTTCAGATACTCAGGTGCCGCAATCCGCGGCCTTGACTCTCTCGAGGAAATCTTAGAAAACTGGTAAGAATGCTAACAAGACACTGTAAGCTAAATAAACACCTTGAAACCTTGGGCGAGGATGACGAGACTGCAGAACACATTCTTTGTTACTGTCCAGCTCTTGTAAATACCAGAGAATCCATTATAGGGGAAAGATGGCCAGAAATGGCCACAATCGGAGGATGCTCGGCTGCTACGGTGTTAAATTACATAAATGCTGTTGGCTGGCTTGACGAGTAAATCTCCAAAGGAGATTACAATGGGCACCACAAATAAATCACGGTCGTTATTTACATCGTGATCATGTTTTTAGTGTATTTTAAAGCCTTGATGTAACAGCAAATGGGCAAATTCGGGTTTATCAGGTACTTCCAGATAAGCGGCAATGCCTTTACTTCTTGAAGATAGATTCGCGGTATTATAAATCTTTGTAGTAAGGCTACAGCAACTGCTTCTTTAATAATGATGTTTCCAGTCATATTCATTCTATTTAGCTTTTTTGTTTCAGTTCTAGAATGTGATTTGTCGTTAAAATCTGCATCCTTTTCACTTTCGGTTATGGATTGGTGTTCATCTGTAATATTTTTTACGTTTTCACTAGATTCTTCTATTATGTTGGGATCAACGTTTTTCGCAGTTTCTTGGTCTTGGCGATTTCTTGCATTACTTGTTACTTTATCGAACGGTCCGAAAAACTTCCCAAATTTTATAGAGTGTTAGAAACTCATCGTTAAATCTTTTTTAATCAATATTGCATCACATGATTTAAATTTCGTTAGAAGTTCATCTCCTATGAACTGAAGAAAAGTTTCGTAATCCATATTGACGGAAGCCTTATGTGTTGGCTAAAAAAATTACTGGTAAGTAGAATTATTTTAAAAATTTCAACTCAGACACTTCGAGTAATCTATGACATTTGGATCTAAGGGAAACAACCCACTTGCCTTAAATCCATTTATTAGTGTATCTGTCTTAATTGTTTCCTTCACAACCTTTTCTAGAAGTGGAGCAAAAGTTACTTTATTAAGAACTTGTTCCGGATTCTGCTCCTAAAATTCTCTTACTGCTTTCTTCCAACATATTTTTATGGGTCTAAATACTGCCACATCACATGGTTCTAGAATTCTAGTGGCATTTGGGTACTATGCAATCACTTCAATATTCAGGTTATTGCAGAGTACACTTAACTCGTATGTTAAATGGGATCTATATCCATCCAAAAACAATATAAAAGGCAATTGTATATTATTTTCAACTAAATATGTGTAAAATATATTCTTGGTGTAATCAAAAAATATCTCCCAGGTCATCCAACCATTGTCGGATCGTCCAATTCCCCAAGTACGTTTCACAGTAACACATATTTTTTCCTTTGTGGGTAACTTATCATGTGTGGGCACGTCAATCCAGAAGGAGAAAACGAGAACATTACAGTAATATTTTCTTTCTGTGATCCTATATCCACGGTATATACATTCTTTGCTTTTTTTGTGGCAAAAACTTTGCCAGTATTTGGGCAAATTTGGAAACCTGTCTCGTCGCCGTTATAGATTCGAGAGGGATCATTAATAATTATATTTTTGGATTTAAGATAATTTTGAATTCCTTCGAACCAATTTCTAATATTAGCTTCTGATACACAAGCACTTGCTCCACTCACTGCTTCACTAGTTATTGGTACAACCGTTGGATGCGTTCTAAGAAAAGCCTGAAATAGAAGATATATTTTTGGAAAATAAATTAAAAATGATTGTAATTATAACTTAAACCAACATTCACCGGGCCTGTTATTGTTGAAGGGATTAGGTTGTGGATTATCCGTTAACACTTTGTGAACGCTATTTAAAATGTCTTATTTTTTCTTGATAATTCTCTAGTTGCAAGTTCCTCTATCCACCTTAGTAATGTAAAAGATATACTTAACGTTAAATTTAGAATAACTGTAAAACTCACTTTACTAGTTCTGACTTTTCTCTGGTGGAAAGTATGGGTGCGAGGACATATGTGTCTTTGTGTCCTTGATTTTTTAATTTAAATTCCAAGGTTGATTTTGGTAAACCTATATTTTTTTGCTGCAGCCCTCAATGAGAGCGTATTGTTGTTTACTTCAGTAATTGCAGACTCCATAGAGTTAGCATCATATGGGTTTATTTTAGGCATGATGAGCAACTACGATAAAAATAAACTAGGTACAGGTTTAGTTATTGGACACCCTGTGATTTAGTTATTGGACAGGTGTCCAAAACTATATAGGCATACAAGATTTTAAAAAAAGGCGTGAAATGCAGTATTTGGATAGATGTACAACAACTAAAAGAACCTCATATTTTTATTCAGTTATTTACCTTACTAAATTACAATCACAAAAACATGAAATAACGTACCTATTTACAATGAAAATGAAGTATGATACTCGAAGCGTTTTAATTATTTGGTTACTCAGTATCTGCATCACCAATTTACATAGATCACTGCCTTACTAAACCGCCAATAAAACTTCACCCACAGTACACTTCGAAACATAACATAGAAGCACCAGTACAAACAGACTGGTAAATGGCGCCATCTATAAAAAAACTGAAAGAACTAAATCATATAGAAATCTTACTTTCCCGAATTTGCTATAGCTGTCCAATAACTACTCGATTTACCTTTGTTTTCAATAAATGCTATATATGTTTTAGCAAGAAAACACTATTAAAATAATATTAAAAGTCAGGAATATCAAAAATTAAAAAAAATACGAACAAAAATTAAAAAATACTTAATTTTAAACTAGGATAATAATTGGCATACAACAGAAAAAAATATTAAAGGAATATCTATTGTAAAAAAGTTTTTAAGTATTATTTAAAAAAAAGTAAGAGTAAAAAATATAATGAAAATACAAAATTTGAACAAAAATTAAAATAAGAAAATGACATTTAGATCTAACTATTCGAGAGTATCTTCGTTATCGTTGCACTCTGAACAAGTGATAACAGTTGTTGCATGTTTTTACATACAGATCTGTTACATGCATGACATGTAATCGCTGTCACTCTGTTGTTCTGTCTTCCACAGCAAAAGCACCTTTTTCGTATTTTTGTTAAAGGGTTTTCTTCTTCCAGATCTTCTTGAGGTATTTTGTATTGCCTGAGAAAAAGCCGAATATCGGATGGTAAGGTTGTTAGTTCAGCTCTTTCTGAAACGTGTAGCTTCATCAAAGAAATAGCGAAGATTTTCAGAAAATGTCTTCTAAATTTTTGAACATGCTCAACGTTGCCTTGAACAAAATTTGGCTGTTTATACCTGCTATGTTCAGGAGTTGAACAAATATAGCTAAAGGCCATCTCCTTCTTCTTCTAGAGAGATAATAGGTGCTGCAAATTTTTTCTACAGTCCTAACGCCGCCTTTATGGGAATTATAGTCTAAAATAATGTCTGGCTTGTTTGTTTCACAATTTGCTACAAAATCATGGTGAATTATGGAAAACAAAATAACTGCTCTATTTTTTTTTGGGATATGATACAATGGACATATCTTTTTGGAATCCCAAGATACCCGAACCTTCCGCTCTTATTTTACTTGGCAACAATTCCGACGGTAGCTGTCTTTTATTTTTTTATTGCTCCAACCACTGTGATTTTGCCCCTCAAAAAATCTCTTGCTAGTGGGTAGCTTGTGTGTCAATTCTGACAAGTTAAATTTCTGTTTTTTTCTTTCCATGGCTATATTATCCGATGAGTAATTTCTGTTGGTGTATTAGGTTTGTCCCTTTTGGCTGTTGCCCACAGTATAACTCCATATTGCTTAGATAGAAAGTTTGGGAGTCACAGAGTACAAATACTATAAAACCATATTTGGTGGGTTTATTTGGAATGTACTAAATAAAGTTGCATGTATCCCCAAATGGTATTAACATTTCATCGATCATTATTTGTTCACCCAAACAAGTTTGGGCAAGTTTGCCATTTATTTTTCTGTCCCGTCTTGTATTTTTATGGTCAAACCTAAGGGCCCTTAGCAGAAATAGAAATCGATCAGAACTTATACAGGGTCGAAATATTTCTGATCCGGTTCCGTCATTTATCCACAATTCTAAAAAAATATGTGTGATTTTGTTTATAATAATCTTTATATATATATATATATATATATATATATATATATATATATATATATATATATATATATATATATATATATATATATATATATATATATATATATATATATATATATATATATATATATATATATATATATATATATATATATATATATATATATATATATATATATATATATATATATATATATATATATATATATATATATATATATATATATATATATATATATATATATATATATATATATATATATATATATATATATATATATATATATATATATATATATATATATATATATATATATATATATATATATATATATATATATATATATATATATATATATATATATATTAAATATAATAATCTTATAAAAGCCAATATATATATATATATATATATATATATATATATATATATATATATATATATATATATATATATATATATATATATATATATATATATATATATATATATATATATATATATATATATATATATATATATATATATATATATATATATATATATATATATATATATATATATATATATATATATATATATATATATATATATATATATATATATATATATATATATATATATATATATATATATATATATATATATATATATATATATATATATATATATATATATATATATATATATATATATATATATATATATATATATATATATATATATATATATATATATATATATATATATATATATATATATATATAGAAATAATAATTGGGGTATCGGTCTTTAAGAGGGCTGGAAAAGGAAAACAACTGCTTTATTAGCTAACCAAGCTTTCGAAAATGTTTATTTTCTTTTTCAGGGCTAAAAACGGAACATTTATGTTAAGCAAATAAATATATGTATAAAAAATATTTAAGTTACTGCTAGGTGGATTAATAAAAGAAGTTTTCTCAAAAATCCATTTGAAAATGGATCAATACTAAAAAATATTATATACACATATGTATAATAAAAAGATTTGCCAAAAAATTAAAATGACATTATCAGTTTCTGGTTATCAAGAAATAACAGGTAAATTTGTATTTTTAATTTATGGTATGTTCCAAAGTTAAATTTTATAAATAGAGAAAATTAAGTACACACAAAAAAAATAAATGTATATAATGTATTCCCATTGACTCCACTATGTAGAAGTGCATTTTTCGTCTTTCTCTCTCTGGTGTATTTTTTGTCAAATTTCTCGGTTGTCTTTAAAGAAAAAGTCGAAACTGGTATATTTATAATCAGTAAGAAAAGACTTATTTCATGCAATAATAATATAGGTACAGGGTTTTCTATAAGATATTTTTTTACATTTGCTGGAAAACTGAAAATCTCACAAAATTTCTAGTGCTACTATCTTACTATTCATAGCCTCGCACTTCCTACTTCGGAGTCAGTCATTGAACAGAACTAGCCATTACTTGATGGAAATTCATTTTAACCAAATAAACGAAAACACTTGTTTAAAATTTGCACTTAATTTATTTTACCAAAAATACAACACATGACAATTGTTTCGCCAGTACTATGGCTTCATCAGATGTTAAATCTTAAGAAAAATAAAAAAACTAAAAAAATTATTTTGTCTTTTATTTTTTTAAGATCTAACATCTCATTAGACATTATCACTTCCTCGAATAAAAGGTCTTCAAATGATTTGTTTTGTTTTAAATTATTATCCTTGTACCTGGCTGTGGATCGCTGGTATCATGGATAATTTAAGTTTTTCATATTGTGATCTTTTTTTTTAAATCGGGTTCTGAAAACACAGATGTTCTGACATCTTTGTTAACAGGATTATCGCTTTGTCTGGCACGATATAGCCCCGTGAGCTGAAAATCTTTTTGATTAGTAGATGGTGAAATGACATCCCATAATTGTCTGAGTGGAAGTAGTTTAGAAATTTTATTTTTACTCAGTGTTTGCCCTCGGTTTTCTTTGTTATCATTTGATGTCATTCTTATCATAGGAAATCGTTAATGACGTAAATGTGGAGTTACTAAAGGTCTGCAGTAAATATGTAGTGTAAGGTGGAAGTTTATAAAGTGTGATATTTTCTGAAATACCAGCTTTATCAGCATTGGCAAAATATGGGAGGTATATCTGTCAAAAATAACAAGGAACTTTTCTTGGCAGCGCTGTTACAAGTGGGATATAAACCAAAAATAAAAAGCATCCACCGGCATGTAACACTCCATGTAACCATGTTAGTCAATACCGGAAAGAGAAAAAAGAAAACCATCATTCACAGCCTAGAACTTGTCTAATGTGAACGTAAGAATTACGTAGGTCGTAATTTCATCCAATGGTAGCGACATCCTTTCAGAAATATTGTTTATTCAAGAATTAAAGTTGTGGGGTCTATAAAATGTCTTAATTAACATTTACAAAGGAACTAAAATTTCTAACAGAAGTAGCAAAAGCTACTTGTATATTTCAATAAGGACAACCAAAGTTTTAACCTAGATTTAGGTTTCCAAACTTTAAGGCTGACCTCTGCAATAGAACTTTGTATAAATAGAACTGAAAAGGATGAAATAAAAATATTTACAACAAAACACTTAGAAGTTAAAAATCATATTTTATTCCATCTTGAAAATTTGACTTCATAGTTGGCTATACTAACTAACTAACTAATAGACAATAAATAGACATGGTACTCGTGGTATTGCGTACAATATTCAGATATTCGCATACGTATATTTCTTTTATTATGCGATCTAATATAATGAATGTCTTATAGTTATTGCAACAATAAATTATAAACTTTTTAAATAATTTTACCATAATTGAAGTATTTAGATAACATATCCAATTAATACTACAAATAGATATGATTTATAATGTATCTTTATAAAAACTTTTACGTCAGGTGACAAAAACTAAAGGACAAAAACCTTTCGGAATGAAAATGACAATTTCATCCGATGTACCGCAAGAACCAAAAAGAAATTCCACAGAAATACGAGTACCTTTATTATCTTTTGCGATTTAATTAAAATATAAATGATCCTAAGCCTACGTCGATAAAATAACTGGAACTCTTGGAATATTTGAACTAATGCCAAGGATATATTAAGCAGTAAAAAGACTTCAGACGAATAGCATTGTTTATGTTTAAGATCTGATACTTCCCGCACATTAAGAAAGAATATTGACCGAGCTTAGTTTTTACTGTTACAATCTTATGACGCTTTTTTTTGTGATAGACAGTGACAACAACAGTAATTCAAATTCTCTTGTCATAATTTCAATTTTATACTTACTATGTCAAAATTGTATTATAAAAGTGTTTCGCCCAGCCAGGCATCAACGGACTTAGAAGGAAGTTATGTGTAAAATTCACGAAACAGGGCATTAATTAAATTGCTAAAAGTTGCGCAATGAAAAAGAAACCTAGCGTTTATGTCTTTAATTGAGATCATTGAATATTAAATGGGGCTCAAAATTTGATACATCATGTATTTACTGCTTTGGTTGGGGTACACCAGACGTACCTACCCCAAAAGCGTGCGTTCCTTTGTGAAATGGAGCAGGCTTTTTTTAACACCCTTTTGTTAGCTTCACTATGTATGCAAACCAATCTAGGAAGTTGATTTGACCCCACTTCTAATTGTCGTCTCGATTTGATTTTTTGAAGGTATACGTAATTTGGATGAAAATAGAATAATTGGCTACTAGATGGTACCAAATGATAACGGTCGATTTTAACTAACTTCTTATTGTAACGATTTGAAATACATCAATATGGTACCATCGAGTTGATCAGATCAGTACCAAATGGCAGCTGTCGATTTTAACCTACCTCTAATTATCGTATCGATTAGAAATTTTGCATTTATATGTAATTGGGCCGACAATATAATAATTTGGTACTAAATAGTACCAAATGATACCGATCGATTTTATCCACTTCTAATTGTATCGTTTTAAAATATTGCAATCTTAATGCGGATGAAAAAATAAAAATTTGGTATTATCGAGTTGATCTGATCAGCACGATGGTATCTCTGATGCCAGTTAGTAAACCCCTTGAATTTAGGCTTATTTGATTTGTTGACCAGTCCAATACATAATTTGGTACCACCGAGCTGATATAATTAGCATTTACAATCGCGAAGAAAACGATGAAGTCAGGGTACTTCATCGTTTTCTTCTAAATTGGTTTACGCAACAGCAGCATAAATGTATCTATAACAATTTGTTTTTAATTGAACTAACAAATAAGTGCCGCATTTAATGTTTTGGGGATTTAGTCCATAATTATTATATTTGCTGCTTGAACTAGCTTCTTAACTGATATTCCAAACTATCATTTGGTAAAGAACTTAGGGATTTGTAGTGGAGCTTAACGAGACCTTTTTCAGTATAATCTTTTCTTATGTGATGGACTTCAGATGATGCAATATCCTTGCCTTGAGCAACCAATCTATCAGCTGTCCGTTTAGATACTCCCCCTACACCAACTGGTGCACCTGGTATAAGTTTTCAATATACTTTAAAATGGCATTTAAGCGTGCCCAGATTGCAGCAACAGTGTGATTTAAGGATTCCGACATAGTACAAAAACATTCTGTTTTTATATCTTTATCAAATCTTGTGTACATAACAATATAAAGCTATGCTTGCTTTCGTGATCCTCCAAAATGAAATGCTTGCATTTCGTGAGCATATTTTAGATTATCGTTGTCGCTAAAATCCATGTGGATCAATGCTTCATTGCTTTTTAAATTATCTTTCAGCATGGTAACTATTCTGTACTGGTGAACCACTCTGCCTCTATGTTTAAAAAAAAAAAAAATTTTTAACTCCAGAACAATATCCGCAAGAGAACATCTGACGTTTTCTTTAGATGTTTTGTTGATAATTTTTTATTTCCCAGTTTTCTTGTTTAAAAATTTATTTTTTTGTGTATTTGCACTTAAAAAAATAGCTCAATAAAAAAGGATCATAAGCTCCGTACGAAATTTTCTTGGAGGAACAATTAAGACATTTCCTCGGAAGACACATTTCTATTTTGTTCTCACAACAAAATGATGATATTGTTGAATTTGTGTCACTCTTGTGAATAATATTTGAGCTATATAGAGAATAAACTAGTAGGTCCATATTAATGCCAGTAGTACATCTAAAAGTATCTCGTGCTGAAACTTTTTTTGTGCAGGTTCCTCAAAGTGTTGTAAAGATATCTTTTTTGCTTTATATTGCCTTTCTTAGAGCAATAATCCCTTTTTCCAGGACATACCCTACTGTTTATGAATCAGTATTGCGTGGGAGAAGAGCGGTAAAATATTATGTAAAATATTTTTTGACAGAACATGAAAACACCCTGATTTTAACTTATAAGGAGGTAGACTTATTTTGAATTTATAATTCATAGTATTAAAAAGTTAATCATAGCTAACGTGATTTACTACAGCTAGAGCTGCAATAACTAAAAATTATATCATTTTATATTATATAAAATTAGCGCAATGTATATTAATTTTAGTTTCCTTAAAAAAAAATCAGTGTGGGCATAAAGAAATTTCATACAGCCTTGCAGAAACTGGATAAAAACTTAGTTAACTATAATTGATAAAAATGTCAAAATACGTAGGGAGAAATATTAAATTAAGTTTTTTAGGGTAATTCTAAATGTAAAGAATAACTTGTTTTGGAAACTCTGACTTTTGAGGTACATTTTTTAAATGAAATATCCCATTTTTTATTACATTTAAAATCTGCGCAAAATTGTAAGCATTTCTTATTTAGTTTGCTTTAAACCTAATTGTTTTCGAGATATTGACAATTAAAACTTGACAATTTGGGTGTTTGTAAAATCCGAATGGTATGACCTAGAGCAAAACGATTTGCATAATCTTCTCTTAAATTTTTCTTATAGCGTAACTTTCCAATTTGATATATCTTTTTTTTTAAGTTAATGGATTCGTTGTAAATTTTACAGCCTCCTAAAATTCGAAATGTCAATTTTCAAACGTCATTATCTCAAAACAATTGAACTGAACTACTGGACATACTTCATGAAAATTTCGCCCATATTAAGCACGATCTAAGCTGATTAGTCTGAAAATACTAGTGTCAAAAAGGTGAAAATCACTTTACATGTTTTAATCTTTCAAATATAATTACGTTAAATTTAATCTAATTTGTGCAGGAGTTTAGAATCTTACTGTGTGTATGCGAGAGAGACATTTTTATTGATATTTTTAAATGAGAAACAATTTCGATCCCTAAAATAAGTATTATTTTATTATATTTAGTACATTTCATGACATAGGTCTCTAAACAGCAAGGAAAAGTTCTTCCTTAAACAGGTTCGTGGTAATTACCATTCCTTAGTTTGAAAAACAGGCATGTTGAAATTGTTGGTTGATCAAAAAAAACTAAATCGAGTCCACAGGAGTAATTTGGCAAAACACAAAGCGCTTAATTAATATGAGTTTCTTTAATGTTTCTGCATTACATTCAGTAAATAACCTAGTTGTCAGATGCCAGAGTAAATAAAGATACAAATACCGCCGGTAAGTTTTTTCCGGTCATTTTTAAAATATTTCTAAGCGGCTTGACTTTAATTGTTTAAGTTTAAATGCTCTCCTTTCTGTTTAAAGAATCGCGAATAAAAAAAACTAATTCAATTAAGATTTTATCAAGTTCATTTGTATGTTGCTTTTTAGTACTAATTATGGAGAAAGTTTAAGCAATTACGTGCGCAATAAATTAAAATACATATTTGCATTTTGTGCTTGCAACTGCATAACAATACAGGTTACTTGCTTCGTATAAGTCATGAGTGGTACGTATTAAACTATATTTTAGTTTTACTTTTTATTGTAAAGCCTCAAAGTTTTTATTACAAAGGAATTGGGAAAAGATTATGAATTGCTTGAAAATGTACTAGTAGTACAAAACTGCAGTCACGCCTAGCGCGCCAAGTAAAACTTGTGTTTTCATTTATTTGTTAAATTGTGCTGCCACAAAGTAACGGACGACTCCATTAAATCTTTTACATTGCTTTTATTATGACTCATATTAGCAGCATTAGATATTTTGAAAAATTATTTTATTTCTGAATTTAACATTATCACACAGCGCAACACAAAGGCATCCAAAAAGAAAATATTATATAACTGAGTCAGACCAAGTTACGTATTTAATAGGTATTTCTTGAATAACGACATAAATAGATTGTAGTCTACTGGTGTTAAATCAGGGAAACCGTAAAGATAATCGTTAAGGCGTTGATGGGGTCAACAGCGACCAAGTATCCTGAATGATTTTAAAAAAGCCACTCGAAAATGTGGTTGCTATAATCCTACCTAGTTTTTTCGTACACATTGAGTGTGCCCAAAATAAAAATTACCTTAAAACTATAAAGGCAATAAAAATAAAACTAAAGTTAAAATAGCAACTGAAAGAGCGAAAAAACATGAATATAGTCATAACCAAAAAGAAAAAATGGCACCGATTTCAATAAAATTGTATTCTTAGGATTACCGGAATTGACACAGAATAGAGAAATAGATTCCTCCAGCCTAAGAAATAAGTAGTTAGATTATGCAGAAAGAGATTAAATAGAAGTTAATTACTTATTAGTATTTAATATAAATCTGGTGCTCACCTTCGACCCAACTGTTTCGGGCAATCAGGTAGGATATCAACCGAAGCTGAAGTATTAACTCAAATTCCAAAATTAAGAAAATTATAACCTGCGGGAAAAGTATACATTCTTTATTGAAGATATAAAAAATAAAAGTATCTAAATTTATTTTGTTACTGTAGTCAACTTAGGATAATAACGTGCCGCCACACATTTAGGAACTAATTTTTAGTCAGAAAATAAATAAGCTATTGGAGTTATGATTTTTACTTGTTCCTTGAAACTGAGAACTAAATATCTGGACAATTTCTTTGAAATAGTAGTAGTGCCGAATGTAGTGTTTATATCATTATATTCGCTCAAACTGTTCAATTACCGCATCATAATTAATATGTTTTTGCAATTTAAATCCTTCAATTAATAAAATACGTAGAATTCCATCCAGACTGGAGAACATGGATAAGTTTCTTATTTTCTGGTAAATTTAATTAATCTTGAATTTTATTACAAGCTCAATGCTTAAAAACGCCTACGATTTTTGTTGCTATGCAAATAGAGTTTGGAACTGACCGCTACGAATTAAGGGAGGTTCTGTAACGACTAACTGTGATATGTGAATAAAACAATGTAAGTTTTTAACACCCAATTTAATACAAATTTGTCTTAATGATAGGTCTATTTGGGTTCTTAATTCCAAACTGTTCAAAAACAGTCATGAAACTGTTATCAAATTGCACAGAACTGCTTGCAACTAGTTTAGTTCTGGAACTGTTCTCTAACAATCCAAGTCTCACCAGGGGGAAGACAAAACCCGAATGCCATTTAAACGTGATGATCAAAAATTACACATCATAACATTATTGTTTGTTGGCAGGATGTCATTTTTAATTGATTTACTCGTACTGATATTTGGGAAGAAATCTTCAAAAAATGTCAGGCGAGGGTATGATATATTAATATATCTTAATGAAAAAGTGTTTTAATTTATTGTTTATTGTAGACATAGATATGTATGAGTTTGTATGCTTTAAAGAAGAAAATAAAAAATAATAGTTTCTCAATAGTGAAAGAAGTTTAATGCTTAGACCTGTGTAAAAAATACAGTCAAAAATTAGGATCTTCCAAAGTAAAATCTACGAAAAGATTATACGAACTAGTAACAAGAGATATTTAAAATGAGGGCAGTAACAATACATCCTAGAAAATTTGAAATGAAGGTTTAAAGTCTTAGAAAGAAACTGCAGTGACGTCTTTAATGAAGTGGAAAAAGGGCACTACATAGGTAACAACTCCCCTCCGCAACGCATTTTAAATACACCTCTGAAAAAAGTATAAAAACGTAATTAATAACAATAATTAAACAAGACGGGGACGAAAGATGTTAAAAAAAACTAAACTAAACGCTTTTGTCATTAAGGCTCTAAAAAGTACAAAATAATGTAATTTAGTTATAAAAGTTTATAAAAAATATGTGCCCCTTTCTGCATTCTGATTCAATTATAATGAAGGTTTTTACTCAACTTTACACTTTTTCAATATAATATATACTAATGTTAATTTTTTTGTCATCGGTTATTTTTCTGTTTTGAGAGGGGGCCCTTTACCGCAAATCGTGGGGGGGGGGCAACATTTAGAGCTATGCCACTGCCGGCTAGTTCAAGAACGGTAATAGTAAGAACATATAAGTAAGTATTTAAGATTTCTGAATATTCTAATATTCCAGCATCGTTAAAAATTTTTCACAAATATTCATACCTGTATGGCTTGTCGACTGCATTGTACCTTATTAATATCTTGGATTTCAACTAATGAGTAGTTAAACTAATAAAGTTTTCATTATTTTCCTGGCATGTCCAAATATCAGAGGTAAATGAATTATATTCTGCCTATTCTACATATTCCGGAATTTTGTTTTAGAGTTAAATAATCGAGAATTTGAAAATTATCTTCTCGAAATATAACAAAAATGTGTGATTTAAATGTCGCTTAAAACCCCAATTGTTCACCACTGAGCATTGCTTGTTCTCTAAAGCCTAATTTTGGGAATTTACTTTAACTGCTCTGCTAGCATTAATATTCCATAGTTTTTGTCTTTCAAAAAACTTTAACAGTTGTTTAAATATATTTCCTTTGTATGTAACAAGATTTTACCTGAATCTTTGCACAAATGACTGTTGTTTGCTGTTCAGTTTCTAAAGCTTTTTATTTTGTAAATTTAAGGATTTTATATACCTTTGCCAATAGTAAGGTAGATGAAGCAAATTTTCCTTTGCCACTTCTTAAAATAAGTTTGTCAGGTATCTTGCATTTGGCTTTTGTACTTTTTCGGGTACCACAAGATATTCCTAAATTTTGAGTTTTGATATGTTTTTACTTTTGGAACGGAGCCAAAACCTTCGTGAACGAATATAGCGCAAACAATAACGATAAAACATTAAAAATAAAAACAATTTTGTGTTATAATGTGATAAATTAATATCTTCTTTAGTTTTACTGCCTATAGCTGCACTAGTTAAAAGCTGGACCTCTACATTTATATTTGGCTGAAACTGAAGTGCTAATTATGGATGTTTTGCGGGAAAAGCCTGCAAAATAACTGAAATTATTGCCCCTGATCGGATGCAGTAACTTCGGTCTCGACCTTTTTGCCTAAGTTATCGACTTCGACCAAATTTTGCCTCCGATGAATCAAACATGCCAATTTGATACAATACTATATATACTATATTAAGACAAATAACTTTTCTAAAAGTCATTTACAAAATAGTGCCATAAGCAAAACATAACTAGCGAACAAAACGTTTTAACTTTCATGGCGACTATTTAGATCTGGTCTATCTCTTAAATTTTTTGCAAATTTTGTTTGGACCTATATGTAGAAACCATCAAGTACCTAATTTAAAAAAAAATTAAACGGTTGTTTTTTAAAGCCTTTATTTCCTCTTCATATTTTTTTAAATGTTAAACTGGATGGACAGCATAATCAAAAACTTTACGGTAACTTCTCCGGTACTGAATTCCACCACGCAGAGATAACACAGTTTGTATAGGCATATAGTTATTAGGTTGTAACTTTATGCGTATTACCCAAAGGGATTTTTAATAATAAGAGAAAAATTGCCAAACAAAGAAAGTTCCGTTGCAATTACTTTTTTTTTTATCAAAACACTCATTTTTCTTATAAAATTTTATTAAAAACCATGGATTTTTCGATATTCTGTTATAAAATTGAGATAAATATTACTATAGCTTATTTTCTAAAGCACTATAGCTTTTTAAATAAAAGAAAACTCGATTTCAAGGCAAATGCCATATTTTGTATTTGGCTGACCAAAATATTGTTTCTACCAAACTAATGCCAGTGATCCATATTGACCTGTCGTACTGCATAAAGTGGTTTATGTGCAGCATTTTTACTTCCCTCGTAAAAAGCAACTATTGTAATCATGAAAAACTCACCCGCCGAGATTTTTTCAGATCTTTACGTTTCAGGGTCCGAAAAAACATGTTCTCTCGATTCCGTCAGTCTGTCTGTTTGTTCGCGGCATAGCTAAAAAACGACTTACCTGATTGACTGGATTGATTGGTAAAAATCCAATATAGTAAAATAAAATGGCTGCCTAGTGACAACCAATCAAACAAATAAAATATTTAAAAATTCAGCCTGAAACAACTACTTAATGAACTAAGAAGGAAACTATTTTTAAGTTTTACGCCACAATTATATAAAATTAAATTAATAAAATAATGTTGTCTATTTAGCTTAAAATTTTAATCTGTAATTTTTAGTTCTGGGTCCACTATGAAGTTACCGTAGGAGCGACACTGAAAAGTATCTAATTTTTGGGACGTTTCGGGGGAAAGTCTTCCAACGTCTTCAGCAAACAAAAAATAAAAAACTAAAAGCAGTATATCACTTATTTTTTATATCAATAGGGAATTTCAAAAATCAAACATTTGCCAACATGCACAACATAACAATTATAAAATTAATTGGAATGCTGCCATGATCCACAAAACGTAAAATAAAAGAAAGTACCTTAATATTGTTAAATAAGATATTTGTGTAGCATCTTGTTTAGTCAATTTTAATAACATGGTTAAATTTGCTAAATACTGAAGTAATAAAGGACACGTCAAAATATAGTAAATTATTATGAACATGTTCTAGATACTCATATTTTTTCACCTTTTCTTAATAATTAAAAATAATACCTTTAAATGGACATTCTGTCAAAGATTAGCCATTCCGATTATATTTCTGATATAAAAAATAAGTGATATACGGCTCTTAGTTTTTTATTTTTAGTTTACTGAAGACGGAGGTAGAGTTTCTCTCGAAACGTCCAAAAAAGAAGATATTTTTCAATGTGGTTTCTCGGTTGGGGCGTGAAACCCAAAAATAGTGTACTTCTTGCTGCCACGGTTTCCAAAGTATTTACTTAATGAACTGATTTCAAATTGTGTGCCATAAGTATATTTATGGTATAGAGGTGAGTTAGAAAAACTGTGGTACTAATTCAAGATGGCGAAACAAAATGGCGGCCAAATAAAATTTTTGTAATATGAAAAATCACCTCAGGGGTTTAAAATATTTTCACGTTTTAGCATCTCTAGAAATATGTTTTATCAATTCCGTCTGTCGGTTTGTCTGTCAGTTCGCGGCATAGCTTAAGAACTACTCCTCAGATTGACATCAAATTTTAGTCAAAAGTTAAGGGTCATATGGGGATGACCTGGTAATATTTTGGTAAAAATCCAATATGCCGAAACAAGATGGCGGACTAGACTAGTGAAACGTTAAAAACAAAAAATACTAAAAAACTAATAATCAAATTTACCTCAAATGTCACGTAAGAGTAAACTGGTATCATTTTGTTATGAATATAATACAGCAAAACAAATTGGCGACCTAATAATATATATAAAAAATCAGGCTGAAAAAACTACTTATTAGATTTGACCTTAAATAAAAGTGGCTCTGAGGGGGTTTTAACTCCCAAACCCTCCTTATATATGCCACTGTTAAGTGCGATACACAGATAAACTGGTAAAGTTGTATTACGAATTCAACATGGTGGGACAAAAGGCCGGGCAAATATATTTTTTTAAAAATCTCATTTAAATGACTTTAAATTTTGCAGAAAAATAATTGTGATATAGGGATAAACTGGTACGATTTCAACACGACGCAAGGAAATGTACTTACTAAATCTATTTTAAATTATGCCAAAAAATTAAAGTGTGGCATAGGTAGAAAATGGTAAAATATTGGTAGGAATCCAATATGATGGAACAAAACGGCGCCCCATAAAAATGTTTGAAAAGACAGTATATATGTGTAAATGACTATGTACTCAACTAAATTGAGTCACATTAAGATTGGGATATTTGTACTAGTAGGATTTACCTGAAAAAAATTATTATTTTTATAGACAAGTGTAATAAAACTGCAATATCCAAATGTTGAAGTTTTTCTGCAACCCATTTCTCTGTTGACATACGAGTCAGAGAATCTAGGATATTAACATGCCCTTTAAACTAATGTATGGTGGACTTTTAGCTTGCACTTGGTTGCTAGCTTGATTTTCTCCTAGAAAATTCGTTGAAAGTCGTTAACCGTATATATATATATTTTTACCGCAATGAACATTCCAGGGCAATTTAATTAGAAATATGACACATATATCTTTATTAACTTTTAATTGAAACGTATTTAAATAATAATTCAAATATCTACATGTAAATGCGACCAATTTTGTAACTAATTTGTTTCAGCAATATATTAATTACTTCTATTGCTTATTTAAGTGAGTAGAGTTCGGTGTATTAAGCGGGTTTGGAAGAGCGAAAGCCGGTTTCCGGTAATTAATCGGAATGACTGTAGAACGAGCCTTACACATTAACAACTTGTTAATGCAGATAAAATTTTTGCCGTTCACGGAACATAAGGGAGGCATAATATGGGCATATCCTTCTTGTTCGTTGTAGCATAGTTACAAATAAGCACGTGTATTAAATAACGTTGTCAAGTTTTACAAATTAAATTTGACAATAATCGTCTAATACTATAAAAACTGTTTTTTATTATTCTTATTATATTCGAATTTTTGAAATTTAATCAGCTGTTTACATATTTCGCCTTTGGAACGTATATATTTTTTTTGGATTTGTCGTTTTCGGTAATTCCACTGTGTACTACTCAGACAAATTGGTAACAGACTTATTTTTTTAAAGATTCGCTCTCGTTGTATTCAGTAACAATCTTCTCTTCGGCACCTGATTTTAATGACAGTTTGTTTCGTTGTATTACTATTAATTTATTAGGTGCAATAATAAATGGAGGAATGGTATTATTTTTTTACAACAATTGACGATAATTTTTACTTCAATATTTGTATTGTCTATTTTTTTTAAGGAAAGTAGGCGAGGTTTATACACACAGTTTCACAAGACTTTTTGCGATGTATATCTATATATTTACTAAATTGACACACTTATCACAGTAATAAAACAAATTAGTGCAATTGTTTATTGTCTTTAGCAGCCGATCTTTTAACACAATGTAGATGATTTTTCTCACAGAATTTGCAAATAACTAACTAGAATTGAGTATAAAAATATCTGAGCAGCGAGAGCAAACATATGAACCCCGCATGTTTACTTTTGCTTTTGAATATTCTGCTTCTCTCTCATCTTGACTAATTAATACATATTATTTGTGTTAAGTATTGCTGCATTTTATTGTGCTTTGCATATTTTAAAAGTAAATAAATGATTTCATAATCGCTTTTTACCAAATAGCGCATGCAAAGGAGAGATGTGTTTAACAGTCTGTATAAGTATGTTATCATGTATACATTATTTGTTACCACCTACACGTTCAGCACCTGGACCGGTTTTCATGATTCAAAAAAATCATAATTCAAAAAATCAAAAATGACGGAAATAGTATGCTCCCAAAAAAATCTCTTTTTTCAATTTATTTTGCGGTATCAAATTTAAGAGCCTAAAAAGTGTAAGCAATTATTTCACGTTCTGCCCAGTATCACGTAATTATACACTCAGAGACAAAAATATTGCATATTTTGTTTTAAGTCATTATTTTTATTTTTTTCCTTTAACACTTTTTAAGTTTTTTATTGCCAGATCCCTTGCAGTGGAGGGTTTTGCGTATGTTGTAGCCAAATAAATTAAAAACTCAAGCTTTACGTAGCGGAATAAATGAAACAGTCGTCTGATATTGGTTATAAGAGTTAATTGGTAATAATAACGACAATAAAACAATGTTTTAAAATAATAATGTAGTAATTAATATTTCCTCCTCTAGCTCGCATCATTCTAGGCATGCTGCGCAGAAGATCTTGGATGGTTTCTTGCAGTTGAGTTAGGAGCCGGATTTCGTGATCGTATACGTCGCTTCAGGATGTCCCGTAGATGTTCTATGGGATTAGCTTCCGGACTCATTGGTGGCCAGTCTAGTGCTTCAATCCCGACATCCTTAAGGTACCGAAGTTCTGTTCTTGCGACATGGGCACGGGCATTAACACAAAGTCATCGTATCCAATAAAGCCGGCATAAGGTAAAACATGCTCTTCAAGGATATTGTGTATGTCAGCATTCATCCTTAAATTTACCTCAACAAGCTCCGTAGGACTTCTTATAATGGAACCGCCATCAAAGCTAACGGTTTGTACAAGATTACATTCTGCGAACCGTTCTCCAGACCTTATAAATACTAGACCACGTCCATCTGGCTTTCACAAGTGTATTCTTGTTTCATCTGTAAAAAGGATTTTTCCCCATTGATGTTCATTCCAATTAGCATGGGTTCTTGCAAAATGTAACCGTCTGATTTTGTGACATGGAAGAAGCTTAGGCACTCTAGCAGGATGTTTCGGATATGAACCGACCTCATTCAGTCTTCTTATTGCTGTTTTGATACTTACATGGTCTTGTCTATCAGTAAGTAATCCATTTTTCAGAAGCCGAGCGGCAAGTGAGTGATTTCGCAACGATCGTATTCTCAAATATCGATTATATATCGGTGTCGTTGCACATCTTTTAGGTCCTTGACCAGGCCGTCTTTTGTATTCTGCAGTCTTATTGTATCGTTTTATTATATGAAAAACAGTCGATTGGTGGATATACAATCAACAAACAAAAGAGCAGTCGTTGTTAGTCGCCAAGGGTACACTCTGATACGTTTGTGCTATGTCTGTAGTTTGTAACACTATTATTTATTCAGTATAAGGGCTATCTCTAAACATTATTTTATCCACAATTATATTAAATTACACGTAAACTCTCCAGTGCAAGGGATTTAACAATAAAAAACTCAGAAAGTGTTAAAGGAAGAAAATGAAATAAAAATGTTTTAAAAATATCGTAGCAGATGCAATTAAAAGAAAGTAGAAAACTGAAAGTTTATAAGTATATAATAATATGTATATTTCTCATAAAAATGTTTCAACAAAGATCAAATGTACGTAAAAGAAGGAAAAGATCTTTGCCAGCAGATAACTGAATAAAAAAATATCAAAATAAATCATCACGGAATTTGTCGAAAAATTTGTAAAATTTCTGTGATACGTTTTATGTGAAAGTGCAGAAAACACTTAAGAAAACTGGTTTCAAGTCCGTGAAGACTAGGCTCAGTCTCATGCGTTAACCAGTATCTTAATGAAATCACTGTCAAAAGACTGCAAAAATATTTTAGAAATCCTAGGAACTTATATTTTTTTAAATTTAAAATAATAATTTGATATCGAATAAAAAGATTGTCCCCTTATATGTTTTTTACCTAGATTTGACGGTTGAGTTTGTAGAAAATTTATATTTGGCTTGCCATTAACAATACAATTTTTGCATTTAATAGAAATTTTCTCCATTGTACTTAACAATCATATCTAAGTAATTCCTATGCATAACTCGTATATTTCTGACCCTAATTATATAAGAAATAATACCCAAGTTATTCAATTTTTTTTAAGGCCAGATTGGTGTCTTTATATGGGCAGACTTTTAAACGAACACTACATTATATTGATACTTTGAACAGACAGCTCATCAGGCGATTTTATACATGTCTAGTTTCGCCGTTTAATCCTAAAATTAGCAAGCATGAGACAATATTTAGCGCGGTGATGCCAGAAGCGCAATTTTGGTCTATTTATTTAGAAATAGAAATAAACTAAAACCGATTTATAAACGAATTCAACCAGCAGGTGGGAGGCTGGCCGTCGCATACTGGCAACTCTGGCCGTTGAGGTACTCGGAAGTCTCTGGATGGATCCCAACTATACTAAATACAATACAAAGATTCATTTCGAGGATTTCTTATTTTCCATTTTTTTATAATCTATTCATTGATTGTGTCTAGTAACAGAATTTGAAACCGAAAAGCATTTGTTATTTTATACAAAGATTGTTTAAAAAACTTTGATTTTGATGTGTTTATTTATAAAATTTTACTGTGCACATGTTACCCAGAAATATTTCCGGTAGAAATGAACTCAACGGACAACCTGTGATTAATCATGTCTATGTGGTAAAATTAATTATTAAAGCAAATCACTACCAACGTTTAATTAACTAATTATGGAATGATCTCAAATATTAAATTCCTACGTATGAAGCACATGTTTTCTGACGTGTACAAATTAGTTAATTTCTTGTTATTGGTAATAAATTATATAAAGTTGCTACTTTTTTCTACGACTAAACGGATATTATCAACTATTGAAATACAAAGTCCTATTTAGTTTCAAAGTTTGCCTAAAGCCTAAAATATTAACAGCAATAATTATATTCGTCATAAATCGATTAATTACCTATTTTGTAAATAGGAGACCACTTAGTTATAATTAGATTTAATTGGAAGATAAATAGACTCAGATCCATATCAGTTATTATGGGCTCCGTTATAAGTATCCAAATTTAGACTATATAAAATTCTCACTACTTTGTGTAGAGTTTTATACCCGTTTACAAGGAGTTCTATTTATCATATAATCTGTAAATGTTTGGGATTATTTTTAAGTAGCTAATTACGTTCTAAACCTAAATCCAGTTAAATTGAGGATAATCCTTTAGGTATTGCAATAAAGTACCTATTTCAGTTCGATTAAAGATAAGTGCTAATGCCTAGAAGTTTAGGCATTTGAAGGTAACTAAATATAAGGATGATTGTCTTTAAGAATTGATGGTATTATTTTTGAAGAAGACTTATCTTTTATGAGGGAATAAGAGGATTTAGAATGTAAAATAAGTCGACTTAGCTGCTGCTGTTTTTTTCTGCCCTCCGACGATTTTAGTTGCTCTTTTGCTTCTTAATTTTACACACAATATATTTAAATAGACTTGTAATTTTTAAAAGGAAACGTGTTTAATAAAGTTTTTGTAATACATTGTATCTTAACACTTGTTAGCAAATTTTAAATTTTTAAAATCCGCCTAAATTGATTAACTACATAGTTAATTAATTGAGATAATTAGTGTTAAGTTTAAATTTAATAAGAATTTATATAGGTTTAAAAAGTTTTTTTGTTTTTTGTCACTACAAAATGCTTTTTAATTTCTATTGTTTTGAAAATGCACAGAAATATTTAAAATGTTTCTCATTTTGATATGATTTTTATTTCTAGACAACTGTTGAAATTTCCAATTAATTTTGGGAACTAAGTATAAACAAAACTAAAAACACATTACAAAAACAATATACTTCTTTAAACTATAAATAAAAAATTAACTAAAATAAGTATGTACCTACATATTTTACAACCACTTATATCTTTGTATAACTAAGAAAAACAAGGTCTAAATCTACTTTATAAAAATCTGAAATGTTTGTTTATACATTCTTACAAGATAAATTAGTGTTTACCTAGTTTTTTAAAAAATACAAACTGCTTCCTATATACCTCTGATCTAGAACTGGACGTGATTCTGAAAAAATTACGAGCTAGTAACAGGTTTTTGCGTTTTTAGGAGGGAGCCTAATTACTTAATGTCATGTTTGAGGTTACAGTGCCTACAATTTAATAACAATAACTCTTGTTACCACATATTATTATCTATGCTTTCATATTTGTCGAAACTGAAACATCGGATAAATCAGATTAAGTTATAGTTATTTTTTTTCTAATCGTTTGTTAAGTGGAAGATCATCATTTAAATCATATTCAGCTTCCTTTCTTCGGTAAATTTTGTTTTTAATTACAGTTTGGCAAATTTTCTCAACAGCAGCAATTTTCTTTTCTCTATAACATAAGCCTACCTCATCTGCATTAAAATGTCTTTGAATTCAAAATTCTTTCGGATGGTGGGTCATTCACTGTTTAACCCATTATCTACAACATTAATATCCACTTCTATAGACTCTCTACTGATATTCTGCCTATTTTTTGAATGTCTTTATTTAATTTCTAGAGCACTTAACTTCCGATTTTTTAATCTAGCTTTTTCTTGTAAAAAACTACCGCAATTTGTCTCAAATTTTGCACAAAAATCAAGTATTATGTAGGAATCAACTGGTAAAATTTTGGTACGAATGCAAGATGGCAGGCCAAAAAGGCGGCTTAAAAAACTATAAAAAAACCTGAAAAAACTACTTAATGGACTGATTTTAAATTGTATGCCATAACCAATTGGGGTATAGAGATAAACTAGTAAAACAGTGATACTAATTCAAGATGGTAGAACAAGATGGCGGCTAAGTAAAATGTTTGTAATCGTAGAAAAATCACCTTTTCAGGTTTTACCGTCATTTATGCGTTTTATTTTGAGCGTAATAAGATTCGACCACAGTTCAGTTCATTCGCAAATATTATTCAACAGAAAGTAATACAAGAGTTTTCCAACATTTTTCTTCAATGATAACAATATATTTTTGAGGTGCTTAGTCCTTTTTTTATCTATTAATTTACTTCTGCCTGAATTTCCCTTCCATGTTTATTTCTTTAAAAAAATAATCATAAAAGTAAGTAGGTCATGATAAAAAAATGATTTACGCAGTTAAAGAATAATGATAAATATGCAATGGTGTTTATATATGTCTCATGTCGCATAACAAGTATGTATGACACTATCTTTAAAGAAGGTAAAAAAATGTTGGCATGTGCCTTCGTGCCATTGCAGCTCGGTATATTTATTTTCAAATTAAAAATATTAAATATTAATAATTCCCAATTTTATTTTATATTATTTGATTTAAGATTGTTTTTGTATTTTTTTTCCTTGAAAATATATACAGTGTAATCATTTTATCCTGGCAGCGTTTTAATCTCAAACAACTTTCTTAGTTTTTAACCAATTAAAATGAACCAAAAATAAATTTTAGGTGTAATTATCAAGTTTCTTTGGGCAGTATAGTATCATAGGAAACAGACTTATTAATAAAAACGAAAATTTTAGTGTTATTTTTATGTATTTTTAATTGACTACTTTGTATATTTTTTGTTTTCACGAATAATTCTACGTATATTTGGTATAACACACATTGTATTAAAATTTAATTATTTTCGATGCATTCTGCACATGTTTTTTTGCTATAAAAAAGCAATCATTTTCTTTCTCTCGACTATAAAAAGACAGAATATAATATATGAAAATACGTACCTTAAGGTACTATAAGGCGTTTAGATTCCACAGTCTGTCAAAATGTGTATATTACGAATATTTAAATGTGATTATTGCTATAACCATAATTTTGACATCCCTTCCGATTTTAAAAATACATAGACTAATCCATTAATAAAAATTTAATGGATTGATGTATTTAGTGTGTTGTTTGATATTCAAAAATCAAGATAGCCATGCTGTATTGATATTATTTACCTTATAGTATAGTTAAAACTATAATTGTTTGTTACACAATAAAGAATAATTAAGCATGTTAAACCTAAATTGACAGATGCACGTACGCCACTGATACTGAGTTTTTCTGTGAGACCATAAACGCTAATTATTGACTGATAATTTTGAATATATTAAATTTCAGGTTACCAAATCTTCGGATCCGCCCATGTTAACGGTATTTTATTTATAATACGTTAAATATATTCAGCATATATACAGACTAGACATTTTATTAATAACAATTTTAGCTTACTCCCTTAAAACTAAGCCCATGCTAGATATATCCCAATTTAGATAAGTGAATGCCTGAATTTTATTAACTAACATCCTTCTTTCAAGTAGTTTGTATATTTTCCTTTATCATTTGTCCGCTTCCGCACGTGTGTATAAATAAACGTATGTTAATTATCATTATATTAGTCATTAGACCGTCACACATTTCCTGTAAACGAATAAACGAGGTATAATGCAAAGTATAATGCAGGTAATTACAAATTAATTAAGAGCCAAACTGCATGACAATTAAGACCAGTTGTTTTTACGATCAGCAGCTACAGCTTGAGCGTTTTTTTTTCTAAATATTTAGAGCCCACTGATTAATTGTACCAATTACTTCATACCTTGATTAGGTTGAAAGTCTGTTGTAACAAATTAGATATAATTTTTTATTTCTTTATATAAACCTGACTGCCGACTCTGATCATAAAAACATGCATTCTTTAAAGTTAGATACCAAAGATATTTCGAAAGCTATTACTTAGTTAAAAAAAATCTTTTTTGGCTTTTTCGCAACTGATTAAAATATTTAGCTTTAAATTGATTTAAACAAATATTAACGATCGAAGTGCACAAACCACTTGAGGCAAATTGGATAATTGGTTGTTTATTAATATTTTTTAACTTTTTACTAGGCCGCCATCTTGTTCCGGCATATGGGATTTATACTAAAATATTACTACTACTAAAATTTGAAGTCAATCTGATAAGTAGTTTTTAATCTCTCTTGCGATTGATAGACAGACAGACAAATAAACCGACAGTCCGACCTACAGAATTGATAAAACACATGTTTTGGTATTTAAGGTCGTTAAAATAAGAAGATATGTAAAGCCTTTCACTTCACTCTGGTCAAGACACAACAGGTAAATTTTACACCAAGAAATAATCGGTGATTTTTGTTAATTCTTAGAAATGTAATTTTGCTTTAAAACAATTTGTTATGGATATTTTTTACATAGGTGGATCGATACCGACCGGAACGTGGCATTGCCGAGGTATCAGTGGCGGCTGTTCAGGTGAAGTAGGTGAAGTGCTACTGCACCAGGAAAAATAAACAAGCAAAATCTAACTATATTATATATCTCTTAAAATTCAAGTTTTTACATTCATTTGTTCACCTAGTTGGCAAAAAATAAACTGTACGTCTCGAATAAATATTTTACTTGCCGTTGGCGGCATGTCTTTTTAAAACTTTCAACTTTATTATAACAACTATAACAGTGGCGCAAACCGCTTCAACTTTGCTGGAGGTGCTATGTTTAGTTTACGATTTTCCTACTACGTTGCCATGACAACGCGTCCGCGATGACGTCGAGCACATGGAAGAATAATGTTAACCAACGCCATACAATGCTCTCGGTGAATTGCTAACGCAGTACATTACACCCACGTGTCGTTCAGTTTGAGTGAAATAAGGAAGGATTTGCAGGTACGTTAAATATATGAAGGTCTTTACATAAACATGAAGTCTCGGCGGAGCATTTAAAATGCAAATTAATGTTAAAAACATTTGTAAAAAATCAAAGCACTATAGCTGAAACTTTAAAAGAAAATGTTAAACTATATACATTTGAACGAAAACGTCTGATTAAATAGACTATTTACGTGCTTAGTAATTGACGCAGTTTTGTACCTCGCAAAACAAGAGTTAGTCTTTCGCGGCCATTATGAGAGCAGCGAGTCAATAAATTGGGGGAATTTTAAAAAGCTTTTAGGATTAATATCGAGGAGTTCCCAAGAACCAAAAGATTATCACGAAAAAATTAAAAATGTTTTTACTGGTGACTGGAAAATTATTCAGTAGTCGAGAGATTCTTAGGATTTTATAATGTCAATTCCGTCGGAGAATTTATATTTTCTATTGGATTAAATTTTGGACCAATTTGACTATAAACATAAATTAATAGGGCAATGTTACGATGGCGCAAGTGTGATATCTGGCCACCTAAATGGCCTTCAAAAAAAAAAAGAGAATTCGCCGCAGGCTGTATTTGTCCATTATCTTGCGCATCGTCTTAACCTTAAGATGCAGCAAAGTTTTAAAATATTTCTAAATGTCGAATTTTGTTTGCAAGTTTTAGTGGTATTCCCTCATTTTTTCATCACTCAGCCAAACGAACGTATGCTCTTACATCTGCATCTACGAGGCGTATACCAATAATTACAGAAACTCGTTGGTCTTCAAATTCGAAGTTAGTAAATCAGATTGTGCAAGACTGGAATAAATTAAAAGACGTCTTTGAATTTATTACAAACTGTGACAAATCTGATGAAAAATCAATCCGGTTTGCGAGAGGATTTTTAGGTGAGTTGAACGATTTTGAATTCACGTTTCTGGCATTAGAGTTTAATGACATTTTTTCAATCACGGACATACTATTTGCGTTCTTCAAAAAAAGTCGCACATTCATTTTTGCATATCCAATATAAAACGCTGTCGTGAGACGCTCTGTAAAAAAAGAAATGAACATTTTTTTAATACCATGTTTGATAAAGCAAATTCTGTTACAGATATAAATCATTACAGACGTGAGCTTGCTAAGCATTCACCTGAAGAAATTAGGGCTAAGTATAGAACCCTTTTTTACCAAATATTGGACCATATTTTAATGGAAACGACACTAAGCTTTCAAGACTATGAAAAACTTACATTTTTATGTTTGGCAGATTCTGCTAAATTTTCTGAATATGGTTCAAATTTTCCGACTGGCCTGTTTGAAAATTTGTTACAGTTATATGGGGAAATATTTTGAAAAAGTCGACGAGTTAAAAATGAGCTTGGTCCTATTTTTGCCAATGACAGTAATTGGAATATATCGCTGAAAGAGAAAGTGAAAAAAATTATTGAAAATAAAAATATTTTAACTAAAGCATATAAAGTGTTTTCTCTTATTTTGACAATACCGTCGACAAGTGCTTCAGTGGAAAGAAGTTTTTCTTGTCTGAAACGTATAAAAACTTATTTAAGAAATACAATATCTCAAGAAAGACTTACTTCTCTAGGCAATATTTCAATTCAAAAGGAATTTCTGGAGGAGATTGGGGCAACTCATCCATTTTATGAGGATGTTGTAAATAAATTTGCTGCTATAAAGGATAGGAGAATTGATTTAGTATACAAAATTTAGGTAAGTCGTAAAAAAGTATTCTACCCCTTCCACATATAAAAAAAAATCTGGAAAAAAAATTATTGCGATATTTTCTTGCTTCATTTGAACTTCACTTACTTTTTCACCCGCGAGCCGCCACTGCGAGATATTGGGTGGATTGATTCCACACGAGCATGAGGTTAGGATCTGAGGTATTATTATTAAAGTCATCATTTTTTTTGCTTATCATTATTTCACTGCAGGTCAGTTACACACTGACTGATTGTAACATTTGTCGATCGCAGTTCGTCATGGGATTAAACTATCCGCATTAGGGGAAGTTTATCTACTTACATCTTGACCGTAGTTTGATTCAATTTGGTTTCGCATATACTCATTTTGTAACATAAATATATACTGTCTTCAAGCATTTTTGTTGGGCCCTATTTTGTTCCACCATATTGGATCTGTACATTTTTCGGATATTTTACCAATTTCGGCCTATGCCACACTTGATTTTTGGGCGTAATTTAAAATAAATTGAATAAGTAGTTTTTACACTGACGTAAGACCGCCGTTTCCTTCCGTCATGTTAAATTCAAACCAGTTTATCTCTATATATCACATGTCATTTTTGTGCAAAATTTGATGTCAATTGAATAAGAAGCTTTTTTTACGTTGATTTTTAAATATTTTATTTAGCCGCCATTTTGAAATTATACCACAATTTTACTAGTTGATTTTTATACACGTTTTCTTAGGCTGATTTTTACATATTTTAGTAGGCCGCCATCTTGGACTTGATTTTTGTGCAAACATTTAAATAAATTGGCTAATTAGTTTTTTAGTAATAATTTTTTTAACATTTCACTAAGCCGCCATATTGGATTTATACCAAAATATTACCAGATCATCCCCATATGACCCTCAATTTTTCACTAAAATTTGAAGTCATTCCGGTAAGTAGTATTTTATCTATGCCGCGAAATAACACACGGAATTGAGAAAACACGTTTTTTGGCATCTAAAAACTGTGAGGCTGATTTTTCTCACGAATACAAACATTTCATCTAGCTGACATTTTCCATCTTGAATTCGTAGGTACCACAATTTTACCAGTTCATCTTTATATTACATTTAATTCTTGCACAAAATTTTTAATCAATCTAATAAGCAGTTTTTACAGTCTGATTTTATAAATATTTTATTAATCTGCCATTTTGTATCGCCATCTTGTATTCGTGCCAAAATTTTACCAGATGACTACTATGTAATACTTGATTTTTGTGCGAAAGTTCATGTAAATTGGGTAAGTAGTTTTTTAGTAATAATTTTAAACATTTCACTAGGCCGCCATTTTGCTTCGCCGTATTGAATTTTTACCAAAATGTTATCAGTTCATCCCCATATGAGCCTTAATGTTTGAACAACATTTGAAGTCAATAGGACAGGTAGTTTTGTAGTTATTCCGCGAACAGGCAGCCAACAGACCGACGAAATTGAGAAAACATGTTTTTTGATATCTAAGGACCCTAAAACGTGAAGAGCCGTAAAAACCTGGGAGGTGATTTTCTTACGATTACAATACTTCTGTTTTACGAGGAAAGTAAAAATAAGCATGGATTTTGTTATTTTAAATGGAACACCTTGTATGGTAATATTTAATTAAGTGGGAATTATGTTGCTGATTATAAAATTATGCTAAAGGTTACCGAAAAAAAAAAGACACAAATCCTGCTGTCTGTATTATTGATGTTTGGAACCGTGAAAACCTTTTCTACTTTGAAATAACTTTTTTTACCAACTTTCGCTATTTTTATTATACATTGAAAATTATTCAAAAATGGTTGCTAGCTGCAAATGCCCAAGAAACGCACGTTCGGTTGATTGGTAAATTTTACTAAATTTTTTTTTCTTCAAGCTGTTTTTATATATAGCTACAGTAAATAGAAAAAAATATTCAGAAATATTAGACAGTTTTGTTCCTAAATGCTTTTAATGGAAGAAATAAAACTTGTGAAGAGGATTCTATTAACATAACACCTTCCAATATGAATCCCATATATTTTTCCAAATTTAGAAAGCCGCTAAAAACAAATTTATTCAGATTTATCAGGAATATTTGTATGCATTTGTTAAATTATGATTAAAACAATAAAAATTTTAACCCACTGACATACCGCAGTGTCAAATTTGTTAATATCTGAGAAGTCCTAGGTGGAACAATTACATTAGTGTCTTACATTTTTATTTTATGTATGTTATATATTTTTATGGCACTCTAAATTGACACAAAAACATGATTCCCGCAGAGACGTTGGATCGCCGTTGGTTTTGCCTGGCGTTATTTAACATGATGCGTGATGGTTCTGAGCAGGTGGTACGATGACGGGTTATTGGCTTTTGATACCCAGTCGAGCGCTAAACTTTGAGGGTGTAAGGTGGTCGGGTAACTACAAAAACAATCTTACAAACTTATTTTGTCACTCTTCAGCGACTTTTTGTTGATATTTATCGTTTAAAACAAACCAAATCATCAATTTTTATTGTCAAAAATTTTAATTTTGTTATTAGAATCAGGGCAACCGAAAAGTACTTCAAAAACGGGGTATGTGAAAATAAAACTTTTAAAAAAATTGCCCATAAGGCTTTCTAAAATAATCTAATAAGTTTAAGGTATTTAAACATTAGTCGATCACAATATATATTTTATGGTAGGATAACATTCGTATTTGATATTGAAAATTGCGTAGTATAAATTTGCATACAAGTAGAAAATAATTATATTTATTACAAGGGTTACATGCAGACAATGTTTCGAGAGAAGGTTCTTTCTGATAAAATTTTGAGCACTAGTTTCATTTTGTTTTGCTACTGTTTTAATGGGTTATCAGTTATTTCTACTAGCCTAGAAAAGAGAAGGGTTTTAATAGTGAAAAAGTGAAGATGCTATGTGCAATCGAAGGCGAAGTGTCGGAAAGTAATTCGACTTTTACAGGGTCTAAACCCAAGAGCCATGATTTCTTAGTTGATCAAAGCTGGGGAAGTTTTCTTTCTATACTATTTAAGTTACATTGTATGAGTTGTAGAAGTAATAGTGATGTTTCTGTTACTTTATTATATAAACAAATATATTTTTAGAAATACTTATAATCAACAGCAAAATTTATGGTACGAGCGGGGTTAGAATATTTGGCAGGATCAACAATGGTTATGATACTGGTGGGTTTGAATATGTACAGGTTCTAACGAATTGCTTATCAGTGGTACGATAGCGCAATTGGTTAGAGCGACTAGTGATCCAGAGGTGCGGGTTCGATCTCCGCTCGTACCATAACTTTTGCTGTTGATTATAAATAGTTCTAAAAATATATTTCACTTTAAAAATAAACTGATAATATACTTCTATTATAAATAAATTTATTATTAAATATCTGGAAATTATTTGAAACAATAATTAAACCCTTAAAGCGTTTAAATGGAGAATAATATAATGGTTTCGGTTACCTAAATTATAAAACTCTTACAGAAGTATGGTTTTAATAATGAATTCTTAGCAATACTTCTGTCAATGCAGTCAAACATAATCAGAAGATGTAAGAAACAAACAGAACCGGCATGCGGGTCCGCGATTCCACCCGCTATCTATACCGAAAAACACTAAAGATATGCCTTTTTTGTAGCAATAATTGTTGATGATAGTTGGTTTTTGTTACCAATACAGAGATTTTTTTTTGGGCAGTTGATGTTATATTTCCAGCCCCTCTAGCAACAAGGGGCTAGGGACGCCCTTGTATACAGTATTACCAATATTCAGATAACCAAGGGACACTTAATATCTTTTTAATGGTAGGCAGACTGTAATTTTTCTGTTTAAACAATCGCACATGAATACCCCTCTAACAAGGAAATCGGAGTCTTTGTTTTGTCCCTTGATTTTTTCGCGATTATAATACTTGCCTCTTAGGAGTGAAGAAAAAAGTTTTAAGTTACGGTAAAAAGTAGGGATTAATTGCTCCATCACCCTTTTACTTTATTACTGGGAGTTAAAGTAGTAATGATGACAGAATATAAGGAATATAAACTACGGTGATCGATAGATATATAAAATAATTATATATATATATTCATTTATTTAAACACATTTTATATACCCATTAAAACTTTATGAATGGTAAAATATAACTATAAGTTATCAAATCTTTTATAAATCAAATATTGACTTTAGGTGGCACAAGGAAAGTACGAGAACAGTTAATATAAGACAAGTTTTTCTAAAAAACCTAAATAAGACTTGATTACCAATTTATATAACTTCTTATTTGACACAATATTACTTGGGTCAATGAAACTGACAGGGTTTTTGTCAATTATCCCGTTTGTCTTAGAACGTAAAGTTAACAAATCCTGAGAAATTGTAATCAGCATCAAGAAACCTATTTAATGGATATATGATATACAAGGTGTTGCACATAAAAATTATTCAAAAATGTGAAATTTGGAGTAACCGGATTGGTAGTAGAACGTGAGTAATAAACCATTACTTACTGGTAGCATCAGCAGGTACTTTTACTTGACAGAAAACATACTGATGATATATACATTATTTATTAGTCGTAAAAAATGACAAGCGAATCTGGCAGTTGAGCTCTGGGAAAATCTCTTCTTGGATCCCAACTGTACTGGATACAATACAGAGCTGGGATCTATTTTGGGGGCTATTTAACTGACTTAAAAAAAAAGGAGGTTATCGGTTCGATTCTATGTTTTTTTCATGTATGCACCGATTACTAAGCGATAGTTTTCCCAATTTCGATGACATTTTCAGAAAACATTCATGATATAGCCGCAGAGGTCCCAACGCAAGCATATTGCAAAAATATTAAAAATGGTCGAATGGCGCTAATTTGAATTCACTACGCGACGCGACATTAAACAATATTGCGTTCACCATATTATCAGGGAAAAAGTATGTATGTTACATATGCAGTAGTTTCAGTGACTATTTGTTAAAGACAAAATATATTTTTTATAAAAAAAATAAAACCGACTACATAAAATTGCTCTAAAAAATTTATATTTTATTCCATCTGTGAAGTCGGCGCCAAACTAATATACAGTAAGACATTATACTCGTGATATTAGACATCAAAACATTCAATACATAACTATATTTTTGTGATTAAGAAATTAAGTATAAGTTTGGCGCCGATTTTACAGAAGTAATAAAATATTATTTTTCACTTTTTGATTATTTTTTTTTAAATCGGTTTTATGCTTTTTATATATTTTGTATTTATTTTCTATTAGATAATCTATTGGGGGTGTAAGCAGTCTTTATCCATATCTAGACTTCCGGTTCAGTTAAAAATAGTTAATACTACGTGAGTAGCTTTTCTAGTATATAAAAAAACAAGAAAAATATATTTTTTAAAAACCATGTTTCTCGAAATCGACGCATTTTTAGGCACATATTTATACATAGTGATTCCTAAAATAAATATAATATCATTCTACAGTTATATTAATATGTTCCTCACTTAGTGCAAAAACTTTCATATGTATTAACAGACAGTCAAAAATAAGACATGCGTTGTTATCAAATTAGTGAAACCTCATATAGATATATACATTGCCTGTTTAGTTTGATAGTAATAGACGCTTGGTTTTTTAATGACAGAATTTTTAAAATAGAAGCTTAACCTAAACGGATATGATGTGGTTAATTACACTCGCTTCAACATTTAAATATTCCTAAAACTATATAGATCATAATCATTCTACTTGTGGTTTTTAATTCGTTAGAACAAGAACAAAATTTTAATTTCGTTAAATCATTAAAAGCTAATTTTATGGTTCGTGTAATTCATGACAAGCAAAGTTAGTAGTTTCATACAATTAAACCATTAACTAAATGTGAATTTTTATGGTGGTTCGGCCAGACTCACGCCAAAAAATTCGGAAGCAATTTGCGTGGCGACCCACACCATTTCCATTGTTCAACTATGTTGAGTTCATAGCAGGTGCAAACAAAATGCTAAGCGTCATATTATAGAGAATCTCACCAAACCATAACGCTAGGGTGCTCTAAAATATTTATAGCAATAAAATTTGAAAAAAGAGTTTAGTAGTAAGTTTATTGTAATCGTGAAAAAATCACAGTCCGAAGGTTTTTGCAAATCTTTGCGTTTTAGGATCCGTAGACTCCGAAAAACATTCTTCCATTTCCCTCGGTCTGTCGGGGATATTTGCAGGTAAAAAAGTTTTAGTTTAAAACATTTTACAATTTTTACTTTGCCTACCTTTTGGACTCGAACGTGTTCCAAGAATCTAGTGAAAATAGTGGTCACGATTTAATATCGTTATTTTTGGAAAAAATGGCAGTTGTGTAAAAGTACCGGATGTGAGAGGGTTGTATTTCGGAGGTGATAATTCGACAGGAACAAGAAAAAAGTGTTGGCTTCTTCTCATGTGGGGTTTTTCTAGAGCAGACACAATGTCATCATTTGAAATCAGCCTCGATACCATGGACGTTTGGAAAAATAAAAAAAATTCCTTTGGACGATTTACGAAAGTATTTGACAAAGTATTCTTTTCTATGGATTCAATGACCGCTACATAATGATAATATTGTTTTTTTTTTCTCCTAGAATCTTCACCAGTACATAGTCCTCTGCATTTAAATTTAAAGGGCGCTTGACAAACGTTGAAAGCGGCAGCTCATCTTCCAAACTACATGACCCTTCACTCGGGCTGTAAACATAACTGATTTTCTTTTTATATCTAAGTGATTAAAGTTAAGGTCTTTAAAAGTGATTAGTTGGTAATATCTTTAAGGAATATTAAAAGAATAGCCAGTACCTATTTAAAATCAGGTAAAGGTAAATAAAGGATACTTGTTTGGTTAGAAATATCTGCTATGCTACTCAACTCACTGGTCATATTTTCATCACTGCTGTTTGCATCTTCGTCGTGGAAGCAGCCGGGGGTACGGTCGAGGGCGGCCTGAGGGAAACTGGTAGGTGGCTTGACGTCTTCTGCATCATACCTTATAGAGCCCAAATCATAATGCTTGCACATTTCTTCTACATTACAATTATTACAGGTTAATTTTCTAAAACGTTCATTAGATGTTTTAGACCATAGAACCTCGTGTATTTTCATTGTGCGTTTAAAAGCTTCTAATGATTTAGGTAGTTTCATATCAAATTTGCTTACTTCCTTTTCGTCTATTGCCAAAACTCTTATTCCTTTAAAATTTGTATTTTCTCTAGTAATGTTTTATTTTATTTTTTGATCCGTGCATCAATATGTATGTCCAAAAGAAAAGAAGAACAATTGGACGAAAAAATAATTTTGCTCCTTCCTCGCTAACGTGAGCGGATCGTCGGTTCACGTTAAATAAGAAAAACGTGTGAATGACTTTTTTATCAAACTTGTACTAATCTAACGAGGGTATTTACTTAACAATATAAATTTTGTTAAAAAAATCCTTGTTTTAATATAGACTCTGAATTCGATTGGCGCGTTACCGCTCGCTTTCTTTACAGCAAACCTCACCTAACCCAACTTTAAGAAAATAAGTAATCCAAATATTTACAAATTATAAATTTCGTTAAAAAAAAAACTAAAAAAAAATTTCGTCTTTGTCGGGATTAGAACCCAGAAGCTATACGACGCAGGCTGAGAACCCTACCACTACACCACCAAGCTTCTCGACGAAAAATATATAAATAGGTTATATTAGTCATCGTGAACGTTAATGACGTCACATCTGGTTTTGAGTGAACCAAAATTTAGAAAGTTTGTTCACGTTAGCGTGGAAGGAGAAATAGCGAATCAAAAATTATATACGAAGGAAGTTGATTGGTGGTATTAAAATAATGAAGAAGCACTTAATTTCATACAAGTTCTTATTTAATTTTTTAAGCAAACGAAAATCTTCCAAAGTTAAATATTTGGGTACAAAACAAAGACAGATAGATAGATAAGGCAATAAGTGTCGAAAAGCACAAAATTAGTTCCAGTATTAAGGAAGGTGACAACAGCACTCTAAGGGCACACGATAAAATGGAATTAATAGTGACTGATTTGAGTGTAACAGTAAAATCTCATATGCCTTGCAAGTACGGTCTATTAAAACAACAAAACATAATACCGTAACAACAGGGCAACAAGCAGTACTTAAAGTTTACATTAAAATAGTTGCACAAAACATTAATGTAGCTTTTAAATTAAAGCACACACTGGGCAATGTATTTTTAAATAACATAGATAAAATAATTCGCTCACGACTTCAAGGGTGTATCAACTTTCTTGTGATTATGGGATGTTTATATTGGCAGAAGAAATTTTCAAACTAGATATAAAGAACAGAACAGGGGTATTAGGTTCAATAACATAGAATCTTTATTTGCTAAACATATTTGGGAGAGCAATGATCTCTACGGTTTTTATCGCTAATTACAGAATATCGTATTGAGAATCTAATTCTCGGTTATTCCCAAACTTGGAATTTCTTGAAGTTCAAAGAGCATTTAAAAACAACGCACAATATTACAAACTCTCAAATAAACAATATTAATAATCTTACAAACATATTTTTTTAATAAACTTATCTCTCCTATGTTGATAATGTATATTTCCTGTTGTTTCAATTTGTATCAGTAATAAACTCGAAAATAAATAAGGATTTATTTTTTGCCTGATTTTGAGCCTCTTATTTCTTACAGAAAAGAATCTAGTAGAATCTGGTTTTCACTGTTGGTTAAAGAATTTAATTAGCTTCTAAGTGATTTGATTATTTTTTGTTAAATGCAAAATGCAATATTTCTGACGAATTGCAAACTATTAGAGAATAGGTTTTGATTGATCTTGGTGTCATTTTTTGAAAGCATACGAAGTTCTCCCGAAAGGTTTTGCAGCCATCTGCTTATTTCGCAAAGTAAGGGAATTATACAGGGTAACCCAGGTGGGTCTCTATTTATTTCTTGCCATAGAACTAGTAAAATATCCCTTAACTCTTGTAGAGTAGTAGGTGGCGGATGATGGTTATTCAGCCGTCTCTGCAGAAAATTTGAGACATGCTCTATCGGATTCAGATCCGGCGAAAGAGGAGGAAGAGGAAGGTGCTTTAGTTCCTCGTCCCTAATTGTGTTTACAACCACCTGTACTATATGTGGTCTTACATTGCCATCCAAAAATATCAAATTATGGTCCAATTGTATTCGCACGCTTTAAAACGGGTCTTAAAATGATCTCTTCACTATATCGCTGGCAAGTTCATGATCCAATAAAAATATAGAGATCACTGCGTCAATCCACCGAGATTCTCGCTCAGACTATATACCTCCCCCACCGAACGCGACAACAGGATGAACGTATTGAGGTAAAGTGCGATTTCTTGCATTTCGGAAAATGCTGGGCTGTCTACTATAATTATGCAGGCAAAATCCGACTCGTCTGGAAATAGAATATCATGCCAAAGAGTTTTTTCTTCCACGCGTAATCGTTCCCATTGAACACGCACTCCCCGGTGGGCAGGAATTCTTGATGGACGTCTCATAGAACGATATGATGAGATCCTTGCCAGACGTAAGCGGTTTCTGACTGTTTAAGATCAGAAGAAGAACTATTAGAAGAAACGTGACATATGTATCTCAAATACCCCCTAAATACTTCAGTTTAATACACTCTTTATACTTAATACGTATGTAACTACTGTCAAATGACATCAATAAATAATTGTCAGATAATTCGATACCGGACCACTTGCGGTAAATGCACTGCCTGCGTTATGTGAAAAAAGAATTTTGCACTTACAGAAATCCGCTGTATATCAAAAACTAAAACGATTGTAAAAGTTTTGCCCAAAAAGGTAGCACAGTATCGCGAAAACCGAATATCGTTACTAATAAAAGAGATTTCCTGGAAGAAAATGGGCAAGCCTGTACAATTTTCTTATTTTGCAAAGTAAGCACCTGGTTTCAAAACCGTTTCGGGAGAACTTAAAACTCTTTCGAAAAATGACACAAAATGAGTAAAACCCATTTTCTAAAAGTTTACAGTTCATCAGAAATACTGCATTTGCAATACTTTAAAACACAGTGTATATTCGGAAAATGAAGCATTTAAGGAAAAAACCATTAAATTACTTAAAATGCAATTAAATGCTCCATCCAACGCTGGAACCAGATTATTCTAGAGTTTATATTACACATTTAAAAAATGGTTCAATTTAATTTAGACCCTAAAATTTATTTTGCATTACATTTTTTCGGTAAAAAAATGCATTGTTTGTGCATTTTATCAATACTACAAAAATATACTAAATATATGCTTGCGAGTTTAATTGACCCTACTTGTATACAAGGGTTTACCAAGAATGACGCACAAATGAATCATAACGTTTTAATTAGGATGCAAACTTAACTAACAAACAAAACATATTGCAGCAATTACAAATGATAATATATAATACGTACTTGGTTAAGAACTGTGTTTGATATATTACGCAAATTTGTTGCTGCAAAAATATTATAAAAAAAATTGTAGAAAGTAGTTCAATTATATATGAGCAATAAAAAACTCCATATTAATTAACTTCATTTAATCTTAATTGAATAGATTTTTTGCTGATCTTGTAATAGCTTAACCATTCAAGCTTTAAATTAGATGAGGAAACTGGACTGATAACTTTTCCTATCTACTTAACTAGGTACAGCCATGAAGTGAATAGTTTTGCATTAAAAACAGATTCGATATTTTCAAGGCATATGTGCCAACTACATGTTTTATGTATGTAGCAATCTTTTAACATTGAATTCACCTTTTGCAGACTAGTTTAAGATGTCGTTCTTCAATCAGCTCTTCTAAGTTTTACTTGTTATATAAACTAACCAAAACGAATTAAGGATCAGTAGCTTTAAAAATGATCACAAATAATAATTAAAAATAATTTTTTTAATTGTCTCAAAGAATGTTAATTTAATAAATTATTAAACTTTAAAATGATATGTTATAAAGTTTTAGAAAAGTTATTATTAAAAAACTGAAAAGAAAACTTTTCAACAAATGGTTTTATTGAAAAAATTGAAGGAGTCAGTACAAGTCACATTTCTCGGGATTCTGAGTTTAGCACTGCCACCTACCCAACCTTATACGTACTACCGATTGATACACGCTGTCTAACAAAACTATTAAATTTTTTAACCCGTGGCGATTTTGAATTTTACAACTCTACTACTTGTTCTCATTAATATTTCAACGCTCAGTCGTAAGAGTCTTGCATCTATATTTACAAATAATATTGCCGATTATTTATATATTTAGGTTAATAGAGAAAGAATTTTGTTTTCTAGTCTTTTTCCTTTGTAAATAATATTACACAAAAATTGATTTTAATTTGGTGTTCGTTATTTAGTTCACAGTTTTTTAAAAAATATATTTATTAAAACGGGTTTCTACAGCTTTGGTTACTTACAGAATCAGCAATAACAGGTTTGGTGTGGTTATTTTTTTATATACGATTTAATTTTTTTTCTTATTTATTCAGTTCTGTGTTTCTTAAAATAAATTTGTAAAACATCTTTGTCGCATTTCTGTAATAGAAAGTGTATATAAACATATCTTTTTTAATATATTTTGAATTTACATAACTTTAACCATGAAAATTACTAACTATTATGAAAAGAGAATATGGCTACGTTACATTGAATTTTTGATGTCTAAATAAGTGCGCTTGTGACCCTGGACTCCTTTTCCTATTTACTAAATATAATGGGTTTGATACCGTTATTAAAAAAAATTAGCCGGAAAATAAAGAAAAACTGAGGTATAAATTCAATGTGTGTGACAAAGATTCTCTCCCTCTCTTCAACACATTTTCCTTATGGCGAAGTTCTTCATTTTCTTCTTTATTCAATAATATAAATATAAGTATGATATATTTATAATTCATAATAAGAGGCCTACCTATGAAAGTAAACTTCACAGGGTGCCTCATAAAAAGAGGCAAGTTTGGCAAGGCAATCTTTGAATATCCACAATCATTTTATATTTTTTTACTGTAATGTAAAACACGATAACTAGAAATATAATTTGTTTTTCGGATTATTATCTTGAAAATAGTTAATTAAAATGTGGACAAGTTAAAATAATTAAGCTGTATAATAGTCATGTTAAAACATTCAGAGACATTACTATTGATTGCAACTAACTTGAGAAAAATTACTTAATACCTACAAAAGTTGAGGTAATCACAAATGTCGGTTTTGCTCCTGTTGGTGACTGGTGTGGTTTTGTGTATTAATTTTGGCTCTAGTTGTACTCGTCTTTTAACTAGTTAACTGTAGTGATGAGGAACTTAAGTCAGAAATACGTGTCTATATTTAGCCAAATTTCATTGCTTTAGCGATCATCCCAAAAAAATTAATTTTCTAATATATATATATATATATATATATATATATATATATATATATATATATATATATATATATATATATATATATATATATATATATATATATATATATATATATATATATATATATATATATATATATAATATATAATATTATATCTATATATATAAATTAAATTAAATTAATTTGATATATAAATTTAATTTAGTTTATATATTTTTAATACATTTAAATATGAATTATAATATATATATATATATATATATATATATATATATATATATATATATATATATATATATATATATATATATATATATATATATATATATATATATATATATATATATATATATATATATATATATATATATATATATATATATATATATATATATATATATATATATATATATATATATATATATATATATATATATATATTATAAAATTTCTCGAAAAAGAAAAGGTCTTACATACACTCTGTATAACAGAATGGTTGTGCAACCCTACATCATACTTGCTTTTTGAAAAAACGTTAAAATTTGAATAATTTGCATGTGCATTTTCTGTTCTTTATATAGTTTTAAAAATAAGTTGTTTAATAATATATTATTAATAATATATAATAATATATAATATTATATCTATTAATTTTATTATAAATTAAATTAAATTAATTTGATATATAAATTTAATTTAGTTTATATATTTTTAATACATTTAAATATGAATTATAATATATATATATATATATATATATATATATATATATATATATATATATATATATATATATATATATATATATATATATATATATATATTATAAAATTTCGCGAAAAAGAAAAGGTCTTACATACACTCTGTATAACAGAATGGTTGTGCAACCCTACATTTACCTCTATACCTAGTGCTTTTTGAAAAAACGCAATAAAATTTGAATAATTTGCATGTGCAAGTTAGTCTGTTCAGCGGTTTATGATGTGTGGAACTCTGCGATCCTCATTAAAAATAAGCATTGTGGAATTATAATGACAGAACTTCATTCCTCATTAAAAGCTATTAATGGTTATCTGTTTTATCATGTAAAATCTTCTAATGTTATTTATCAATTTAATGTATTTACATTTTTTTAGAATCTCATTCGTCTGAAAACCCGGAAAATATGGGAGTTTCAGAAGAAGTTACGCCTGCTGCGGGTGTTGAACCAAGACCGCCGGGGCCAGAGCAAAGTGATGGAAGTGATCATGAACCGGATGATTTCGCCCCGAAACGTAAACAACGAAGATATAGGACTACTTTTACGAGTTTTCAGCTAGAGGAGTTAGAAAAGGCGTTTTCAAGAACTCACTACCCCGACGTGTTTACCAGGTAAGTTTTAAGTTGTACAAGTAAATTATATAAAATTAAGGAATTATAATTCTTGGAATTAGGCCGGTCAAGATGGAATCACTTTCCGACGTTTCGCCTTCGATTGCACTAGGTTTCTTCAGGGATCTTTACTGATTGAGCTGAAGAGATTTAGGCTGGCTATTTATATTCTACCTGTATAAAATCCCGATATCGATGGTTTCTTTTACATTTAATATTTCTTAAGCTTAGTGGATATGGATCTCCAGTTTTTCCAATGTAGACATCACCACAGGAACAAGGAGTTTCATATACTCTTTCCATTTGGAAGGGAATAATCTCCTTTGGCGATCGTTAAAATTCTGTAATTCTCTTTTGTGTTTAGAAAATTTTAGGTTTGTTGGACCGGCGAAGTAACCTTACAATCTTTTCTGTGGTTCGGTGTATAAACTAAACAGTTCCTATCGGTAACTTATTAGTTTCGTGTCGTGGAGTAGGATTATTATATGTTCTAAATGACCGTTTAATATCGTTAGTGCAATAAACATTACCTCCTAGAGCTTGAGTCAGCTTCTTTGTTTCGCGAGGGTTCTGTAAACGATAGCATTAATAATTCATACAATTCTATGCCGGAAGGCTTTGTTAATTTACGTATATGTCGATTTTCTTTATAAAGAGTGTCCTTTGTAACCACCCTCTTTGTAAAATAACATCTGGAAATAGAATTTTTAACACCCTTTATACATTCTCTTTACCATAGGTGGTAGACCTGTAAATAAAGAAATAAATTTAGTTATAAGTGGAACTAAGTAGTCATATATTTATGACCTAACGTTTTGGATGCTAGGTAATCTTATAAGGAATCTAGCGTTAAACCACGTGAAACTTTTTTCGAGGTTAAGCTGAATCAAAAAAAAATCAATACGGTCTTTGATACAAACTCATTAAAAGTTTTTAAGCAGATATTAAGGACTTTCCTCATTTAAGTTTAAAGTAAAAAATCACAACAAGAAAACAATGCGTGTTTTGTCTGGATTTAATTTTAACTAAAAATTATTGTACACAACTACCGTGCTGTGCTTTGTCATGTTTATTGTCACTGATTCTCTAGTTTCTTATTCGCTGGTTATCAGATAACTTGTTAATTTTTTTAAACTTAACTTTTTGTAATTTTGTCACAAGAATTTTTGAAAATTGATCACAGTGCACCGTATTCCAGCTTACCCACAGCCACCTAACGGTGTGCACTATGTGCAGTGTAATTTCTGGCCTGCTTTTAATTTCGGCGCTTCGAATCTGGGAGGGAACACGTTAAGCAGGTCGCACAAAACTTTTATAGGTGAATAATGGAATTTGAGGGACATTCTGGAAACCCATGTTGCTTTTGATCCGCAGTTTCGCGATATACTCACGCTAATGCATGATAATGCCCGTCGGCACGTGACTAGAATCGTATCCTTATATCTTAATATTTGTATTCCTGTGTTCCAAAGCCTAGCATGTGGTCTAGACATGAATCTTATAGAGAATATTTGGGACTACATTTACAGCCCGTAATGGCGTGTTCATAATGTTTTTCCACTAGATCTGGAGTCAACCTTTGTAGAAGAATGGAACAGTTTGGGCCAAGCCTACATTCGGCGGTTAATATTTTTTTACCATCTTTAATTTTTGTACAGTTTTCTGTATTTTAATTAAATTGAAAATTCAGCTGTAATTGAAATTAAATTTATTATTAACATTATTATAATTTTTTTATTGGAATTCTTATAATCTCCCGATTTCAACAATATATACATGTTATATATTTGGTCTAACAGTTTTTTTGTTTAATATTTAACATACCGTAGCTACGAAACTGGTGTGACCTGCTGATAATGATGACTGATTAGCTGTAATTATCACAACTATATTTTTGTTTTCTTTATTCTATGTGACGGATATTCAATTAAAGAGAAACGTAACAATGTGTAATTTTATTATACAAATGAAGTAAATATTTTCGAAACTCATCGGGAATATCACATGGTATTTCAACGTCACCTCCAACAGGCAGCTGTGATGTAAAATCAGGCTACTTAAGCATGAAGCAGCTTAATTAAGCTTTCACTTGCATAACTGCCATATCTATTAAAAGTGTTTGCGAATCGTGGTATATCCTGCGATATTCGCGATAATATTCGGAAATATTTGCTTCAATTGTAAAATAAAACTATACTCTCTTGAGTTTTTCTTGAGTTGAATATCTCATGTTATAAATAAAATAAAATTGTAGATGTGATAATGACAGCTAATCAGTTATCATTAACTGCAGGTCACATCAAAGAGCCCTCTTTTTATGATTTATGACTTTTTTTTAGTCATCAATGATTTTTTGTACGTGCATATAGGGGGTCCTTTGTCGAAACTTGCAGGAGAGCGCAAGTTTGTAGTTCTGCCACTACCTACAGTTTCTCGAGTAGTGCCAACCTCAACCATCCCCTCCATCTGAGAGGGTATGTGAAGGCGGGGAGTGTAAATTTGTCTCCATACTACAACTTCGGTTCTCCCCGACCTGGTTGCCGGCGTGAAAGGTTAAATTCATTTTACACCCTTACCTATATGAATTTTAACTACTAATATTGGCCGCAGAGTTAACAAAGTCTATAAGTCTATATTTGTCCACCAGGATTCCAACCTGGCTGTACCGGGACCATATACCAGATGACCACCACGTAAACGCACTCGGCCACTTGCCCGATCAATTATTTAAATATTGAAAGATCGGTTAAAGTAAATATATCATGTATAATATATAGAATATATTGTTAAACAGTTTTTTACTATCTCTAAGTAAAAGCTGAAGGCGGTGCAACACCCTGTATCTCTGAAACTTTTCGAAATCGTTTAAGTACCTACGTTAAATGCAATCGTCAGGACAAACTGATTTGGACCAAATTTTTGCTACCTTTATAAAAATCAGTTATGGCAATGTTTTTTGTGCTCAGTGTATTTACAATTTTATGCAACTGTTAAATTTACTGTATGCTGCATAACGATTACTCATTGCGGCGCCCTTATACCTGACCTGACTTCAGGGAATTCCCTTTTTTAAGTAGGAAGGAGCCGAAAATAGAATGGACCCACAAATCACCTCTATCTGAATTAGTCAAATGAGTATATCATGTTCGCGTTCTACAACCCGTGATAAAGTAATCGGGGTTCCGCGACAGGCATTCCGACTTGTCTGCAATTTGTCGGGGCACTCCGGTCGGCTTTGTAAAGGTTTCAGAGTCAATTAGGAGGACCCACAAAAACACAAACGATATCGCATGATGAATATAAAAATGTTATTGTTTTTACATAAAAATATGTAAGTTTTTGTCGACCTGAAATGAATTACTGGCTTGATAACTGACTAAAAATGATTTAAAGCTGAAACGCTTAATAAAACAGCAGTTGTATAATTTGATAAATATCAATAAATTTTAGGCACTAGTGTGTAGTATATAAACTAGGAAATATCTCAGCTAGGTGTTATAAAAAATTATTTATATAATACCTCAGAAAAGTAAGTTTTTGTAGTTGTGTCTCTGTCACTAGTGCAAAATTGTAACACATTAGGCACTTGTTTAAAATGTTTAACCAAACATTTTAACAGTTTTTCTAAAACGTAATACAAAAGACGTGCTAATCCATTTTTTTTTTGAAACATCAAAGTTGAAGTATTCCAAAATTCCAAATAAGAGTAAACTGGGTTTGCACAATTTTTTGAGCGGGGTTTCGCAGGCCAAAAAGCGGCAAAATTATTGTTGTTTCTTTCAGTTTTTCAAAAATATGTTCAAAATTGTAAAGCGTGAGTTTCTAAATCAAAATATATATAGAGTGATAATATAATCTTGACCGACTAGCTAGACAGCAGAGTACAAATATTGGTTAAACGGTCTGTATAAGGGCTGGTTAAAAGAAGTTTCTACTATGCCGAGCTTTCGGAAATCTTTATTTCCTTCTTCAAGGCTACAATATAGAGTTGATGGAAAATAGAAAAAATGTATTATACAATCTATGAGCTAAACTTACTTGTAATGTGGGTACAGTTAAAATTGATAAATTTTTAAAAACTTTCTGGAGCTGGATTAGCATAAATTATTTAAAATACGTATATAAGTTAATTGATTATTATTAGTACGAAATAACACCAAACGTCTTGTTATTGATAGTTAAATAAGGTGATGAGAGAGAAGACAATGAAAATATCATTCAGGACATGTCATTTGTAAATTTTTTTGTAATTTAATATTCACCTTTGACAGTGGTGGTGTGAGAAATATCTTTAATTTTAGAATAACGTAAGAAAAAATATATATATATATATATATATATATATATATATATATATATATATATATATATATATATATATATATATATATATATATATATATATATATATATATATACTAAAATCAATAAAAATGCACTTTCACACACCTTTATCAAAAGTTCTTGGCCGGCAAAGATATATGTAGAATAGCAGAAATGTATAATTTTTGCAAGTGCAAAACGGCCTACAAGAAGAATTGCTTTCGATTATGTCACCCTCCTGCGATCATGATTTCTGGGCCTTTACCCTCATCATGCAGGCTTGTACCCAGGGAGATCTGAAATAACAGATTGCTTGATATGACAAAATCGAAAACGAAACGTCTATCATACTGGAACAGTACTACATGCTAAGTATAACACTTAGCGCCACCTATTGGGGCTCCGGTTGTTTTCGGCTGCAAACCCATAGGAATTTGGCAAAGTATGGCTACATATATCTTTGCCGGCCAAGAACTTTTGATAAAGGTGTGTGAAAGCGCATTTTTATTGATTTTAGTATCTACTCTCCGCATGATGGTGCTAGTGCATGGACACACACAGGAGGGTACCCTGTGACATAATCGAAAGCAATTCTTCTTGTAGGCCGTTTTGCACTTACAGAAATTATACATGTCTGCTATTCTACATATATATATATATATATATATATATATATATATATATATATATATATATATATATATATATATATATATATATATATATATATATATATATATATATATATATATATATATATGTCCATCGTTAACTTCGATACATTTTCTAACGGCTTTTAGAAAATATCTCCCAACACGGTGTGTTTCTAATATATTCACAGCTATTTATTATTCGAACTCGTAAAGCTTCAAGGGTATTGACTGCAGTTTTTTACACCAACGTCTATAATCCCAGAGAAAAAAATCCATTGTGTTAAGATCTGGGGAACGGGGTGCACAAGGGAGTGCTCCGTCTCTTCCTATCTAACGATCCGGAAATACCTCATTCAGATATTCACGGACGTTAAGGCTAACGTGGTGGTGTGCCGTCCTGCAAAAGTCACATCCTTATTCGTGATAGAAGGGGAACGTCTTAAATGCCAGGAAGATCATTTGGTAAAAAAACTTAAATAAATATTTTATTCAACGTCCCATCAAAAAAGCGAGGTCCTACGAGACAATCGCCAATAATGCCGGCCCAAATTTTTATCGTGAATCTTCGCTGATGTCCCCTTTTTAAATAAGCATGTGGGTTTTCAGTGATATGTGTTATGTAAATTCACTATTCCATCGCGTGTAAAACCAGCTTCATCAGTAAATAATATGATATTAATGAAAGTATTATCATTTCCATATTTATGTAAAATATATTATAAATTACACATGTTTGGGCGTAATACCTCATCACCATAATAAAGAGCTTGCACCTTTTGTAAATGGAAAGGATAAAGAAGTTCTTCCTCCCAAGCTGTAGATTTCGCCATTCCTTCTGTAACGGTAATTTGCTGAGTACTGACACCCGTGTGTTTTTCTATCGTTTGAATCATTCTTTCTTCAGCCTCAACCGTTCTAACGGACTTGGCTCTTCCTGTGTCATATTTGCGTTGAGAAAATGAACCTTGTTCACCAAGTCTCCTATGAATACTCACAAAAGGTTTGAGCATGAGCTTCTTTTGCATTTCCATTTGCTCTTCCATAGTAAAAGTGCATGTACCGATATTCTACAGTCGAATATTGATAACCCATTTTTTAAATAAGAAGTGAATTACTTATGTTGAACATTTAAACAAATTTTTCAAACTGAAAAGTAGACTAAATGTCAAATTTCATTTCTACTGGTACTAATAAAAGTACCTCGACTACGACGTTTAAATCATAATAATTTAATTAAATAAAACTTTAATATCGATTTGCGGCTAAAAGGTTGATGTATCTATTTGATGTAACAGTACATTATTTGAAGTACAACAACGGCTTAAAGATGGCAGTTCAATTTTGACAATTTCTTTCAAAATAAACATTTTTCACGAAAATAAGTTTTCATTTGTAGGTAAAGTGCCCTCTGGTAGCAACTTAAATAAACATTTTTCACTTTGGATAAGAGCGTCCATTATCTTAAACTTATTTGTTAAATATCAAGTTGATCCGTAAAGAGATAAATTAAATATTCCCAAAATTATAAATGCAACTTTGATCAGCCGTTACTAGGAAACCACTGAGATTTTGTTATATTCTTAAATGACTTGCTACCATAATTTTTTCATATTCATCAGTACAGTCAACTACTTGAATAAAAATGTGTGTGTGTGTGCGTTTCAAATTCGATGGAATAGCATTGGAATATCAAAAACTGTAAGAGATATGAGGTTTTTCTTTTCGAATGATATGTACTCATTTATTTAGAATATTTAAATTTTTCCCTTCTGATTTTTGCGAGATTTTGGTTGTCGTCTCTCTTTAACACATTGTCTCTTATGGGAAACTCTTCAAATTGTTTTTCAAACAATAAGTGTGATACAACGTTAGTTTTGGGAGATCGAATGTTTGTTAAAAATTAAACAAAAAATTATTCATGTCCGTATTAAAAAAATTAAGGCTATCTTGTAGTGGAGAAGTGGCTAAAATCTGTTCTGCCTGAAAAAAATAACAAGAAAAATGATTTTCGGATTTTTACGGATATTGTCAAACGTAGATGGAATTTTTCAACTTTCTTAACGGCATATCCCAATTTAATCAACCTCTTATCTTTTACAGTTTTTGAAAGCGTTCTCAATAAATACATTTTTGGATTGAATTTCTTTGTTTGTGAATATATAGGATGTCTCACATATTGGAAAATGACATCTGAAAAACAATAGCTCGTCAAATAAAAAAATTTGGCAGAAAAACAGACTTTTGAGAAAATTTTTTCCCTAAATATTATAACTGTATTTGATAATTGAGGTTATGTAAGCTATTTATATGTATTCGCATTTAAAATTTCGCTTCCGGTATAACCGGAAACGACACCGGAAGCAAAATTTTTGTGCATAACCTCATTACATTTTAGCTCTCAGATCGATAAAGCTTTTTCTCCCGATTTCAAAAATATATGTTTATAACTTATAACTTCAATTCTCAAATCTCCTTGTAATATAGGTTTTTGAAATTTAATCATAGCTAAACCATAACGAAGTAAAATTGTAAATTCATTGTAGTAATTCACCATAATATCAAGGCAGATTTTTCTACGGGCTCAGTTTTAACTATCTAAAACCATTAGTACTAAAACCGCGTAATATTAATATATATATTTCTTTTTCAGAGAAGAACTGGCTATGAAAATTGGATTAACTGAAGCACGAATACAGGTAAGAAAGTAAATACCAAAAACACTCAATTTAAATTAACTGTAAACTAATTTTCCATGTTACATAGAATAAATCATTTCAATTAGGTTTCAGAATGAAAAAATCCTTGGGTTTGTTTAAGGTCAGACCAACATAATTTGTTTTGCCGGCATTATATAATTGTGGTAAAATATATTTCTATAGCAGTCATGTTTAGTCGACGCCTTTCTGTATTGAAAAAATGTCTTCTTTAAAAATAGAGAACTGATTTACGGCTATAAATATTAGTAATAATAAGCTGAAAATGACGTACGTTTTTTTCGTTTATCATTGATTGTATCGTACTATATTAGGGTGAGTGATACGGTATGATGTTTAACAGTTTAGGTATAATATCTTATAATATATGTATAATTAACTATCTTTATCATTCTGTCTCGATTTTTCTTAGATATTCTTTTTCCTCTTTTCTATAGAGTGGACGTTCGGACATACTTGGACCTGGCTGTGCCAATATTGGTGCAAATTGAGAACTCTCCAATGGAGTAATTGATTCGAGTTATTTTCATTCTCTTGAGATTTTTCAGCAGCATTTTTCGTTGTCTGTAGCACCTGGGGCGCTTTGATTTCTTTTAAGTCTTGAATGCGAGGCTCTCTTTTTTGAGTTCTCTATCTTTTGTTTTTTCTTCAGCATTGCATTTTCTTTGGCTCGTCTCATGCTCATTTTCTTACCTTCCCTCCTTTTTTCCAGCTCTCGACTATTGTTCTTCTTGGTTTTGGCTATTCGGAATCTAAAATAATCAAAACAACTATTTCAGAATACAATAAAGTGTTAGTTGTCGAAATAATCACATTCGTGGATATCTTGTCACGTCCAACGTGGACAACAAGAATCGACACACGTGACGAAAAACACGTTGCCGACAATCTACATACCGCATTTTTGAGGTTAGAAATTGCTTGGACTGTAAAATATAATCAGTTTTGTTTATATTTATTTTAGTAGGCTCCTAAAATCTAAATCTATACTTACTTTTTACCGGTCCACAAACAGACAAAACAAGTCCACCAAACACATTTCACTAAATAAATGCTTTCTTTATAAGCAAATTGCCTCTTGGAATAACTTAACGTTGGGATTTAGGACTGCAGCGCCGCCTGGTCAACATTTATAAATACAAGTTTATTAAAGTATTTATGACAAAGTCATATAAATTTAAAATAAAAAAGTAAAACCAATATTTTATTCTATAAACTGGGTAGCTATTGCAATTTTTTTGTATGTTAAATGGAATAACGTTGTACATTTTGCACTTGGAACGTTGTTCCATTTTGTAAATTGGCTGTTTCACGTATTCTAATTTACAAAAAATAAAAGCAAAATAGTTAATTTAAATTTATTATACATTTTCTTTCTTCACCTTTTTCAGAGGGATTCTCTCCTGATATAGTAGTGGCAACATTGTTGGCACAGGAAAACGAGTAAGAGAGCTTTTTTTCTTAATTGAGTATATAGTCAAGGGTTGGAAAATATTATGATGTGATTTTCTTAAGTGAACTGATGTAAGATCATCTTTCTTGATAAGAATCTTGATCTTGATCTTGAAAACGCTGGGTTTCTGGTTTTGTTTCTCTAGCTCAGCGATATCTCGAAAGTCGCCTTGCTTCATAACTCTAACAAGAAAATATTTACTTGGTCGCGAATTGGACTTTAGTTAAGAATCCCCATATGACGAAATGTTGCAATAAAGTTAATATTTTGAAGTTATTATTTTGGCCCACACGCCGATTAGACCAAATTATTAGCATTCTTCTCAATCCAGTTTGTAAAGGTGTATACTTGTTCATGATATAAGCTAACAAGCATGAAGCAGTTTCAGCTGATCCATGTTTGGCTACTGTTTTATTCCACAAATGCATCGTGGCTTCATTTGTCCCAAAATCATGAATGCAAAAGTTGTAATTTGATAAAATACATTGGAATGGGTTAGTGTTGGGCAAAAGAAAACTTGTTGTAAGTCAACACCATAAGACTATGATACTAGAATCGATTTTGGCACAGTCACAGTCTGTATCGCCTTTTAATGACATATAAACAGCATTAGCCCTTCTGTGATGCAACTCATTTTCATTTTGGACTCTTGTCAGTTCGTCCTCAGTTTGGGAATTAACTAGTTGTACATAAAACGAATCACACTTAATGTCATAGATATGTCGCTTCGGGTAGCACCAAATCGAAGCTTAAATTCAGTATTAAATATTTCTCTGTAGAGGTGTAAAGTAGTTTTTTGGTTCGGATATTTCATTTTAAACAATTCATACAACTTTTGGATACTTAGATCAGCCGAGAGGTATTTGATACTTTTTTTTGTCAGCTATAATGACTTTCTTGAGCAGGAACTGACCTAATATGCTCGCGAATTAGGTCTTTTGTATAATGTGGAATTTTGTGAGGACGATGCGTATGCTCACCTCTTAAATCGCTTGTGGAAACATCAAGTTGCTTAATTTTTTCTTGCGCCATTTGGACACGTCGTGTTACAGAAAAAATATTACATAGAGGTTTCAAGCAAATTTGAATTTATAAAAAATTTATAAAATTCGACCATTGCATCATGCTGTAACGTGTCATATTTCGGTGTCTTGCATTTACACACTCTCCCCTAAAATAAACAAATAAAGTGATAAATGAAATAAAACCCTTCAACGATATTTCATTACCTTTTTTGGCAGTGATTTAGCGGGTCTCTCTCCGTACCATTGCGACTTGTATATTGCCTACCACTTTGTTTCAATACTTTTCGTTTATCGTTCTTCCAATTTTTCGGGATTATTTTACCTTTTTTAGTCTTATACAGGGATTTTATAGCATTTGGTGTAAGAACAAAACTCTGTTGGTCGCCCATGTTGAATGAATATACAACGTTTCTCCACTCACGTGCCCGCTTGCAATCGAATCTCATCTCTATAATATGACTCTCTATATAACGTTATTCCACTATGAACTCGATATTGAGAAAAGGTCAGTTACAAAGTTATTCGAGACGCCACTTCATTTAACAAAAGATACATTTAAAAAAACACTTCTTGATAATAAAAAGTGGCTGTGATCCACTTTCTGTCCATTTAATAAGAACGACCCCTATATAGATTTTCTAGTAATGGGGCTATTTTGGGGCTGTGGATTTTTATTATAACGTCATTGGTATTATACTACAAAATATCCTTTAGTCCGGATATTTTCATACATCTATAATACCTGGCCAAAATTGATCTTTATAGGTAATAACATAATTACCAGTAACACAAGTGTCACGGAAACTGTTTGATTAAAATGGTAATGTAGACACGTTAGTATTTCGTGCAATTTTTTTATTTAATCGAGAACGTAGCAGAGCGTTTTCGGCTTTCGCCATTATCAGTGCCACCTGAAAGCAAGGAAATCACTTTCTTAAAATGGTAAGGATTAAGAGAAAAATTTTATAAAATGCAAAGGAAGTTGAGGACAGAATTAGACGAATTATTTGAATAATTAAGTGGAGATGAAAGACATTTTGCTAATAGAGCTGAGATATCTAGGTAATGAAATTTATGAAATTTATAACATAATTGGAAATTGCAACAATTATAGCTATTTGGGAGAATGTGTTTTAAATTCTTTTCAAAATATGTATAATGTACTTACTTAGTCAGGTGAGCCCAGGAAATCTAAAGAAGGAACACGATGAGACAAAACAATGAACATTTAAAATTTGTTAACGTCACATCTATGAAAACACATTAAAATATCAAAAAGGGTGTGTTATTTCACCCCTTTTGTCGATTTAAACCATAAGATCTTGAAAATTTAGCGTATGGTCGCTTCAAATAACAAAACTTTTTTCAAAATTCTTTTCTCTTAAAATATTCAATTTATAATTATTTTATCTTCTTTTAATCCTTACCATTTAAAGAAAGTGGTTTCCTTGCTTTGCTTCCTCTGCTACGTTTTTAATTAAATAAAAAAATGGCACGAAATACAAAAGTGTCTACATTCCCATTTTACCTTTACGTGTACACAGGTGTTTCCTGTTATTACTTTTTGATTAGGCGAGAGTAATATGTGCGTAGCTTTTAAGAATGCTTGATTTTTGATTTTTTATTCTAGACGGTCTCGCACGAGATCCGATCTCTGTCTGTGGTAAATTCGATTTCTCTACAACTACACAGCTTTAACATTAACTTGTAGGAAGACCCCAACAATGGTCCATTTAAAATACAGCCACATAACAAATTTAAATTGAACCAAAATTTAACAAAAACGGAACATTGTTTTATGCAATGGGTAATTAATGTTGGCATAAAAATACCACATCATGATTTAATATAACTTATCGTAAGACACGGTCAACGAAAGTTTGAATGTCTCCTAATACGCCCTGAATTTGAAATGCACGCCGGCACACACCGAATTCACAGTCGAAACGAAACAGAGCGATAGGAAAATTTTGATTTTCATACAAATAAACGTGCATTGCAACACATTCCGAATGGTCTGACAGCAAGTGACTATTTTAGTAATAATTTGAAGGTCGGTTCACAGACAGAAAACTTCGTTTCCAAGCAAATCAAGAAATAGATTGTTAAAACTATCCATAGGTTTGTCTTTTTAAATTTATGTTATTAATCCACAGTCTGGGTGTATGTTTTTAAATTTTCTTAACGCTAGAGCCATCATGATGTCTTCGTCAAAGTGAACCAGAACTAGCCATGTTTACGCGGGTAATATCGGTGTTCATTTTACGTAAAAAAATTTATTTATAATTTTTTTCAATTTTGAGGTCGATGCAAATAAATTTACCTACCTTTTCTCCCTAACATTGCTTCCAAACTTGACAACTATTATTAGATAATTACATTCATTTTTACTTTCTTTATTTTACTTTTGGCGTTGAAGAAACACAGTTACAAATTTCACACTACGTTTATTAAACAGAGGATTAAATTTTGTATTTTATTGAAAGTTGAGTAAAAATATTCTACTTTAGCTAAAGTTACACTAAGATATTGATATTTTTACGTAAATATGTTTTTTAATCAGCATGTCAGTAAGCCAACGTTCCGTCTTCTTTGTATTTAATTGGTATATACTGTTCAATGTTGAAAATAAGCCTTTCGGATTTTGGCTTCTTTAGGAAAAGTCCTTCCAAACTTTCAGTCCAATTCTTGAATAGAATTCTGTCCACGAAAACATTAAAAGGAGTTGGATTTTGCCGACAAAGTACTATTGCTTCCAGATATGGCATTGTGTCCCCTTAGAGAGATTCCACCCATTTTAAACATGATTTTTTCAGCCTAAAACTTCTGTCACACTGGTTAAAGAAGTGGCCACGAACCGGAAATATATGGCGAATATTAACGTTGAACTTCTTTACCAGCCACATTCCAAATTTAGTATTGAAATCTTCTTATTTTGTCCTCTCCATCCGATAAAAATACGATTTCAGTGATATGGCCATTCATTTTCTTTCACAAGCAATGTGTAGGTTATAGGAAGTTGTAAAATGATCGTTAGGATTATTAGACATTTTTTGTCTACATTCTGTGAAGAAATCATATACATTTGTTTTCGAAGTCCTGAAAGAGAGTATGAACGCAGTGACTTAAAGTACTGGAAGTGAGCCTTGTGTTTCATTTTTAGATTTGTATCTGTCTTTTCTTTATAGTATTATTTGAAAAGCTCAAAGCTTCTTAATATTTAATTCAGATTTTCAAAATATTTAAGTTCCGATTTATGTTCGGAATAATGACTTATTTAGACGGAATAATTCCAAATGCACCTGAATGAATGAATGATTATTGGCATTCAATGTGTGGGGTCTGGTGGTGTCCCTCGCTTTTCTATAAACGAATCCCTCTCAGTTATCTTTTTTGTGCTAAACGAACGCGCTTCATAGGTACTTGAAATAGTTTTTGGATCATGGTCCAACCTGATTTTATCGCATTGCATACGCCCGGAAAAGATTTTGATTATTCTTGACTCGTTTTTAGGTCCTCATTAAGTTTTTTTTGCACTGAGCCAACAAAGAGTCCTGTTGAGACTTTGGTTGTAAATAGAAGTATTCAAATAAATGTTTTTAATCATGAAAAAAAATTCCATGGTCAAAATCAATGAGTACAACTTTTTTTCTGGCAACATTTTGTGATCACCTGAAATGACTTACCTGCAACATCACGACCTGCCGAATTGACAAATATTTTCTTCCTTCTCGCATAACATTAGTCTTCTTAGATCTCGCCAATTTTTTTCTAACTAGCTAGTTTATTTTAGTTTGTGCAGATGCTACACAATTCACACTATCGAGAGTAAATTTTTAATTGAGAAAGTTTAAATTATCTTAACTTCTCAAAAAACCTACCGAATAGTAGTCGAACGTGCATAGTATTATTCAATTTATTAAAGTCTGCCTTTCTACTTCATTATTTCGGTTTAAAGTTCATCCACTGATATCTTTCAATTTCCTCCTTGCCTTATAATTATATTCCTCCTAAATCGTTTCCATATCTAAAATGAGATGTTGAAAGGTTAGCAAAAAATAACGCCTTTCGGCTTATTTAATGAACCAGTAGGTAATTGTACACGCAAGGAAAAAATTAGTGGATATAAAATAGGTAGTTATTTGGCCACGCAATTATTGTTTTAGTGTCAGTAATTTGTTTTGTGGGATAAGTATCGAGAGTAATACACAACTGAAGTTGCGCGACCATTGAAATTAACCTAAGTTGACAAGCAATTTACGGAGCAGTTAGGAATAACTGTAAATTATGTTTTAATTTACTAAATTACAAAATAATCATTTATACTAAAGGTTCTCAAGCTTATTTTGCGGAAGAACTTTTAATTTCTGAATATTACAGACTTTATTCCTGATGTTTAAGAGAATAAATAACTTCGCAACAGTCGTTTTTCATTCAGATAATTATAATTACCTCAAGTTTACCCTTGGATTAGCAAATTATTTGGGGGGATACTTGTACGATCGAATGACTTTTACTTTGTTTTATTAATCAGATTTATTCCGATTTTCTATTTAAAAAATTAGCTATATCACGTTTTTCATCCTTTAAATAATCAGGATTTTCCTTTTCATTTGTCGGATTTGCATTGCCTTTACTTTGGATTATTTATAAACTTTTGGATAGTCCTACAAACAATACTTTGCTAAAAACCGTATTTTTATATTATATTCATGCTACTTTATTCCATTATTTATTATTTTAGTATATTTTATCCGTTTATTATTTTAGCAATTTATTGAATTCATTAGTAAGGTATGTATCTTTGCTTCTAATTTTTTAACTAGCAGTTGGGCGGCTATTTAGTCTAATCCAGACATTCATGAGCTTTTGTTTATATTTTGATGTTTATGTTGTTTTGGTAAAGCGTGGTCAAATTTGAAATGAGGTCGTATTAAAAGATTTAGAAAGCATATTTGATTTTTACTCTTTGAGTCTCTATTCGGACGCGAGAAAAAAAGCTTCGAAAATGCCAAATGTGATTTTGGCGAAACGTCAGCAAAACTATTCTTTTCAGAACGACAGTAGTGAACGGATGTACACCCGGAATGAAAACACATTATATATATATATATATACCGTTTGTAAATATCCAGCCGCTTTAAAGCTTTTTGCAGTATGCATCACAACACCAACGCAAACCAATCATTGTCAATGTGCAGCAGTTTGCATGGGCAAATTTTATTGAGATTAGTTTTTATTAATTTAATTAGGCAACGTTTAGTCTTACTTTTGTAATGCCACATATCTCTGAAGCCAATCATTAGACGCCCATGCTCATAGAAATCTTTTGTCTTATTGTGACGAGAAGAACGCGTTGAAAATTATGCAATTTAGTCTTGAATAAGCCTGTGTATAGGAGAGCAAGGACAATCAGTATTCCTTATAAAGCCTGTTATCCTAACTTTTGTAGGCACGCTAATTACAGCTATCCGAATAAAAATCAAAAAATCAGTGTTCTTTTTGTTAATTCGTGAGTTTGTTGCATATCCATATTTTATACAAAATATACAAATATCAACATATTATACAGGGTCCGCCAGCTAAAGCTCTCCAGGCACCTATTTTCTTTGTTTATTTCCCTACATACCTAAGTGATATATTAAACTGAAGGTGTTGGAGAGCTCTTTAAAAATATTTACAGAGTGATCGAAAAAAGTTTTATGGAAGGAAATTATGACGTTTATACATTCTTTTTTTGAATATTTTTTTACCTCAATCTGTACACTCAATTTTATAAATTTGTTTGAAAAAGACTGAAAAAAGCTTTAATTTGAGTTATGACAACAATCGTCACTTTTGAGAAAAAATGAAAAAACTGTTTTTACCTAAAAACTCTTATTATTTAATTACTTTGAACATAATTTTGCTTAGGTTTATTATTTTAGCATAGAAACAATAACAGATATTCTGATAATTTGAATGTTTGAGTTAGTGATAAAAATAATTTTAATTATTGCGGCATAAGCTAAATAAAAAAAAATTGAATGAAAATTAATTGATTTTTTCTCTACGTAAAAATACTAAAATGTAATTCGAAGAAGCCACAGTTGTTAAAAAAGCTATTATGTTTTCAGAATAAATGGAGTGGAAACTTTTCTTTTTAAACTCGATTTTCATCAAGTAATGGCCAACTGTGCTCAATCTTTGTTATTTTGTATTGATTTTTATGACTGAATTAACGTTAAAATTAAAATTTAATTAAACCTTAATATCTTAAGCTGCATCAGTTGTGTTTAATAAAAAATCATTGTAGTTGACCATGAATTATTCTAGGCTTGTCAAGTTTGTATACAATTTTATGACCTTTTACCATCGATTTTTGTGCCAAAGTTTTAAAGTTCTAATTAATTTTGAAATTTAGCAATAGTCCAATTTACAAACGTAGAAAAGAGTGAATTTTTACTTATTTATGGAGAATGTAATCGAAATTTGAGAATGGCTTGCAGAGTTTATTCCGCAAGGTTTCCACACAGATGTTGTGCAGATCACAAAACTTTTGAGGCAACATTACGAAATTTACGATTGTATATTCTTTTACTAAACCTAAAAGAGACATAATCAGGCCCATAAAAAACCAAGGCCATATTCAAAATGTCCTAAATAGGGTAAACGAAAATCCTCACTCATCGGTGTGTGCTATAAATCAAACGACAAATGTATCTTCAACTTCAGTCAGAAGAATATTAAAAGACAACAAGTACCATGATTATAAGATTATCTAATTCAAGAGCTACGTCCAGAAGATTAAGAGCGACGTCTTAATTTTATTGCGGGTATGTCTATCCTTAAGAAAACAACAGAAAACTTTCTTTACAATATCCTTTGGAGCGATGAGTGTACATTTAATGAAAATGGAAGTATCAACAGACATAATTTGCACTTTTGGAGTAATGAAAATCATTTTTAGACGAGGCAAAGTATACTTTGTGATCGATTAATAGGGCCGCATTTTGTCGAAAACAATTTAAGCGCAGAGGTCTATCTTTATTTTTTTGCAAAATGATCTGCCAGGATATTTGCAAGAGGTTCCACTATGCGATAGGGCAAATATCCGGTTTCAGAAAGATGGCGCTCCAGCACATAATGCAATTATGGTAACCCATTATTTGAACACTGTCTTTAAAAATCATTGGATGGGTACTTCAGGGCTTTTAAGATGGCCAGCGAGGTCTCCAGACCTCAATCCGCTGGATTCCTTCTTATGAGGCTCTTTAAAATCCATTGTATACAAGACACAAACACTAACATTGATGATTTAAAAATAAGGATACAGGATGCGTGCAATTCAATTAGACGTCATGTACTTTTACGCATTGTGAATGGTCAGTTATTCAAACGGTTCAGTCTGCATACACGCTAATGGCGAAAACTTTTTAAAAAATTGGAAGATTGATTATTTATTTGTTATTTTTTACAAGATACCTGTTTTGAATTTAATTGTTTTAATTTGTTTCAAAAGTTTAATTTATATTTTTCTGCTTAGGTTAGGTTAGGTAGTACCTAAATATGTTGTTAGTGTTACCGTCATCATATTTGTTATATCCAAAGTGTGTTCTATTTTAACAATTTTAATTAACTGTACCTACTTTCTTTTTTACTCAGTTAAATCACTTATGTAATAAACAGTATTTCAAAATTACTCTTAGATTTAAGTATTTACAGAATTAATATTATTATTAAATTACGTTAATTCAATATTTTCTTAACTTAGAACTTAGACTCAAGGAAACTTATTTACATAATCAGTTATCATATTAGATGGGTTAAAATCGGTCTGTGACGCGTAACTTTTTTGTGGTTTTCCTAATTTTTGTTATGAACATTTTATTTATATTATTTACAAGTAATTAAAAAAATCGTTTTATGAAAATCTAAATATAAGGTCACATGTAAAATTAAGTATGTTGAGTATGCAAGTTAAGTAAAATCTTATGGAACAAAAGAGGCAGAAAATGTTTGAAGGTTGATATAATTCTAAGAATATTCTACTAATAAAATGTAAGCACCCTTAGTGAAACATAAAAATGTTAGTAAATTATATATTTGGATAATGGTACTTTTGCTTTTGGTCCCTTGATGGACACACTAAGGCACTGATTGTCCCATGTGTATAACGAAGCCTGTTATGCAAAACCAACTCTAAAAATCATTGTAATAATTTCTCTGCTTTTTATTAATTATTCCAACTTTAACTTATTAAATAGTTCGATGCAGTTTGTAAATACCCAGCGGTTCTAAAGCTTCTTTTAGGTGGTCGAATTTCATCTGGGACCAGGAAGAAATATATGGTCACTCTAGTTTTTTATTATATGTAAACCAAGTATGGTCTCATTGTCAAGTTTATGTGCATCTGTTTATACATATATGCAAATTTTATAGAAAGTAGTTGGAAAATAGTCCTTATTTCTTATATATGGAATTTAAAACTCTAAATAGTAACGTTTTTTTTTTCTAAAAATTTCAAAATGTATTGTTACCCTTATTCGACTTCTTCAAAAAGTAAGACCTCGTATCTCTGGAACTATATATTGGTAGCCCGATGCTAAAGTGATGTGAGTGAATTTTAAATGAATCTGTAGATAGGTGAGCAGGCAGGTAAAATCAGTCCAATTAAAAGACAGTGGTCTGTCTCATTGTAAAGTTTGTGAATTTGTTGCAACTGTAAAACTCTGGTTAGAGATAACTTGAAAATGTTTAGAAAGTTTAAGGAATATAATAAATTCATTTAAAATAGTTATGTTTTTGTGAAAGACGATAACTATGGAAATATTGCACTTTGAAAAAGATAAACAACATTTTGTGAAATAGCTGAGCGTCATCTAAAAAGATAATAAGGTATTCTAGAATTTCGTTCAAAAATCGTTCAAATCGTTCCATAAAATAAGCTCAAAAATTAAATAAACATCGACTGTTTTTCCAATCAAGATATCAAATTATTTTGTGCTCACCCTACGTCTAGTATGTCATCAAAAAAAGTTGTAAACACCTGTTGTGTCGAAATGACACGGTGCTAAAGGAAGAGAATCATTTGAGAGAGGTTTTTTCGAACGCCGACTCGAGCGATTAGCTTTAATTAAATAAATTGCACGTCTCCATTTCATAAGAATTGTGGTTTGCGAAGGTTAGTCGGATCGGGATCATCATTAAAAGAATTGCGGATGACTAGAAGCTTAATCAGTTCCCGGTACCCTTTGATGAAATGTAATCGCGTAGCTTATTTTTTAATACCTTAAAGTACTAGGGATATTATTTTTTCCCTATAAATAAAAACACTACTAAGGAACACACGACTTATTATCTTTTCTATACAAAGGAAATATTCGACTCAGGTTACATAAGAAACACGTTCCTCATAAATATTTTTTGTCAATTGTCCACAAAACGAGTTCTAGGAATCATTTTAAATTTAAAAATCTGCAATTTCCTACTGTGACCGGAAAAGACAAAATCTAATTGGAAAAATACAAACAGGACCGGGAAAATACTTTTTGCGGGTATCGTTCTTCGGGCCGACGCACAGTAATGCTAAAAGCGGTCAGAAGTCAATTACTATTGAACATAAAGTGTAAAATTGTTATCGTTTATTTCAAATTTTTTTTTCACGTAATCATTAAGTGATTCAAGTTTTCGATCGTTATCAAAATAAACATTATTCAAGGTGCGGTAAGACACGATAAAGATAAATTTCACATTTATATTGTAAACTTTTCTCTTCTACATGATGACGTAATTATTTTTGATTCGAAGTTTCGTTCCTTTGCAACCATGATCAACTTGCATTGATGATTTTATTAAATTCGGAACGTCCCATAAATGTAAAGTGTGATATATCGTTAGAATCGTAACAAAATTATCTACTTGATATTAGAAAAATATGATATGGTTTCCATTTAAAAAAACATAAGTTTATGTCATGTGTCAAAAATGACAGCTGTTTCATAAAATTACTTTCCGTCGTTTTATAAAATCAGTTTTTTATTGGATATTTATTGACAGTTTTCAAATTTCGGAATATCAAGATAGGTTTTAAACAGAGCTCACAATACTGCAAATGTTTGTTAATTTAAACTTTTTCCTATCTAAAAAAGTCGCTATGTATTGGTCTGTCTTTTTTATGTCACCAACACCAGAGCAATTTGACACAAAAAAAATATAGTTGCACTATATTTGTTTTTTACAACACATACGAGGTGTTTACATATTGAAATTAAAAATAATTACCATTCCGAAAAATCGATCAAAATGTTTTAAACGTCATTCGAGTTCGAGTGACAGAAGTAGTGAAAGTACCTAATTCTAGTTCTTCCAGTTCAAATAGCGGTAAAAAAAGGTACTAGAAAACAACAAAGTAAGCCAAAATTTAAATTTTTAGAAAAGTGTTGAGAGTCCTGAAAGTTTCCCGGAAAACGGTTTGATGGCAAACTGACAGTATTCCTGTGCAATAATACTATAGACGTTACATGTGACATGAATATTTCCTAGAATGGATGGAAAAACAAATCGGCAGAGGCTTTATTGTTATCTCATTTCTATTAGACCACTAACCGTGAATAACCCAGTGTATAGTCCGTACAAAATAAAAACCCATCATAATGCACGTTTTGATTTATTTACCTATATAATTATTTATTGTAAACTTTAAGAGATCAAATTAATATAAAAAATATTGAAATAAAATATTTTAGTAGTGTCTTTTATACTTTACTATAATATTTACTTGTCTTTTTTAACAACCGCAATTCTTATAGTAGCATTACTACACTCGCCTAAGAGGGTATTCGAGTAGTTCTAAAATGTGTCGAATTTAAAATATCCTAGTAACCGACGAAGAAAAAATGTTCAAAGTAAATGTATATTTTGCTTTTCTGTTAAGATCATCGAAAAGTCAGTATTTTTTCATATTTTATTTTTTATATCTCTTGTTTATTGGAAAACTGAAACTTTCCGAAATTCTGTTAAAAAAATTAATTTCACGATGTTTTTTTACTAAACGACGACGAATTTTTACTTCCCTCGTAATAGGGAAGTATTGTAATCTTGGAAAAAACACACCCTTCGAGATTTTTGTGGATCTTAGCGTTTTAGGGTACCTGGACTACGAAAAACTTATCCGATTGCCTTCAAATTTTGGCCAAAAAATGTTGAAATGGTTACACTTTGATAAAAATCGAGAATGGCGCAATAAAATGAATGAAATTTTGAAAAGTGTGAAATGGGAATAGAAATTTTAGCGTTTATGTTGTAAAACTAAATGGAGACCTAATAAAATAGTTAAGAATTCGGTAAAATTCCATTCCTTGCTTAGTTATTACCAAATAGTTATATGCATATATACTGTGTTATATGTATATAGTAAAAATTCGATACGAAGGAAGTTTTGGGTAAAGGCGAATTTATCGATTTTTTTTTACTATACCACGACTCATTTTTTAAGGTTAACCGCCATATTTTGTAGGGGAAGAGTTAACGACCGCCGACAGAAGGAAAACAATGTTGTAGCATCAAATCTGATTATAATATATTATATTTAGAAATATTCTACATTACATGCTACTCCCAGACAGCTACTTCGGTCCCAAGTGTACGCCAGATACCTTCCATGCCTTATAGCAACACACTGATTTTACGTATATTTCTAAGATTTTATTGTTACGTGTTAATTCAAACAGCCAGAAACTTATTGCAGATGTAAAATCTAGCCAGATACATAATCCAGCCAGATTGTACAACACGTCCGCAGTATACATAATAGCATACACAGAGAGTTTATTCCTTACCGTTACTGGTTTCGTTTATATATATATATATATATATATATATATATATATATATATTATATATATATATATATATATATATATATATATATATATATATATATATATGGATATATAATATATATATACTGGAGTGTCAATATAGAAAATTGGAATTTAAATTTAAATTTGTAATAAAATTAATGTATTTTGAAACTGTAGCATAAATATCCAAAACATGTTTAAATAATAGTATTCTAAAACGGTTAACAGGTTCGTAAATACTCAAAATTTCATATATTTTCTTTTAAATATTATTTTTGATTCACATGACGCTCATAGTACTTTTTGCCATGAATCATATACTCCCAAGAACGTCATATCTCATTTTAGTTTAGACTAATTTTCAGAATTAATAAGATCAGCATGAATATCCCGGACCTTATTGCTATGTGGAAGTCTATTATAAAATGAATGATATTCTTCAGGAATAAGTTTCAAAATTTCCAATAAATCTTTGTATTTTTTAAAAATGAAAATTGATACTTTCGTTTTATGCTTAATTTTTAAACCCACTTTTTCTAATGTCTTGTTTGTGTTCCTAACTACTGACAGTTCTTTGAAATCCTGAGAATCAATCTTCTGGGATAAACTAAATATTCCGGCTTTATCCTTTTCTGTTTTAATCCAACGGCTTTTAGACCACTCAACCGGATCGTTATTAAGAAATCTTTGCCTTTTTATATAGTTTGATGGCTTTAAACTGTTCAGGGACTTGAAATCGTAAAAATCCTCAAGTTTCATCCTCTGAACATTAAAGAACGGCTTCCTACGCCTATTTTTTAACATTCTAATCATTGTGTACCAATCCCTTGGTATCCATATTTCCATATCTTTGGGTTTTGCTCTCTCTATTCGAGCATGGTCCGAATCGCACTCCATATGCGTGTGACCTACCACTAAAAACTTGTGTTCAATGGTTTTTAAATTAGGCTTGGACTTAAGTGCTATTTCATACCTAAGTGATAGGGTAAAATTATGATTCTGCTCTGTACAGTTATCTGAATAGTAGATGAAATGTTCAACTTCATTGCTAAGGTTTTAAATATCTTTATACAGTACTGAACCCACCTCATCAGAACCCCGCCCACCCATAACTTACAGTAACTTTCATACCACAAATAGCTTGATGTTTGATTAATTGCTGAATCATGAGTAGTGAGATTGTAGGTGCTAAGTTGTCCCTTATAGAATGATGTGCCTGTTGTTAAAGATGGCGTTTCTAATACTTTTTGCAAATCAAATGCTTTGACAACAATTTTACCACCGCTATCTTTTGCTATTAATTTGTTATTAGCTTTCTAACTCATATTTCTTTTGATCGTCTTCAGTTAGGTTTTTATTTTTTAGTTTTATTTTTAGTTCATCACAGACTCGGCATGTGTCACTATACGGCTTCTTAAATGACAAGTTCTTTGTTTTAAATATATCATAATAGCTGGAGTAACATAAAGGCTTCTTGTTTTCAGTGCGACATTCTTCTGTGTAAAGAGAGTACATAGTTTTTATATTTAAATCGGGATGAAGACAACTTTTTTTTTGAGTCTCTACGGCTATAGTGACTTTCGAAACTTGGAAATTTCGAGATATGATTGTGAATTCTTTCAATATCCGATTTAGTGGATTTATTTGCTGGTTCTTTTTTGCCCCGTTTATCACAGCTACTGATGCCTGCCTGGGAAGTTTTTTTTCGAAAATATATCGTTTACCCAATCCAAAAGCGGCTAAAAAGGTATTTTTGCATAACCTGTATTTATTGTCATTTATTTTTAGGAAAAACAAGTTTGTCTTAGCCTTTCTACGTTTTTTGATACATACATTATGATCCCCAATCTTCCAGTATTCTTGAAATATATATTTTCTGTCGCAATCACTTACAGCATTACATTCAAATCGACATTCGTTGCATTTTCCTTTCATCTTACGAGCTGGCCTCACATTTTCTTTTCTATCTACATACTCTTCTCCCCTGTCTTTTGTGTTTGTTTTCCGTTCTTAATTTTACTGTACTAGCTTTTTGGAGAACCGCATCGTCTTCCAAAAGATTGTAAATTTTATGTAGGTATATTAAATTATATAAAAAACGCGTAGGTATCACAGAAGTCACACATTTAGATATAAAAAACAATTTTTTTAAACATAAAATAAATGTCACGGATCCAGGTAATGCTTTTTTATAGGTACTTGTGAAAACTTACATTTTTTATCAAATTTATGTAACTATTCTTTTATCTCGGGATCAAACAGATTCTCAAAACCTAAATTTTGTAAACTATTCAAGTCTTTAATTTCTACTATTTTGATACCAGCACTATTAGTATAACTTACTTGTTGAATAATTGTTTCCAATTCCGATTGAGTACTTTATAGTAGTGGAAACTAAAATTTTTAATACACATTACTAATACTATCAACATAAGATGCAAACAAAACTCACCATTTTCACACATATTACTACTGGTTCCGAAACAGGATTATTACTCCCTTTTGCTTCATCAGTAACTCCACTTAACACAACAGGCTCTTTTAGCGTTACTAACTACAAAATTTTGTGTGTTCTTGGTAAAAATTTATTCATTTTTATCACTAAAAACACCTACAATATTCACTGCTTAACTCTGTCCAACAAACAACAATTTAAAAGTGAGGTTAATTTAAACAGGAACTCTTTTGGCCACGTGTAGTCGTATAACGCGCATGTCGGTTTTATGCTACATGTTTTATGGCAAAAGGAGGTATTACAAGTAAGATCAATTTCGCCATAGAATTGATTAATATAGAAAATAAATCTTCCATATTTATGGCAAAAGGGGGTCTCTGTTTTCATAGAACCTTTTGCTATGTAAAAAATTATGTCACTATAGCTTATATGTGTTTTATGGCTAAAGAGGGTATCTTAATTCAGAACCTTGTGCCATAAAATGCTTTTGATATTGTACTTTGTTATACTAGTTATGACAAAAAAGGATATTAGCTCCATAGAATCTTATGCCATAATCATAGCCTTACGTATTTAACTCGTATATATTTTATGCCATAAGGAGATATCACAAGTAAGAACCTTCTGCCATAAAATAATTTAAGAAAAATGAACATAGCTTTTGTTGACAACGTTGTTTATTATTTTTTCCTTGTCGAGGAATGTACATTTTATATAATATAGAACATTTTGCCACATAAAAATTGACCCAAAAATCGCAAAATTGAAAAAATGCACCTTTTGCCATAAAGCCACCGACTTGTCTTATTAATGTGTATCGCATATAGTTTAAATATGCACCTTAGTCATACTTGATCAATATTTCAAACCTTCCATCAAATATTATAAAAGATCTATACGACATGAATCCCCACAAATCGGATGTATAATCTCTCCTGACGAAATATGGAGAACGGGCGAGAGAAATGAATACGAAACTTAGAGAAGCTCTCGTGGACATTGGGCAAGTGATAATGCGCCGTTTATTGGCAATAAAACTGCTCATTTTCCGAAAATGTGATTCTAATTTTGGTAATGATAACACAAAGTTCTGAATAAAAGTCACGTCTCGGACTTGTCTGTATTTTAAATTATTTACAAGGTTTCGATCGTTGTAAAGTGTATCAGTATTAAAGATACATATAAATTACAAATTTTATATAATAATTGTATCAGGATCATATATCTCCAATTTTAAATAGACTTAAATTAACTAAATTAGAATTTAGACGCCAAATCCACTTATCTTGTTTAATTGATAAAATAATTTTAAACAAATTACCTAACTATTTATATGAAAAATTCAATTTCGAAATAAAATTCATAATTTAATTATTCGAAATCGAAATATCTTATAATAATATTCCTTATGAAATAAAAAATCTCCAGTGTGAATCGTTTAGAAAACATATGAAAATCCTACCTTTTGTACCGACTAGTAGGTTACCTTTTATCTAGTTTTAGTTAATTTCTGCATAGATAATATTTAATTGTAATATTTTTATTTATATGTATTTCAGTTACTTGGCACAAATAAATCATATAAAAAAATACGACGTTATCCTCTTAATAATGTCATCGAAAGCGTGCAACGGTATCAATTTTGTACGTGTTTTACTTCTAAATCGTATTACAATATCGAAAGTCGAAAAGTATTACCAGATTTAATTATTTTTGATAGTTGTTGATATTCCTAATTTTCTCTGTAAACAATACCTAATCACGAGAAAATAGCTCAATTTGTTGATGGATATTGCTTCGTCATCGTCGTTGGCGCCCATAACACGCTACCTTTTCGTTTCATTGTGTAGATAAAATCCAATAAAAGGTCGTTTTAATAAGTTGTAGAATACTTTATTTTCCACTGATTGCTAAATTTCATGCTTGTGTTCTTCATTTATATAACTCACAATGGTTCTGGCTTAAAGCGATAAATTATGAAAAGCCCATCTACCTGCCTTAATAGTAGCATCTTGGCAATAATTAGATGATTTGAGAAAACATACAGTTTCAAAATTTCATTTATTTTTTAATTTACAGATGTTTTAAGGTTGTTTGTAAAGTTAATTTGGAATTGATTAATGTTTCAAAAATATGAATAAAACCAATTTAAAACGTGTGGAAGAACAACCTTTGTATGTATGTATGGTTTTGTTTTTATTTCAATTGCTTTTGAATGACTAGCATGAACCTTACTCTGTGTTTTTGAAATTAATTTTTCACTGAGTTCCGTATAAGAAAACTGTTAACAGATTAACTTAAATTTTGCCACCTTATAGACCTTAGTATTATGCTCTTTTGCACTCTCTAAGGTAAACGTACTGGATTTAAATATTTAAAGCCCACTTTAAGATTTAAAATATGCTGTTATGCTTCTATTTGGATATTTTAATTTTTGGAGCAAATCTGACTTAATATATAAACTGATAATAAGCACGCTTTTAGCTGACTTCAAAAAGGGAACAGGTTCTCAATTCAAATCTATAATTTTTTTGTATGTAGGGGAGATCCGCTATGAAACAGATAGTGCACTTTTAAGTGACTTTCTGTGGTACGAAGTCGACTTATTTTTAGTTTTCAATTGTAAGAGTGACTATTATGCTTAAAAATAAAGACAGTTAGTCGTATTCTCAAAAATAACGTTTTGACTTGGGCTCTAGTTAAAAAAAAATTTGCAAAAATCCTTTTCATACCATCGATGCATTGAATAGGACAGTCGGTTTTATGAATCGGATATCACTAGTAAAATACACCAATTGTAATTTTAAACCATTTTGTTGTGAAAAAAATATAATCTAGCAACAGTTATTACAAAAAAATAGCGCAATCGTTTCAAGCCGCAACTTTCGTCTGCCCATTTATGACAAATGTAATATTTTAGCCAATCTGTCTTGCTACAGTCATATTTATCCTTACAAACCACAGATTCATTATGTTCCATATCATCCGTTTTTTTCTTTTGTTTGCTTTATCTTTATCATTGGTTTGTCCTGCTATTGCTTCTTTATTTGTTTTCATTTGGCAATAATTATTGAGAGATCATCATCCCTAGAATTGTGCAGAGATATGTTGCTAACGGATTCATCTCAACTAGCCTCTTGGAGTGAAGTTAGGCGTTTTTTTTTGTTACAATAGATATTATTCTTTGTGGTGGCTTTTTTGGAGCAAAAAGTTTGTCTTTTTTGTGTGTCTCCGTTATAACTGCTGTCTTGTACTTTCGAGAACCTCTTTGCAATGACTTTTTAGGACCCGCTTTCGGAAATGGCCTAATTTGTTCGAGAGACACCAATGCTGAGAGGTGTGATGTGGATGGCATGACATAGGAAGATGTTGAAGGCATGTTAATCGAAGACGCTGAGGGCATGGTATCTAAAGATGTTGATGGCATGGTATCCGAAGATGTTGATGGCAACGCAGGTGGCTGTGGTGGGTTTGCAGATGATTGAATTAAAGCGAGATCCGGCCTGTCTGACGTATAGGAAGATGCAAAATCATTATCCGTAAATATATTCCTATTAAATGGAGTTATACCCGTTGTCGCAAATAATTTATTAATATTTTCCATTGAAAATCCTCACCTCAAGCGTAATGTGGGTTTTATGGTTGTCCATTAAAAGTTAACACGGATTATTTTCTCGAGGTTTGTCAAATTTTATGGCTATGCAGCCGTTGAGATTGGCCAAACCAAGGGCCCCTTTAAGTTTTTTTCGCAGCATAATATCTTTGAAATGAGCCCTTTGAAAAATGAAAACAGGAGGAGTAGTACCTCCTGAAGCATTGAGAAAACCCAACAGCATTACTGAAGTTCCTCTCTCTGCAAAAGAAACTTGACACACTTGATTCCCGGACTGATAATACTTTTGGAGGGTTAGTTACAGTTTCATCCAGATTCCAAAAGATCATTTAAAATTATTTTGGGCATAAAACATTATAAGTAAATTTTCCCTCTAAATTCTAATTTAAATATAATAAACATTGGAGATATACGACCATATTTCCTAAGACCAGTAGCATGCTTGATACAATTATTATGTAAAATTTGTAATTTATGTTTATCATTAGAATTGATACTTTTATGTTAAATTAAATCCCAATAATCAAAGCTACTTTTATAATCAAAGAATCAACAAGTTTTAGTTTAGTGTTAGTATTTAAAAAAAGTATAAAATTCTTAGTTTAAAATATGCATTCTTTATGATTTTTTATATGGTCATTAAAATTTAAATGTTGATCATAAATAACACCATTATTTCTCATTGAAGCAAATAAAAGAATAGTATAACGGTCATGAGTAATTCTAATATTAGAATTGTTTTTTATTTTAGGAAGTAAATTTCATAGTAGCAGTTAAGTATAGATAGCGCCTTTTATATAATGTACGGTGATTCTGTCAAAACTTTCATATGCCATGGATAGTCATGGACCTAGTAGATATTTGTTTATTTTAATAGAGACGTGTATAGTAGTTTACCTAACAAGTGCGGAAAGTGCTAATTGTCCGCACGAAATTGAAGTTGGTCGCAGCCATCAATCGCGTGCGGAAAAGTAACTTTACGCACGTGTAAGGTACACTACTTTCTCTACTAGCGTGCGGAAAAACCCAAAAGTTAAAAAGAATCGTTTATTTATATCAAATACATAATCAGAGATTAATTATTATTAACAACATAAATAGTAAACGTGCAGTTTGTAGCATTTTGTAAATCAATTGCAGAGGCTAGATTTTTTTCTAAGGAACTCTGGGACTTGTAGGTTGAGTTTGGATTTTCCAGTTCTCTTTCACGAATACTTATTGTTGTAACTGTCGCCGTGGAGGTAACTTTTTGGTTCGAAGAGGTCGATTTGGTAGACTGCACTGGTGAAAGTTGTTGACTAGTGGAAGGAATGGCATTGAAGTTCAATGCTTTATTGGATAGATTCTTTTAAAGACTTCTTAAGCTTTCTAAATAACCTTTTGCCACGGTTGAAAATTTCCAACCTCCGAGGCGCTTGATATTTGTTATTCCTTCTTCGTAATCTGCAAGCATTGTGGCAGCTGAACGTCGGAAACTGCGGCCTGTATATAGTTAAATATTTGGGAGCTTCAGATAACTTGCAATATTTGATGGCATTTTTCCAAAGGTGTTTATGCCGATGCATTGTACTGTGCAAGCTCCTTTTTTGTAGTTTGCAAAAAAAACGCCTATGTGGGGTTTCTGGCTTTCTTAAAATCGCATATTTTCTGACCAATTTTAAATATTCTCCGCTTTCAGCTTCATCAGATAGTACAAAGCTTCTAGAACGGTAATTTTTTGTGTCTGGAATATTTAATAATAAAATATTTCCAAACTAAAATGAGTGCGAAAAAGTGAAGTTTTCCGCACGCTTGTAGAAAAACATTTTAACCTAAGTTTAAGCCTCGATAAAAACTAAATAGAAATTAAATACAAATTTGTAAAAATAGAACCGAAAAAATCAATAAAAAGAAAAAAATAATATTTTATTCCACCTTAAAAATTTGACTTTGTAAAAATTATTACGTCAATGTGTTTTTGTGATTAAGTATTTAGGAATTAGTTTGGGGCAGACCTCATAAAGTCAAAATTTCAAGGTGGAATAAAATCTCATTTTTTTACTTTTTAGAATGTTTTTTGGATGTCATAAGGGTGTCCCAAATTCGAAGGTGACCATTGGGATCTTGGAAACCGTAAGAGATACGAAAAAGTTTAAATTATGGCAAAGTTGCGTATTTTGGTGCTCAATAAAATGCCGTTTGGAAATTGAAAAAATTCCGACTAATTTCGGAGATAACCGAAAAAAACCGAAAGTTCAAATTTTTTTATTTATTTTCTGCTGACTTTATTTAAAGAGATATTACAAAACAAATTGCACTTTTTCATTGCCACTTTTTTAGTTTTTTAAAGTGACGTTATTACTTTTTTGATTTGACGTTTCGGTTTTTCGGATCCATCATCAAGTTCATTTTTTTAAATACGGACCTGGATTTTTTATTTCAAATTTCGAAAGAGCTCGAAATTCTAAGCACAACAATATATCACACATATTATTTCAATAAATTATAAGGCTTTAAAATTAATAAAAACAAAATTTAATGTTAAAAAACGTTAGGTGGCTATGAAACAAAAAAAAACATCTGATTATTATTTTGAGTTACGTTACTATGGTGATTTACAGTGACATTTTCTTTTATCGTTTTTATTATTTATTGTGCGTTATAACTAATAAAAAATGTTTACCAAATTAGAAAAACGTGATATGCTACGAATTTATTACAAATTAAATCGAAACTCTAGACTTTCAAGTCAAGAATATTTTATTCAATATCCCGAGCGAAGACAGCCTCATGAAAATTATTTTGCTAAACTTGATACCAGCTTGTTACAATTTGGAAGCTTTAACAAACCTAGAAATAAATATGGTCGTAGAGTTGATGAAAATGAAGAGGAAAACATCATTAATACGGTAAAATAATAAAGTTTTAATTTAAATTCATATCTTATACTTTTTTTTCATTTAAGGTCAATAATGCTCCTAGGGGGTCAACTAGGTTTTACGAAAATGAGTTGCAAATACCTAGAAAGCGAATATGGCGCACATTACAAGCCAATAAGTATCGACCATACAAAATTCACCTTAGTCAAAAACTTAGACCAGGTGACGATATCCGACGAATGGATTTTTGTAACTGGCTTCAAAATAAATGTGAGGAAGATAACAATTTTTTATCTAAGGTAATTTGGACTGACGAGTGTAATTTTACAACCTATGGAATATTTAACCGACATAATGAGCATTATTGGTCGGTAGATAACCCTCATCAACATCAGGAAGTAAGAGCACAAGGAAGAGTATCTTTCAATGTATGGGTCGGAATGTGGCGCAATAAAATTCTAGGTCCAATAATATATGAAGGTACCCTAACGTCAAATAGATATCGCGAATTAATATTAGAAAACGTTGTTGAACTGCTCGAAAACGAGCCACTAAATATTTTGCGACAGTTGTGGTGGCAGCAGGATGGTGCACCACCGCATAATGGACGTGAAGTTGCACAATTTTTAGATGCCTTGTTTCCAAATAAATGGATCGGAAATACTGGACCTGTGCGATGGCCTGCGAGAAGTCCTGATCTTAATCCGTTGGATTACTTCTTATGGGGGTTTCTACAAAATCGTTTATATCGCAATATACCCGATAACATTAACCAACTTCAAGAAAATTTAATTAGGGAGGTTAGAGCCATTCCTGCTTGAACCATACAACGGGCGATATTAAAAATTCGTAGACTTGCAGCAAAATGCATTGAAGCACAGGGTTTTCAGTTTGAATACCTTTTATAATATGTAATTATTTTTGTATACTTTAGTTTTAAAAATTCGATAAGTTTGTTTATTTATGTTGTCACTTCTGATATACCTAGCTTTAGTTTTTTCTAAATAAAGGTTACAAACAATTTTTGTGTTGTTCTATTAAACGGTTGCTACAACGTTGGCGCGTTATAGCTGTGTGTTACAGTTAAAAAAAAAACATTACAATGAGTATTATATTAGTAAACGTCAGTATAAATCTCCATGGTAACTTAAAATAATAATTTCATGGATTTATTATTGTTTCATAGCCACCTTAACGTATTTTAAATATAAATTATGTTTTTACCAATTTTAGAGTATTATAATTGATTAAAATAATATGTGCGATATATTGTTGTGCTTAGAATTTCGAGCTCTTTCGAAATTTGAAATAAAAAATCCAGGTCCGTATTTAAAAAAATGAACTTGATGATGGATCCGAAAAACCGAAACGTCAAATCAAAAAAGTAATAACGCCACTTTAAAAAACTAAAAAAGTGGCAATGAAAAAGTGCAATTTGTTTTGTAATATCTCTTTAAATAAAGTCAGCAGAAAATAAATAAAAAAATTTGAACTTTCGGTTTTTTTCGGTTATCTCCGAAATTAGTCGGAATTTTTTCAATTTCCAAACGGCATTTTATTGAGCACCAAAATACGCAACTTTGCCATAATTTAAACTTTTTCGTATCTCTTACGGTTTCCAAGATCCCAATGGTCACCTTCGAATTTGGGACACCCCGTACAGCGGTAAACAAAAGTGTGTGGTTTTAATCTTTTTTGGGAACTTTATTTATTTGATACTTGTGGTCCAATATCTGTTGTAGATATTTTTTAAATTTTTTGAATGAAGCTAAATGGCAAAATTATTTTCTATATAAACTTCTCAAACTTTGAAATGGGCCATCCATTTTTTTCACCTAATATTTTGGTAGCTTTATGTTTCTGTAGTTGCCATAAGACATATAGAAGGTGGGACACAAGTTAACTAGACCCTCAATTGCAAGTGCTCGTTTTATTATAAAAATTTCAAGGCTATCCTGATTTTAAAATTTGACAGAATATCCTAAAGCTCTATCCATTTCTGTTTTTGTAAGACAGTGATAAACCATCACGAATGTTCAAATAAGAAATTAATGCAGTACTCTAAGATTATCAAAAACTTACAAAAGGCATAATTCCGTTAATTTTTAAAATCAGCCTAGCCTTGGAAAATTTGATAAAAAAATCAAGCACTTGCAATTGTAGTTGAATTGTGTCTCATTTTGCATATGTTGCGTGGCAAAATTTAAGAGCTAGAAACATAGAGCAAACAAAAATAATTCAAAAATCGATCAAGTTCTTTTTAGTTAATCGAGTTTTGAAATTAAGTGAAAAAATGAGTGGCCCATTTCGAAGTTTGAAAAGTTTATGTATAAACCAGAAATTTTATTTTAACCGCAAAAATGTAAGATATGGTGCCTTGTATATGTCGCGTGGTAAAATTAATTTGAGAGGGCTACTAACATGCAGCTATCAAATAAAAAAAATAATTTAAACATTGATCAAGTTCTTTTTTGTTAATCGAATTAGGTAATCAGGCAAAAAAATGGGTAGCTTGTTGTTGATAATTTGAAAAGTTTATATAAACCAGAATTTTGACTTTTGCCGCAACGATGTATGAGCCCTAACATGTGGAATCAAATTGTTATGCTGAAGTATGTCCCATAGTTATAGTTTAAAATTAAGGAGTTTGGTGACAGCGTTCTTCAATTAAAATGCTTTAGAGTTCAAGTAGTTTGCATTTCTATTTGAAATAATAAATCGTCTTCCTCCCATCAGTAATCTAACTCAAGCAGCCTAAAATGTACTTGAATATATTAGGATATCGTTTTTAGGAAAGTGAATCATTTAATGCTGTTTTTCGTTTAGAGCTTATAGAAGAAAAACTACCATAATTATTAAATCACACGTGGTTTTCTGTAATTACGGGCACTACATCAATGTTCGCGGACGACCACACCATTTTTGAATCACATCATTATTTTAATTGCATGATAAAGCAATCGCTTTTTGCATTATTAATTTTGTTTGGTTCGACATTTTTGAGATGTAATTAAGGCAATCAAGCAGAACTTCACTTTTTTCCAGCAGACAATAATTTACTTCGCAAAGAATATTAAAGCAACATCTTTTAATTATGTATTTCGGTCAGACTTTTGTCCTAGAATGCTTAGTTAGAATAATAAAATTGATTAAAGCTTTTTGTAAATCTTGCTGTAGAAAGTACATTTACATAAAAAAATTGCCATAGCTGCCACAAATTGTTTAAAAAAGTATATTAGAAATCATATTCACTGTTCATTGAATAGCGTGATCATTTTGTCTTGTCGTCTCGTCAACAAAATAAAAATCAGTAACATTTCTTTCTCTACACGGAACTTCCCACGTTATGTTTTTTTTATTAGGAATAGTGCAGTATGACCCTGTTTAGTTCCGGACATAGCCATTAGCATATATAAAAATTGTGTTTTCTTTCGTCATTTTGTTCCATCATATTCTATTATTACCGTTGTTACCACATATGGCCTTAATTCTTGGCCAAAATTAAAGTTTAAAGGACCCAAATACGTGAAGGTCTGTAAAAACCTGGGAGGGTGATTTTTCACAATATACTGCAAAAAATAAAGCATTACGTAGGGTCAACTGTTAAAATTTTGGAACGAATCAAAATCGTGGCGAAACAAAATGGCTGCTTAATAAAATATTTAAAAAATCAGGCTGGAGGAACTACTTATTAGATTGATTTCAAATTTCGTGCATGAATTAAGTGTGGTTAAGAGATGAAGTGGTGAAATTGTGGTATGAATTCAAGAGGACGGAACGCAATCTTTTAGCGTTTCTACATGCCAAAAACATGTTTGCTAAATTCCGTCGGTCTATCTGTTTTTGGTAAATATCCAAAATGGCGGCCTATTGCAATATTAAAAATTATTACTATAACACTAATTATACAATTTACATCAAACTTTAAAACTATTTAAAAAACAGACTGAAAAAACTACTTATTAGATTAATTTAATACAATAATTAAAAAAGGAATAAACTGATACAAATTCAACCCTGACAGAACAAAATGGCGGTCTTGAAAAACTACTTATTCAATTTATTTTAAATTATGCCAAAAAAAATCAAATGAGGTGAAAAGACGGTAATGTGTTACTAAATAATTATGTAACAAGCTAAATTGGATCAAACTTCACAATTCCTCAAAAAAAAGGAAATATTCATAACGAGAGAAGTTTCGGGTAAAGGAAACTTTAGAAATAACGAAGCATATTTATATAATTTATATTTTCTTTCACTTTTGTAGACAAGAAGATAGGATTCAGGAAGAAATATCCGATTGAGGGAGAACTTAATTGGAATGTCTAGTAAAGTGAAATAAATATAACAATATTTATATATGTAACTACTAAATCACTGATTTTTTTGATATTGTTTTTTTTAACATTAATAAGTATCATTTTCTTCTAACAGTGTATTTGTCCCCATATTTTATCATCTTCTGCCTATGCCACATATGATTCTTGAATGAAATTGAAAATCAGTTGAATATTTTTGCGCATAATTTGCAATCAGTGGAATAAGTGCGTCAGAGTGATTTTTTTGAACATTTTACTAAGCCGACATTTTGTTTCACCATTTTTTACTAGTTCATTCTCAAAATATTTGATTTTTGTGCACAATGTGAGGTAAATTGAATAAGTAGTAGGAGAAATAGTGTTTTAAATTTTACTATGTCGCCATTTTGTTCCGCCGTTTTGGATTTTGTCAAAATATTAACCATGTCCTCCCCCATATCAACCTTAATTTTTGACCAAAATTTGAGCTCAGTCGTGTAAGCAGTTTTTAGTTTTGCCGGGAAAAGATAGACAGACTGACAGAATTGAGAAAACATTTTTTTTTAAATAGGGTAAGTCTGGGAGATATGACCACCCCAGTATATTCGAACTTCTACTTTAAGCTTTGTTGCTTTATTGCAAATAATACATACGTGTGTAGAATTGGGTCCCATTTATAATTTAATTTTAAAACTCATGAAGTATCTATCTTTTAACCATGGACTATAAATAATAAAAAACTTTATTTAATGCAAGTGGTCATCTTTCCCCAAGTAAACGGAAGAGGTGGCCATAGTAGTAATGAAGACTGTTAAGATCTCATCTATATATCTATCTATCTATCTTTATTTAAAGAAATATAACCATTTTTAATAGTAACATAGATTAACATAGAGCAATATTACTCAGAGAACAGAGTTTTCTGATTGCTTTTTTTCATTGAGACATAACTTTCCACATCGATGGCATAAGTCGATGTAGGTGGTGCATGTTTCATGGAGCCATGACTTGCATCGCACACAACAAATCCAGTCATCTTTTTTTGTTGTCTTCCTATAATCCTCGCCGCACCCGACTCATTCATTTTCGTTGAAATCTTCCACGCAGTCACTCTACTCATCAGAAAGAGGAACATTAACTTCGCCCTCATCCTCACTGCTTGAAAATTCATTCCTCCTCTTTGTTGTGGTTTTTTGATTAACCTTTTCAAATGACGTTTTGTCTTTTTTGAGGTGAGTCTTACCCTTCTTCGGATATTTAAGTTTCGATCTAATGCCTTCAATTACTTCCGGAGAAGTCAAAATTGAGGCAACTTTACTTACGCTCGCTTGGGAAGAGGCTTGACTAAATCAGGGCTTGGTAAAATCTTCGATACCGTTTTTGTGAATGGCGATTCAACATCTTTACATCCTTCTGTTCAGGTACTTATTGATAATACGGAATTTGTTAACAACTGCTCGGAGGCAGCTGGTTGTGGAACGTAGTTTAATGTGCTTGATTGGTTATAGTTACTTTGCTCTCCGAACGTATTATTTAATTCAACATTACTCGGAATATTGTATAGATTTGTTCGTACATCACAACTTTGATATTGTGAACGTACGACTGAATAAGCATAATCTGGAATTGCATCTGAATTCAGTGGATAAATCTCTGATGCTCTAAATCCAGCTATTGCAGAGTAAAATAATATCATTTTCATTACAAATTTCAAGCATTTCTACAGAACCAGAATTGGAGGCATGACCATCTAAAATTAAGACTTTTCTTGGAAGAAAGTGTCCTGTAAGCCATTCTAAAAAATAGCACTGTTAACATACGCTGACATATACACGTTAAAACCAAGTGGCATGTTATCTGTGTAATCATTTTTCTTTAGTTTGCCTTTTATTACACATGCGGGTGGCAAACAGTTTCCTTTTGCATTACAGCATGTAATTACTGTTGTGGTCTCTCCCCTCTCCACATTTCTAGAACCCTTTTCAGCGATAACTGTACCGAGTCTGTTGTTTAATTGTAGTCCTGTCTCATCCGTGTTGCAGATATGCCCAGGCTTATTAAAAATATTTTTTAACTTTGTTGAACTTCATTATGGTTCGTTGCATGGACTCGGTTAAGTGAAATTCCCTCGGCTAGATCACTATTTCGGCGCAAAATAACTGGACCCAATCCTAACCAGCCATTTATTTATGTTGGTTCAATGTATGCTTAACAACCAGTTGAACAGCAAAATGGTATGCAACAGAACGCAATTCGGAAATTATAAGCGGCAATCCTCGGTTTTGCATTTTTTTATTGTGTCTAATTAACCTGCGTTCTTGTTCTTGGCTGAATGTACCATAAAACCCCATTTTTCCTTTCACATTATAATTATATTATAATTATAACACGCCGCTCTAAAGTTGTTCTAGGGATGTTATATACTGTTGATGCTTTGCGGACAGACGAATATGTTCTCACTGCCTCAATAGCACGTCTAGCAAGTTTATCATGACCAAGACCCTCATTTGTTAGCTTGCTTTCTTTCATAGTTTTTAGGCATCTGTAAATAGGTATAAATAGGTAAACTTGCTTTACATTGGAAAATTATTTTTTCTTGTTTGAAAATTGTTAGAAAAATTTGTCAGAACTTATGCAAATCACGTAGAACTACAGACAGTGCGTTCATATATGCCGGGTAGTTACCTTGCAACACTTTAGAAATCAAGCCTTGATATGGCTGACACCGCCGGACATGCCCTATCTGAAAAATTTTCAGAGGGTGATTTTTTCCACGATTACAACAGTTCCATTTTATAAGGAAAGCAAAATGTATAATAGGTGCTAACTTTTTTGAAGTATATTTTATTTCTCACCGGTGAAAAAATCTGCCAAATAAATCTATACTTTCTGTTAGGTTATGATTATTTAAAATCTGGATAAGAGGAAATTAATGTGATAATGTGGATAATACTGTCATATATTTTGATTTTTCGTATTTTTTCCGTTTAAGATAATTAAAAACTGATATATGTTTGGTTTAAATCTTTCATAATTATTTTACTTATGGTATTATTTCGGACCTGCAAGTTATTTTAATATTAACTATGACAATTAAACGCATTTTAATAACATTTAAATATCTTTCAACTTTAATATTGCCAGGGTATAAAGCAAAATATTATCATATTATAAATACCCTTAGTGGTTTCGTATTAATTGTAATTGTATTATGTAAAGTAATTGTTGAATTAATTATAATGATATTCGTTAATACAGTTTATTGTAGTAAATAAAATAAGCTTACATCTAGGGCAATATAATATAAAAATCAAATAGAAAAACACACAGAGAAAAAGGAACCATTCTTGTTATATTCAATTTATTATCAGATCAAAGTTAAGTTTTTAAGTATTAAAAAAAATGAATTAATTAATCATTAATTTGGTGTTATTAAATAGAATATTCTGTCGTGTTTACAACTTCTTAGCGATTTTTTGTTTAGTTTAAAATTACGTTTAAAAAGTTATTAAATGACCCACACAAATAATATAAGTTTCGTCTGCATTTTTTGCTTCAATTTTATGTGCCAAATAATTATGTTGGTTAGTGAGAGAGAAAAATTACAAACTACAATTTCACTTCCAATACAGAAAAGGAAAAATAAGCTAATTTTAAATCAATCAAAGTCACGGATTGCTAATTATGGTATTTTAGAAATAATAAATCAGCAGCACAAGTAGGGATTAAATAGAAATCGACTAGGATGAGTATTTGATACCAATATGAAAATTATTTTGTGCATTGTTTAACGAAATCAGTCAAAAGATTACATTTTTATACGACGACAAAGTCCTCAAAATTGCAATTATTGAGTACTAAAATTATTCCTTTTGTGCCTAAAGGAAATTAATTATTTCCATATAAAATGACGGAAAACAATTTGAACATAATGTAAAACCAGCCACTTTTTTGCTTTATTATCGTTTTTGCTCACCTTCGATTTACATACCAAAAGATATTAGTCGTCGATTATAAACATTACCATTAATGTAATAGCTTAATAAAGAAAATAAAGATATATTTTAAAATTTGTATAATAAAGCGTTTAAACATTAAGATTTTTTACATGGTGTACATGAAATAATGATGCATATGCATAATATTTTACTAGATTACGTTGAAGTTTCACCGTCTATTAACTGTATATAAGATATAAACAATTAAAAAAGTATAAGATTGAAATTAACTGAAATACGTGGTTACCCAAGGGCATATTTAGCTTTTGATCATGGAAAGGGTAATTTAAAGTGTAGATGGGAAAATTTAAATCTTCAACATTTCTTAAACTGTTTTTCATTTTTTTTGCAAAATGCTGTTTTAAATTTAATTCCGGTAAAAATAATTAAAAACGAATTTTCGGTATACATGTTTACAATTGTATATTACATTTTATACATAAACACTCAAAATATGTTCCTGAACGGCACAACCATAATGAAAAGCAAGAATTTAATTAAAATATAATACAATTGAATTCAGACAACTTCTTAAAACTTTTCAACGAACAGATGTGGATTAAAAGAAGTGAATTTTAGACAAACGAGGTAAACAGTATGACAAAATCAGTTGCTTGATATTTAGCGTGAGCAAGTCAATTGATAACATTATTTATTTTACTATAAGTTTCTCTATAGACGTACAAAATCGTATAACTTTTCTTCGCTCATACTGTTTCATATAGCTATATATCTTCAGTCGTTTTAAAATCCATAACCTTTTTTCTGCACACTATTGGGCTACAATAATAATATTTTAATAACTACCGGGTTCGTTCGCGTATATGACAATAATAAAAGAGATGTAAAGAGGTATTTATCGCCTCATTTGAGTACCTCTTTATAAACTACGTTTATTGTCGCATTCTCTGGCTGTAAAATAGCCGAGCTACTACGCGAACTTACTCTAGAGCGTGCGACATAGAGTTGACCATGGGAAAAACCATCGTAGTGCTAGTCTACTCCAGCTCTACTTAAGGATTGCCCTTGAGCTTTGTTAATTGTCATGGCGAAACAAAGCTTTAGAGGAAACTGTACACGTTTAAACTTAAAAGGATAGTCTGACGGAATTAAAGGAATACGTGGTATAAAAACTGTTTCTCCCAGACCAAGGCTAGAAATAAAAGTAGACTATTACATTGTTTTGTAAGGTTTTAACCTGTAGCCGAGTTCCATTACACAATTTTAGTGGTTTTAAATTTCTAATAAGCATCACTGGTGCCCCCACTTTTAAAGTTAATTCATGAGGAGGGATTCCTGAAGGGTTTAAAGAGTGTCGACAGGATAATTAACCGCATTTTCTTGGTCTATAACTACATCTATTGTATAGTATGTTAATTGTAGAGCAGCAATTTCAATAAAGCTAGATTTATTTCATCTCCTCTGCTACTTTTTGGAGTTAATATAAATCGTTTTTTAAACCAAAAAGCGGTTTTATTTTGACAACTTTCGAGTCCACTATAAATATTTAAGGGGTAGTTTCACCCTTGGAAACTGAGTTTCGAAGAATCCCTTCTTATCGAACCTCTGCACTCTAAAATTAAGCAGTTTGCACAAGCTCAGCTTTCTACGGCAAAGTTTGAGAAAGATTGCAAAAATTAATCGATGATCTGATCTTTTCAAAAACCCTGTATGAATTTATAAAAAATCTTAAAATCTATAATTCTATACTAATATATAAAAGACTGACTCACTCATCACGTTCCAACTCAAACCACTTGAGGTAAAAGGCTAAATTTTGGCATACAGGTTGATTTTAGGGTGTAAAGCTTCGATAAGAAGGGAAACTCAAAGTCCAAGGGGACCAACCATCTCTTAAATATTACAATATTTTTTATTTAAAAAACGGTCAGTTTTTCGGAAAAACACGTGTTTTTTAATTTATTTTTTTACATATTTTAAAAATTTTTAAAAATTCATACTGGGTATTCAAAAGGGTGAAACCACCAATTAAATAATACAATATATTTTTTTATAAACCGGTTAGTTTTTCGAAAAAACGTTTGAACACGTGTTTTTTAATTTATTTTTTACCCATTTTAGGATTTTTAAAAAATTCATACAATGTGTCCAAAGGGGTAAAACCATCCCTTAATTATTATAATATATTTTATTGAAAAAACCGTTAGTTATTCGGAAAATGCTTAAACATAATATCCTTTATATTTTATTTTTTTACATATTTAAAAATTTTTTAAAAACCGAGACAGGGTGTCCAAGGGACTGAAACCACCTCTTTAATATTATATATATATATTTTTTTAAATAACTTAGTTATTCTGAAAAACACTAGAACACGAGCTTTTTATTTTATTTTGTTATATCTTTTAAGATTTTTTATAAATTCATGCAGAGTTTTTGAAAAAATCGGGTCATAGATTAATTTTTGCGACCTTTCTCAAACTGTTTGCCGTAGAAAGCTGAACTTGTACAAAACAGCTTGATTTTAGAGTGCAGAGGTTCGATAAGAAGAGATTCTTCAAAACTCAGCTTCCAAGGGTATGAAACTACCCCTTAAATGTTTATAGTGGACTCGAAATTTGTCAAAATAAAACCGCTTCTTGGTTTAAAGAACGAGCTATATTTATAAATTTAAAACCACCAAAATTGTGTAATGGAACTCGGCTACGGGTTACAAAACAATGTAATAGAGTCTACTATTATTTCTGGCCCTGGTCTGGGAGAAACATTTTTAATACCACGTATTCCTTTAATTCCGCCAGCCCATCCTTTTCAGTTTAAACGTGTACAGTTTCCTTTAAAGCTTCGCCATGACAATTAACAACATGGTCAACTATGTCACATGTTCTATAGTAAGTTGGCGTAGTAGCTTGGCTATTTTACAGCCAGAGAATGCAACAACAAACGTGGTTTATAAAGAGGTACTCAGATGAGGCGATTTAAGTACCTCTTTACATCCCTTTCATTATAGCCATATACGCGAACGAAGTCGTTAGTATCTAATAAAATAAAATAAAAAGCATGTGTTAAGTGTTTTTCCGAATAACTAATTGTATTATATATATAATATTAATGGGGTGGTTTCAACCCCTTGGACTAGGTTTTAAAATATATAAAAAAATAAAATATAAAGCATATTATGTTCAAGCGTTTTCCGAATAAATAACGGTTTTTTAAATAAAATATATTATAATATTTAAGGGATGGTTTTACCCCTGTATAGTATGAATTTTTTTAAAAATCCTAAAATATATAAAAAAATAAATTAAAAAACACGTTTTCAAGCCTTTTTCCGAAAAACTGACCGTTTTTGAAATAAAAACATTGTAATATTTAAGGGGTGGTTTCAGCCCCTTGGAATTTAAGTTTTGACAAAACCCTTCTTATCGAACCTCTACACCCTAAAATTAACCTGTATGCCAAAATTCAGCCTTTTACCTCAAGCGGTTTGAGCTAGAGCGTGATGAGTGAGTCAGTCAACTAAGTCTTTTATATATTTATATATTATTATAGAAGTATAGAGTATAGAAGTATAGATTATCTTGATACTTATGTGGAAAGAAATCCTTAATACATGGTGTGAAATGATTCTGCTAGATAAGTTTTACAATGATTTTGCCACAGTTCGTCTCAGATTTTAACTTTATTTGTAGAAAGGCTTCTTCATAAACCAAAGCTTTTTGTAATTTTGAAAATACTATTGGCTTATTAGTTTGTGTATTCGTCTTATTTACTCGCTTATTGCTATTATTTAGACGCACTTGAACAATGCGCGAAGTCAGTTTCCTTATAGACGTTTATGAAAAAAAATCTTATTATTTATTATTTTCATGGCGTACTAAAGTGTAAAACTCCTGTCAGGAAGGTTTTTATGTGCCGCTATACCCTGGGGTCTACTAGTTTATGGCTAGCTCTACCTGCATAATTACCTCTTCTTTATTATTTTCTGTTTATTTTCGACCGACAATAATTGTATAATTAATATATTAAAGTTAAAAGGTGTTTAATAAGTGTATTTATAATTACCTGACAATCCCATGACAATATAAACACGTAGGTTAGGTTAGGTTAGTCAGGGAAGAAGATTCTAACACCTTTTTAAAGGGAGAAAGTGCTACCTTAGTGCTATATACCTATAAATTGCTCCTTGTGCTCCTAGAGAGTTTTGATTTGGACGTCAAAAATTATATGACATCAACATTTTACTAAAAGCCATTTTTTATAAGAACCGTGCCGAGCCTTTTAGTAGTGTTAGCAATTGTCTGTACATATGATCTTAATTAAATCCATTTTACTCAATCTTTAAGGAAACTACTCTGTTGTATACAATGTATCCGAAATTCGAGTATGTATATTGGTATCCCGCTTATTAGAAAAGTGAGAGAGAAAATTTTTAGACCATTTTATTACAAGCCTAATAGAATCTGCGGACAGATTATTTTGTAAACATCCTCTGATTCTGCAGCGAACCGATTGGGCTGAAAAAATCATTCCTATGTTATAAGGAGCCTAAAGTGTTTACAAAAAAAAAATTAAATTAATTAATATATCTGAAAAACGGCTACAAATAGGTATTGAAAGATATTTACGAAAGTTAGTCAGAAATGAACGTAGATTCTAAAAATTGAAAAATATGCAGCAGAGTGGTCCATTTAAAATAACGATGCTGCCATGACCACCTATAAACGAACTCGTTAAGCCTTACATATTTTATGAAAAGTCATAAAGAAATGATTATAAATCGAAAATTTGACGAGTTAGGTATAGGGAGTCTAAACATAGTTGAAGAGCTACATTTATCGGCATATCAAATCAGTAATCATATACAGGGTATCCCGTTTAAAAAATTTCATATTAGGCCACTTTTATAAGTTACTAACAAACTTATACTTCTGGACCACCCTGTATGCTCTGGTATTAATATGGCGAAAAATGTAAATATTTACGTGCATTGTCTAATCATAACCAAAATTTCAGCTCCAGATTGTTTTAGAGCATGGAAATATTAAGGCTTTTTGAAAGTCGTGTTTCCGTTAAAAAAATACATTTAATTAATTAATATCTCAAAAACGGCTACAGATAGGTATAGCAAGATATTTACGAAAATTAGTCAAAAATGAACGTAGATTCTAAAAATTGAAAAATATACAGGGTGTTCCATTTAAAATAACCATGTTGCCACCCGTTTCGGGTAGAAGTGGCAACACCGCGAAACTGAAAATATTTTAGAAAGATAGATCAAAGCTGGTCACGTTTATAACCAAAATTTCAAAACGAACCGTAAATCAGTTCTCCATACACGTCTAATAGGCCACTCACCTTGAATAACCCTGTATATTATTAGAACTTGTAGGTAATAATAAGACAATATTCTAAGAAGGATTTTAATGAGCTCCCTTGTATGAATCTGTTTTTTTTTCTATTTAGAATGAATGACTAATACTTGCAATACTGACAATTTATAGATTGGCTATTACGTTTTATGTTGAATCTAAAATTAATTCAATAGATTATTAATACGATATTTGTATACTCTTTTCAGATCTAAGAAAATGACTAAGCTATTTCCTAATATTTCTACTTGCCTCAAATATTTACAATAATAAGTAATTATAACTGTATTTTGTTTTTGGTCCGTGTTATAAGCCAAGCATATTAATAAAAAGTTTCAGAGGCTGCAAAAAGATGCAATCTTTGATTTTAATAAAAACGCAGAAAACCCGGCAACAAATTAGTGTGCGGAAAAAGTGAACAATAAGAAAATGTACTGGATAACGGGAGTGTATCAAATGATGAATAATGCTGAGGCCTAATTCTTAAAAAGACTCAGTACCGACAATTAGTATCAAATAAAGTTTGCGGCCTGGAGTTAATATTAGAAATACTTTATTTTGTTTAAAGGTGTTAATATAAAGGTGTGTGCTGTTGTCGACACACTTTCTTTCCGCTCTTCCTTTACTTTTAATCAGTATCTAAAGGACAAAAATAATTGTCTTTTGTTTAACTACTAAGTATAGAAATAAACAGAATTAAGTTTTGTTATTTTAGTAAATCTAACTACCGCTATCGTCTCTGCCTGACTAATGAGTAAAGACTAAAAATCAAATAAAAACATTTTTTTCTTGTGCATCAGGTCTTTATTTTTTTGAAAATCGCTAAAATTGGGGTTTCGGTCGTTGTTTTAAAAAAGTTACATGAAAAAGTTGTTTCTAATTAGATTTTACATCGCTATCAATGTTTAGACCAAAATTGGAATACGAATTATTTTACCATTTTTCTTTAAAAAAACAGAATTAATAAAAATTTTCTTGACTTAACCAACATAAAATGTCTGCAACAGAAACTATATGTCAAGAAACTTAAAAATAAAGTATACACTATAAATTTAGAACTATTTTTATTATATTGAGATTCGATGAGCTGACAACCTTGGGGCAAAATTTATTTAATTTCTTAAATTGGGAATAACTTTTGGTATTATTATTAAGTGTTCATTTTATTTTATCAAAAACTATTATATATGACTAATTAGTTTTATTTTTGAAATATATTTTTGATTAAAAACATTAAAACAGCTTAATACTCAAATAAAGGTTAAATATAAATAACCTCTACAAAATTTTCAAAACGATTTCTTTAATGGTAGGCTGTGGAAAATAACAAAAGCTATTGACATACTGAAACATTCAGATGACTTTTTAACGCTGTTTCGTCAATTAAATTCTATTAACTATGTCTAAAATACAAATAGGTGTGTATTTTAACTATTTAAGCCAGAAGTCAGTAGTAACTTAAAAACGTGGAGTTATCGTATTTTTCAAAGACTGTGAAAACATTTAAATCATTCATAAAAGGAGTTTTCATCAGTAGTTGTCTTTTGTTTCTGTCCTTTACATACTCTTGAAAAGTAAGAGAAGAGCGCAAAGAAATAAATGGTGTCGACACATCTTCATATTAACACTTTCAACCAAACTATTTCTAATATCGGCAATTCCGGGCCGTACAGTTTATTTCACGCTAATTTGCCAATAGTCTGCTTAAGACTTAAGTCTCAGTATTATTTATCTTTTGATACCCTTTCGTTGCCCAGTACCTTTTCTTATTTCGCAAATTAAATTTCTCGAGTTTGCTGCGTTTTTATTAAAATCAAAGTTTCCGTCCAAATCAAGCTTGGATCTTTTGCAGCCTTTGCCAACGTAGTTTGTTGTTAATATTCTTGGTGTATAAGATTTTACCTTAGCGAATTCTGCTTACTGATGTAGCATTAGAAATTCAAGAACCAAAACGGAATACAACTGTACCTTTAAGTTATAACTACTTCATATTAAAAATGTTTGTGCCATGTTTATAAAATAGCTTAGTCATTTCCTTAGACCTGGAAAAAGAGTATACAAATATCATTTTATTCGTTTATTGAATTAATTTTGAATTCAATGTAATATGTAATAACCAGTCTATGAATTGCCAGTATTGCAAGTATTAGTCAATCATTGTAAACAGGAAAAAAACAGATTCTTACAATGGAGGTCATTAAAATAATCCTTCTTAGAATATAGTCTTATTACCTTCTTCATAATTTTTCAAACTATGTGGTACAAGTTCTAATGATATATTTTATGGTGGTTAATAGCTATAATGCTTTAACAAGTAAATAATTGCTTGTTTTAATTAGTATTCTTTCTTTGACGTTTACAATTTTTAATTAAAAACTATGTAATAATTTGTTTATGCAATTCTGTTTTTAGCATTAATTGAAATATGTCGAGAATTAATACCCGTTACTTTCATTAAGACTAATTTGCAATAATTGATATTCCTTTGGCTACAGCAGAACGTTAAACAATTTAAATCTGAACAATTTAAATCTTTATCGATTAATAACATTGTAACTGCATATTAAAGTCTATAAAACCATTCAAGATTGATGTATCTGTAAAAATTGCATACTTCAGTACGGAAATCTTTTCAATTTACTCAGAATGGTGTACGGGTACAGCTACTTCAGATACCGGATGTAACAAAAGAGGCACAGTAAAACCATTTTTATGGTACCGTTTATTGAATTTTATATGCTTTTTGATACGAGTATTCCCCAGCATATAAGATCAAGTGTATGCATGGGAGTTCATTTTGGATCCAATGTTGTGGATTATTCTCATATAGTATTAAAAATTTGGCTGTGTAAATAAATAAAAGTGTGAGGAAACCGGCGATACATTAGACAATTTTTAATTTTCAATTTCAATGTTTAAATATTGTTTTCTGTTATTCTTGGGCTGTGTGTTAGCTGTCCACTGATATTATTTGGCTACACAGTAATTTTAGAAGAATAAAAGTTTTTCTTGCAGATATTTTAAAACGATTATTTTTTCATAATATTTACAGGGCTAGGGTAAGAATGGAGAGACCCAGAGGATACTCTGGATGAACTTCAGATCACATAAAAATAAAAAAAAACTTCTTAAAATATAAAATTATTAATACAAAATGTATTTAAGTCCACACTGAATTATCACGTTTTTAACATGAGGACGTCTATCTTGCACTCTAAAAGACCTGGTATGGCGGTAGCTACAGTATTGGTAGATGGCTGAGAAAAACCTACTAAAACCGGGCGATCGTTTCAGATGTTATTACAGCACTGGTTATAGTAGAACTTTGTGTTGATATTTCTTTAAATACTGAAGCTGGGCGATACATGACATAAGAGAATGAGCAGAGAAACTCATTGAACAATATTTTAGTCTAATGGGAATATTCCACACTTACCAGGCTGATTTGTACGCAAGTGTTATAGATCCTCGCATCATGCGATGTTCGCCAAAGCGTTTTCTGTAAAATATACATGGTGTTATAAATGGGAATAGATAGCATAAACCGTAAAAGATGCCATTGTCATTTTAGTTTTTATTCTTTTCAGGCTACATTTGCACAAATATTACAAAATATCATTAACTTAATTTTTTAAATAGGGACCCTGTACGTAACAAGGCATTCCCATTAGCTTACATGATCCTGACGTGAATTCCCAGTTCTTGGGCTTTAACACGATAAAATAAGAAAATTATATATTTCTCAAAAGAATAATAATTATATTGACCTATTTTTAAATTTTCTTCCCCAGAACTTTTTCTACAGGCTGCACTGTTGTGACAGTTCTTTCAAAATTGAAAACTTGGCGAGTTATACGAGCAAGAGATGTGTCCTCCGCCTTTTGGATTGACAAGGTCGAATTTCTATTCAGAAAGGCCATCTGCTATTTCAGTATTTTTCCAAAAATCCGGTATGTTAAGTGAATTTTTGACAGCTGATAGGAAGACTATCTGTCTAGTTTTTTAGTTGTAAGTGCATGAAACATAAAGGAACATTTCATCAATTGTGCAAGCACCTTTTCTGTCTCGTACCCAAATTATGTTATCTGGAATAGTCTCTATATGTAAGGAAAAACAGATTGGGGACACAATGGAGAGCCACCGAGGATACAGTTGACAACTATTCAAAAAACTTACTGTTATTCAAGCAAAATTGGATTAAATATGACATAAATAATATATATTATGTGATTACACTCCGTAATAAATAATTCGAGCAAGCAAAAAATTAACACATCCATTTAGGTTAAAACTTATACTTAAACCACTAAAATAAACAAAATATTCACCAATACGTTATACTAATAGACACAACTGCGTTTATTTGTCCGTTACTGCAATCCATCCCTGCTTTTTCTCTTCATTGATGTTATTTCTTCCACATCACTTCTTTACTTTTAACGCAATATCTTTCTTGTCGGTAACAACATAACATTACATCATTTCTGTGGAGAAAATTGACATTCAAAATACCAGTTACCACGTCCATTTCGAAAAAGGCTTCCTACCAGTTAATTCAATACTGCTGATGTTACTACGTTTGCTTCTTGAGCATTTTAATTACACAAGTAACCACTGCCTTCGTACCGCATCGTGGCACTCAATTTTTCCGTATGATACTTTTAATACCTTGCCTTGCGATGTGTCTAGTCCTGTATTGGAGTATGAAGTATGAGGTATATGATTTTAAGAGATCAGATTTTGTAAGTCTGGCTGCATACTTAGGTATTGTACACTGGGATTCTGTTTTTGAATCTATGAACGTAGATAAGAATGTTAGTCTGTTTTACTCAGTTGTGTATAATTTTGTAAATCTGTTTGTACCTTCAATAAAAATTAAAAGCAGATTTAAATTTCCTGTGTGGTTTGATGATGAATTAAAGCTAAATATACACATGAAACTGGAAGCCCATAAAAGATACAAACAGACTGGAAACCTAAATGATTATAAGATTTTTGGTGATCTTAGAGCTAAGTGTAAGATGCAATCCAGTGCATGTTATTTAAAATACATTCAAGATATAGAGGAGGGCGTGCAGCAAGATCCAAAAAATTTCTGGAGATTTGTTTACAATAGGACAAAAGATGGTGATATTCCAGCAAGAATCATGTATGGCGATCGTGTGGCAACAGAGGGGAATGACGTGGCAGATCTCTTTGCCAGGCATTTCTCTTCTGTCTACACATGTTCATCATCCCAGGGTACCACTTTTAATATGGATAGTAATGCCTATGTCTCCATTAGTTCTTGCAGTGTGACAATCTCTAGTGTGTTGGAAAAACTATATAAAATTGATGTCAGCAAAGGCGCAGGGCCTGATAATATACCTCCTCTACTTCTTAAAAACTGTGCTTTTTCCTTAGCAAGGCCTTTATGGCTCCTGTTCAACCAGTCTTTATGTAGTGGGACTTTTCCAGATGCGTGGAAAACATCATGTTGTGCCAGTTTGTAAGAACACGGGAGATAAATCGAATGTAGAAAATTATCGGCCAGTCACCCTGATCTCTCAGATTCCTAAATTGTTTGAATCATTAATTAATGATCACTTAACTTTTGCTTTTAGAAATGTTATATCAACAAAACAACATGGGTTTATGGGTGGTAGGTCGATAACAACAAATCTCCTTGTATATCAGGATACAATATTGCAGGCTTTGGAGAAACGCTATTCAGTGGATTCAATATACACTGATTTCTCGAAGGCCTTCGATAGGGTAGACCATAAGATACTGTTAAAGAAACTAGGCAATTATGGATTGGGAGGTAAGCTCATGGACTGGCTGAATTCATACTTAATCAACAGAAGGCAAATAATTAAAGTAAACAATTCATTTTTCTCCCATCCATACTTGGTTACATCTGGTGTCCCACAAGGGGCTCATCTTGCATCACTGTTATTTAATTTGTTTATTAACGATGCAGTTAACTGTTTTGAGCACAGCGAAGTATTGCTTTATACTGATGATTTAAAGATATTTAGTTGTATAAACTGTCTAGATTCGTCACAGTGGTTGCAGGATGATCTCCTGAGATTTGAAGTATGGTGTAGGGAAAATAGAATGAGCTTAAACATTAAAAAGTGTAAGTATATCCAATTTACCAGGAGCGTGTCACCAACTGTGAACACTTACTCTCTTGATGGTAATGAAATTGAATCTGTCAAGGTAATTCGTGATCTAGGTGTCTTGTTTAACCAAAAACTGACTTATGTTGAGCATATCGATCTGTGTTGTAATAAGGCTCTTAAAATGTTAGGATTTCTTAAAAGACACACTCAAGATTTTAACAATCTGAATGCACTGAAAATGCTCTACATTGGCCTAGTTAGAACTCACTTGGAGAGTAGTGTTTGTGTTTGGTGTCCATATTTCGCAATACATGTAAACCGGATTGAGCGCGTCCAAAATAAGTTCCTACGATATATAGCTTTTAAACTTAAGATTCTACTTGAAAATGTCAATTATGAAGATCTTCTAACGCTAACAGGATTAACTACTTTGTCACACCGTAGGAATAATTTTGGCAAACTCTTTGTTTACAAAGTCATAACTGGTGTGATAAATAGTCCGGAATTGCTTGCGAGGTTTGGAATTCACGTACCTGCTCGCTCTTTAAGATGCACCTCTACTTTAGCCCTGGAACGCCATCCTACTTTGTATGGTCAGAATTCCAGTGTGAATAGGATGAAGGCCAATGCAAATATCTTTGGGGTAGATATATTTAATTGTTCTTTGTATTGTTTAAAACGGACGTTGTAATATTTTTAATTTGTAAAAGTGCAGTCATTGTGTATGTTTAGTGCTTTTAAGTATTTTAGTCTCTTGACATTGTTATTTTAATACATACATGTTTTTTAAATCACTGATAGTGCAATGTTATTGAATTATATATAGTTCTGTTTTGACATTGTTTATAATATTTTGTATTTTTTTTAGTAATGTATAACGAAAATATGATTGGGCAAGTCCCGTAATAAATAAATAAATAAATAAATAAAATAAATAAATAAACGCAGAACATAAAAATCCCAAAATTTTGGTGATGGGTATATTTAATTGGTACAAACCAGAACATGTAAATTCTACAGAAATTCAGTGCAAGAAGAGGTTTTACAACTGTATAACTAATTACCACATTGATTTTAAAAGTTAGCCTATTTCTTGTTGTTAGTGGCCAACTTCAATTTTTGACTATATGATCCTTATTCCTTATTAATATTATAATGAAACAAAAATCATGACCATTTTTTAGTAATGGGAACTTAATTAAATTAAAATTTCGAACGAGCTATTAAATATTTTGTCTACAAAAGAAGCCGCGTAAATTTGAAACAATATGTTAGTTTATATTTAATAGGCGCACTGGGTTCTCGACCAGCAGGACACCATTGAGCTAATTTTGGACACAGCAGGAGGTTTTTTCTTTGGCCCGCCTCTGTTGTTAAATGTGGGGTCGGTATAATCACACATTTGTCATGTTTACACTAAAGACGTTTGGATATTTAGAGCTCAACATCATTAAATTTAATTAATAGCTTTTTATGATAGGGGTTAAATAGCATTTCCACGGTTGATTGTAAGTTTTAGAGATATAGTTCATTAAATCACCAAAGGTCTAATGAGATTTTTTAATCATCCACCTTTGAATTTTGGTATTATTTTTTTCCATAACACTGTCATGTCAGCTTGCACTAATTTGATGTTAACGAAAATGAATAGAATTACATTAATATACACTGACAGGGACATTAAAAAACTATAGAAAATGCTCACGCATGTCTCACCCCTAATTAATTTTTGTTCTGTGATTTACTTAATGTAGATATTAGAACAAAATTTCTTTTCACTTTTTATAATTAATCGGACAAAGGCTCATTTTGTCATCTTTAATTTTGTAAAATGAAACGCTAATTATGGATAGGTCTACAAATTAGGTCAATTTCGGATCCCTTTTTCACTCCATGGTAGCTTTTTTTAAGCTTTACTTTGATTTATTAAACGTTTTTTTTACATCCTCCGTAAAAGGGAAAGATAGTAATCGTGAAAAGAATCACCCTCCGAGATTTTTTCAGATCTTTACGTTTCAGGGCCCATAATGCCGAAAAACTTGTTTACCCAATTCCGTCAGTCTATCTGTCTGTTCGCGGTATAGCTAAAAAACTACTGACTTTAAATTTTAGTCCAAAATTAAGGATCAAATGGGGATGATATTTTGATAAAAATTCAATATGGCTAGTGAAGTGTTAAAACCATTTTTATTAAAAAACTACTCCAATTTATCTTGAACTGGTAAAACTACCAATCCAAGATGGCGGAACAAAATGGCTGTCTAGTCGTGAATGTCTTATACAGGGTGCGTAAAAAATAATGCTAAAAAGTTTAAAACAGTTCCCGTTGTCGGAATTGACTGAGATTTGGTATACATACATAAACTTGATTACGATACAATATTATGGTGTTCGATCTTGAATGTCTTATACAGAGTGTATAAAAAGTAGTGGTGTATATATTCCTGTCAACCCTGTAATAAAAATACAACTCAAATATTGAAACGGAGTTCAAATATAATAATATAAAACAAAAAAAAAGAACAAAATACAAAAATCTAAACTAAAAAATTTTAAACTAAACTTTTGAACAGCATCATATTCTACCCCTATAGGTTAATTTAGTAATATATGATAATAACTCATAAATGATATTTAAAATAACTTAAAATATGCTTTTAAACCAAAAAACAACTTAAATAATAAACGGAGCTCAAATACAATAATAATAAAAAAACAAAAAAAAACATAGAAATATACAAAAATCTAAACTAAAAAATTAAAAGTTAAACTATTGAATAGAGTTTTAACGGTTCGGAAGAAAACCGGAAAATTTGATTTTTTTAAACTAAAAGCCAGAAAGCTAAAAACGAGTTAATATATTCTATAAAAATATATAATGTATATTGGCGCGTATAATAAAAAAAACAAAAATTAAGATGCCTAATACTTTATTTCAAAACAATAAAAAAGAAAATAAGAACACTTTGGTTAACAGAATAACATAAACTCCAGAACACATTATATAATAAACAGAAATTTATATAAAAAAAAACTTAAAAAGAACTGGCAATGCAAAATGCAAGTAAAAAAACGTTATTTGTGCAAAGCCAAAACACTTAAAGGGGTTTCATCCTCAAGGTCCGAGTCTTCGGAGAAAGAATCTGGTTCTGATTCCACAGCATCGCCATCCTGGATATACCCAATTAACTCAATATCCATTTCAGCCTGGTCCAAGAGCGGAAATGGCCTAGAATTGTAGGCAAATTGGTCATTTTCTTCTAAATTTAAGCTAGAGAATTAGTATGAATGACTCCATGCAAAGACCAGTTTCTTTCCGACAAAGCGGACGATGAAGGTCCATTTAAAATTTGTAAGAAATTGGTTTAAGTGGCTGTGAGGTACACAACCCCTGCCACCATATAACTGGATGAATGCTGTTCGCAGATTCTCATAGAGATTTCCTATTAAAGAATCCCGTTACAGTTCTGAAGTGGGCTAAATTTGCCATTACTTCTCCTATATTTAAATATAACAATTGGGACATTTGCGAAATAAAATCAATTGTCGATATAACTTGGTCTTCATTCAATTGCTTTCCTTTAAAATGGGAATCAAGAAGATTTGCCGCAAAATGGATAGGTTTACAACATAATTCGAAGCGCCCTTTTACGCATATTAATAAGTTTTCTCAAGTCAGGCAGGACAGGCCATCATTATCTGCGGGAATATCATGTGTTTCATCTTTTATAAACTTAAAAACAAAAGGTACTTCCGATAATAGAGATTTATCGAACTCCATCAGATATATTGATTGAGCTATGGGAAGTAAGATTTGTCCAAGATTTTGTAAGCATCGTCAAGAATATATTTTTTAATGTTTACGTCGACACCGAGATGACCTACAAATACAGTATATTGCAAAGCCTCCTTATTTTTTAAAATTGAGTTCACAATAATAAATATAGAACTCTATCTTGTTTTAGCAGGTACTTTAAGGAAAGCTATTTTATTTTTTGGATACTTTCCATCTGACCATTTTTTAACGCGGCATATATTACGTGTTGTCTTTTGAAATATTTACAAATTTTTCTGGACTCTTGACTTATTTTTGTAAATAATTTTTCTTTCATAAAGTCCTTTAACAGCAAATTTAGACTGTGAGCTGCGCAATCTACACAAGATATATGAGGATATTTTAAATTTATAATATGTCAAACAGCTTTCATCTTAGTTGCATTGTCAGTAACTATTAGGAAACATTTATTTGAGGTCTTATTTCTTCAATGACTTTTAAAAGTTCATTACTTATGTAAGTTCCAGTCTCCTTTGCAGTGCCTCGATGCACTGTTTTGTAAAATAATGGTAGGGTCGTGCATATAATAATGTTAATAAGACCATCTACGACTATATTTGTCCACCCATCTGTAATTAAAGATACATTTTTGATTCCAAAATCCTTTGATCCCGATCTGTTTTTATACGTTCATACTCGGCATAAGTAATGTCGATTATGCGTGAACACTAGGTATTTGGTACGATGGTCTTAGCATTTTAAAAACCTGTTCCCAATATTTGCCTTTTAAAAAGGAAAACGAAGCACCAGAAGCATTAAGGGCTCTAGCTAGAGCTACGTGAATTTTATCAGATTCTGATACAGCTATTTTATCAAAAAATCCAGTCAGGTTTCGTTGGGAGCTAACTTTAATCCGTTTAGCTGGTAACGCACTTGTCCAGGGAACATTGGGATCTTCTAGCAAGTTAACTGTTTCTCCACCATTTGAATTTCTTCTAATACCGATGGCGATGATGGAGAACTACTGACAATACTGACAGAGGATTGGTCTTCCTCACATTTGCCGTATTGTTTTTTTATTTCAAGAGGACACTTAGAACATTAGTAATAATATATGTTTCGTCATTCGGATTGCATTTGGAAAAGCATATTTAATGCAGCAAAATTTACAGACAGCCTTAGATTTATTGTTGTCTGTTTTCTCTAGGTCAAATAATTTCCAAATATCTGAAGAACGACGAACCATATTGTTCTGTATTCTGTAACAAGGAAAAGAAACAAATTTTCACTAGGGTGTTTTTAAAAGATAATCTATTTTAAATCAGATGTATGATGTATGTACTATATATAAGTAATTTAGGGCCGAACAATATAATTCTTTAACACAAAATATAGGTAAGCCTTTCTTCAGACAAAATTTCAATTAAATATTAAAAACAATATACTTACTCACAAATCTCACCATCAACATATTGCACTAAGCAAAATTTCCCTATTTATTACGCATAAATAGACAAATAAATGCTTAAATTATAAAATGCATGCGTTGCTGTGGCTGTGAACGAACAATCGATACCGAATGGCTTGCAGTCTGCAGGTGCGTCACCACTGTTGCCATTTATTTTTACTTATGGTTCGCGGAAATGCCTAGGATATTCATCGGTATATAAGTTGTCAGTGTTGTCACACTGTCACACCGTCTTAAAATATGTTTAAAATAATTGTATTGGATAATATTTAACACGTAAACCTTCCTGGATATTAAAATGCTTTTAGATTTCATTAGCGACAATTCAATTTTTCCGGAAATTTTGAAACACTACTATAGAACAACATCATATTCTACCCATAAAGGTTAATTTAGAAAAATATGATGTGATAATAACTCATAAATAATATTTATAATAACTTAAAATATACTTTTAAACTGAACCCACTATTCTATACTAAGGTCTGGGCAATTTCCAGTTCCAAGTTCTTTGAAAATCGAGACCAGCTTTGCCACGTTATCATTATACCTAACCTATTTCTTAATTTCGAATGTATTAAGCCCTAGGTGGAAAAAAGCCTTTCAATATATACATATAATGCAACAGCTGAATGCAGCTGTTGTATCAGTTGGGTGGCGATTGGTTCTAAACATTTTATGGAGCTCCACCATGCTAAGGGTGTCACATTCTTCCGCCCTGAACTTGACATGATTCAAAAATTCAACGCAATGAAAAATAAACACCTGATATTTCTTTTCCGAAGACTACTGAAACCAGCAGATAATTGAATATTGAATCGTACACTAAACGAAACTACGTAAACAAATAGCAGCCGATCGAATACCGGGAAGGAAATCACCGCCTTAAGCAGCGCGCCCACTAGATCGGATCGAATCGGAACGGCACGGAACAGTCCTTTCGGAATGTTTTGAAATACGTAGAAATAGATTGACATCCGCGCACTGCTTCAGTCCCGCTCGGCAACGTCCATCGGTTGGCTACGGAATCAGTCTTTTTTGGTAGAGAGGGCAAAAAATTCCGAAGGTCCGATCAGTTTTCTCGTTTGATGGAGTGTGTACTACCTTGTTGATTATTTTGTGTGCTATTTATTGTTTACAATGGATGAAGAACTTTTAATTGAAACTGTTAGAGAATATCCACATCTCTATGATCAAGCTAGTATATATTATCATGACAGTTCACGAAAGGAAAATGCTTGGGAAGAAATAGGAAAAATTCTTCATTGCACAGGTAATATTATATTTTAAATTATTATATTATTAACATAAATAACATTTGTAGTTGCAGGTAATTTTGTGTATCAAAATTCTGCTCTTTATGCGTATCACGGTATGTTTCTTCTACCTTGATAAATACTTTCACGTTGCCAAGGTACAGAACCTTGAGGAGAAATAAAAAAATCTTTAAATGTTTCTCGAATTGCATGTGCTTCTCTTTGAAAATTGCCACCCTGTCTTGCCACAGGTACTACGCCTAAAAGTTCTTCTTCGTGCTCAAGTTCCCCCGGCTGCCATTCACATTTGTCATTTCGAAGGAAATTATGTAATACAGTAGTGGCCTGTATAATCAAATCTAGATGCTCTGGTGAAATATTGAATTTTTTAAAATATATGCGAAATTTTTTTGCCAGAATTCCAAACCCATTTTCACTTACTCGTCTTGCTCTGCTATGACGATAATTATATATTTTTTTAGCCTCGTCATTAAGACTTTGTATACCTGGATAAGGTCTCATCAAATTTGGCAACAAAGGAAATGCCTCATCTCCCACTATCACATGAGGCAACCCTTTGTCTGTCCCTGGCAAAGCTTTGTTTTGTGGTATTTCCAGTTTTCCAGAAATTAATTTTTTACCTAATTGTGACGAATTAAATATACCACCGTCGCTATTTCGTCCATATGCTCCAATATCAACAGTTATAAATCTATAATCAGCGTCTAGTAGAGCAAGAAGCACGATACTAAATTGTTTTTTATAATTGTTGTATAGAGATCCTGAATTAGGTGGTTTTTCAAATATCACATGCTTGCATGCATCGAGGGCACCCAAGCAATTCGGATAATTCCATTTTTGGGAAAATCCTTCTTCTATTTTCTGCCATTGTTCTGTTGTAGGAGTTGGCATTACCAAAGGTTGCAATGTTGTCCATATTTTTAAACATGTATCATAAATAATATTTCGGACTGTGGTTTCTCCCAATCGGTAGCTGAACGAAATTGTAGAGAATGAATCACCGTAACCCAAAAACCTACAAGTTAAAAATATTATTAGAAAACTACTCGGCTAATCAAATTATCACCGAAAATTGTATATAGTTACATTAATTAGGGTATAGTTTCCATTTTTTTAATATGTTGCATGGGTTGACACTCTAGTCACCCCTAGTGTTTAATTCAAATTTTTGACCTTCCGCCCTCTTCCGCCAGTCCGCCCACTTGAAAAAAGTAGGGAAATTATAGATTAATCACACCTCAATTTGCGAATCATTCAAATAACGAAAATGGCTGAAAAACTTGATTATTCATATTTTTAAGAAAATGTATCAAAATTCAAAACGATGTATCTCGAGACCTATTAGAGCTAGATAAGTTTTGTTTAGGCCAGATTATAGATAATTTACTATACAGTTTTTTTAGTTGGGGCATACTTTGGGCGGACTAGCGGAGGTGGGGGAGGTCAAAAATTTAAATTTAACACTAGAGTATCAATCCATACACAACATATTAAAAATTTGAAAGTACCCTAAATAATGTAACCATTTACCCCCTTGCCGCCCTCCCCCTGTATACGCCACTGGTTGTGTGTTGTTTTCTTTCTTATAAATTACTGCAACTGCATATCATTTCATTACACTTCTATTTACATAATGAAACACTCAAATTAATGCTAAACCCAATTTACTGATATCCTTCTCCATTTTCAGCGGCTGAATGTAAAAAAAAATGGACTTCTCTTCGTGATAATTTCCGTAAAGCTGCTAGGAAACGAAAAACCATAAGTGGTCAATCAGCGATAAAGTGCAAGCCATGGAAGTTTGAAAAACAGATGTCTTTTCTACTTCCCTTTATTAGTGAGCGAGAACAAACTTCAAATTTGGCATCAACTGTATCTGATAATGAAAGCGAAGACGAAGTAGATATTACCAAAACTCCAAATTCACAAATCAGTGATTCGCAACCAACTTCTCCACAATCGCCACAAAATTCCGCGCCCACACCTTCACTTTCTTCGATGAGTTCATTCAAATCTGTTAAAGATCGTCAACAGGTACCCATGTCAAGGATAGTACAAACCTATTTTGAAAAAAAACTAGCATCAAAAAAATCTCCCCTACAAGAAAAAGACCATCTAACAAAATTTTTTGAGGCTATGGAAGAAACCGTACGTACTTTTGAGCCACAATTACAAATCGAAATTAAAGGAAAAATTTCAGCATTAGTAACAGAGTATGAACTAAAAAATTTCCACGATCGTCAGATCACCACATCATGTCAGTCAGTTCAGCATATCCAACAACCTCAGGCAAATCAGTTTACATTATTAGGTCAACAACACCCACAACAATCACATTACTCACTGCATTCACCACCAGAGTTTGAAGATTCCGCTACATCTGCACAATATTCCTATCCTTCTGATTCAGAACCATCAAGACGATATGAACAGCCACAGGTGCCACATTTTCAAAACTTATAAATTTTTTTTGTTAGAATCTAAAGTTTATTTGTATAAATGCAATATCTAAATTAGTTTTAGTGTTGTAATGTTTTTGTTTTTTGGTAAATAAAATTAAGTAAATATAGTTTTACTTACTTCAATGTTACTGCTAAACGTTCTTCAGGAGAAACTGATTTTCTAAAATTAGTATCTTGTCGTTTTAAAGGTAATATCTTAACCAATTCAAAAAATTTTTCCTGCGACGCGACAGTCTAAAATATTTGAAAAATTTCTTGTCATCTCTTAATAAATCAGGAAACAGATTCACAAACTCTCCAAATACATCTCGTTTAAGGTTATTTATTTTGTTTCTCTATCTCAAGGCATGCCAACGCAATCATATCATCTTCCTCGGAAGATGAAGAGCTCATATTATATAAATTATTAAGTAGTGTTTATAAAATTCTAAACGAACTAAAATAAATACGCCACAAAAATTATAATTCGACTGTTACTGATAGACTGAAGCATACCGATTTGGTGAGCGGGCGTTGAACGTTTCCGAACTGAGCGATGCCGTGTCGATCCGATCCGAACCGATTCAATGGGCGCCCTGCTTTAGCCGCTGGGATTCTCCGAATTTAATTCTGATAGGGATGGGCGCTTCCCCTGTCTAAGGATGGGCGATATACATCGATGTATTGAAAACATCGATGTTGCTGATTCCAAACATCCCTTTTCTAGCGATCTCATGTTTAAAACTTCAATACATTATCAATGGTAGATAAAAAATCACCGACATAGCGATTTGGGTCATCATTATAAAATATGTATTTTGAAACATTATGTTTAAAATACGTTTTAAACATAATTTTGACCGTGGAGTTAAAAACATGTTTAAAACAAAAAAAAACAGTTTTAAACAAAAAAAAACACGTGTTTTGTTTGAAAATTAAAAAAACATGTTTTTTTTTTCAAACCTGTAACTCTGGCATGGTACGATAAAAATTTGTTTAAATATACTTTACATGTCCGAGGACTGAGTTGAACGGGTTAGAAAAAGTTTGTTAATTTAATTAATAAGGCGGTAGCCCATCATGGAAGCGCTGCATTTTATTCAAGATTATGCATTTGCGCTATTCCGGTTATCTATTGAAGAAAACGTTGATTCTTCGCCGAATTTCTTTCGTTCGTTATTAATTTTGTCCAAGAACTTTTGGATTTAAATTATTTTGTATGGTGTAGGCTGCAAGTATTTCTTTTTAAATTTTTTGCCCAAAAGAAATATTAATCTATCATTAATAAGAACTTGTTGGGATAGGCTTTTTAATTATATTTAATTCACAATGATAAATTTAATTTCTTCGCATCATTCATACCGATTCATTTCGATTTTTAGCGCAGTTCTCGACTTGATGATCAAAAAGTGTCATTAGCACAACTTAATCATATGACTAGATTTTGAGATAGTTTGTGTCTAAAGTTTTTAATTTATTTTTTTTATTTTCACGATTGGCTACTATTTTTTCCTATTAACCAGTTTTGGCAAAACAAAATGCGCTAGGTTTTAGGATTAGTTTCTGTAGAACAAAAGCTTTCATGCACGGCTTTGGTCAATTAAGAAATCATCCTTACTCCATTAGATCTAAACACATGATTCAGTGTTCAAAAAGAAATATTTTTAAATACTAAGATTCTTAATAAGAAAACATGGAATAAGCCGGAATAAAAATAGTATTCAGATAATGTGATGTATTTAAAAAGCTCTTTTTAATCCTTACAATAATTAAACTTACCAACTTAATAAAATAATGTGGAATCTTAAATTGTGCTTTTGCGTGACTCGCTCACAGCCCGCGTCCGGATTAACGAGGTACGTTCGGATTATAAATCGCGAAACTCTTCGTCGGATTAAAGAGGCTATACTGTATATTAAACTTAAAACTGACACTCTGTACTTTAAAATATGGTTACAGGATCATGTTGAGGCAATAATGACACATTTTGATCAGGAAGACGAGAACTGCATTATATAAAAATTCACCGAAAGCAATTTTTCATAGAAAATGTGAGAGGTTCCTTGGCAATATTGTTTATTTCTTGTGAAAGCCAGAAACTTGTAGGTCTCCTACTAGAAGTTCCTTCTGAGTAATAATATATAAAGTTAACAAGACATCTCTCTTTTCTCAGTTCTAGCTATACATAAAACGTAAATCGTTATATCCCAGTTGAAAGGACTCCAAAAGTATATCTGTGTCTCGCTATGTTTTGTTACTTTAAATCATGGAGAGGCGATTTTTGGAGGCTCTCATAACAAAACAGAAAGAACAATTGTTTCACCAAAATCTTGGAGTTAATAACAAGATTCTCCTGCATCCTCTAATTTACTTGCCGTTACGGATGCCATTTTCGTTCCTGCAGTATCTCGTTTTTACGGAGGTTCCCTAATCCTCCTCAACAAAGTTTTTATCTGACGAGATTCGTTCAACTGAAACAAAAACCCTTCATATCCCTTAAAACAGTGTCGGGGACCGGCACAACAAAATATTTTACCAAAAAAAAACTTTATAACATGAACGAAATTTTTTAATAAAAATAAAAACAAAACAAACAAAAGATTTTTAACCTCAATGATAAATTATAAGAACCAAAATTAAAAATGAAATATTTAAATTTATATAGGTGAAGACGTCTACTTATTACTATTAAATTTGACGATTTCATTAATTCTAAATGTTCTCCTGTCACTTCCAATGAGGAAGCTTTAACTTTTTGTTTAAAGTAATGGCGGAGTACGCAAAGAGAATTTAACGTGTCTTTCTCAAGCCGATTCCTTTTTTTTCAATTTTTACTCATAATTGAAAATACTCGTTCGGCTTCTGTATTTGAATGCGGCAACACTATAATAATTTCCGCTAATTTTAATACATTAGCAAATAGATATTGTCCTCTAAAATCTTGCGTTTTTGCAATAAAATTCCAAAAACTCTGAGATTGACAGCTTACTTAATTCTTCCTTTCCGGCAGACGTAAAGTGCAATTGCAAATCGCGCCATTCTCTTTCAATCTCTGGGTTTTTATTGTGGATGGGCAATCGTTTCTTTCAGGTAACGACACTTTTCGGGCCTGTTTATAAACAATGCAACTTTTGGGTCAATAAAAATCAGTTCTTCAAAAAGCTTTTCTTCTAGAGGCATTCGCTTCTCAATGTCTTCGCAAGAAACAATATAAAACTCTAAACATTTTTTTCCTATTTTTTCTTGAGCTGTTTTAGTAAAAATTGATCGCAATCCGCCCCTAAAAATATGTTAAACAGATCCACAAAATTTCGAGGATTTTTGTAGTCCAACATTTACTGTAATGACATCAGGTTTTAAAAAATTATTACAAAATTTAGAACAAATACGTTGACATTCTATGGATAATTGATGAATGAGAACTTCTTTAAATTGGAATAATGCACTGAATGTGTTAAAAAAATTTAAGGCATAGTTTAAAAACAAACAATATACTTTAACTTCGTCATTATTTAGAGCTTCGTTAATAAAGGTTGACTGCTTTAAATTGTCCTCTACTACAGACAATAGAAAAAGTGCTGAAGTGCATCCCACATCTCTAAAAGTCTTGCTCTGATGTATGCTTAGCCATCTGGTAGAAGCTTGCTTTAAATTTTTTTTGATACATTTAAAAATTATTGTCTTTCTTCCAGTTGGACTGTCCCTTTGCCACTGGCTGCGACATAAGATCTAAGAGCCCGCAGTAAATCTTCAGGTGCAGCTGGTAAAATATTGCAAGCTTTACTTGCAATAATGCCTGACGTATTTTAACCCAGTCGTAAAAGAACTATTATGATCAGGCAACATTGGTTTCATCAGTGGCTAAACCAATTATATTTAATTAATTTATTTATTTAAACCAGAAATTAAATTGTCTCTAAAGGGCATAACGTATTAATCAATATTTTCGTAGTTTTTGTTCTTTCGAGTAAAATATCATTTACCACATCGGGATCGTTGCAAGTAGATCTTATTAATTATTAAGGATTAATCGGATATATCTAATAATATTTTGAGAATTATTCATAAAACCAGCTTAGGCGCCTCTTCTCTTACACTTTAAACTATTATTATATTGGGATTCATTTTAAGCCTAATATTAGAAATGTCTTGTGTAATTTGTGTTCAGTGATTAACTTTTCATTAATATTCATTCAGTCGTCTTATATAAAGGTAGTGGGTTTCCAGAGTAATTTACTAAGTCCTCTAACATCGCTGAGTAAGGTAAGACAATTGTAAATAACACAGGAATATATAATTTTAATGGATTTTTCGTTGCAGAAATGAAGACTATATGGTGTATCGTCTTAGTTCAGATAATTTACATAACAAATACCAAGTCCCAACCGGGAAGTATAATCCGAAAACACTGCGGGGAAAATCTGGAAAAACTGTTAAGTAGTTTGTGCAATCAGGTGTATGAATCACCTTCAAAAAAGTTTGGTAAGTTTTCGTTAACAAATTATTTAGGTTGTTGTTTTAAGATACGATACGAAATAGTATATAAAAAGACCAGTTTCATAAATCCTAGTTCTATAGAACGAGCCCTAGGTTAGAAAAAGAACCGTAGACGAGTATTCTATAGAGCAAGTGAGATTAAAGGTCTTTTTTTACTATTGTTTCTATTTTGTGCACTATATTTTAAAAAAGCATTTTATTTTAAAAACACTATTGATTGTCGAACATTTTCAAGTTAATGATAGACATGCCAAAAGTGAACCATTTCAAATTTGCAAAATTAGAAAAATAGATTTTTGTTTTACTCTCGTATGAACTTGTATCTAATTTAGGCAAATATTTATTCTGTAACAAGAGGTAATATAATCATAGATTAAAAAAGTGATTATAAAAGCACTGTTTCTTTTTGTAAAGCCGGTATTTTTAGTGTCTTCCATTTACTTCTATATTTTAACAACAATTTTTTATAAACCATGTATTTATATTAATTATTTCTAATATAGGTAAAATACATTTATTTAAAATAATTTGAATAATTTAAAAACTATAGAAATTAGTACTGCAAAAAAGCAAAAGGGTTTGTTTATTTTTTCTGGTTTCTAAATAAATAAATATTTACCTGGTATAGCTTAATAAAATCTCAAAACATCTAATGCATTTCTCGTGAGATCAAATCGAAAAAAAAAATGTAACAGAACAATCAATTTTCTGACAAAATTATTAGGTCCAATGTTATAAAGGATCAGGCACTAATTAAACTGAAAAACGATTTCGGCTAAACTCTGGTCTTACTGTTGCAAAAAAACGGGTGGTCGATCGAGCAGTTTTCGAGCTATGCCAGAATAAAGGGGCAATTAATTAGCAAAAACAAGAGCAGAGTTTAATACAAGCTGTTTAATAAGTTATGTCGCTCATCGCTGGATGATAATATATTTTCTCAACGGTTTAAAATATAAAGATAAACTTTTAAACATAACGGGGCATGTTTTCATGCAATTAATAAATAAATATATATATGTAAGAAAAAGTTCAACGTCTCCTTAGATTTTTAAAAATATCCTTTGTGACAATAAATTAGTTTTTCTATTTTTTACTTAAAAGTGCGGTTTTCGAAGTAAAACCAAGACAAAACTTTGGTGTAGCAAAGGCTATGTAATATTTTAAAATACTGTTATACTGTTCGAAAATGGCACTTTTTAGTAGAAAATACGCAAAGAATACATTTTTTTATTACAAATTGCACGAATATTCTAATGGCGGTAAGGGATTTTTTTAAAAATATTCAGTGGCGTCAAATATATGTAAATATTAAATGGGGGTTATGCAGATATATCCGTCACTGTTTAAATAGAAAAATATTAATTGTTTCAAAGCATGATTAGCCAAACCCAATAACATTTTATTTTTATATTTTTAACAGTTTAGTTAAGTTAAATATATAAGTACATTTAAAAATATATTTTCAGCGCCCTATATCTACAAAACCAATTATTTGCAGAATTATGGTAATATATTATTTTCATTTTTATGAGAGACATCATCTCCAGCATTGATAGAAATCACTTGATTTATCATTCTGTATTAATCTCTTCTTTTGGCTAATTAGTTACACATATTTTAAATTCAATCTAGCCGTTATTAAATCCAAATATGTACTCTTTAGCAATATTAATTATATTACTGTTTACTTAAGATGTATTGTGGACATTTACGGTCATTAACTTGAATCTGAAATCAAATGAGATGGAAGCCAGTCAATTAATACACAATAATTTGTGGCGACACAGGGTAAAAAAATATCCATGTGAGTTTCAAGTTAAATTGTCTACAAATTCTGGCTATCGCAATCATCTTGTAGACTTAACATAATTCTTTTATTTGCGAGTTGTGACACTTTGTAAGGAAGCTTTTTTATTGATGTAATAAATACTTAGATATTATTTATTTTCACTTTGCCTCTTAAGATGGTATTTAGCGCTTTTTAAGGAAAGAAATACATGCAACTACTTTAGTTATTGTACCTGCAACAGGGCAGTCTCTCTTAACAAGGATCCTTGACATGACCCACATCATCAACTTTTTATAACATTTTTCCAAGCGTTGAATCTGACGGCGATTTTTATTAAGACACTATACTGAATTAATAATCTTTTTAATAGTTTTAAGATTTTAAAAATAATTTGACATCTTTTAAAGGTTCTATGTGTTTCGAGTTATTTTTAAACTTAATTAGCAACTGATCCTTAGGTTGCTTCTGGGGACAGCTTTAAATTTTTGATTGTGAGTTTTTTCTTTAATTGTTGCTGTTTTCTATATTTATTTGGGAGTATTCTTATCGTAAATAATAAAATCTATGATATGAAGGAAATTGAAGCAAAGCAACCAAAATTAATAAATTGGAACAAAATTAATTGATTAATATATATTGTTTTCAGCGTATGATGCTATGAAGTATGCAAAGATTGTTAAGAATAGTGAATATGTAAATCATTTACCCGATTACTCTCTTGACAGTAAGGTTCCATTTTATAATAACCAAAGGGAGCGCTTTATTTTCAACCGAGTAAGGAGAGGAATCGTTGAGGAGTGCTGTTTATCACCATGCTCGGAAGAAGAACTTCTTGACTACTGTGCAATCTAAGATGATTTTCATTTTTTTAGAGACTGGTTTTCATTTAAAATTGTATAATTTAAAAAATGAATATTGTTTTTTTTATATAATTGTATGCAATATACGCTTCAACTGTATAATTGTTTGGTTTAGTATTTTTAGAACTATCAAAAATGTTACTGTAAATAATATTGTCGTCTCCAAGGTAAGGCATGCAATAAAATGCTCATGAAAAAGCTTCAAACAAGAAGCAAAACGTATATATATATATATATATATATATATATATATATATATATATATACACATTGCGATATTCTCGACCGTAATTTTGAATTATAAATTGCGTCTGAAGTTTCGGGTAAGCGATCTGCGACTACTCAAACTCTTTTTATTTTAGTTCTCAATATTTCGTCAACGTTTATTGACTTCCTCAGGAGGCAACTACAAAAGATAAAATTAGTTTTAAGTGGGAAAATGAAAAAATACAGTTATACTGCATATTAAAATATACTTGCAATAATAAGTGTTAGTCAGCAACATTTTGCACATTCACGACAAAACTTATAATTAACATACATTCGAAACATGTACAAAACGATACTGTGCGTTGACAGATGTTTTGAACAATGAAGGAAAAAAAAACATTAAAAAAACACATACATTGATAGTCTGGCATACTTATAAATTCCTACAAATAAAACAGTGAAATCTATATATATAAATATTGTATAAAGGATGTTACTCTCTCTTGTTACTCTTTGACATTTTTTGAAAAAAGCAAATTTTATTTTTAAGTCTATAGTGCCACGAACCATCTAAATTTCTTAAATTATAGCTAAAAGTTAAGCAAACAATATAATTTGACAAACTAATTCATCCTTTAAATTCTTATGAGAGCTTTTACATGAAAAATCGAGTTATTTTGTTTAAATAAATCAATGTTTTAAAATGCAAATATAGTGGGCAAATATTTTTCAATTATTTCTCTAACGGGCGAATATTTCTGAAATGTGGTCCACCATTGTAAATTATTAAGTTTATACAAGGTGTCTGTGCTTATGTTTTAAACAGTGCCCTAGAAACTTTATTATATAAGTTATCCAAAAACTTTAACTGAAAAAGTTTTTGGGTTTTATCCGAACTTACAGAAAAAAACAAACAATAGACGATCGGAAATAACAAATAACTTCGTTATTTTAAATGAAACACCCGGTAAATATTATTTCTATGCATGGGTATCTTCTTGCTGATTATAAATATACTAGATCTGATAACTTAACACAATCGATAAAATTGACAAAAACCCCGCAATACAAAGCAATGTTTTTCTCAAATTTCTCGGGTATCTTTAAAGTTAAACATACCAAATCTGGTATATTTATAATCAGCAAGGAGAGATTCATTTGTTGGATATATATTATACAGGGTGTTCCATTTAAGATAACGACGTTGATGGTCATTGGTAAACTTCCCGATAGTCTTTTGCTCGTTTTTTTTTGTAAATTCCGTTTTTGGGTTTTATAAAACCCGAAAACTTTGTATTTAAAGTTTTTTGATAACAATATATATATATATATATATATATATATATATATATATATATATATATTATACAGGGTATAACGACGTTTTTTGATAACAATATATATATATATATATATATATATATATATATATATATATATATATATACTGGGTGATCATGAACTAATGTGAGCTTTTATTTTTTCCCGTACAGACATCATAGATTTATTTTTTCAAAAATTTTGTGATTCCACTACTTTCCTCGTTCTTTTTAGCCTGTACTCTTCATATGTGGCATACAATAGGTATTAATAATGTAATATATTAGCTAATATATGGAAAAGTTAGAATTACAGTTTCTGTTTTAAATTATTATTTTTTAATTGCGCTATCAATCAATTCAAAATTATAAACTAAAAATTACATGGTATGGCCAACTAAGCAGAATAAAATAAACACCTGTAGCTGCCTAATTTTTGTATCAGATTTCGAAAATCTAATAGTCGAAATTTAAAGCATACATATAGAAGTTTCCATTTAAAAATATATTCAATAGTGTTGTAAAAAACTTTAACATGAGATTTTCTGTCAACATTTTGTTGCTATTTATAGCATATGTAAACGATCAACAAGCTTTTATGCGGTTAGTAAGTATATTGTTTAATAGAACTAACTAGCTATACATTCTTAGAGGATCCATTAACTACTCACTGGATTAATTAGTTTTCATACCACTAATTATGTCCGTATTGAATATTCTTATTAAGGTATTTAAGGCCAGTACATCGTTTATGATAATAACGGCCGCTAATTAACAATTTACTATTTTTTTTGAATAAAAGGAAATGAATGATTAAAACGACCAGGTGAGCCCATAAAGTGTTTAATGCGGGTTTGGAAACATGTTATTATTTATTATTAAATTGTATCTTTATGAAATGTTTATTTCATAAGCAATTAATGGTTAAAGACTTTTACTGCTTTAGTGCTTCTTTAAGAACCAGTTTTACGTATACAGGAATAAACAGTGCCAACGTATTTGATATGATTTTAAGTAATATGCATATATGCATGTATTAATTTTGTAGCGCATAAACAGATGAAAAAAAAACATATTTTTATATTTTTTAGTTTAAACTTGGTTATTATGTGACCTTACATCTAGAATTTGTAGACATATTTGTATTAATACACATTTCTTATAGTTTTTTAAAAACTAGTTGAAGAAAATATAAATATTAAGAAATGTGTATTAGTTTCCTGAAGAAATTAGTTAAAATATTAGTAAACTTTCCTCTCATAGTAATTTTTTAATAATACTTTATATTAAGTCAAACATCTAGAGTTTTAAAAGACATATTAACGACACATAAAACTGACTTTAGCCTAAATAAAAACACATGTGAACTCACAGGCTAGGATATATTTTGAAGTATAATGAAACAGTAATTTTATACATTGAATGACATTGAATACAATGTCATTTACCCCCTTCTTTTAAGCTTAGATGCTAAGAATAATAATAATAATATCAACCATCACACTGTTTCATTTTGACTTAATGAATTTCAGTTATCTAAATCTAATTTACATTTTTGATGTAGAGTTACATATTTTCATTTGTCAATTTTTTGAAAAAAGTTCTTTGTCTTTATTAATTGCATTTAGCAGTAAGTTAGATTTTTTATTAATATATTGTATAACATAATGTTCTAAAATTATTAGTTTCAATATCTAAACAAGTTTTAAATATAAAGTTAGACATAACGTACAAAAAAACGTATTTTTATTTTTTACTACAGTAATAAATGTAATATAATAATATGTAGAAAACACTGATCTATCTACAAAAAAATAATTCTAGTGCTGCAAATGAAAATGACGCAGGCTTAATTCACAATCTTCTAGAGCTAATTAAGCTCTAGTGATTTGAAATAAGGCAAGTTACGATAATGGAATATTCCGATTAACTAGAAAACTAAAAAATATAAATAAATACATGCAGATATTTTCGAAATAAAATTGATAAAAAATATATGTGGTTAAGCACAAAAATATTGACGCGGTACATGGCGGCACCATGTATATATTTGCAACTATCTACAATGATTTACACAGGATCTTTATGCTTTGTAGTACTTTTTTTTTCATGTTATTGTTTGTAAGGTATTTATTAAAAAATTATGTTTAGTTGTTTTATAATATCAAAGGTAAAAAAAAATTAGCAAAATAAAATACGTAAAATGAATTATTTGTAAACAAAACAACGAACGTATAAAACAAAACGAGATTTTTCAATCATTTCGCCGAAGTAAAAATGAAGCTTCTCAGTTACGTGGTATGGCAAACGAATTGTAGTAATATTAGGTGGCATTCTATGTAATTTCTGAAGAAAAACCACACATTGCAGCATGCAACCATAAATAATACCAGAAGTTAACTATCAGAAACGTACCAGTAATAACCTCTTTATTACAACGAGTGGTGTCAGACGAATAAATTTAATAAGGCAAAATAATAGCAAGATAGGGAATGGAAAGCTAATTACAGGTAGTACCACTACTGGTTAACGCCGGGAGCGTGAGTGGGCACATTTCTTTTAGATATATTACGGCTCATCTTAATCGAATACAGACAACGATACCACTGATGGCATCGATAACGATTAATTGGCTGCCGATTACCGAGCGTTATTGAGATTGGAGCGATCGCCGCTTTCCAAGCCATTATACTTTTATCCGATGAGCATTAACGGTCTTATTTAGTCAATGATATTGCTCTTTTTCCAGATCAGTACTTTGTTCTAGAACGCAGCGGGGGTTTCTTTATTTTGATCAGGCAGCAAACTGTGCGGCATATTCCACTACCGATCGTACAGCAGTATTATCTGTTAACTCGGTTACCTCTTATCTCTGAAGTAAATAAAAGGTACTAAATGACTAATACATTTCCTAATAGCCTATAAATTATGCAATTATTTTTGTTAACTATCTGCTATATTTCAATTAAATCGAGTGATGAATAGTAACATAATTTTGAGGTCTCCAGTCAATAAAAAATATAACTATTTCTTTTTCCTTTTTTACTTCATTAGTTAATAAGAGTATCTATATAATAGCGGTAGTTTTAAATGAATAAAATATCGGTTATTTTATTTTTAATCACTTATACGTAAAAATATGTATTAACTTTTTTAAACAGGGATATAATTTCATACAAAAAATGCTTTTAGTTGGAAGAATGTTAATTGTACAACCTATTTAAATACAATATTAAATCAATAATTAATACAAAAATATGTATAAATATATTTGATTGCACAAAATTTTGCGCATAGCCCAGGAATCAGCGTCACTTTTTCATATTGTATTTGCGCAAGGTTATATTTTATTCGCATTTTCTTCAAACTCATATTGGAAAAATTGTTAGCTGTCGACGAATAAGCAGTTGCTTATTCGTCGGGAGCGAAGAAGGCAGTCATACTAGATCATCGGTAGTTTATTAACTTTTCGTTTCGGTAAAGGTCTCAGACCTGATATAAGATGTTGGATGAAGAGTGGTTATTCATATTTTCTGCTGTGCTTGGAGTCAGGAGTATCTACTAACATCAATATTTGTGTCAGTAGTTTGTTAACTTTTCGTTTTGCTAAAGGTCTTAGACTTGATATAGGAAGATCTGAAGATATAAGAAAAGCATGCAGTAAATCTTCTAAATTTTGTATTCCTAATATAGATATACGTTTTATATTTAATTTATTATATGTCTAACTTAATAGGTAGGCATCCCAAGAGTATCCAAATCCATTCCATCCAAATATTAATCTCCTGCTTACTTTGTTTTTTTATGATATGCTATTTTTTTATTTAAGCATTCATTATTTCATTGTTTATGTGACACAGTTGATCGCTAGCATTTTAATTAATTAATAACAATAATATAATAAGAACAATAATAATAATATATCTACTTAAATATATGTGTAAACCACGCAACAGACATTTAGATCACAAATCATTAACATGTTAAGTTTCTTGTTTTTATTTTAAGTATCTCTAATGTTAATCAATTTAATAATTTGAGCTCTAGAGTTCTGTCTAATCCAGCTGTCTACTTTCTTTTTAAAGAGTGTAGATCAATTAACTGCTCTGATTACATGTGGTAACGCATTATATGCCCTAGGAGCCAAATACGTGTGACATCTCTGTCCGGAAGTTTTTTGGACTCTCGGTACTTTGAGCAGTTTCCCACATTGACGCGTGTGGTAGTCGTGATTTGCTATGTGTTATCTGTGTGTTTGTTCTTGTGTTGATTAATCGTCAAACTTCTAAAGAATAGTTGTCGTGTGTCGAACATTCCACTCTCTTTATACAGATCATCGCTGGGTAAAATGTAACTTTTATTATAAATAATTTTTAAAATCCATTTTTGTCATGTCATAAAATGGTTTTTTTCCAATTTATTGTGAGTTTTCTATTATTAAAAAAACTTGCTATATTTACAAAATGGTTCTCAGCTAAAACCTTTAATTTATTCTAGTCTGAACTTTTGTAGAGAATAGCCGTATCGTCTGCAAGACTTATAACTTCTCCTTTAGATTTACTATATAAAAATGTCGTTTAAGTAGATATTAAACAGCAATGGACCTAATACGGTTCCTTGGGGAACTCCATATTTTAGTTTGAGTAAATGGTTTTTATTGTGTTATCTATGTCAACATATCGGTGTCTATCTGATAAGTAGCTGTTAAGGAGTTTGAGTAACGTATCTCTAAAACCTATGTTCTTTAAAAGTCTAAGCAACTCCGTGTGATTAACTGTATCGAAAGCTTTGCTAAGTCTACAAACATGCATTAAGATAGTTGTCTTGTATCAATTGCCTCATTAATACTTTGTTTTAAGTACCGCAACCGCTTCCTGTGTAGACTTACCACTCCGAAATCCAAATTACCTATCTGATAATATCTTATACTTGTTTAGATAACTTGTTATTCGGTTTTTAAAGATTTTCTCAAAAATTTTTGCTACCGCCGAAATCAGGGAGATTGGGCTATAGTTAAAAGCGTCATTTTTATCCCCTGTATTAAAAAACGTTTAACCTTTGCTACTTTAAGCGCCGTTGGAAATATGCTTTCTGTTATGGATCTGTTAATTAAGTGTGTTAATGGAGCCGCTACGTATTTATTATGTTCTTTGTATTGTTTGTATTTTTGATTTTATACCATCAATACCAGGTGATTTGCCGTTTTTTAATGTACTTATTACATCAATGACCACTTGTGGACCCGTTATTGATAACAAATGAATTTGGCATAGTTTTTTCGGTAAAGTGTTATGGTATTGCTTTTATTTTAGAGGCTAGTTTGCTTCCAATATTAGTAAAAAAATTGTTAAAGGTGTTTGAAATTTCTATTTGATTTGAGGGAATAATGTTATTTTCAGTTTTTATTGTTTTGTCACTTGAGGATATCTTTTTAATTTCGATTTCTTTTAGGCATTCCCATAATGGTTTGGAGGAGTTTTTGTTTTGGATTATTTTATTTTTATAATAATTAATTATTTTTTGTAATTTTAATTAAGTCGTTTAATTTATTTCTAAATTTTTTAAATTCACTTAGTTTTATTTCGTTTTCTGGATCTTTTCTGTGGTGTCTATAAAGGCAATTTTTGTTGTATTTATTGGATTTATAAGACCCTTTGTAATCCAATGAGATCTCCTTCTCTCCTGGCGTTTGCCATTTTTAACTATTTGGCTTGCAAAATTATGCCGAATCTTGAAATCAGTCTCTGATCCACACCACTTAATTTTTGCTGCTATTGCTGGGCTTTTAAAAAATCTTCGGACCGCGTTTCCGTCATTGGTATTCCCCTTGCCTTGTTTGACGGTACCCATTTTTCCTCTAAATTTGGTAATGACACTGTGTTTTTTTCTTCAAAAACGTGCCTATTCTCCTCCCATCTGACTTGCCATTTTTTAATAGGCAACCAGTAAGAAATTTGTAATATATGTACATTTAAAAATCTTATATGAGGATGTGGAACAGATAACCCGTACTCAACAGTGGCATGATTGCCAAGCTTCTTTAGTACTAAATCAATATTATTTATATCTTTGAGTTGATGGGTTTTTAGCCAAAGTATTCGCAATTTTTCTATCAAGCATTGTCATTTTGTCAAGTTTATGACTTAAGGACACATTCTGTTCGTCAATTTTAATGAAAGTATTGATCAACGCAGCTATTTGATCTGTCATGTACTTGTTCTCGTGCAATATTACATCGTATCCCTCGAATAAATTGGAACTTGATCGGAACAAAATCGAATGAAAGAAGATCGCGGACTTTGCTATGCTATTGTTTCGGTATCACCAGTATTCAACTTCAGCTGTAGAGGTAATTGACGGCAATAACATGTCAGAATCTGCAGCGTTGGAATCCTCTAAAAACTTTTGTTTATAGGATGTATATAGCCCCATTTGCATGTCATTTCCAAGTGAGATAGATTATATTGTTCTAGTAATTAGGAAATCCCTTCCCCTTGTTTAGTTTCCGTTACTGTTATCTTTCTCTTGTTTAGCTTCTGTTACTGATATCTCTTTTGGGCAATAATCTTTTTTTGCTGCAAGTATTTGATTTCATTAAACCAAATATAATAGTTACGCTACGGATAACTAATTGTAACGATATAGAACAAATTATTCCATTGTCCAGCATTCCCAACCCTTCATGAAAGGTTGTTCATAAACCTGCAAGGACTTTTTCATCCAACACTGTTAGGAAACTTTCTTTTGGGAACACTCTAGTGCCATTAATATCCTTTTTTTATATCTGAAGACTTTCTTTTCATACTATATTTGAAATGTTTAAAAAAACACAATTTAGGAAAAATAGAGTAAAAATTAAAATAAATGAAATGTAATAAAAATGTTATAATAATTAGATATACTTTATAGTTATATGTTATACGTATAGTTATATATTATACAATTTATATATCAATTTTTTTAGGAGAGCAATAAAACTGTTTTATTTTTGTTCTAAAGGATAATTAATGTTTTTTTTTTTATAAATATCGTTCCTAAAAACGAACAAAATGAGATTATTATATACAAATATAATGATTTCTTTCTTTTTCTGAAATAAACTAGGTTTACGAGGTACTGTGTTCTAATAGAATACAGATACGAGGAAGTGCATTCTCGAAAAATTACGAAAAAATATAAACAAAGATTTAGTTATTGAGAGTATATTGTATCACGAGAAAAAAGCAAAAATAATGTAATATTTTATGCAAAGGCTTAATAAATGTATTTATATCTGTGTACTAACACAAATACTCTAAACTCATTTCTTAACGTTATTAAGTACCTATCCTAATAATATCACATTATCAGGTACCTAAAAAAATGCGTAATCGGTTAATTTCTTAAATTTAAAGACAGCATCTATTTACAAAAATATTTTTTATGTACTTAATAGAAATAAAATAAAATAAAAAAATTATTAAACTGTTCATAAGAACTCCAACAATCTACAGGGATTGTAGCCTTAATGTTCTGTAAATGATCATACTTTTTTTTAGTAATTGGAATAAGTGATTTATAAAGAGATGGAAACATTACATTCTTAAAGTCAAACTTTTTCGGTCTTATGGGAAGGGGGTGAAAGTCTTCTTCAGAAAATGCTAACTTAAATGAAATCTGTCCATTACAATATTGTAGAGCTCTTATATTGGTCACAATAGCCCTATAATTATTTATTCTCGAAGGCCGAATCGAAGCATACTTTAAAAAATCTTTATGGCCGTAGTTTTTGAAAAAATCGTAATCCATACTCTTTACCAAATAGGGATTTTTTATACGTGCTAGTTTAGTGATTTTTAAATAATCACTAGGCAGATATATTTCCTTGTTTTTTAAAGCGGTTTCAATAGCACTATGGACAGAGTCCCACTCCATTTGAGTGTGACCCTTTTCCAAAAACTTTTGTGTAATTGAAATGTCATACTTATCTGATAAATAAATAATCAGAATAAATAATCTCTTGGCCTCTTCAGTTGAAAGTTGTCCTTCCAAGTAGTCAACTAAAAAGGAAGCGTAAACAGATGCCTGTCCATCAGCAGCAGTCTCGTTAAACCAATAACCAACGGCTTGGTTGGCGACTAAATTATAAATCGAGAAGTTATGACAACACAATTTCTGTTTTTAGTGCAAAGTGCTACCTAGAAATTGTGGAGAGAGCTTCACAGCCTGAACATCCATAGTTATCATGTGGAACTCCCCATTTATCGCCTTCTCCTTATCTGTTTCCTTTTTCCGCCTTGCTGAATTTTTTTTCTTAATGTGTTCCTTATATTCTTTTGCTTCTATATTGTCGTTCTTATACTTAAATCAAACATAACATTGGTCCTTTCTCGGTCTGAATATGGAGATTTTCATTTGGCCGGCAAGTTTAATTATAGTGATAATTGACATTGGATTTTGTCCCTTTTCTTGGCATTGCCCCTTGTAGGCTCGGTAAAAATCTGACCATAACTGAAAGGATTGCTCCAAGTACATTCTATTGGTGTATCTTCAACAATAGTGGGAAGGGGGCTTGTTTAAATTTTGAAGAAACTCAGTGAGAAACCTTCAGTCATTTTCAAAAATATCCTGGGGTTTTTTCCTCCTCCTTATTTCGGTTTGGTTGCTACTAGCCATGCCATTTTCAGACTTCAAGACCCAGGATCGTACGGATCATTCTCCAGGTAGGGTAAGGGTATTTAGGTACATTTTGTTACAAACACTCATGGATTGATTACGGATAATAAAAGAATAACTTAGTGTTTTGGATCTTCGAGAGGTTTGAATTTTTTTTGAAGGCCTCTTTTTATGACATACCTTGACGGTATTTTCAACAAAAACTTTTTGCTGCTTCCAAGTCATATCGTCCCAGAACTTTTTATATAGCTTTTCACGATCCTCGTCTGAAATTAGAAAGCATTTTTCCTTGTAGTATCCTTTGCCTTCTCTTTGTTTAAACACTTACACCTTTCTTTCATTTTCCGTTCTTTACGTTTTTTGTTTTGAAATATATTTTTTTTATTTTTGGGCTTTGTGAATCCCAAGTAGCTTTTGTCCGCCAGTCTTAGTTTTTTATTAACAGTCCTTTTATTGTACCCCTTTCGCTTTCTGTTTTCATGTTTACTTGCAGGTGGACCTTCTAAATCACTAGCCTATTTTGATACTTGTTTGCACTCCATAGTGGTGTCGTAATCGGGATCAGATAATATGTTTTCTTCAGGTAACATGTGATTCGTAAAAGAATTTGTAATGCTTTGATCCAAACTGTCTTGGACATTGTTTATTTCAAAACTGGGATCTGATATTGTAGGTTTCAATTGTTCCTGGATTTCCAAATTCGCAATTTGTTCGGGAGAAGTCTTAAAAATTCCGGGTTCCAAATTACTTTCAAATACGACCTCCGCGTTACTGATTATTTCAGAAATATCCTCGGAACTTAAAAGTTGTTCCAAGTTAAACTCAAGAAAATACTTATTGTTGAAATCACTTATATTTGACAAGTTCGGGTCATTTTCTTGTTCATGTTGTTCATTTACTTCTTCTAATTCATTTGAGTTTAGATTTTTAGCCATTGCAACTATCTTTCTTGCTCGGTTGGACATTATTATTTTATTAGTAGTGTTATACAGTACCTCGTAAGCGCTAATGAAATATGAATTTTGAAAACGGCAGGAACTCGTAAGTGTCACCTGGAAAGACAAAGATTAAACAAAGAGATCTTACAACACCTTCAAAACAACTCTATTAAAAGTAAAGTAAAATTTTAGTTATTTAAAACATCTTACCAGTCAAAAACACAAAGCACTTCTACAAACTACAATAATAACGGTCGATAATATGGAGCTGTCTGACAAATACGAGGTAATGCTTTTAAAATTGATGCCAATGTCAATACGAGGTTATGTTTTTCGCAAAACTGATTAACTTCTAACTTGGACAACAGATGCCAGCATATATTCTACGGAATATTTTATAATAAAATGAATTTCGCAAAAAAACGTTAGTTACGAGGTCCTGCGTTTTGACCCTCGATATTTAAAATTCCTATAAAATTATAGTAATAGAGCTAAGTACATATTTAGAGTTATGATCGAAAAAAGTGATTCTCTGTGTATGATAATATGTATATAGGATTTATAGTATATTTATAATTATGTTGTTAATTACTATTATATTTATGTACATGTATTTCTGAGACTAGCTATACTTAGCTATGTTTACCTTTTGCTATTTCTGGTCAGACCTTTCCTCAATCTAACTGCATTTGATTTGTTGCTTAATTCGTCCTGTCTGTCTTTCACTGTCTTTTCATTGTGTCCCTTCTTGTGGGGCCATCGACACGACTTTTTGCTAAATCGGGATTCAAATCCATAAAGGTGACTATCACTGCCTAATGTTTATCTATTGCTCTAAACGCCATCTAAAATAACTGTTTAATTCCAATTTTAACCGACTTCGAAAAAAGGAGGAGGTTCTCAATTCGACCTGTTTTTTCGCGCATATTGTCTAAACGGCTTTGCCGATTTTGAGTCAAACCCCAAATTGTAGAGGATGTTTCTCTGGTAGCCTCGTATATTTTGATTTGAAATCCGTTAACCCGTTTTTTGTAATAATAGTATAAAAAAATGCAGGTATAAGGGCGATAAAGGCAGGGAGTTTTATAATTATTAAATTTAATTTATTTAAATACTCTTCAAACTAAAGCATTAAGATGAGTAATAGACATATAACCCCATTTGCTAAAAGGTAACTCTTTTGCGATCCCGTTATGTAATTTTTTGTATATAGGGTGACCATGAAGATGTGCAACCTCAAAATCTAGTATTTTTAACCGATTTCAAAAAAGAGGAGGTTATCAGTTTGACCATATGTATCTTTTTTATGTTTGTACATCGATGTTTCCGCGATGATTTGACCAATTTGGAATAAACTTTCATGGGATGTTCAGGATATTGCCGGAGTGGTCCCATTACAAGAATATTTAAAAAAATGTAAAAAATGGCGGAATGGCGCCATTTTGATGTTTGCGCCAAGATATAATGCAAGAAGTTTTTTAATATTCTACGCTCGCGTCTCTATTCTATGCATTCAAAATTATATCAGAAAAGAATATTACGCTGTGAACCATTTGTTTAACCTGATATTTATAATAAAACTCGTGTAGATAAAACTAAAAAGAATGAAATAAAAAAATAAAAAAAAATTAAACCTACTTCAAAAATATGCATTAAAAAGGGAAACTTATTTTAATTATTTAATCACTAAAATATAATCATGTATTCAGTCAATTCGGCGTTTTGATATCTAAAACTACGTAAGGACTTACTGTCTTTATTAATTTGGCGCCGACTTCACGAAGTCAAATTTTCAAGCTTTATAATAATTATTTTTGAAGATTTCAAACTTTAGTGCATTTTTTTGAAGTCGGTTTCATTTTTTTGATTGTGTTGATAAATAATAAACAATTATTTTAAACGATTTATTAGCTGGCGAAATTATTTAATACAACTTAATGTAGGTCGCACCATGTATTAAATACAAATATAAACAATTTCTCTTACCTTTTCAATTTGAAAATATCGAGCAGATTATACTCCAGTATTTAAACCAAATATCAACAAAATTCAAAATTAAAAAACAAAAAAGTTATTAGGTTAGTTTTCCAACTGTCACCAATACAATATTCCTAATTCACCTATATTCCGTCCGGTTTGCCATAAACGATACCTAATTACCAAGTATACCCGACGATATAACTTCGAAATCACTTTGATCGTGAAGATCTCAGCTCAATAGAGTTCGTCTGTCGTCATCGTCTCTACTTACTTACTCATGGATGAGGCGACATAGGAGCCGAGTCTTGGAATATAAACAAATACTGTAATAACACCTAACGGGCGTGTATTATATGATATTTTATTTCATATTATTTTTATAATCTTTTTTAAAATGAATAAAAAGTTATATTTATTAAAATTTAAGAAATATTAGTTGGCAGTCTAATAATCGTATCACTTTATTGATGTTATAGCCATTGTTTTCAATATCTAATTATGATTCTCTTTGGCTTGTCAGTGTCAAATAAATAAAACCAAATATTTTATTTCTTATATTTTTAAGTGAGAATATTTCAAAATAAATCGCTAATCTCTGAAATAAACAAAAGGTATTAAATGACTAATACATTTACTAATAGCCTATAAATTATGCAATTAGTATTGTTAAATGCCTGCTATGTGTCAATTAAATCGTGTGATGAACAGTAACGTAATTTGATGTCTCTACGAATATCCATAAAATTAAATAATAATTACAGTACTCCAAATTATAGGGAAAAATCATATTTCTCCGGTAGTTTATGACCCCTTTGACGGGTCAAAAAATGTCTGTTTGACACTTTTACTGGATCTACTGCTTAATTTTACAGCTTTTATCTCCCTACATTTTTTTTGTTACCCTACACCAGGGGTTTCTTTATTTTGATCAGACATCAAACTGTGCGGCATACGCATATGTTTAAAAGTAAACAAAATATAATAAATGACTAATACATTTACTTTTAACCTATAAAGACCGGAGCAAAACAAACATTAGGGGTTATATTCCACTACCGATAATACAGAACTATGGTAACTCGGTTACCGCTTTTCCGTAAAGTAAACAAAATGTATTAATTGATTAATACATTTACTAATAATCTATAAATTAAACAACTATTTTAATAAAGGTCGGCTGTATTTCAATTAACTCAAGTAATGAATAGTTACATAATTTGATGTCTCCAAGAATATTCATAAATTAAAGGACAAGCACAGTGCTCCGAAGTATATAAAAAATAAACAAGAAAATAATTTCTATACTAAAATTGTTGATTGTTTAGATTTTACACCGTTTCAGAATCTGAAATTGTCAGTTTTGAAAATATTTACTTAAGACGGGTTACCATATATCATGTGTCAACAAATTGCGGTGGGGGGGAAGTAAAATAATACATTGGTTGCACCCAAACATAGCCACGCAGTTAGAATCAAATGATTATTCTGCAACTCACAAAAAATTGATATTTTTGGAGATGATAAAAAATATTTAGTTTGTCCTACGTAAAAGTAAACAACTTAAAAAAATCAGTGCTTGAGAAAAAGACATACCTTCTTTCTTAGATAAATACATTTATTTGGCATTATTATCGACCCTCTCTTGAGAGGGCAAACTTGAAACAAATATATCTTCTTCCTTAAGTCAACATATTTATTTTACATTATTCTTTTGTAAGATTATGCAACTCAAAATTCTAGTAGGATCTCTGGATAGGATTTTTGGAAAACACTAAAATATTTAAAAATTACCGATTCCAATTTAGAAACTAACTTTTAGTGTACATCGGATGAATTTAATAATCATTTTATTAATAGCATCCCCTATATATAGTATGTAGCTGTGAGTGCAGCTGAGGATACATATATCATAAATCTGTATAAAACAAGGCTAGTTGATGACACCAACAAATTTTATTTTCATGTTATATCCCCTGACAATGTAATGAAAATATTTAGGACCCTTAAAAGTGATGCAAAGGGAACTGATCATGTAAGTTTAAAAATGCTTACCTGCATTCTGCAATTTCTTTCTGAACATCTAACTTATATTTTCAATTTAAGCTTTACAAATTGCGTATTTCCCAAAGCCTGGAAATCGGCAAATATATTACCTATACCTAAGAAAAACAATCCGTCATCAATTGCCCACTTTAGGCTCATCAGCATTCTTCCATCGATGTCAAAAGTATTAGAAAAATAGTTGCATTGCAACTCCGTAACTACCTGCTTCAAAATAATATTTTAACTGTGACCCTGGTGGCTTTAGGTCGGGCCACAGCCTACTTAAAGTGACTGATGACATTTTTTACTGCAATTGATCAAAGCCAGAACACTTGTTTAATATTACTAGATTTTAACAAAATATTCGACACCCTGCCCTGGTTCATGGGCTGTTAATTACGATATTTCGGCATGTCTGATGAAGTGGTACTATTTTTTGAGAACTATTTTGTCTCGCGAAAGCAAAGAGTACTATGTAAAGGTAGTTTTTCTAATTTTCTGCCTGTGAATAAGAGGGTTCCCTAAGGTAGTGTTCTCGGACCATTGATATTTCTAATTTACACCGCTGATTTTTATTCCTTTCTTAAGCATTCCCATCTGCATTCGTACGCCGACGATTCCCAAATGTACTATTCTTTCCATGCTAATGAATACCGTATAGCAGAATCCAATTTAAACAAAGATTTACAAATTATTTTTAATGTATCAAGGGCTCATTTACTCTCTTTAAATGAGGCAAAAACTGAAGTACTCTTGTTTGGCAAAAATAAAGATTTTCTTTAAAATCAACTTCACCTCATACTCAACGGTGTACGTGTCAATTTTACTAGTAGTTGCCGTAATTTCGGGTTGCATCTAGATAATGATTTTAGGTTCACGAGGCATGTTGGTCAGCTAATTAAAACATCGTTTTTAAAATTAAGAACACTATATAGAAAAAAAGGCCACTTAAATAAAGAGATAAAACTAAAGCTGTGACTCTCTTGTGTTATCTACTATAGTTTATTGTGACGTTGTTTTTTGGCCCCCCCTTAGGGAAGAAGAAAAACCAACTCTACAAAGACTTCAATACTCTTGTATTATATATTGCCCGCAAATTTGACCATATATCAGATTGTTTTCGTGAATCTCATTGGTTAAATTTAGATGAGAGATTTAAAATTCACATGGCAACTTTGGTTTATAAAATTAATGCGAAAAATGCTCCTGTAACTAACAAAACAGCAAGATAAACATGATCGTTTTACTAGATATTCGGGTCTTTATAGTGTTCCCAGGCATAAAACGAAAAGAACGTTGAAATATATCTTTCAACGTTCTTTTTCCTACATACAATAGTTCAAAAATATTTAACGGTATTCCCAATTATATTAAGTTGAGCACTAGTCTGACTTCTTTCAAAGAAAAATTTACGGCCCATGTATTGTCGGGGCGGCCTTAGGTATGTCGATTAGATTATAAATATAGAAGAAATAATTTTTAGCGTGAGATAAATATAAAATATGTAATTTTTTTCAGGAATATTGTTATATTAAGTTTTTTTTTCTTAAAAATGTATATCAAATTGTACATCAGACACTTTGATGGTTGCGTGGAAGAGCATACTGATGTATGAACGTCGCCATTACCTAGATAGATTGCAAATTGTTAAATTTTTATTATGAATAAAGACACTTTGTATTGTATTGTATCTATAGACCTCCTTTTTCGGCGATCATGGTTGTTAAAAAAACAAAGTATCGAAAAGCTAAATAAAATAATGTGAACACGTCAACGTGTCCTTAGTCACTTTTAAAGCTAAATAGGTAGTCACCTGTAGGTTAGGTTTCTTTTTTGCAGCAACAACATTTCCCTTTCTCATTTGATATGGCTTTCCAGACTTTTTCTCTTGCCTCTGTTCATCACTCAGTCTTCTCATTTACATTAAGTAACCGTTAAAAAAATTAGGCACTTTTTCACCATTCATAAGTTTTTGAGACTAATTATAAAAGACGCACATTTTTCATAATAAATGCATTAATTCAACAAATCATTATTGCTAAGGTAAGGTTAACAGATTAAGAAAATTATGTATGCCTTCCACTAGACTTATTGGCATATTTCGCTAGCATCGTCAAACATCTTCTAGTTTATTTTTCCATTCTTCAATTAAAGCTTTTCTATTCTGCTGCTGAAGAGTCTGAGGTTCATTTGAACAAATGTCTTACAAATCCCATACATCCTAGATGGGATTCAAGTCTGGACCTATCGTAGGCTAGTCCATGGTCCGAATACCTCGTTCCTAGAATGTTAATGGTAATACGTGCAGTATGTGGTGTCAAATTATTCTTTAAATGGAAAATCGGGAATTCCTCCTTTGATTATCACAAGGTCTGATCTTTTTTCGAGACCATTACATAGCCAGTTACAAACCGCTGTTGTGCTGCGTCTCTGTACACGTACTCGAGCATCACAACGTATAAGACCAAATCTTGACCCGTCTGTAAAAAGTATCGGTCCCAATATCGATCCACAAGCAAAATTTAAACATGTTTTGTGTGATGTCGTTTTAAAATTGATTGACTTGGCTTTAAGACTTCACGAATGCTGCAGGTTTCAAGATGCCTGATGTCATTCTGACCTTCAAAATATGTTAATAGTTGTCCACGCACAATTCGTTTCTACATTTATCTTGAGTTACGTTATCTTCGCGTGGTTTTTCGTAGTTTCTAAAGGTTAACCTTATGTTAGGACAAAATGCTTCTTTAAATATCACATTTATGCGTTTATTAGAAGAAAATGGGCTTCTCTCAGAATTTTGTTGTTTCATATTCATAAATTCATTCATAAATTCACTTAAATAATAATGGAGTCGCAAAAGGTGTTTCTCTAATTTATTTGACCAGTGAATTTCCTTAGTGATGGATGTAAACGATATTATTTTATTGCAAAAAGGTATTGAGTACAAAGAACCATTCTTCATTTTAATATACGAATAAATATAGTTGTAGTTTTGTTAGGCTTCAAATCTACATTATACTAGATAAGCATCAAGTACTTAAACGTAAACTACATTTCATTTGACGAACTACTTTTTGTTATTTTTATGCCGCCATTAATTTTTATACTTCTTTCGTATAAAGCAGCTTTAGAACACGATAGGATGTCATTTTCTACACGCAATATACTTCCAAGAAAAAATTCTTGCACCTTGTATTGATTGCTAGATGCAGTTGTGAACATTGTTGCAAAATAAGCTGGACTGAGGTTTCCCGGTAAATAATTTCGCTCCGACAAAGCATTTTTAAAATTCTAACTTCCTAATTAAAACAGATTAAGTAATTAACTTCGTAATAATTGGCGTTGTGATTCCAATAATTGCAATAATAAGATATTTTACCGATCTTGACCAAGGCTAATATAATGTCATTAAGGGATTTCAGGTTAAAAAACCTGATACCTTGATTATTTTATTAGTCTTGGTACTTAGACGTAATTTTTATAGCATAGGAAAATTAGGCCTTTATATGGTTCGAGACAGAAAAAAGTTTGGAAAGCTTTCTTGAGTAAAAAGAACAATTCTATAACTTCTGAAAAAAATTACCAAAACTCAAGTTAGGAAACGTACTTACATTTCCAAGTAGATGATTAAATAATGTTGCTTACGCTGAAAAATACTTATTTTTATTTTAAAACTTATTAATTTAATAATTTTTATTATATTTAAAGAAATTCAAACGTCACGTTTTTCGTTTTATTGTTTCGTTTAAATAAATAATTGTAATAATAATCCATGAATAACCAAATTTTTTATTTAATTTACAAATATTATACTAGAGATTACATCTTTTAACGACTTGGCTTAAGAAGATGCGATAAATTGCTACGCTCACGGGACAGCCCGACCCGTTCTGTCAAAATACGAATAAAATTGAAAACAATCCCCGATACTCATCGGGAAACAAGGAAATGTGTCGTGATTGGCATAGACTGAAACTAACTTCTGTTGACAACACACAATCGGTTGCTGCTGGAAAAGTAAGCAACACAACCATCCGTGGCCATTATACAGTGGAAAGCATCGGGCGGTGCCATAACAGGGAAGTGAGCGATATTCTTTGGGCAGCTTTTAGGCAACTATTTCCGATCGAATTTAAAGTCAGTTTACAATATTTGGCAAATAGGATTGTGCAACAACTACCATTATACAGGGTGATCAATATATAACGCTTACCATTTTTTCTTAAATACAAGACAGCTTCTTTATATTCTTCTTCGTCAAGTTCCGATTTAAAGCTTAGTAACCCAATCTTCTTCTTTTCTTCTGATGATTTCTTGACAGAAAATCAACCTGAAAATCCATGAAATACAACTCCTAACTTTCCTTAGCCTAAAATAAAATAAATTCAAGGCAAGAAACTGTAATTTTGTTTTAATAAACAATGATTTTGGCCTAAAATCCTTATTTTTTTTTACCTTTACATAACTTTGAGGGAATTGACATGATTTTACTAGCCCAAAATCACATGAATTTAATGCTAAAAACCTTAATTTTGTCCTAATTAACGATGAATTTCGCTCAAAGGCATTAAGAGATTGGTTAAAAATTAGGCGATTTTAAATAAAAAACACTGTATTATTGCCTTAAGATATGGGGATTTTGTTACAAAACCAGTAAGTCTTTAATCTAATTATTGTGGATTCTTATTTTAAAACCTTGTATTCTATAGTAAAAGAATTATTCTTTTCTTAAAAGAGCGGAAACGGTCTTGGGTCAAAAATTTATATGGTCTTGGTGCAAATTCCCTAAGGACGTTTTTAAAATAGAATACCTTGGTGTGAAAATTTTGAAATCAATTTAAATTCGATTTAAATTAAAATTTTAATTACAAGGCTATTTTTTATCCCTAATTAGCAGAACCCCTTAACTTAAATTTATTGTTGGTTTTAAGTTTATGTTAGATAAAATTTTAAAGTTTTAGGTATTGGATAAAATTTAATTAAAAATTAAAATTTAAATATCCTGTTTTAGCTTTCTATATATCGTCGAAGAATCGTAGGGACCTTAAATAAACCAAATATTAATACAAATGTATTTGTATGTATTTCAAAAAATAACATACAAGGTTCTTGTTATCAAACGCCAGTACCAGCAAAACCACGACCCACTGGGGTTTGTAAAAGAACAGAACATATTAACTTACACCTATATTGACAAATTGTAATATTAAATATTAAAAAGAATCTAGAAAAGAGGCTTTGGTCATCAAATCTTAAGAACTTATTTTGTAAGTCAAAAAAGTTACAAACAAAAAACAAATCAACTTACACTATAATCACTATTCTTAAACATATTGTAACTACAACATAATCAGACTTCAATTCCTTAAAAATAAAAATATCGGAAAAATAAACACTTTTTTCACAAAAAAATAACACTTAATCTAAGAACAGAAAATATATATTCGAAAAATGAGAGTTACCTACACCGATCTCAAGCTTTTCTAAAAGCTAGCAGCTATTATTATGCAGCTTTTAGATTAGGTAAAAAAAAACAAATATCTAGCGAAACTAAATGTCTAAATTAAAAATAATGCCCAACAGAGGTTTGGTTCTAAAAATTTTAATAAAAAGCTAAAACACCTTAGTAATGAGTCCTATATTAGGAAATCCTAGGAAGTATTCAGACATTTCTTATTTTGTTGTACAAATAACCATAATACCCTCTCCAGAAGTATAATGAATGTTATAAGAATATTTGTTTTCTAGAGAGTTTAAAGAGTAAACTTCTAAAACTGCTTGACTTCGGTGAGCGACCTCATAACACTGTAAATGGCAAGAGAAGCCAATTGTATTTATATGTAAAATCACAAAAAAATAGTTATTTTTATCTAAGACTATATGTTGTATAATGCCAAATCGGAGTAACATATCTTGTGTTAAAAGTTGCAAGGCAAAACCAACTTAGTATAGTAAATATTTTCAATACTTATCCATCGTACCTCTTTTGCGTTTTCTGTAAATGTATAGCAAATACCGCGAAGCAAACTTTTATTTAAAAAACGAAGTAAGCCATGGGTTGAAGGTAAAATCAGACCTTTTTTGCTTAAAATTCGACCTGAAAACCTTAATTGCTGTTTAATTGATAAAGTTATAAGAAAATTTTTTGTACACCTAACTGAATTAGCTGTATTTTTTAAAAGTTTGTGGAAGGATTCGTATCTCATTAACCAGAAATATCTAGGTGGCCCAAGCAAATTAATAATCAATGGATAGTGAAGCAAAAAATGATATTTTGGCCTTAAATGCTCTTTAAATAATACTGATATTAATTCATGATGCTCCTCTATTAAACTTTGTAAATAAATAATTTATGCTTCCGTAAAAGATCTCGCTAACAGATTTTCTAATAAATGTGCTGTAAGGGAATAAAATTTCCAAACATCATCGTCTTCAGGTTCAAGATCACCTACAAGTATACCAAAGTAAAGAGTAAGAGACATCATTTCAGATGCACTTATTATAATAACAATTTTTTTTAAATGTTCCTGTTTAATTTGTGGCATAACACTTTCCGCATCTACTTTTGAATATTTAAAAAGTTTTATTCTTTCGTTAAGTCGATTTAAAGTAAAATATTTGGCTTTAATTAAATAAATAATAATAAAAGCCATATCGTAACGAAGCATTCCTAAAAGCATGTCATGCATAAGATCACAAGAAAAGTTTTGAGTTACGTTAAAACCTTTTAATTAATTCCATACAGCTGACAATCTAAATCATAATTTTCTTGAGAGCGAATAACAAAATTTGATACTTTCCAATCAGTTTGCATTTTTACTTTAGGTGCAATACAAATTCGGCAAAAAAAATCAGAATTAAAACTTTCGGTGAAGCCCAAAACTGAATTTAATCCCAAATTGTCCCCCAAAATCGCTAATAGGCAAAAATATACTTTAATTTTACCACTAAAAACGTCAATTTCGATACCCTGTTCTTCTAAGGTTTTTAAATCATCTATTAATTTTTGAAATATCTTTATATTTCCATGAACGATTCTATCGGTAGAATAAAAAAGTTGAGCTAAAAAAATGTTTTCTAAAAGGGACGAAAATTCTGGTGGGAGGCAAGCTAATGAAATGTAAACCGCACCGATCTTATAATTCCCAGCTCTAGATCCTAAAACATTTAAAGGCTCAAAATCGTCAAAAAATAAAAAAAATGGTAAAACTGTTTTATCAACAAATGTTTTTTTAATTTTTTCCAAAGGCTACCCTGCAAACAGCTAGTTAGCGTATCGCGTAAGGCGATTTCTTCTTTAAACATACAATTTTTAATGGTTTCAAAAACTGGAGGCAACTCTAAAAATTGCTTAAATGTTTTAATGCAAATTTTTTGACTCGATACATTTTTAAAAGTTGGTACAGGTTCCCCTGGTGTACTGATGGGATGAAGGACCATTTCATTCCCTATAGTAAAAGATTCAGGTTTAACCAGCAATTTATGTTTCTCTAGAAGTTTAAATCTTCTATATTCAGCTCGAATTTGTCCAAAGTCATTTGTTATTTTTTTAAATGTTTCACTGAAAAATGCTTCCAGTTGTGAATCTGTAATTTCTTTCAATGAATGCATTAAATAGGCAAACATACTATTAGTTAGTTCTTGAGTGTAGTCAACAACTTCCTGCACAATACCTTTATTAATAGCTGGGTTATTGTAAAGTTGGGAGATAAATTTAAGTAATAATGAAACCATATTACATTCGGCTGATTCGTTTGTAAAATTACTATTTAATTCTAAAACCTCTGGGGAATCTAATTCAGGGGTATTAAATTTACTTGGTTTGGGCAGGGTCAAATTTAAATGTACTTTTATTATAGCTTATAGCTTCAATAAGACCTTTCAAATGTTTGCTCACTAAATGCTTTCGAAGACCGTTGAGATTCCTAAAAGAACGAAAACAATTGTCTTGTTTACATTTATATTGGGTTAAATAAGGATAGTTTACCTTTAAATGTTCAATTAACTGTTTGGATGTTAAAAATTTGTGACTGCACCTAAAGCACAAGAACCCAGCACATCGTTCCATGTCAATCTAAAGAGGTAAATGAATAAGTCTTTGATTTTATTTATTTGTAAATTAAATCTCCGACAAATGCAATTTTAGGGTCTTTTTTATTTTGGTGCTTATAAATGTTCCTCTGTAGTAAGTACCAAATATTCCTAGATGCAAAAGGATATTCGGCATCCAAAATTTGATAAATTTTATAGCAAAACTCTAGAGCTTCTAATACATTTAGGCAGTTGTAGTTGTATTTATTAACTACTACGAACACCGAACTAACATTACTTAATTTTGCACCTACAAGAAGTAGGTAGGGTTGGACTTTAAGTCCTTTGCTATACATACAGTCTATTTTTTTCCTTTTTGCCTCTTCAATATCCCCTGGGCTAGACACGTGGATTATGATACTATCCCTGTATTCAGCGATAGATGGCTTCCAATGACTCTTGGCTGCATAGGTCCTACCTTTAGGGGGTACAAGAGCCGGAAGTAAGTACCGCTTGATTGCAGTTTTTGAATCTAAAACAACGCAGATATTTTAAAATCTTTATTTTGATTACTACCACTGAAACTTTGGTTTAACACTTCCTGTCGTGTTTTCCTTTACCAAAGCTTTTTTTTTTAATTCGAAAAGTGACAATTAATATGGTTTTACAGTTAACCGGAAATAGCTACTTACCTTACATGTGCAAAAAAACCTTTTTCCGCAAGTGTTAGGTACAATAGTTTTTCTACAGACGTGCGGAAATACGTACCATCGCGTCAAAAAAAAAACTGGGACAAAGCATTTATGATTATATCACCCGGACTATCGTAAATTACCTACTATCAATTACAAATTTGGCAGCAGTTGTCAGAAATGGACAAGCAGGTTTATCTGATAAACCTCATTCGTTAGTTCGGGAGATATAAACCTATTGTCCCAGTTTTTTTTGGACGCATAATTCGTAGTGATTTTTTATTATTTGTTTTTTATTTTAGTTATTTTTTTTTAGTTATTTTTATTTTTTTATAATTTATTACATTTTTTTAAATGTAATTTTTTTTTCTTTATTTACAGTTTTTATTTTTCATTTGTTTATATTTTTATTATTTTTTATTTATTTTTTATTTTTTATTAATTTATTAGCTTTTATTTTTTAAATTATTTTTCTTAGTAGTTATTTTTGTTATTTATTTTTATTTTTTTTGCTGCATACTGACATATGTATCAAAGTTAGGTAATAAAATAATATAGCATAAATTAATTTCCGCATGGATATCGGTACGGAAAGTTGATTTTTCGGCACGGCTGTAGAAAAAAGGTTTTAGCGGAAAAGTTAATTAGAAATTTATAACATGTACTACCCAAATAAAACAATACCTAAACAAAAATATTTCCGATATTTAGTCGAAATAAAACTTACCTCTTGTTATTTCTGTGTCCAATATTTCTAATATATTGTTGTCCACAGCTGATAGTAAGTTCTTTCTCTTTCCTAAGGTTTTTTCAAAAAAATTATCAAACTCGACCTCGAATTCAAAGGCTTTAGGAACTCTATATTTTTTTTCAAAATTTATCTGAATCTGTAAAAAGTAAATTTAATTAAAAGTGGTTTTACAGTTTGCACAAACAAAATATTGAATTTTAAATGTGTAATCTATTTTTTTATAAATTAACTTACCAATTCTGGAGCTAGTGGAGATTGCAAGATTGGCCAGGCTTGTAAGAATTCTTCGATCGTTGTATATCCAGAGATTTGCCTTAAAGGTAGAGACTTTTTCCAGTGCTCTAACACATCACCCAGTGGCTCCTGATTTTGTTTAAGCCAAATATGGCTATCTTTGGCTTCTTGTGTTACATCTTAAAATTATATACAAACATTAATTATGCAGGGTTGGTTTACAAAAATGCTCTTAAAATGCAAGTATTTTCTAGCTTTTGAGAAAAATATTTACCAAAATGTAACCTTTTGCAGAAATCCTGGAGAAGAGTAAAAAATGATATTTTTTTTTTAAATACTTATATATATAAAAGGCGAAAATAGTCAAAAATTTCTTTAAGGACAAATTTTAAAACAAAATATTCATTTGTTATATAGAAAAACACATTTTTTTTGTTTCTTTATGTATGGTTTTTAAAACCTTATACCGTTTTCTCCTTGTTTTATTAAAGTCCTGTGTTTTAAAAAAATAAATATATAAATTTATTATATAAAACCTACATATATCTTCATACTAAAAAACAACAATATATGCTAAAACTAACCTTCATTTATTAACATATGATCAGCTGAATCGTCTTCATTCTTTCGTGTTCGTTCTTTTTTTAAGGGGTTTAATAAATATAGCAAATTTCTTTGCTTATCGATTAGCTTTCCTTTTGCTTTTTCAGACACATTTTGGTTGGATTGACCCTTTGTAATGGCCGGTACAAAATAGGTATAATGAAATTCTCTTGGAAATACTTTTTCTATCTTTTTTGAAAGAATTTCTAATTCTGTAAAACCAAGTTTTAAATATTGGTTTAAGAGATTTCGAATTATTATGTCAGTTAGCCTGTCTCGATCCACCGCAGAAAGGCTGCTTCTCAGGCCTTTCGCCAAAAGTGCTTCCCCCGGAAAGTCCCTCTTTAAAAAATCTTCCAAATTAAAATTTTGAATTTGCAATCTGGAACATCTGTTTTCTAGGGCATGCTGCGTTGTACTGCTGCTCGAAACAGTCACTGTACTAGTATTTGTGAAGTCTTCATCTATAATATTTGTGTCACCTGTAATATTTATATCCTCGTGTGTAATAATCAACAATATTCATTAAAGCTTCTTCCACAACATCAACAGCATTAGACTCTTTGGAAACTATTATTATTGGCGTCTTATAATCCAACACGACTTTTTGTTTTTTAGAAGGTGATGGTGACTAAAAAAAGATACAAAGAAACACTTGCTATATTTATAAAATCCAAAGTTATTTTATTTTATCCTAGATTGTTGCAATAACACCACCAAAAAATTCAAATTGATTTTAGAAAGCATGAAAAAATTGATATCAAGCGAAAATTTGTAAAAACGTATATATATATATATATATATATATATATATATATATATATATATATATATATATATATATATATATATATATATATATATATATATATATATATATGTATACACAAATTAAAGATGATCCAGTTAGCCCTTAATATAAAAGTGTAAAGAAGTATAGGTGTATAAAAAAATAGGTAACTTTCCAAATAATTTTTTAGCTATTTATGCAAACTTAATTTATTGTCAAAATACAAAACTGTATAAAATGTAATGAATTTGTAATTTTACTTTGACAATGTATTGAAGCCGAATTTTCGATGCGCTTGTTATGAACATTTAGCGTGCATTTCTCGTGTCGAAGAGCGATTATTATGATTGTGTTGCTACCCTCGCTTTACTCGAATTCACATTCACTCTTCAGAAATCACCGCTATTCGCCACTCGCTATGTAATGTACTATTTTTCTTTTTACACTTACTTCATTATCCTTAGTTTTTTTTTCAAAAAGTCTCTGAGAAGATGCAATTTAATTTTGTCTCCAATATTTTTGCATAAATCATTTATTTGATCTTCTGAAAGTTATATTAGTACATCTGGTCCATCTATATTTTGTTCTAAAAATTAAAATTTGCGTCAGTTTGGTATAGTTTTGTTCAGTTTTCGGGTCTTGTAAAGAATTAGACCCACGGAATTTAATAATTTTTAAACATAAAATAGAAAGTTATCTTCTTTCAACTATTTTAAGAGAAAAAAATAAATTGATGAGCTACTTTTTTTATTAAAAAGAAATTTTTATGTGAAAACTCCTTATTATGGCAGTTTAAGAAGGGCTGTCTTACAATGGTACTTTAAATAGATTATATGGAAAATAAATTTGGAAACGTAGCATCCCCAACATATTGAATTCTCAAGGCTCTAGATTTATTTATCATCAGCTGATATTATATATTTTATAAATTATAATTTGTGAAAAATATGTTTTTAACATTATGCCAAAAACAAATTAAGAGTAACATTCCAAAACCTTAGGTTTTGTGGTTCTAATTAGAAAAAAGCTCATCCATAATTGTTTCTGTTGAATTTATTTAAAAAAAGTAATATTTCAAATATACCTATATTTCAAATTATGTGGGTATAATTTTTTACAAGAATGTCCCTGGGCTCGTCCATGTCAATATTTAGTTCATTTGACCATTTTAAAAATTATGAAATAAAAAAACTCTTATAGTTTATAAAAACAGCAAGGAGGTCAAGATTCAAATGGAAATATTGGCAATCACTTTGCTGCTCAATTTCTTAATACCTTTTAGCCTAATTTATACTACATTTTTACGTTCAAACTCTCGAAACATTGTCACAAAAAAAATTATTTCATCATGAAGATGTGGGATTTACTTAAAAAAACTCGCTAAATTCACACAAAAGAGAGGATTTTGTCATGAATATCTAAGATTTACGTTCAAAAGCCTCCCGAAGTTGACACAAAAAAAATGGTTTTAACATGCGGATGTAGATACTTCATGATGAAAGAAGGCAAGGCACGCCGTCACCATAAAAAGACACCAAAATGGCCACCGATTACATGCTAACTAAATAAAGTTATTCGCAATAAAATATAAATTATGCTGCTCGTTTATTCTGACTATAAAAATGAACTAAAGCCATGTACCGGCGTTTGTTATAGATACCTATATTTCTTTTCTACAGTCTTGCCTAATATTATTTTTTAAGCGATAAACTTATCTTCAAATGTTTCCATCATGTGGGTCAAACGCCACATTTCAAGAAGTTTCTTAAATTCATCTAAATCACTCATAGTACCTAATAGAATAATAACAAAAAAAATCACAACTGCACGACACAAAAATTATGGCGACAAGCAACTATGCAACACCAAAGCTGGACGGTTTAACGATACATATCAGTATATTCACTACCAATAGTATCAATGCAATAAATCTAATCCAAATGGACAATCGGTCTAGGTGTTGGCCGGTTTCAGGTGGTTTCGGGTTACGTAGGGCGGGTCTCGCGCTGGTAGAGTATCTCAACCAAACAGATTTAGATCTTGTCCAAGATATCTGGGACCTGGTATCCAAAACTTGAGAATTTGAGAAAGAGTCTACCCAAACAGGACTACAGACAAAGGCAATGATGTTCTGTTAAAGGCGTTTGAAGGCAATTGAATAACAAATTTATTACAAAATCAACAAAGAATTTCAGTTAAGAGCAAAATATTCGGAAGAAAGAAATTTTCTTTGTTAGAAGAAAGAAAAAACCAAAAGCATTGTTCTTTTGTCCCTAATTAAGTATTTTTATCAGTATTTAGATAGTGACAACAAAACAAGCAAATTTATACAGGCATTATTACATGTTAGGCAATCCATAACACAAGACTGGCCCTCATGATTATTGAATAGAAATTTGACGGGTCCTTTAGTTTGGATCAATGCAAAACTGCAATGAAATAAGGTCGTTGCATGGTAACACAAAGCAATTTTTCTAAACGATTTGAAACTTTTGAGCCATATTGATACAACACATAAGTATCATAAAAGTCCGGAATGGATTGCTAGTCCCTGATACTTAAAGTAATTTTTTACACGTAAAAAAATCCGGGTCACTTTCGTCATTTGATACATAGAAAATGTATAGTATACAGATATAAGACACACATGCTGTCTAGGCCGAAATGGGACCATCTCCCTGGCGGTAATATTTAATACGTAAAAAAAACAATTGTCGAATATTTCTCTAAGATTAATTTTTTATATATTTCTGCTTATAGAATTTATTATATTAGTCAATAAATAACACTTTTATTACTGTAGGAAAATATTGATCACATATACACCTACGTAAATATTTTCAATATGTTTTAATTTACTTTCTTGTTTCAGGTCTGGTTTCAAAATCGAAGAGCCAAATGGCGAAAACAAGAAAAGGTCGGGCCTCAAGGCCATCCATATAATCCTTACTTAAATCCAGCCTCAGCTGCAGCGACCCCATCAGTTGTACCTCCGTCTCTTCCAAATCCGTTCAATTTACCATTTGGACTACGAAAACCGTTCGATTCTCTTACTTTTCGTTATCCTCATCACGTACTTCCAAGCTATCTTCCCTCCCCTCCTTCCTATCATAGAAGCGGACCACCGCTTTTGCCACATTCGGTAGGACTATATCCAACCGCCAGTTCTTTCCAAACGCTGTTAGCCAACATATCAGCGGCACAAAGACCAAAACAGGAATTTACCACATCTCCTCCTTTGTCGCCGAGGACATCAACTACTGTACCGCCCCCTGAGGTTGACAGAAGGAGTTCCAGTATTGCTTCGCTAAGGTTAAAAGCTAGGGAACATGAACTGAGGCTTGAAATGCTACGGCAAAGCGGTGATTTAATTAGTTAATTGTTTTTATATATTTTATATTAAATTAAGGTAAGAGAATTAAAATAGTGACCAAGCAAATTATTTATTATAAATGTAACATTCCCGTTTACTTGACTAGAACTGTGTTTCTGAACATTTTGTGAAATATCTCATTAAAGATATTGTCCGTCCCTTTTTCTTCGTGGATTAGGTAATAAAAAACATGGATATTATAATAATCAGAAACATGTTTTGATATTATGCTTGATGAAAAACAAGGAGGCAATTATAAAGAGTTATTTTTGGTAATTCAAAATAACAAGTTTAATCTGTACGTATATATTTAGATTTCATTTTCGTTAAAACAATTATTCCTTCAGTTAAGAATTTATTCTGATATGTGTAAATAAAAAGGAAAAATAATGAACTTATAATTATACACAATTTTAATTCTAAATTCAACAACGAAACAAGTTCAAAAGTAGTCAACATCTACTAATTTTCCATTCCTTTAAAATATTCAGCTTTCTTAGGTATTTCCTCTAGAGTGCCTCAAAATTTCAGATAGTTTATGCTTGTTGTTTAATAACTTCTTAATCTGTTTTTCGAGCCCCATTTGCAAATTTTTAATCAGTAGATGTAGCGATACAAAAATTATTACTCTTAAAATTTGGTATAGTGTGTCCCTAAACTAAAACAAATTATAGTCATGTCTTTCAAATCCCCATACTATATCATTTTTCATAATATAATTTAAAAAAATTTTCATAATATATTTAAAAACTGTGGTTAGGACATGTTGTCTAGTTGGGCGGATTTGCTCTCAAGGATTTGACCAACATTTTTAAAACATCTGGAAAACGATTGTTTGCTAGGTCAATAGCTAGCCTAGTTTTCTCTAAGATATGACTATACGATATTATAACCAAAATTTCACAAACTACTATTAAGGAATTCTTTTAATACCAAAAAATTAACTTTTTTGGACGACAGCATTTGCGGGGTCATGTTTAAAGGATGCATATATGCTAATAACTCTTATTATAATAGACTAAATAACCTTGATGATGACTTAAATAAAATCCACAATAATATGAATTTATTTTTTAAAACATCCACAGAATGTATACGCGTATTTCAATGTTCTTTATTTTTTTTTTTTCAATATCTAACCACAAATTTATTTACATATCTTGTATAAAATATCTAGAGAAAACTAGTTCTTATGCAACCAGCTTCTAATACTTTTTTGGACACACTTGGTTTTTTGAACTTCATTAACTTATGGCAAACACAAAAACATCAATTTTTGTATTTGCCTTATATTAAGTTTTTCTTAACTATTATCAAATGCATCAAACAATTTGATATTAAGTTTTACCCAATTCGGTTCTTTGGTTTTACTTTGTATAAAGGAAGTTACCCATATAGTTTTTAAAAATTTATTGGGTATTAAATGGAAAATAACTATGTAAAGGTGGCAATATAAATAACATTAATAACTTAAAGTCAAAAGTGAGCAGTCATTTCAATAAATTTCCTATACTATTTTGTTATATTGTATACTTAAAAATTAACTTAGTTAATTTTGGGTTGTTATAACATTTATGGTAGGGGTGCTTAATATTGTCGGACTCGTTGGCCACATTAAGCGGAGTGTAGCAAACCATAAACCAAACAAACGTACTTTTTCTATTGTGTTAGCTTAATTACATTTTTAGCAATTTAGAAAAAGAGGTTTTATTTTTTAAGATAATCTGTTTCGATTGGTTAAAACTATCCGGTATTAAATTCTTGTATCTAATAAACTTGGCTAAAAAATTAACCCAAAAATAAAATTTACGTATATTTTAAACGCACGTAACTGTTCGACTATCTGACCGACTTATACAAGCTCTTTTAATATTTTTAAAATTAGTTTACTTTAACTATGAGAGCTATGTACCACGTAACTAAATCTTACAAGGTTTTATCAAACATGTTTTTATTTGCCCAAATTTATTTTTGCCCCTAAGCCACAATTGGAAGAAATACCCGAGTATCTGCCTAATAATTACACTATGAGAAAATAACCCGAGAGCTCGTGATAAAATACTGCACGTGTAATGGCTTATATTTCAATATGATAGAGAATTAAGGGTGTACGTACATGTACCAGCATCCACTCGAAAGGTTAGGTAGTGGGACTCAGTGGCGTGCGCTCGATATCCGCACTTCGAGCGACTGCTGACTGCGTCTGTTCAGTTAAACTGAGGTCTAACAGTTTTTTCTTTAGTTATATGTAATAATTAAGTAACCGCCGCCAGTTGTCCCACTACCTGAGTTTGCGAGTTGGTGCTGCTCACGTATTTCCTTAACACTATACTATGTTGAAATATGAGTTATTAGAAAACTCTTGCAGACTCTTATCACTAGCTCTTGGACTACTAGTTTGATATAGCTTCAGTAGATACGAGGATATTGCTAAAGATATGTCATAGTAGGTATTTTACTTGAAAAAGTCATTTCTTTATATCTCTAATTGTAGCATACACGTGGAGGTAATTTGCATCCAAAAAATATTCCGTCCATTTTATAGGATAACTTTTTCTCCAAATTTATTAAATAAATTCTCTAATCATGTCTTTGGAATGAGCACTGTTAATCTGGATAGTTTTATATATTTTATAATACTCTTTGCTGACAGCTACATACACAGAGGTTATTAGAGTATCTCAGCTAAATTAAGAAACACATTCGAATCTCATTATCTGCTCTTTTAAGGGCCCATAGTTTTATTTTTTTCATGTTAGAGTTTTTAGTATAATTTAGTTTTTAAATCGCATTCCTTCAAAGCTCCTATGTGCCACCACATACGTTCATTTGTACTAGAAAAGGGAAAGTAAAAACGTTTTAGACTGGAAGTCTATCTACGTCATCGTCTTTGTATAAGAGACCTATTTTCAGTAAGTTTAGACATAGCTGAACGTGGTTTGCCAGCTGAATTTCGAGGGCACTTACCTACTACATCAACGTAAAGACTGTAAATAGTTTTATTAAGTAAGGGGCCATTTATTGTAACAAAAAAGTAGAGTTGCCCTGTCTAATCAATATATGGGCTCAATTTTTTCAACTGGAGTTCCCTGGTCTCTACTGCTCTAAAAACCCGGCTGCATACTTTGAGTTACTCGGAAATGTTTAAAGTTAAAGTAGGATATGCATTTTTTCGCCGAGCAAGTAAGTACACCATTTTACTTGTGTTGCCCTAATAAAAACCTTTGAATTGAGGTTTAACATTTATGACGTAAGAGACCGCCCTATTTTATTAATGTTTAAGCATGCTGGGACAGCGGCAAGAGAAGAGTTTTTGTGATAAGTAAAGGCCTCTCATTTAGTGGTACCACTGAAAATATATACAAGGACTGGGCGATTAATAATCGACTATTGCAAATAATCGAGTTTTCTCCATTACTCGATTTATTTCTCAATTAATCGATTTTTTAAGAAATTTTTGTAATGGTTTAAAGTTGATATCGATTATTTCATATATATTATAGATTTAGTATCATTTGAAGAATCACTATTTAAATCATGTTTCAGTTGATTTTGTTGCAATTTACTTCGGGATATTTGATTGCATCCTCATAGAATATATTATTTAAGCAATTATGCGATATACGATATCGTTTTTATATGGATTGATCGAAATATTGATTTCTGATTATTCGAAAAAATCGATTAATCATTTAAAAAGAAAGGTGATAGCCATACAAATTGTATACATAGTATCGATGACGTAGGTCAACAAGCTATTGGTTTCCGGACTATTTGTTTTATATTATACCAATGTGAACATTTACATAATATATGACAATTAGGCGTGCAGCTCGCCTTTTTTGTACCTCAACCCAAAATTTTCTCGGAATCGCACCGATCCTTCACAAATCTCTTTTAAGTTCCAAATAAATAATTGTGCCAAAAATCCGCTTCTCGGAACATTTATTAAATATATGGATATTAAACAAAAAATAACATAAAAAATATCTATTTTCTTCTCGGTAACAATTACCAATTGGGAAAAACATTTTATATAAAAGTTTTTTCCACATAACAAAGAAAATTCGGTTTCATCTTCTTTTGTTTTTCACTTATTTTTGTTAATATACTGGCGCAACAAAACATGTAATATTTATGTATGTATTAAGTACGAATGAGATTAATGTTTTAAAAGTAAAATACCAAGTTTAATTTTTAACCATAGGACTTCAACGATTTAAAATAAAATTAAAATGATGATGTAGAGTATTAAAAAATATTTTATTTTAATTTCGTAGCAAAAAGTTGATATATTTTATATTAAAGTACGGAAGAGATTCACATTTTAAAATTAAAATGTCAAATTCAATCATTAACCAAATGACATTAAAAGACTAAAAAATAATATATATAAATATCGGAAAACGTCAAACTAAAAAATGCATATCTCGTAATGAAACTAAATTGCTTCTTTGCTTTGTGATGCAGCAAACAACTTCTATACGCAATGTATTTCTCAATTATTAATTATTACCGAGAAAAAAATAGATGTCTCTTTTTAGGTTTTTTTTTGTTTATTATCGATTTATTTAAATGTTCCAAGAAACGGATTTTTGACATAATTATTTATTCATCATTTTAAAGCGATCTGGGAAGGAACGGTGCAGTTCCGAGAAAATGTTGGGTTATTTACTATTGTGAAGGCTTTGCGCGGGTGAGCTGCACACCTAATTAGTATCATGAGTTTTGTGTCACAAGAAAATGACAGATATCAACTGTAGAATCTCAAGAACTTTTAATTATAGTTATTTTTATTTTTTGTACTATATGCAATTTTGAAATATGTGTTGTTTAAAGAAAGTATTATTTGAGTTAACTAATATATTAAAAATGTAAATATATTTTTATACATGTAGACTTAATATTATGTACTAGTTAGGCTAGTTTTATCTTTAAATACATTGCAATACTGTGAGATTGAAAATAATCCGTCCTCATGTAGTATGTAAATATGAGAAATAAAGAAATATTTTAATCTGTTTTGTGTTAATTTTATTTCGGCTCCAGTTTATGTTCATATGTTTATAAGCGACTTTCTAAAAAGTACGATCAACAAACTCATTGTTTGCAAAATATATTAGATAAATTGATTGCGTAGCTTAATACAACTTGTATTTTATATAACTTACTTCATTCTGCTGTAGTAATTGGCGACATCATCATGTTAACTTCATCGAAGAATCAGACGAGAGCATGAATATTCTTATCTTACCCAAGTAGCATCTTTAGACAAAAAATTGAACTAAATCCTTTGTTTTAAAACAATTCGAAACATTTTTAATATAACTTTCAAATTTGTTCCACGGGGCTTACCTTTTCATATAACTAAGGCATAATTTTGATACTAGTGTGTCAGCGCGGTTTCGAAACACTGTGGTCTGAAAGTTTCCTTCATATCCTATTATCGCTCTACATAATAACGTTATTTCAATTTCACTCATTTTCAAATATTTTTACACTTACATGGATTTTTTCCCTAAAGGATGTGCGAAGCGAAGTTAAACTAAGGTAATAATGGTTAAATAAAAATATTTTTTAGCTTAGTTTTTTACATATATTGGGTGGTATATTATATGTACCCCCAAAACATCAGGGTATAAAAACAGATTTAAATACACAAATAATTACTTTTAATTACCATGAAACAATTGAAAGCAGTTCCTTTCTCCTAAACAGAGAGGAACTTGGCATATAAGATCAATCCAATCTGCTCTTCTTTGACGTTTTTTTGTGCTGCATGAAGCACATCTCTTTCTAGAACTATGTTCGGGTTGATGTCTAGATGATTGAAGACGTATTTCTGTAGAAACAGAGGGTTTAGATTTTTTTATTTCTAATTCAGCTGTTTGTGAACTAGTTGACGGTCTTTTTTTGCAAACTAACGTTTCCGCTACAAGTCCATATACTGTACTAAGCCTAAAATCTTTCGCAGATATTTTCGGCATCTCTAATAATGTATATATACAGTAAGCATTTACAACTGATGCGTCAAGGAAATAATAGAAAATTCGGTGCAATTTCCCACTGCGTCGATTAATTTTATAATTTGATAAGAGCTGGTCGAGATATCCACATTATTCATATTAGAGTTATAATCAATGATAGCTTCTGGGCATTTGATTTGGATTATATTGCCGTCCATTTCTTTTCTCTTAACTTCACTGCTTTTTTCTGGATCATGGTAATTAGAAATAATATGGACTGATCGTTTATCTTTCCATTTTAGGACCGCTAAACCTGTGTTGCTTGTGTACTATTGAGAATCCCCTCTACTCATGTGCTTATCAAACTTAAATATAAGTAAATATCGACGTGATACATTAATTGTCCCAACATTTGTAAAAAAAATTGTTAAAATAAACAATGTGGTTTTTATTAACTAAATTAAACGAGAACCGACACATTTTGTTATACCATCGTATTTGCCTGTCTAAATATCAAAATTTAGGCAGTATCCTGACTTGCCTGCTAGCTTCAATACCCTATAGCCTCGGTTAATTGGTTTTTTGACACGTATTTTTTTAAAGAACTTCGACCTTTAAATTTAATCATCGGTTCATATACCACTACTCTTTGGCTTGGGAGTAAGCATGTATCAAAATTTGTTGACAATAAAATAAGCATTGGGCGCAACTTATATAGCTTGTCATAATTTGGAGATAAGCGATCAGCCATAACAGAATTATCATTTACATGCATTTTATACTCATAATGGAACAAATACATAAATAAAATACATCATATAGGTGTGGTACACTTGACCAATAATCTTTGTAACTGGGTGAATGTTTTATCCCCATAAGTAAATTAATTCCCAAAAAGGCATTCATTTCTTTAGAATTGGTAGGTATATATTGTTTTCCTCTTAACGCCTTTATTTGCTCTGCATACAGATTCGTTTGAAAAACTAAATGGGTTATAAACACGTCATTTATAAATAGTTCAAAAATATTATACCGACTAGGATTTCGAATTTCTTAATTTAATTTGGAACGCCAGAAGCTTCTACGAAATCGGGAGGTGCGGTAGGTTTATTAGCCGTACACCATTCTGGAGGTTTGTAAATTGGAACTAATTCAGATACATTAAAAACCGAATTATTAAGATTAGCTTTTACCACTGATAAGGGCAAATCCTCTCCTGAGTCTTCAGAGTCAGAGAACAGAATATCCGCATCAGCCGTGACCGGTTGTCACTCATTTTCAACATCAAAACAGTCAACTTCAGACTCTGTATCTGATAGTATTGTACTCTCCAGTTACAAAGCAGTCCTCTACCTCCCTATTACAATTCATCCATGTTCATACCATCTAGCCAGAATGGTAGATCTTCCTGTTTCAATGTTGATATTTTTTTGAAAAAGAAAACAAAACTTTTATAAATATTATAAGAAAAGTACTTACCAGTACATATATTTCAATCAACACTGATATAATTTGTTCTTAAATTTTATTGTTTTAGATTATTTTTACCCGATAGGAATATTTAACCGTTCACAAAGAAACCAGGTAACCAAACTAAGCAACACATGAGGTGCGATTAAAATTCCTCCGAAAACTGACTTTTTATTTTTCAAAAAAAATATAATTTCACTATTTTTCAATGCAAAAACCCCTCGACGGTTGTGAAATCCACTCGATTTTCTTTTGGAACATATGTATCCTATTCTACACCTTTCATCCCGTTAATCACAACGCCTTTAGAGTGTCAGCTTATTTCAAACTTGATTTTCCATGATTTGAGGTGTGATTTAATGGCTTTAATGGTGGTTTTATTGACGAACTGGGGCTAACCTAACGCTAACGGGACGGATCAACCTGATATAGGTTTATGGTACAAAAATGCTTGTTCTAATAGAGATTCGAAATTTTATTGGCGTGCTGTCTTGACAGCAAACCTAAAAAGCCCTAACCTAACCTTATCCGGATTTTTAATAATGATAAGTTTTGTTTAAAAAAAATTAAACATATATTCTCACAAATTCAGTAACAGACCTGGCAATGTCGGTATGGTGTGGGCGCTATACCGCATAATCATTAGGGTAATGTCTTGTCAATATTTCAGTTATTAGTAACAGCATACAAGTTTAAAAATTCCACAAACAACGGTAAAAAACGTTTTGTTTATAATTTTTTTTTATTAAAAATGGCCTCGAGTACTTGGGTATAAATACTATTAATATTGATTGAAATTTTCATCGGAATTATATTATCCAACATAAATAAAACGTTTTCAATAAAAGCTAAATTTAAAATAGGAACAAATTCAGTTAATATGAAGAAAGCAAAACACATAAATAAAAATTAAGCTAGTTTTCTTCATGATCCAAATAAATAAGTAAATACTTACTCAGTCAAACAAGAAAGTATAAAATGTTATATTTACAAAAAAAACATTAGTTTTGGCGCCAAAATAATTTTTTCCAATGGCAGAAAAATCCTGGGATTTTTCGGTTCAATAGCATTTAGACTTATGATCCAAACTATCTTTAAGACAGATAATTTTTTAAAATAGGACGATAAAGGTCAGCGCTTTAATAAAAAATGAAGTTTTGGTTTATCTGACTGAAACTCCAAATTGAGTTTGTTAACCTGTTCCAAAACAAAAAAGTAATGTAATCTTGAAAATTGGGCTTTCAAAAAAGCCCATGATTCCCCTCGTAGAATGCAAATCTTCCGTCAAATATTCACCTTGAAAGTGCATCCCAGTTTTCAAGAATTCTGTCTATCATGCCTAAAAATATACACAAAATTAAATGTTGGTAATAGTTTTATTTCATAATTATAGTTATAAGGAAATAGTAGCTTATTTTTAATTTACCTACCTGTAACGATAACCACCGAATTTGTGCTGGGATTTTGTGAGATTTCAGATTCAGGAACTTTTGAAATTCTTCGAACTTCTCTGATCTTTTGCTGATGTGAAAAGTAGTGGTATACAGATCTAATAAAATCTTCAAGACTTGTTAGTAACTTTTTGGCAGATGCAGATGAAGACAAATGAAATGAATGGCAGCCCAACACAAATATATTTGATAGTACAGCTTTGAATCTTGCCTGAACTCCGGATATATTACCCATCATGACAGATGCATTATCTGATGCCAATCATACTAGTCTAATGGAATTTTCAATTTTTCAAAATAGCCACAAATTGCGTTAAACCAACTTTCTGCGCCTGCGTGTTCAACCCTAATAAGACCTAAGAAAATATCACAACATCTGTTTAAAAGGCTATCGAAACATCTGGCTACAAGAACCAATGATTTTTGTTGGAAACATCTGTAGTCTCATCGATGATTAAAAAAAAAAAATTCTCGCGACCGCTCTGAAACACTTTATATTTGGCAATAGTATTGGTCAGATTTGTAGTTTTTGTGCGAGCACAGTGGAGTTCCTTTGCGATTTTAAAGTCTGTACACACTACCGCCTATAATAAAATTAGATGGTACATTAGCAAAAAAGGTAGGTTATGCTCATGTATGAACATTGTCAGTTTAAGTTCAGCATTTTTTACCCCCTGTAATATTTCATTGGTATTTTTAAACACATTTTCCACCTTTGGGGTTTCTGCTGCTCTTGAAAGATTTTTTCTGTCGAACTTCCTCTCTGAATGTCGTTATAAATGTAAAATGGTAATATATTTCTAACAAGCATTACAAAACGACTTATTGCACTTGTTAATCGTAAATATTACTAGTAAGATATAATACCTATTTGTACAGCACAATTACAATAATTATTGTACCTGCTTAGTACTTACCTATCCATAACTACAAAATGTTATATCACAAATCTTATACGAAAATTGAAAACTGTACAACCGTACTGTTATACCCATGTAAATACAAATCATGTAATAATGTACTGTAATGTCCATCAATCAACATCAAACAATGAAAAATCAGAAAAAATAAAACAGACAGTATTGACACTTGCTTGACAGTAATAAATAAAAAATTCTTCTTTAATTTCATTGCGGTAAGTCGGTAATCCTAAATTGGAAATTCCTAAAAGCCTTGCAGTTTTTTACTTACAGATCATAAAAATTATAAATCTGACTAAATTTTAATAAAGTACTAGATTTTTCCTTTAGGGTTCAAAAGTACTAGATTTCTTTAAAAAGTACATAGACCGGCAACCCTGCATAAAACAATTTTTACCTTTACTTAACTTCTGTCATTTTCTTATTCATTTCTTTATAATAAATTTCATTTTAGTAGTTTTTAGTTACTTTCTCACTTATCTCTTTACTCTTACTTTCTTTTGAGTCATATGGCAAGCTTCAAATCAAATTAAAATCCTACTAACATAGTTATTTAGGGACCAATATTACAAAATAACTAATAGAAGTTGCACCAAATAGCCAATTGAAATCCTTAAACTTTTGAGGAGTTGGTCTTGACGGTCTAATTGTTCGTTGAAGCCTATGAAAAAAAGGTGAATAAAAGTATATGACGATCGGACCTGATTCACCTCCATATTCACCATAATAGGAGGTTAACCATGGTCACTCCAAATTATCTTCTCGTGGTGTTTCAACGATGCTGATCATGACTCTGAAGTCAAAGTTTCATTATGAACCCCACTTCACACATATTGGGGTTAACCCATTAACGCCCAAATGACCGTAGACGGACAATTGCAAAAAAAACAGTTTTTCAGCAAACAAGAGGCTAAAGTGAGTTTCTGTGGGAGAATTACACGTTCTTTCATAATGAATGACTCAACCGTCCTCTACAAAAGTAGATGACGATCGAATCTGCTTCACCCCCAAATTCTCTCTAATAGAGTGTTAACCATGGTTAACTACTCTATTAACGCAAAAGTTCAAGGTAAGAAGCTATCTTGACGCGACTATGTGTTAGTTATTTTGTTATTGTTTCTGTAACAAAGGCAGATTTGTAGGAGTAGGTACCCTAAAAATAAAATACCTAGGCTTATTCATCAACAGAATCTTTACAATTTAAATGTGATTTTTCTTTTGCTAGAGTAATGATGTAATTTTTTATTCTACTGGCTCTAACAGTGTATTTATCTGATTGACACCCCGGAGTATTTGGTACCCCTTAATAGTTCATTCAGCACTCTTTTATTTTTGGCCTAATTAGGACAGAATTGTGTTCTATCTAAAACCGTGACTTCTTACTACCAGACTTTTTGTTATATTTACTACGACTATATAGCGGACCTAAATCAAATTGATTTTAGTGCTCTTTTCATGGTCCTATTTTCAGTTCAATTTGAAATCGAAACTGAATTTAAGAATTATTTCATATTGAAAGAGTTATGTTTTTTTATACATTTTAGTAAACATTTTTGAAAAATAACCAAATAGCTATATAATTGTTAATAGGTTTGAACATGTTATTCTCCATGTCATATGTTTTTCTTCAAGAAATACGCAAAAAGAGAAAAGGAGTCTGTACCCTTTATACTAAAAGTGTGACCAAATAGCTTTAATTTTAGACAGGCTCGTGCTACGATCAAGAAAAGAAAAAAATCTGTTCGCGATATAGCTAAAAAACTACCTATCCGATTGACTTCAAATTTTGGCCAAAAATTTAGGGTTATATGGAGATGATCTGGTAATATATTAGTAAAAATCCAGTATGACGGAACAAAATGGCGGCCTAGTAAAATATTAAAAAATTATTCCTAAAAAACTTACTACCCGATTTACTTCGAATTTTGCGCAAAATTCAAGTATTACCTGGAAATCAACTGATAAAAGTTTGGTACGAATCCAGGATGATGAAACAAAATAGCGGCCTAGTAAAATAGGGTTTTTAAAAAATCAGCCTGAAATTACTAAAGATTTACGGATTTAAGATGGCGGAACAAAATGGCAGCCACATCCAATGTTTGTATATCCTCACGTTTTTGCGTCTCTAGATGCCAAAAAACATGTTTTCTTAATTCTGTCCATTGTTTGTCAGTTCGAGGCATAGCTAAAAAACTACATACTAGATAGACTTCAAATGTTGGTCCAAAAATGAGGAATATGAGGCTGAGCTGGTAATATTTTAATAGAAATTCAATACAGGGGGATCAAAATAGAGGTATAGTAAAGTGTTAAAAAAAAATTAAAAACTAATTATCCAATTTATCTTAAATTTTGCACAAAAGAAATTGTTGCATAGAACTGAACTGGTAACATTTTGGTACGAATCCAAGATAAAAAAACAAAATGACGATCTAATAAAATGTTTAAAAAATCAATCTGAAAAAAGTACTTATTAGATTGATTTCAAATTTTGTGCAAGCGTTAAGCAATAAACTGGCAAAATCAGCGTGAAAAATATCTTCTTATTTAATAGACTTCAAATTTTGCACAACAATTAAATGTGATATAGGGATAAATTACTACCAATTCAACATAACCTAATAAAGTGGTGAAAATCAAGTGTGGCATAGTTAGAAATTATTTAGTGCGAATCCAATATAGTAGAATAAAATATGTTAATAAATGACTATGTGTGGAACTAAATTGTGCCACACTTCACTGTTCCTAATAAAGGAAGGATTCATAGGGAAGTTCGGAGTAAAGGAAATTTACTGATTGTTTTTATTTGTTCGGCCGTTTTGGAGAGTACTTCAATTTATAGAGAACATTTTTGAATAGCCGCAGCAGCATTTTTGAAAACATGTTATAATTGAAAATTTTGTGCTCTTGAGATCATATTTCAGCACAAACTAATAATCATGAATAGCAACTTTTAAAGATTTACCTTTAAATAATGAAATTTTGCATCAATATTATCAGTTTAGTTGGAAAAAGCAAGTTAATAAAACTTTTGTTGGCAAGCGCAGAGTGACTATTTGAAAAACCGTTAGTTTAATTTAGTGCTGAAATCATCTTAGGTCAATTAACGTATATTAAATAATCAGATAAGTGGGAGAGTACCCAGATATTGTTTATTGGCTGCTTTTTTATTTGTAATATTGGTGGTGAGCGTTATGGGGACTTACTAGGCAATATATTTCATGTTTATGTTTTACCTGTTGTAATACTTAAATAGTATTTAGACTTAAATTGTACTAAATTATTCTCTTGGTATTTCCAGGTAAAATTGACACAATAAAAGCGTTAAATTGGCTTTACAATTTGATTAGTCTCGGAGCAACATATTATAAAGTGTTTAAAATTGGTTACCAAGATGAAATTAAGGTTCGTTTTTTTAAATGTTTTCTTATAAACTAGTCCATAATCGTAGATGAACACCCAAAGATGTTCTGCTGTTTTTAAAGTTGAAATTGGCACAACAATTATCCAAAATATTTCTTTATATAGTGTGATAGGTAATTTCTTTGCTAATCACATAGACTTATACAGGTTGGAAAAAAAAAGGTATAGAATATTATATAATTATATTGCAAGTTTAACTTAATTTAATTTAATAATTATGTAAAGTTGTTATCCAATCAGGCCCACATGTCTACGGTATAATTTACGGGATTGTTTCGAGATATTTTCAATTACTGGGTGTCGTCAAAAAGTAATGTAAAAAATATATAAAATAAGAATTTTAGCAGTTTTTAGTGTCACTCATTAAATATATGAAAGTATTCAAGTTTTTTGGGCTTGAGTGTAAGATAATACATTAGGTGATCAATTTCTGAGAGACTACAATACGTACATTTTAATAGGCTGGATTTTTAACCCGACATGGTAGAAGTCTGCTAATATCTCTTTAAATGCTTTTAGGATGGTAAATTTCACGATATTCTTCAAATTTAGTGAAGTTCGAACACATATTTCTTGTCGTATTTTGTTTACGTTAAGGATGTCAAACATGCCATCGGGGTAGCTGATTTCTTCTTTATACAGAAGACTCAGTTATTTATGCATTATATACGATACCTGGAACCTATTATATAGAGGGTCCCACCCAGAACTGCATAGAATGATTATGTAAAATCTATAATTGGCTCTCTGTGTTTGCCTTGTCCGCATGTGCATTCTTGTTAGACCGATACTTTGCGTCTTTGTTTTAATATTTTACAACCTTATACAAAGTAGCCTTAAGCATTAAAAAGCTTAATAAGATGAGATTATGTGTAATTTCTATTTGAAAAAGGAATTTTTAATCTTATTTTTGGAACACCCTGCAGTAACGATTATCAAAATTTTTGACATAAAATATCAAAAATGTCAAAAACTGTGAAATTTAGGTATAGGACATTATACGTGAAATATGTCTAGAATTTTATGCAGAATAAAAAAATAAATAATATACAGGGTGTTTGCTTTAAAATAAGCAAGTTATCACTTCTGGTATAACCGAATGTGCCGCCAGCTTGAAAATATTTTATCTGAATGGACCCCATTGACAAAAGTATTGTGCCAAATTTGCAGAATTTTCCTAATTATAGTTTTCCCAGAATCCATCGATGCAGTTTCCTGTGAGACACCCTGTATAAGGCAACGGGTACCTTATTTTAGTTCGATTTGTGATTTCTTTTTCTATATTAAAATACTAGCTCAAAGCAGTATAATTTATTTTTGTTATTCTTTAATGTTAAAATATTGTCATCTCTGTTGTGGTTAACAAGCAATATAAAATTATATTAATTGGTTTATATTAGCACTGTCGTAAATTCTGTGTGGGCACACCCGTTATTAAGATCCGTAGAATGGAGCATAGTTAGGCAACATTTTTTGATTTTTAAAAATATCGCAACCAATTTTTGCTCGAAAAATATAATAAAATTCATGAAAATAGCTCTAAGGGCTAGGTATGAAACTTTCCAACTCTCCACGTAAAATGGGGAGATGTTGAAATTGGCTGTGAACTCCTATAAAACCAACTACGGGTGTTCATATAGTTGGACACCAAAAACGTTTTTGAAGGTTAAATAAATTATTATGAGGCCTAGAAAATAAAACTGTTCAGATACAGAGTACATAATCTTTATTCAAAAATATTATGTAAAGATATTTATTCTAAATGAACAAAGTATTCTTTATGCTTATTTTGAATTACCAGCAAAGTCTTTAAATATAACAAAACCATGGATTTTGATAAGCGTTAAAAAGAGTAACTATAGCAGAAATACTTATAATGAGCGACGCCGCTTGCAAGGTGGTTATGGTTGGAAATAAAAATTATAAAATATTTTTTTTTTCTAAAAGGCCTTAACACAAAATAAATGTTAAAAGAAACTTAAATATAAAAAAGTCTCTAAACGTTGAGTGAAGAGCTACTAAGAAGTGCATAACCTATAGAGTCATAATTCTTTAAGACGTTTACTGTAACATTGTCTTCATGGAGGTCTTCGATTTTTTCTACAACGTTTAAGTTTCTTTCATTCGCCTCAAATTTCACGAGAAACTGATTCGTTTCGAGCGCAGTAGTGTAAGTAGGAACAACATATATATCACAGGTTTATTTTTATTGGAAGCAACAGTTATTTTTGGTATTAAAGTTATTTGGTACGTCATTATTGCCTGAAGCTTGATCCGAATCTAATTCAGACATGAATGTTTCAGATTCTTCACCTGATTCGTCACCTTAATAATTTTCTTCTTCATGAACTGATATACTTCCACCCGGTAGAATGGAAATTTTTTGCCCCTCTGTTTTCTCTTTTTTGCGGGCATCGAAACCAATATCAAAAAGAAGTAAAACTTTCACTCCAGTTCTCTTCTATACGCTTCTATAGTATTGTCATTAAATGGTGTATAGTCTTTTCAGAACTCTATCAAGATTGGGTGGTATAATTCCGCATACCGCAAATACAGCCTTAATGTTATCGGCAAAACGTAGACTAATTTTCTGGTATACCTGGGAAAGGGTTTTTCATTTTTCACTCTCTAAGAATAGAGCGCCACGATTCTTTCATCGCTCTGAAATAAGACACATTAAGTGGCTGCATGGCAGAGATATGTAGACTTTATTAGTCCATGATTCAGATTATTTCCCTTGTATTTGTTGGTCACTGATATAGATACATGACTTGATAGGTAGTCACTTAAAAGATTCTTTTTGCTTTGCGGGTTGGAAAAATTCTGCAAAAGCGAGTTTATTAAACCAGTTTTCAAAAGAAAACTATTCTAACCAACCTAGGAAATTTCTAGACAACTCATGGCTAGGAATGTTGTTTTGGAAAATTTTAACAGTCTTTCCACCGTGGTCTAAGAAAGATTGCACAATAAGTGTTAAATCTCTGACACTAAGTGCTTCGCTGCCGTCATAATTTCTACTCCTAATAGTGATTCTTCAGTCAGAGATTGTTTGAGCCCCATATTGTTTGTCACATTTAATGCCTTTGATATAATTGTAAATGGTAGACTTAAGAATACGATATTTCTCAGCTTTCCTGAGGCTCAGGCGACTAGATTTAATGTCTTGCACTGCCCTGTGCAAATTTTCTTTTAAGTAATTTGAATATGGGGGTACGCCTAACTGCTTTTTATAACTATTTTTCGGATGTCCAGCTTGACCTATAAAATATATTACTTCCCTCGTAAAAGGGAAGTATTGTAAACAAGGAAAGTATTGTAATCGTGAAAAAATTGCTCTCCTAAATTTTTTCAGGGGTCCTAGATGAAAACATGTTTTCTCAATTCCGTCGGTCTGTTTGTTCGCGGCGTAAAAACTACTTATTCGATTGACTTCAAATGTTGATCAAAAATTAAGGGTCATATGGTAAAGATCCAATATGCGAAACAGAATGGCGGCCTAGTATAGTGTTAAAAAAATTAGTACTAAAAAAACTACTCAACCAGTTTATCTAAAATGTTGGTACGAATCCAAAATGGCGGCCTAATAAAATATTTAAAAATTCAGACAGCATAGCCTATTATTAAGAACTACTCATCCAATTTATCTCAAATTTTGCAAAAAAAACATCAAGGATTAAATTGGAATCAACTGGTAACATTTTGGTAAGAATCCAAGATGGCAAAACAAGATGGAGGCCTAATAAAATATTCAAAAATTCCGCCCGAAAAACTGTTTTATGGTTTGATTTCAAATTGTGTCTTATAACTAATTGTGGTATAGAGATCAACTAGGGAAATTCTGGTGCTAAGTCAAGACAACCGAACAAAATGCCCGCCAAATAAAATGTTAAGTTCGCCGCATAGCTTAAAGACTACTTACCCGATTGACTTCAAATTTTTACCAAAAATTAAGGGTCATATGGGTATGACCTGGTAATATTTTGGTAAAAATCAAAAAAGGCGAAACAAAATGGCGGTCTAGTGAAATGTTAAAAAAATTATTATGAAAAAGTTGCTTATCCAATTTATTTCCAAATTTGCATAAACATCCAGTATTATGTTGAAATCAACTGGTAAAATTTTGGCTCGATTCCAAGATGCTGGAACAAAATGGCGGTATAATAAAATATTTAAAAATTCAGCCTGAAAAAACTACTTAATGGATTGATTTCAATTTGTGTGCCATAACTAATTGTGATATAGGGCTCAACTAGTAAAACTGTGTTACTAATTCAAGATGACGGAACAAAATGGTTGTAATCGTGAAGAAAATCACCAGTTTTTTTTTTAATTGTTGACGTTTCGCAACCTTATTATTGCATCCTCAAGACACATATAAATTTTATATCCTGCATGATACCCATATTATCAGTTTTTACCTACTCCGTTGGTTCACAGATATTTCCCAGATATTAAATTTCTAAATGGTTTTCGTTAACGATCTTCTTGTTATATTAGAGTGGTATATTATTTGGGGTTAGGAAATATCTGCGTGTCCTGAGAATGCAACACTAAATTGGCGAAACGTCGACAATTTAAAAAAGGGCTTTTGTTTTTCTACTGGATCCAAAACTCCAAATAATACACCACTTTAACATAACAACAAGAGGATCGTTAACGAAAAACATTTATATATAAAGATATAACTTAATATCTGGGATATCTGCGGCCCAACGGAGTAGGTATAAACTCATAACACAGGTTTCAATTTGAGACGGCGAATCAAAATGACGGCCAAATAAAATTTCTAAAAAATCAACGTAAAAACATCTTGTTTAATTGATTTTTAAATTTTGCAGAAAAATTAAGTGTGAAAATGGGATACCTATTGAATTTATTTTAAATTATGCCCAAAAGTCAAGTGTGGCATAGGCAGAACGGAAATGGTAAAGATACTGGTAGGAACCCAATATGATAAAACAAAATGACGCCCAATAAAAATGAAGAGACAGTATATGTAACACATATAGACTGTGACTATGTACTGAACTAAATTGACCCACACTTCGCTCTAGTACAAGTAATAAATCATAACCAGGGAAGTTCTGGGTAAAGGAAATTTACCGATTTTTTTTAAATATAAGGTTCGGTCGAACTATGCCCGATTCGATTACAAACTTGAAAATATTTATCGTGTTGAAACATATTGTAAGCTATCTATAAAAACACATACGAACTTTTAACTAATACCTAATATGATATGTCTAAAATGTTCACTTATATTCACAGATGTCACAATGGAATAATTATGACTGAACTTAAGATATATCATATAACCTTTTTAGTGCAGCATGTCAATATTGTTCGGTTCTATAACAATATGCGTAACAAATGAACTTTCTTTCTTGTTAATGTATACGCTCTTATATTGTTAAGAAGTTTTTTATTCTCCGTGTTATTTTTGCAAAATTATTTTTTCGGTATTTATTTAATTTTTTCTGAAACAATTTTTAGATTAATACCTGTATACTTGTACCAACTTTAAGCCATATTTTAAAATTTCATCTAGTTTTTTTTACGTTTGATAAGATTACTAAAAAAGAAAGTCCTGCCTATATCGTTGCAAACTGTGGCATTTTCGTACATCCTATTTAGGGTGTTTTTTGAAGTGTTGCATTACGGTTTCTTTTACTCGTCGACAATATTAAGAGTACCTTTATACGACCCATATAGCACATGAAAGGTTAATAAAGACTCATCACAAAGAAGTGCTTATCCGTTAAGGGTTGGTGCCTTCAATTCCTTAGATATATTTGTCTAAAAGAGCCGACTCAATTCTTAAAAGGTAATATTCCAGAAAATTGCGTACACTTTATGGTTGATTTAACTAACATCTGCAATAATGTTTGCGAGGCTTTTGACAGACTAGTGAATATACATAGCTGATCATTAAACTTACTTTACTGAATACATATTTTTTAGTTAAAACGTAGTCTATATTGCTGATATATAAAATAATATGAAGCCATTTTACTCCGTTTTAAGATCATCTTTATATCACGTAGAAGGTAGCGTTTTTTGAGGAAATGTGTTACTAAATTTTCAATAGTTATTCCTTGGCACTTTGCCTGTCATATTGCACGATCTGCCATTTTTTTAGTTTTGAAAATATAAATTTGAAATTTGAGACATTTGTATAATTCCATAACGGGCAAATTTTCAATGAAAAACTTCCGGTTTTACCGAAAGTAACTCCTACTTTTTAATTTTAAATGGAAACCTTATTTTTTTAAATGGCAGCTGGACAGCCATTTTTTAAACAATGCCTTGCTTTATACAAAAAAAAAACACAAATTTGTCTCTTATGGAGTTACAAAAATTCCTCAAATTTTAAATTGATATATTGAGTTCGCAAAAACTTAAGGAACACTAAATTTTAATGATATAATGTTTTTATTTCTGACATTAAGTGAACGTCCTTGTCCTAATTTGTCGGCATGTTTAAAGGGACATTTTTTAAAGAAAAATAATATGCAGTGTGAATGTGTAAGAACATGATGATTTTCTAAAATCGGCATCCCTGTAGATTATGACATTTCCGGACTGTTAAAAGTTCTAGAGAAACTTTGTATATTATACCGTGTTATAAAAACGTTATTTTTCAGTCCTACAGGTAAACCCTAGGCGAATTAAAGAGTATCCTGAGAAAAAAAATAAAATTTGAATTTCACAAGCATTTTGCTATTTTAAAGAACAGGGTAACCCGTCAAATGTTTTTCTATTCTTTTGTTTATAACATAATTTTCTTCCACTAATCAGGGTAGCCCTAGGAGAGTGAAACCTGATATTGTAAAAAATATTTAGAAAGCGTTTGGCTCTTTAAGCACTCTATATTTTTCCCGCTATACAGGGAACTCTAGTGCTATAAAGCACCACCAAAAAACTAAAATATGTTTTTATTTTAAAGTGGTTAGTTTAAAAACACGTCAAATCTAGTTTATCTTTTTGTATGTAAAACATTTTTTACTTTATACCGAGTAGCTCTAAAGTTAAAAGAGTACAAATACAGGATGCGGCAGAAAAACCTTCCAAATTTTAAGCGTTAATAAAAGTGTCATAGAGAATGTAATTGAAAAATGCATTTATCAGTGTAAAAGAACGAATAATTAATGCGGTTTCTCTTTACTAAGCTTTGAAAACGATTTGGTCAAAGAGTCTATTCCTGTATAGTAGCAATATGCGGCATATGGCGGCTTTCAAGTCATTGGTTCTTGGTTGGTATCCTTAAAAGAAAAGGCACCAAATCGACCAAGCCCCAAATGGGTACGAAATGATTCTTGCGTGACAAATCTATTTCTTTTGATATACACCTCAACAGAAAACACGTGACTCTTTCCTCTCCAACTATGAATGACAACTGGGAACGGCAGGATATAATCAAATACACAATATATTTCGAATTGACAGTCCATCAGATATGAATAAACTAACCACATTAACTGTTCGTGTTGCAGATTAATTAGAACGCACGCAGCAATATATGACTCGGTGGTGCCAGAAGCGTTAACTATTTTTTAAATACAATAAAAAATTAGCTTGTCTATAAATGAATTAAACCAGCCAATCGGATCGTCAAGGACTGACAACAACTGGTTATGCAAGGACAACAGCTTCGGCCCCGGACGTTTTGCTATGCGGAAATCTTTCTATGGATCCCAACTATAGCGAATACGATACAAACTTGGTATCCATTTAGGGAATAATTTATTTTATATTGGATGGATCGTCTATTCAAAGTATTATTTGTCTTTGATATAACTTTTGTTATGACATTTCTTAATTATTGCATGTTCACAAGAAACCCTTCGCCTCCTATAATTCTCTAATGCACTGGTCGAATTCTCCTTCTTCGTCAGGAGTAAATACGGGCTGTGGCCTGGTTTTTTAGATTGCCTACCTTTCAGTTTGTTTTGAATTGTTTTTCTAGGAATTTTGTACTTTTCTTCAGCGTTTCTATGCGAAATATGTGCACTTTTTATTTCGTTTACACATTCTAATAGAGCGTCTTCTGTATAATCAGTGTATTTCCGCGAACCAGCTTTCCATTAGTATTTTCTGGGCATAATTAACTGTTAATGAGAAGAAAAAAAAATAGATGAGAGTATACTTTACTCAGGCGCAAAGTAACCCCAAAATAGCAAATTATTGCTGGTCGAAACTCGAAACATTTTTATTCTGTTTTGAATGGTTTAATTGAAAAATAAAATCAAAGCAAAACAACTAACAAATAATACCCATCCAGTATGCAAATACTTACTTAAGAATCAACTTTAATACTTTCGGCACACACCAAATTTTGAGAACCAAAACAGAGCAAATTATCGTGCACATTGATATATATATATATATATATATATATATATATATATATATATATATATATATATAGAAAAGTAAGAAAACTTTACTATTAGAAAGTAATATCTTAATATGTAAAAAAAATAATTTTTTTTTTCGAAGAAAAATCATATCTCAAAAAATATTTAAAAATTAAAAAAAAAACTCAGAATGTATTTTTTACAAGTTCAACAAGTATTATGATGATCTAGCAATTAGAACCTAACAATTGTTTTAATAATTTTGCGGAACAAATAAAATGTTGGAAAATGTGTTTGAGTTTTGTTACTTAGATACAGTTTACTCTTAAACCGAGTAACATGCAATAAAATTTGCAAGACAGCTGAAAACGGTATCAGGTCCCGTTTGCTCTGTCCAGCAGTGTATATAAAATATTCATCTTTAAATATACGAAATATAATATATATATATATATATATATATATATATATATATATATATATATATATATATATTTCGTATATTTAAAGATTAATTTTTATATACACTGCTGGACAGAGCAGTGTATATAAAATATTCATCTTTAAATATACGAAATATATATATATATATATATATATATATATATATATATATATATATATATATATATATATATTATATTTACGTATATTTAAAGATGAATATTTTATATAAAAATTAAAAAAAAACTGAATGGATTTTTTAGCAAGTTTTAATAATTTTGCGGAACAAATAAAATGTTGGATAAAATTTTATTGCATGTAAATACTGTTATATATATATAATATATATATAGATATATATATATATATATATATATATATATATATATATATATATATATATATATATATATATATATATATATATATATATATATATATATATATATATATATATATATATATATATATATATATATATATATATATATATATATATATATATATATATATATATATATATGCATAGATAATTTGCTCTGTTTTAATTAGATTATTTTTTGTTTTCCTGGGATATGGTTCGAGTGGTACAGGGTAATGATAACTATTTCATTTCCTTGATAAATCGATTATTATTCAATCATAATGACCAAGTTTCTTTTATTATTATAATTTTTAAATATTACAATAGCACCTACGTCCTATATATTTTGTTAGTTTTGTTACTATCCCATTGAGAAGAAAGGCTGAAATTCGGCCGAAACGTCTGGAAATATAAATAATAACAGATTATATATATATATATATATATATATTAGAAAAGTAAGAAAACTTTACTATTAGAAAGTAATATCTTAATATATTTTTTTTTCGAAGAAAAATCATATCTCAAAAAATATTTAAAAATTAAAAAAAAAACTCAGAATGTATTTTTTACAAGTTCAACAAGTATTATGATGATCTAGCAATTAGAACCTAACAATTGTTTTAATAATTTTGCGGAACAAATAAAATGTTGGAAAATGTGTTTGAGTTTTGTTACTTAGATACAGTTTACTCTTAAACCGAGTAACATGCAATAAAATTTGCAAGACAGCTGAAAACGGTATCAGGTCCCGTTTGCTCTGTCCAGCAGTGTATATAAAATATTCATCTTTAAATATACGAAATATAATATATATATATATATATATATATATATATATATATATATATATATATATATATATGTATATATATATATATATATATATATATATATATATATATATATATATATATATATATATATATATATATATATATATATATATATATATATGTATATATATATATATATGTATATATATATATATGTATATGTATATATATATATATATATATATATATATATATATATATATATATATATATATATATATATATATATATATATATATATATATCATAATTTGCTCTGTTTTAATATTATTTTTTGTTTTCCTGGGATATGGTATATAACTATTTCATTTCCTTGAAAAATCGGTTATACCAAGTTTCTTTTATTATTATAATTTTTAAATATTAATAGCCACGTTGAGTTTTGTTACTAAGAAAGAAAGCTGAAATTCGGCCGAAACGTCTGGAAATATAAATAATAACAGATTCTTCAAGGAACCACTCGAACCATATCCCAAGAAAACAAACAATAATATATATATATATATATATATATATATATATATATATATATATATATATATATATATATATATATATATATATATATATATATATATATATAATATATATATATATATATATATATATATATAGATAATCGATTTCAGCGCTTTTATGAATGAAAAGTCGACACATAGTTAACACAACTCGTTTTTGTAAACGCCCATTAAAATTAATTCTTACAAAGTTCAAATAAGACAGGGTCGCAAGTTCTTCCATAAAACAATTTTTTACCATACTATTATATTAATTTGAGATAAGGTTAATTATAATCATAAGTGGTTGTAATTAAAGACGATAGTTGGCTCTGCATCATCCGTGTAACTGATCTTAATATGATAAAAGGATCCTTTAATTGGGATCGCTATTTTATGGAAGTAGGAACGCCTAAATCAAAAATTGTTAAGTATATTACTCCATAAATTATATCTTTTTATGAAAACCGGCTCTAAACCATCCAACTAGTTATTAGTGAATTATAAACGCGAGTCAGTAAAAAATGATATCGGTTAGTAATTTAAACTTCTGAATACGATATTAAGATTTTAAAGCTATTTGCACCGCCATAGCATTAAGTATAAAACTCGTGTCATTATGGTGCAGTTCTGGGAATAAAAAAAAAATTTAACCCATTAATTCTGTTAGATATGTATTTTTCCAAAATTCAGATTTAGTAAATTTTATATCTATGAAGAGCTTTATTACGATGTTAGGTGTTTGTTTATATCATTTTAAAGAAATTATGATTACATACATAAAAATCAACTAGCCCAAAAATTCAAAACTACTATATCTTATAATTTGTCCGCTATTTGAAAATCAGATTCTTGAGTTTAGGTTTTTGAGGCAGGTTTTGTTTGAAATTCTGTTCGAGTTTATGTATTACGGTTCCTTTTGCTGACACGAGAGTGTTTAGTTCTGACAACTTAAAATTTCTGCAAAGACGAATAGTTTTTGCCTTTCAAGCCGGGGGGCTTCGTCAGCAGATACGGGGTTTAGGTTTTGATAACTAGTAACTGATAATGAAATTTAAATAGTATTTTCAAAGCATTTTATCGTATTTTTAAATTAAATTACCTTTGAAATCTTTGCAGTGGCCTACAGAACTGTATTTTCGATATCAGCTATCGGTTTGAATTTCTCATACGACAGCACTTGTCGAAGAAGCATTGTTATATGCCATTTATAAATAGTGTTTAGGATACTTCGGATATTAGTACGGTTACAAAAAGCATGCTGCTTATAGAAATCTACCATATTATTTATAAGTAGTATTTTCAATGAATTTTTATTATATTTTTAAAATAAATTATTTTTGAAATTTTGCTATCGTCTACAGAGTTTATTTCTATATCAGTTATAAGATAAATTTTTTTCTTGCACCCAGTTAATTTTGGAAATGTACATTGTCACACGACGGCAATGTGTCTATGAAGCATGTTTATTTTTGTGTGCGCCATTTACAAAAAGTGCTTAGTCTAATTGTGTCTCCTAATTATTAAGTATTAATTTTAATGCATTATATCGTATGTTTAGATTAAATTAAGTTTGAAATTAGATCCTTGCAGTCGTCTACAGAGTTTATATCCATACCAGCTATCAGTTAAAATGTTCTTAATGAAACAAGAATATCTGCCTGTATAACGTGCATAATCTCCAAGTCAATTATCATAGCAAAGCGCTTTCGACTAACTGGTCATCATCAGTGCTACCTGCAAAGAAGTACATCGAGTAATGAAACCATTCAATTTTGAAGAAGGTGGAGAAGGCTTAAAGAACCGGCAAGAAAGAAGATTGAGTTAAACGATATTCTTACTCCTCAGTAAACAGGCAGGATACATGGTTGCAATCAATGTAATTACAAATTTTACATGTAAGGAAAAAACGAAAAAACAAGCGAACGAACACCAAATCGCGTTTCAAATATTATAATTTCTAAAATAGCAGCTGACTTCTATCTAGTCATGATCGAACAGAGCAATAATCGAAGTTTTTAACAGAAGGTAAGAATGACAGTCGACGGAGTTCCCAATTTTACATACATGGGATTGAAAATAATAAATCCAAAGGTTATGATAAGTTTAGTTGTATATATCAATAAGGAAGATAGTGCTCTAGTGCCCTTACAAGGTAGACAATTCTGCAACTGGAATATCTAATTCCTGGTTTTCTTCTAGTACTTGCTTCAACTGAAGTACCAATATCTAATATGAAAATGGACAAGGAAATTTTGCCACCAGACATTTTTGAATGTTGGCCTAATCGTGAGACAAGACATCTAATCGAAATATCAAAATTAATATATCTGGAAATAGCGAGACGGTTTCTGGTGGTGGTGGATTTTGAAAAAACACGTTCTCCAGACGCTTCTGATAAAATTAAAAGTAATATTATTTCGTTTTTTTTTTAATGATGAAGTTAACGAAATTGAGAAAACATAGTTTTGGGCATCTAGAGACAAACCTGAAAAACCTCGGATTGCTGAAACAAGTTCAATAAATTATTCATATGTAAGAAAGTGAATAATTTTTTCTCTTCCTATTAAATATCCCAGATGGGTAGTAAGTAGATATGTAGAGTCTTCCAAAATTTGTATATTAGACTATAATAGTAACGATTTGTTATTATTTTTTCACCCAAATCACATTTTCGGAACTTAGCTCAAAAACTACCTAGCCGAGTGCTTTCAAATTTTGTTAAAAATCAATATGGGGATGAAATGGTTACTTTTTTGGTAAAAATTCAATCTTACGGCACAAAATGGCGGCGGCCTGCCAAAATGTAAAAAAAATAATTATCAAATGGACTTCAAAATTTAGACAAAAATAAAGTGTGATATAGGAATAAACTGGAAAAAAATTGTATAAATATACTATAGTGGAACAAAATGGTGTCATAATGAATTGTTTAAATATTTAGTACAAAAAACTACTCATCCAAATGACGTGAAATACCAAATATTTATATTTATAATACACAAAAACCTAATTTCTAGAGACTAACGTAGACATTTTTTTTCGAAAAATTTTAGGATTACAATACAGTTCATAAATAAATATAATGTATTAATAATACAATATAGAGCGGGAGCAAAATATCAATGTTTAGATAGCACTTAAAACAATTATATATAAGATTATATTAAACAATAAACAATCTATGTGGTAATTAGCGAAGTATATACATACATACATTAAATTCTAAATAATAAATAAATCCCTAGAACGGTCAACCTCTAACGGAAAATGTATCGGCGACTAATCTAGTTAACTAAATTTTGAAATCTGTTAGCTGGAGTTCTGCCATAAATCTCGTTCCACATATATTGGTCAATGTATTTAGCAATAAATGGTCTTGCAGACTCCTAAACGCCGAAAATATTGCTTCATACATGACCAAGATCTTTCTACATAATTTGTACATACTCCCGTATTGGGATCTAAAAAAATATTGTAGTTGACCGTTCTATGAATATATGGGGAAACCGTATTTAAGAGAGAGTGCTTTGAATAGCCCCTCCAGCAATCATTCCAAATCTCGTAACAGGGCAAAACATGATTCTATTTTGTTCTTTCTAACGTCTCTGAAGAGCGATTTGGGATGAACAATATATATTCTCTCTTTTGGGTCACATCACAAATCCCTAACACCCATTTTGGTAGAATGTCTACCGCCATTATATTTCTACTGATTCATCAATTTGGAACACATGCCCAGGGCCACCTTTAATAAAACAAAAACGCATTCTTTTAACACGGAAAAACTTAAATGGACATCAGTTTTATAAAACAAAAATAAAAGACGTGACTATAGCTTTAATCAAAAAATCTTATCAAAATAACCAACAAACTTGAAATGCCTATGTTCCGATAAAAAAATGTAATTATTTACTTTTTAACACCATCGCCGATTTTGATGTTTTTTGTATATAGGTAGATTTTGGGGTCCTGATTACGAATCCGAAGTAAAATTTTTTCGATCACCTTTCATTTTTGAGTTATTCAATAGCAGCACTATAATATAAATTAACCACGGATATTTTGTTACATACACAAGGTGGTTTGGTACCCTCCGGAGCGCGACGGCGCCAGGTTAGGCCCCGTAGGCATAATCAATAAAGCTCTAGCAGAAAAGGCGATCAGCACTAATTAACAGCGGGGGGCATCACTGAACGAAGTCTCACATTCGGCATCGGCCCCCTGGGTGATGCACTTTGTTTTTGTTCGCTTTTATGTTAGGGCTTTAACGATGATGCCTATGGCGCCTAACCTAGTGCTAACCCGGTACCATGATAGTACGGATCCACCTATGTATGTAATGAAAATGTCCATAATTAATCTGTATCAATTATTAATATTTCTCTTTGAAGTTGTATGTCGAACCTATTTCATGATGTCAAGATGCGAACGAACATAAACGAAAACTTAATAAAGTAGAGGCTCTAAAAGAATTGGTAACGGGTTTGCATCAGGTTAGGCGCCGTAGGCATCATCAATAAAGTTCTAGTACAAAAGGCTATCAACAGCGGAGTGCATCACTGGTGAAAGTCAAACATTCCCTCTAGGACGATGCCGAATGTTAGACTTCAGTGATGCACTTCTCTGTTGTTCGTCTTTTGTATTAGGGCTTTAGCGATGATGCCTACCGTGCCTAACCTGGTGCTAACCTGGTACGAATCCACCTAGTGTCTTCGCATTTCTGCTAGTACCGATCCACGTATGTATGTATGTAATAAAAGTACCTATAATTAATTTGTATCAATTAATGCTGTTCCTTAAAGCTGTATCTCGATGCTATTTTACGTTGTCAAGATGCCAACATGAAGGAAAAGTTACTAGTCCAAAAAATATGAAGTGTATTTTTTTGAGTATTCTGTAATTTTTTTTTAGATAAAAAAAAGCAGGAAAAATAAAAAGATTTTTTGTAGTTATTTGTAGTAGTTTCATAGAGAACCAGCAAATTTTCACAAAAAAGAAGAAAAAAGTAAATTGGGTTTATGATATTTATGAACTTTGATGATGGCTACCTGAAAAACGAAACATGACCGAAAAAATATGACTTCGTGATCACGACCCCAAAATCCACCTTTATACAAAATGAAAAATAGGGTAAAAAAGTAGATAGTTACTCAAAATGAATACTTTTATATCAAAATAATATAATACATTGAAATAAAATTGAAAAAGAAAGCAAAAGAACTTTAAAGTACTTACCAAACAAAAACAAATTATTCTCTTTGGATAATTGTCAAGAACAAATGTCTCTAAAAAAGCGATATTGTTGGATAACATTAATTCTGGTACAGCCCGTATACATCGCAGCACAGCCGGCGCGAATTTGACATGCCCACTCCCATAACAAAAATATTATTATTCGGGGTGCTACATTCCTGTTTTAAAACAGGAATTTCTAAAAATAGAGTGTTGTACTCGACAAGTTCTACAATAAAAAACATCCTGATGTAACTGCTTCCCTATGCTGTAAGCTGCAATTTCGACCAATTATTTAATACTCTTAAAAACTGCTCATCATTTAATTAGAGTATTCTCATTAAATCGAAAACATTGGCTACCTCCATTGTAACAGCAACAGGTATGAGAAATAAAATCAATGACTAATAAAAAAAAATTCAAAACAATTGAAAAAATATATTTTGTTTTTCTTGTATAAATTTATTTAGGTCATATTTAAAATAAACTTGGCAACGTAGCATCCCCAGCACACTGGATTTTTGTCAGACGTGCGACGCTCCTGCTCTCTATTTATTCATCAGAATTATCAGATGTAATTATGTGTCATGCAACTATGAAAAATGGCAAAAGTTTAATAGTGTTTAATTACTTTTAAGCTTTATTTAGAAATAACAAATTTTTGTGTGACCTATAGAGCATCATAATTTAATTACTCTTTTACCTAGTTCATAAATTAATTTTGTGAAAAAATATGTTTTCAGCGATACGCCAAAAATAAGTGCAACCTTCCAAAACCTTATTTTTTGTGGATCTAATTTGAAAAAGTGGCTCATACATAAATGTTTGTGTATCGGAATCATTCAAAAAAGGTAATCTCTCAAATGTATGTTATAAATTTGTCAAATTCCATGGGTAAAATTTTTCAAGAGCCATATAGGCCTACAAATACCTTGTTGGTGAATCGTCCAATCCTTTGTATCAAAAATAGTCAGTTGTGTTATGTGGCGGGTACAGTGATGGTCGGTACATGTTCCGCATAATAATATTACTTCTTAGAGCTATTATATTAATATTCTATTATATCTTATTAATAACACAGGGGAACAGTGATTCTGCGGCGCGGGTTCTGAAAGTCGATTTTGAGTAATTGTGTTGCCCCAAATACGAGGAGTATGGGAAAAAATCTTAATTGACTCTAGTTTCTGAGATAAAAAAAAGTGTCATATAAATTAAAACAAAAAAAAAATAAAATTATTTATATTGAATATCTATATTTTGAATGCCACCAGCTATTTTATTATGTTATATTAAATTAAAACTAAGCCAATAAAACTGAAATACTAAAAAAAGTTAGTTGAAACGTTTGGTATATGACCGTCTCTTGTATCTTTGTTCTGGGCAATCCCTTTGTAACGTCCAGCAGTAATCCGCCATCATATGACGATCCCACCGGCCTTGGTATCTTTCTTCCATTATTTTTATATCCTGATGGAACCGCTCTCCTTGTTCTTCGCTGTAATCGCCCAAGTTATCCGGGAATCGATCCAAATGGCTATGCAAGAAATGAATTTTTATACTCATGTTAGCTCCTAGTTTTTCAAAAGTTTTTAACATCTGTGTGACAATTTCGCAATATTCTGCTGCCTTGTGATTACCCAAAAAGTTTTTGACAACAGATACAAAACTTTTCCATGCTTCTGCTTCGACCTCATTCATGTGATTTAAAAAGTTCTTGTCTTTTATAAGATTGCGGATTTGGGGACCATCAAAGATACCTGCTTTTAATTTCTCCATGCTAAGGCTTGGAAATGTTTGACAAATATATTTAAAACAATCACTATTTTTATCCAGAGCTTTAACGAACTGTTTCATGAGCCCAAGTTTAATATGAAGTGGCGGAAGAATGATTTTTTCCCGGCTAATTAGGGGTTCGTGAATAATATTGGCATTCCCAACAGTCATATTTTCTCTCGACGGCCAGTCCTTTCTAGTCCAGTGCTCTTGATTTGCACGACTATCCCATAAACAGAGAAAACAGGGGTATTTAGTATAATTGTTGATAATAAAAAGTTCACCATTTTTAAATCCACACATACAGACCACTGATGTTGTACAAACAAAATTTTCTCTAAAACCAGTTTAATGTTTTGGTATTCCTCTTTAAGTTTGGTAGAGTGACCTATCGGGATTGAAGCTAATCTATTTCCATTGTGCAGTAAAACACATTTTAGACTTCTTTTAGAACTGTCTATAAAAAGCCGCCAATCTATATCCATTAAATGTAGAAGTCCGGAAACATCGTTACAATATACTAAACTATTTTCCTCGGTAAAATACGGAAGAATGTTTTTCTCTCTCGTTCGATAAGATGTTATGTTTACCTCAGGCTGTAGGCACTGTTTTTCTTTAAGTCTTGATGCAAGAAGCTCTGCTGATTTCTTAGACAAATTTAAATCTCGAATCAAGTCATTTAACTCTCCTTGTGAAAAACCCCTCACCGTTGCAGTTGCACTATAATATTCGAATTCACTTTCACTGTCGCTGTCACTTTGAATGTCCATCATTTCGACATCATCACAAGTAACGTTTGACAAGGTACTAAATATCGGCACTGGCAATGAGTCACTGTGCAACACTGGTGATTTAGCCGACTGTATATTTGGAAAAACCCAAGTACGCTTTTTATATTTATTCATACCTTTTATATTCACGGCACAAAAGTAACAATCATCAACATGATTTGATGGCTCACACCACGTCATCGGCACCCCAAATGGAAGTCCTTTGCGTCCCCCTTGGGTCCAGTAGCGAAGTGACTCTACACAAGATTTACAAACTTTATGAGGCACCCACCACTTATCCTGCTGTCCAAGATACTTGCCAAAATATGCTTGGTATGCTTGTTTTACAAAACCGTTAATGTTTCTTTGCTGTTTTTCTTGACAGAATTTTCCACATATGTAGCAAAATTTGTCGGGATGGTTCACACAACTCTTGCGTGAAGAATTCATTGTTATTTTTAAATTTAACACCAACTTAAACGACTTAATGAACAAACTGAAATAGTAGCAATTAAAAATACGTTCTTTTAAAAAATTCAGACAGTGACAAAAAAGCACTTGATATCTAATAAAATAATTTTAAACTGACTGAAATGTCACTGTCAAAAAAGATTTGTGCACTCGATTTTATTTCATGGCCCGCTTAGATGCGATAAGTAAAGTCGCCGCGAAGGCAACAAATAAACACTTTTTGTTGCATAGAATAAAAGGCGTTATCGCTAACTGTAAACGAAAGTAGAGTCAATTTAAACAAACAAAATATGTAGTTAGGACTTATTGTGTTTAATGTCACTAAATTTACTACAAAAACTAATGCCGCAGAAAAAAGTTTTTTTTTTGTTCCCCAGTGTAATCACTCCCACTAGAAGCGGATAATGTGCCGAAGCCCCATCATGCACGACCAAAGGTTCTACTATAACTCTAAAGACACGTCCTCAAGAATAACTAGTTAAGTGAGATTGGGTAAGTGCGTAACAAAAAAGTAATAGTTTAGATTCTATTCTAAATATTTAATTTAAAATAGATATTAAAATTTTGTATTTTATAGTCATAATCTCTAAGGTGTATAGTAATGGTAAAAGAAATGCCAAGTTCAAATAAATTTTAATTTAATTTTTTCATATATTTTTTTAAATATAATGTATTAATAATACAATATAGAGCGGGAGCAAAATATCAATGTTTAGATAGCACTTAAAACAATTATATATAAGATTATATTTCCTAAAGTGGTTTAAAGACTTTACATTTTCAGTCTTGCCTAACTAAACATAACATAACCTAAGCGAAGTATATACATACATACATTAAATTCTAAATAATAAATAAATCCCTAGAACGGTCAACCACTAACGGAAAATGTATCGGCGACTAATCTAGTTAACTAAATTTTGAAATCTGTTAGCTGGAGTTCTGCCATAAATCTCGTTCCACATATATTGGTCAATGTATTTAGCAATAAATGGGGACTGCAAGACTCCGAAACGCCGCAAATATTACTTCATACATGACCAAGATCTTTCTACATAATTTGTACATTATATTTCTACTGATTCATCAATTTGGAACACATGTCCAGTGTCACCTTTAATAAAACAAAAACGCATTCTTTTAACACGAAAAAACTTAAATGGACATCAATTTTACAAAACAAAAATAAAAGACGTGACTATAGCTTTAATCAAAAAATCTTATCAAATTAACCAACAAACTTGAAATGCCTAAGTTCCGATAAAAAAATATAATTATTTACTTTTTAACACCATCGTCGATTTTGATGATTTTTTGCATATAGGTAGATTTTGGGGACATGATTACGAATCCGAAGTCAAATTTTTTCGATCACGTTTCATTTTTGATTTATTCAATAGCAGCACTAAAATATAAATTAATCACGGATATTTTGTTACATACACAAGGTGGATTGGTACCCTCCGGAGCACGACGGCACTAGGTTAGGCGCCGTAGGCATAATCAATAAAGCTCTAGCAGAAAAGGCGATCAGCACTAATTAACAGCGGGGGCATCACTGACGGAAGTCTAACATTCGGCATCGGCCCCCTGGGTGATGCACTTTGTTTCTGTTCGCTTTTATGTTAGGGCTTTAACGATGATGCCTACGGCGCCTAACCTAGTGCTAACATGGTACTATGATAGTACGGATCCACCTATGTATGTAATAAAAGTGTCCATAATTAATTTGTATCAATTATTAATGTTTCTCTTTGAAGTTGTATGTCGAACCTATTTCATGATGTAAAGATGCGAACGAACATAAACGAAAACTTACTAAAGTAGAGGCTCTAAAAGAATTGGTAACGGGTTAGCATCAGGTTAGGCGCCTTAAGCATCATCAATAAAGTCCTAGTACAAAAGGCTATCAACAGCGGAGTGCATCACTGGTGAAAGTGTTACATACACAAGGTGGATTGGTACCCTCCGGAGCGCGACGGCATCGGCACCAGGTTAGGCGCCGTAGGCATAATTAATAAAGCTTTAGCAGAAAAGGCGGTCAGCACTAATTAACAGCGGGGGGCATCACTGACGGAAGTCTAACATTCGGCATCGCCCCCTGGGTGATGCACTTTGTTTTTGTTCGCTTTTATGTTAGGGCTTTAACGATGATGTCTACGGCGCCTAACCTAGTGCTCACCCGGTATTATGATAGTACGGATCCACCTATGTATGTAATAAAAGTGTCCATAATTAATTTGTATCAGTTATTAATGTTTCTCTTTGAAGTTGTATGTCGACCCTTTTTCATGATGTCAAGATGCCAACATAAACAAAAACTTACTAAAGTAAAGGCTCTAAAAGAATTGGTAACGAGTTAGCATCAGGTTAGGCGCCGTAGGCATCATCAGTAAAGTCCTAGTACAAAAGGCTATCAACAGCGGAGTGCATCACTGGTGAAAGTCTAACATTCACCCTAGGACGATGCCGAATGTTAGACTTCAGTGATGCACTTCGCTGTTGTTTGCCTTTTGTATTAGGGCTTTAACGATGATGCCTACGGCGCCTAACCTGGTACCAATCCACCTAGTGTCTTCGCACTTCTCCTAGTACCGATCCACGTACGTATGTATGTAATAAGTGTCTATAATTAATTTGTATTAATTAATGCTGTTCATTAAAGCTGTATCTCGACGCTATTTTATGGTGTCAAGATGCCAACGTGAAGGAAAAGTTACTAGTCCAAAAAATATGCAGTGTATTTTGTTGAGTATTCTGTAATTTTTTTTGGATAAAAAAAGCAGAAAATATAAAAAGATAGTTTATTTTACGTATTTTTTGTAGTTGTTTGTAGTAGTTTCATAAAGAACCAGCAAATTTTCACAAAAAAAGAAGAAAAAAGTAAATTGGGTTTAGGATCTTTATGAATTTTGATGATGGATACCTCAAAAACGAACCATGACCGAAAAAATATGACTTCGTGATCACGGCCCCTAAATCCACCTTTATACAAAATCAAAAATAGTGTAAAAAATTAAATAATTACTCAAAATGAATACTTTTATAGCAAAATAATATAACACAATGAAATAAAATTGGAAAAGAAAGCAAAATAACTTTGAAGTACTTACCAAACAAAAACAAATTATGCTCTTTCGATAATTGCCAAGAACAAATGTATCTAAAAAAGCGATATTGTTGGATAACATTAATTCTGGTACAGCCCATATACATCGCAGCACAGCCGGCACGAATTTGACATGCCCACTCCCATAACAAAAATGTTATTCGGGGTGGCACATTACTGTTTTCAAAAAATGAATTTCTAAAAATAGAGTATTGTACTCGACAAGTTCTACAATAAAAAATAAATCCTAATGTAACTGCTTCCGTATGCTGCAAGCTGCAATTTCGACCAATTATTTAATACTTTTAAAAATTGTTCATCATTTAATTAGAGTATTCTCATTAAATCGAAAACATTGGCTTCCTCCATTGTAACAGCAACAGGTATGAGAAATAAATTCAATGACTAATAAAAAAAAACTCAAAACAATTGAAAAAATAAATTTTTTGTTTTTCTTGTATAATTTATTTAGGTCATATTTAAAATAAACTTGGCAACCTAGCATCCTCAACATACTAATATATGGATAATATTACTTCTTTATTATTCCACGTCTAAGTCGGTTCGGAAAGTTTTCATGCCCCACTAGAAGAGGATAATGTGCCGGGGCTCCGCATCATGCACGACCAAAGGTTCTACTATAACTCTAAAGACACGTCCTCAAGAATAACTAGTTAAGTGAGATTGGGTAAGTGCGTAGCAAAAAAGTAATAGTTTAGGTTTTATCCGCTAAATATTTAACTTAAAATAGATATTAAAATTTTGTATTTTAAAGTCATAATCTTTAAGGTGTATAGTAATGATAAAAGAAATGCCAAGTTCAAATAAATTTGAATTTAATTATTTCATATATTTTTTTTATATTTGGTTCTTACTACACACTTGCCCCTTCATAAAGGTTAAGTGGGTATTTCGTGTTTATTTTCCATATAAAAACAAGATACATTATAAAACGTAAAACTACAATCTTGTCTGCTTTAGATTACAGTTCACGATATTTTTTTAAGAAAACGATTTTGAAACTACAAATTTTTATTTACGCCATAGCACAAATTAAACGAAACAGGGCTTTGGACGAACCAAAATAACATCTTCTTTTGAAATAGTGCTGAGTCTTCTGGATCGGCCCATGTAAAAGTTGTTGCTCCAAATGGATCTAATGATGGAACTTTCCTTACAAAATTTGCTTTTACCTCATTTTTGTTTCAATTTACTGACGTGACTTGCCCTATAAAATTTCGCTGCATTTTTTTGGAGGCAAATCTAACTAGTACCTAATCATTTACTTGTAAACCGTCGGAGGATTTGTTGATGTCTGTTATGTACTGATCTAAGTCTTCTTTTTCTCTTAACTCTTCTTCTTCATCATATTCGTCACTGTCATCAAATATTATTGCTGAAGAACCTCATCACTGATTATAACTTCTGCGCTTGTAGATACTTTCCTTTTATTTTTTCTTCACATTTTCTCTAGCGTCTGTATTCTACTTAACAGCAGCTAAAAGTAATTCTTCAAATGTGCATATATTTTTTTCCGAGGCAATTTGATGAACTCCTGAAGAACCAGCTTGGTTATTTTGTGAAGCATTATTTGATTTTTGGTATCAACTGATTTTTCACGTATGTTGTAGCTAGCGCCTGTAAGCTGAAGGATTATATTTTTCTATTGACACGACATCGCAATTATTTGGGTAGATACCAACCTTTCTAAAACCATTGCAGATGATCTCCGGTTTGACTTTTACCCAAATTTGGCCAATCATTTTGCTAAAGATTTTCTTTGGCACTCTTAAGTCTCTCCTGATGTCTTTGCAATTGTGTCAAAATAGTATGATGATGTTATTTTCCTTTTCACATAGAATTAACCTTTCATCAACATGCCCGTCATATATTAGCAAGACAGGCCTCGTGGGACCTATAGCTTCCAGAAAAGAATTTTGAAAATATTGCAGAAATACTTTAGATACCATCCACCCGTTTGAAGTCGCAGCATACGTTGTACCAGGAAACGATTCATTAGGAGAAGCTAACCATTCATCCCAAATATTTTTTTCCCTTGAAAACTATTAAAGGGGAGACTTTCATTCCGGTAGTATTAACAGCTATAAGGACAGTAGCGTTTTCTCTGCCGCTTCCTGCAGTGGTTACAGATGACGTGGCCCCTTTTTCCCAACCTTTGGTTTTTGAAGGATCCATTAGTCTCGTCTAGGTTCCAAACTTGTTCTGGCTTGTCATTTAAATTAAGTTCGTTGCGATTCTTTTTAACAGTTTAAAATAATCATTGATTATACACGGATCTATTATTTTTGCTTCTTAATTGACAAATTGTCTCTTTTAGAGAATTCCAAGAACCATGCTTCTCCAGGAATGCCATTTCTAAATGATGTTTTTAGGTTATTCCTATTATTATTCTCTAACCATATGAAATATGTCTTTTCTTGATAATCCCCATCCCCATTTTTCCATCAAGGATAAGCCAGTGCTCAATCTTGCTTCAACCTCAAAAGGAAGAGCAGTTATGTCGTATTTTATATTTTTTAGACGCTTTATACTGGCTTATTATACCTCTGTTTATTTCATTAATTGCTTGCTTTAAAGTTGTCTTTGTATACTATGTCGCCTTCTCTGACTTGCGTTTATATATTCGGCCCATTTTGACAAAATTGAAAAAAAAAATACATTTTAGGTAAGTGTGCAGTATATACACACACGTGCTATTTAGTACGCACTTGTACCTCCATTAATTTTGCTCGGGGAAGTGTGTAGTAAACAAATTTTTACCACAAACACATGTTTTTCCTGAAAAATTTAAAACACAACAGAAATCTTTGATGTTTTTTTTGACACTAAACAATATTTTAACAACAAAAGACCTTTGATACTCTTTCGATGATAGATGATGAATAGATTTTAAAATAAAAAAGTTTACACACCCACCTGAGAAATTACAACGAACCACTTTCATACAAACCACTTTCATAAACTCTCGTTTTTTCAAGACTAACGCCGGCTCCACACACTGGAGCCAACGTTGGCGCCAACAACGTCTGTCCAATGTGTGTATTGACAAAAAGCGTTGGATCCAATATTGGTACCAGTGTCACGCCAATATTGGAGCCTTTCCGTCGACTGTCGGTTTTTGCGACACACATCAAAGTATTTGGCGTCAATGTTTTTGTTGACGACCACACAATTTCTTGTTCGCTTGTTCAGTCACCAGGTCGTTTAGTGTTTACAAGTGCAAGAGGTTAGGCGGATGATAATTGTTTTTTTATGAGAGAGAGTATGGGATAACGAAAAAGTGGCAAGAAATCTAAGTGTCACGGCTAAACGAACTTTTGCAGGTATAGCTTCTCGCCATGGCGTATCTTTTTTCTTTATATTCGGTTCAATTACCTGAATTATACTTCAAAATCTTCTGCAGACATGCGGCAGAAGTTATCAAATTCTCCTGAAGTTTCTCGCACCAAGTTAGTCAATAGTTGACGTCCATCGTACCTAAAACATTTATTTACTTTAACAAATTTATTTTTTGTACTAAAGGTGGTCAAAATACAACATTTTTGAAGTTCATACTTACTGATTTCTAAGTCGATGCAATGTTGTCATTCACCACCTTCAAGTCGCTTTCTTCTTTTTTGTAGCAAAATATAATTATATGCACATATTATCACGGTAGTCGCACCCACAGCATATTCTACATCAGACATGTTGACGTTGGCTCTAACGGAAACAAACTGAAACTGCGCCAATCCTGCCCCAATATCTGGACGCCACAATGAACATAAAATTCAATGTCGCTGCCAACAACGCCAAGACTGGCGCCAACGTTGGCTCCCATGTGTGGAGCCGGCTTAACTCCCAATTTATCTGTGAATTTTACTGGTAGATCGGCGGGCATAGTTAATTTTAAGATATCCCACTAGATCGCGCTGGCTGAGAAAGAGAAATTAATCGACCTCAGCCCTTCTATACATTTAACCCGAATCGCACTTACCCCATCTCAAATTTTTTTAAACAGAAAACTCATGTTTAAAATGACGGTATGTTGGTAAATTGGTTACTTCTCCATTTAAATATCCCTGGCGGGCGGGGTAAACGTGGCATCATCCGTAAACAATATTTTAATTCAAAATAACGGGCCACTGTTTGTTGTTTGGCGAAGAAATTAAACAAAAGGAGGTATTTTTGGTGGATCTTCTAGCATTAGGTGCTGAACAGGACAAAAAAGAAATGGATACATTTTTTTAGAATTCTATTCACAACACAAATAAGTTACACCTATGACTGCAGAAACATGTCTTGTGCTAGTTTGGGGATTTCAGTAACGCGTGCTAGTACTTCATCTTCTTGATCAGCAGTTAGTATTCTAGGTTTTTCGACGTCTCATCTTGGTCGAATGGAACGTGTTTTTCCAATCAGTCAAAAAATATTTGGAAAAGTCTGAGGGCGGGTTAATTATGATTTCGATATAATTCTGAATACCTCCTTGCTGATTGTTAAATATGTTATTTCGCATTCTAATATTATTATATTCATTATGTCGAGACATTTGCACGTTAAGAAATTAAAATAATGAAGATTTAGTTCTGTATTACTCCTTGACCACAGCAGATTCATCTTGAATAACAGTTCATATTACAACTATAGCTCTGGGTGAAAACTTCAGATTTAATATGTTTTGTACCAATTTGAACATTATCAAAAATATATACAGTATGTCCGCGGACAGAGGTGACAAGAGGAAAATACGACTAAAAAATAACAAGAAATTAAAAATGATTTACATTGCAAATTTTTAATTTTGTCACATACGGGGTGAACAGGATATACAAAAAAAACTAAAATAACGTAAACCAGCCTTATTTTAAATTTTGAGAGAAAATGAAACGGACAAAAAAATGTTCAAAGTGAAAATTGCATTGCCATTTTTCAAACACTAGGCAAAATTCGAAATAAGGTTATCTATATTTTTAATTCGAATATTTAACCCCCCAAAAAGGTTAGAAAAAATGGAAAGAAACTAGCTTTATCCGTTCGCAATATACTAGGTCACACAGAAAATGTTTGGGACACCAAGTAGGTATATTTTTTAAATTTTAAATCGATATTCTCTGTAAATTTTGCTACATTTAAAAATTAATATCGTCTATTTCATAAAGCGTCGTATATACAAATTACTTTTAACCAAATTATGTAAAACGCACCATTAAAACGTTTTATCCAATTTAAAAATGATAAGGTCATTTTAAAATTACCTTAATATCCTTCTCCTGTGATGTTCTGTACATGTTCCGCATAGTAATAATACTGCTTAGAGCTATCATATTAATAATCTAATTAGGATCCATGGCCGTAAAGTGGCGGGTCCGATAATCAAAAACTCGGACAGTAGCGGAATGTTTTCTATATTACTTTACCATGAATTTTTCTGCACAAAATCCGGATCGTCCTATTCTTCTTCTTTGAAAGAACACTAAGAAAGAAAGTGTTGGGTGTGACGTGCAGTTAATTGCAATTTGCATGTAATTTAATTTCATCAGGGTCGGACTGGGTGGAGTCCAATGACAGGCTGATTACAGGGCAGTCTAAGCTCGGTCAGTTTTTTAAATGTGCTATAAGTGGAACTTCGATTAACTTTTTTTTAATTCGTTAAGATATTGAATTTATTTGAATAATACCATTCAAAATTGGAACGAACTGGTTTTTTATAAATATTAATACCCGCCCATATAATAGAATTAAATAAGACCATAGTTTTAATCATTTTGTATAACGCATATGTTCCAATCGAACTACAAAGTAAAAGTATACATATTTATATCATTTTCTTTTCTTTATTGGAAGAATGTATAAGGAGAACTAAAGCAATAGTATACGAAAAACTGGACGACTGCAAAATACAAATAATGGCGGTTAACCTTGCAAAAGCGTCTAGCTTTAGGCACCTCGTGCAATCTTTACCAAAAGCTGGAGAGTTTATTCATTATTACATTTCAGTAATGGAATACTGCTGGGCAAACAGTCTATAGTTTAAAAAGGACGGCGCACAGAGGGCCAGCGGACCATATTTTATGGAAAAATTATTTTGCTTATAGATGTTATTCAATATATGCTAAAATTGCAAAATCAATACAAAATATGAAAAAATGAACAATCATTAGCCCATAGAAAATGGTTTATACAGGGTGTTACAATATTAATACACATAAAAAATAATATTTTCGCTGATTCAGGTCAAAATCATACCTTAACTAATTTCCAAAAAATTTATGAGCCTTAGAAGCACTAAATATGTGAAAATATTTGTCATACAGGGTGTCTTAAAAGTCAGAAATAATCAGCTTTTTATAAAGGCAACTGCATAAAAGTAATTATTTTGAAAATACAATATTTAATTAACTTAAAAATAATTATCAAATAAGTAACAAGTGAAAACTATTATACACCCTACATGATTTTTCTACTAAGATACCAAGAACTTGTACCCGGCTAAATAATTTTGATTACTGAAAACAAGCTACAACTAAAATAATACATATTCAATTTTCTATTATGGTATCAAAAACAATTTGAAACTTTGAAAATGAGACAAATCCTTAGATATGTAGGTATGTAGGTAATTAACGTAATTGATAATTTTTATATTTAAACAATAAGATAAATAATTAATAACAATGACAATATTTGTAAACAATCTTAAAGTATATATTATATATGTATTATATAAAATAGATAATAATCGATTTAATATTTATAAAATATAATATTATTGTAGTGAAGCTGTGAAAAACGATTCCAATTTTCATATTACACTAGTCTGAATCTTCATCGCTACTTGTAATCTCAGTTGTTTCATAAGACTTGAACATGTTTAGCGCTTCTGGGCTAAACATTTTCTTTTGTGGTGGACTGTGCTTTCTTAGAGATGTTATTCTGGGATCAGAGGTGATAAGCATATAATTGAAAACGTCTAAATTTGTCATTACTCTACTGCATTTTCTAGAGTTTCGTTCTCTTGCTCTTCTGTATTCTTTGTTTCTCGCTTCCTGTGCCTCTTCTGATAAATGTCCGATAGGTACAGGAATTACGTTGATTATTTCAGAGCTGTGAATCAATAATTTATGTATTGATGCGGGCATTCTATACCATGGATACAAATTTACAAATAACCGTGCTGTGTCAATACAATACTGCTGAAATTCTTCCACTCTTATAGAGAATCCGCTGGCAACTATTTGCAGTATGACATAAAAGCGATATATGAGTTTTTCATCAACTTTGGTGATTTCAGCTGACACCTTGTAATTCTGGAAGAATGTTCTGGCTGTATTGCCGTCATTTGTATTACCTGCCCCCTGCTTTGTTTGGTCCACCAGAAGCCCTAATCGAGAACGAAAATCTGTTTGGATCCTACTCTTTTCTTCATGAATGACATTTTTATCTTCGCCACGTGCTTGCCATTTTTCTATTTTTATTCTATAACCAATTTTCAGTATACACTCTAAGCATCTTATCCATGCATGGAGAGATGTTATTCCAAACGAAAGGTAATTGTCATTTATAGCTCTTTCCAAAACTTTGCCAATGTCATTCATATCGATTGGAGAAGCACCGCAGAGATAACATTTTTGAGATGAGGTGTCAGTAATCGAATTTATCATTTTGTTATCAACCATTGACCAAAAGAATTTATGTTTTACTGTTATAACTGAGTTATTTTTTAATTTGTGTATTGTTGGGGATAAATTAGCTATTTCTTCGTCCAAGTCTTTTTTCAGTTTTTTTGAAATTGCTATTGTTTCTTTTAAGAACTGCATCTTTAAAGGCCGACAATAAACAGTCGATGATGGGCGGGGATTATGCCATATAATAATTTTTTGGTTTTTACTGCTTCCAGCGTACAACTGTAAAGGCACCACACATGTAAGTAGTAAGTTACTGTCATTGTAAGTTCCATCAATAAATGCTTGCTTATACTCTTTTTGTCCACTGCTTCCATCACTTCCTAACTTCCAAAGTAGATGAAAAGTGGGATTGTCAAAAGCTTGCTCCTCTAATTCTAAAGTTGACATAAGCCTTATAGTTGTGTGGTTCAAAAGAGATTGTAAAGGTACAACCACACAATGCTCTTGTGCACTTATATTTTCCGGATAACATAATTGTTTGGCCTCTCTTACCTTGTTATAACTGGGATACATATCAAAATGATTTTCTTTGGCATTACTTCTTAAATATTGATATGAACGTTTGGTCAATTTCGTATCGACAAATAAGGCCAAAGCTTTATCAGGACTTAATGAAGATGGTTTGTTTTTATCAATATTTGCTAAATTCTGATTATCCGGTAATAACTTAGCAACTTCATATTTTCCGTCAGCTTTTAAGTTAAGTTTAGTAGCGAATACCAATTCGTTTGTTTCAGTTTTTCTTAACTGCTCAGTTCTTTTAAATTTGCCGGAGTACGAGAGATTTTGAAAATCTGACTTAGGCCTCCCAGGTGTTTTTATAGCCACACATTCGAATTTAATGGTTTTATTGAGCCATGCTTCATTAGTAACTAAAAAACGGTTTTTAGTTCTGTTCGAAGCCTGCCACCTTCTTCTAAATTCAAGTGAATAAACTCGGGAGTATTCTTTGACCTTCATATCATTTTTTTGTGTACATTTTGTGCATAAAACCGATCTTAAAAAAGTGTTGAGTTTTGATCTTTCTATGCCGTTTTCAAATAGTTGCCTGATTTGAACTGGGTGGGACATCAAATCTAAAATATTTTTAAATTCATTAGAAGTTATGCTTAAGGCCTTTTTATGTTATACACATCTTATTTATAATGACATCTCTAAGTGCTTTATGCATTTTAATGTAACCCTCATTATTTTTACACCATTAGGTACCAAATAATACATATTATCGAACCTTTAGATTAAAAACCTATCATAATAATTATTAAAGTGCAGGTTAATCGACTTAAGCTGCTAAATCTTTATTTTTTTGATAGCAGTTTTTATTATAGGGACTCTATGCATCCAACAGAATAATATGCTCTACCACAATGGGTGGCAGTTTGGGGCAGATTTTTTTTGCGCGACATAAAAGTATAAACAACACCCAAGCGAATTACATGTATAAGAAAAATACGATATTCCTACCTTTTTTTTTAATCGTTCATAAATTGGAGAGTTTATTTTTGAAATATATATATTAACAAAAATGACCCTTATACAAATATGGGAAACTATTATTAAAATGTAACAGAGCAGAAAAACAGTAAAAACTTACCCCCATCATCTGCATTCATCATAAAAAAATTATTTGTAAGACATACGTTTTAAAAAAAATTACACAGGTAATACTCTTCTGCTGCGATATTAATAGCATTTTACAAAACCTACCACCAAGTGAAGCGAATTTCAACATGTTATTACAATTCCATTATTCATTTGTTTTTGTTTTGTGACGCTCCAAAGCCTACTTGTTGTAAATTGATAACAAGATTTGAGAAATAATAATATATATTTTTTGGAGATATTTAATGTTTTCAGTGATTCTGGCCCTCTGTGGCGGCGCTTAGTTTGCATCATATCTAAAACTCAAGAGACAAATGTTGACGAGTCGGGTAGCTTTCTCTATAAGGCATAGTGTCCCACAGAGTTTGGTATTGGGCTCCTTATTGCTTCTCATGATCCTCGATGCTATGATGAATAAATCACATTCCCTTTTAATAGCGAAAGTAGAATAATACTTTTATGTTTAAACAAATACTTGAAATAGGTACGTGCCCTACCTCTTTCTTGTCTGGAACTCTAAATTTTAATGAATATATTCTAGAATTTCAGAGAAACTTTTTGAATTTTTCGTAGAACAGATATATATAGAAAAGAAATATTTTAGGGAATTGTATGTTACTAATCTATCCACGATTGTTTTAAATTCGAATAAAAAAATCAGTAAATATCCTTTACCCGGAGCTTCCTTAGTTACCAATTTTTCTTTTATTAGTGAAGTGTGACCCACTTTAGTTCAGTATATTATGATTTAGTAACACATGTATCCTATATTTTCAAACATTTTTATTGGGCGCAATTTTGTTGCATCATATTGGATTCCCACCAATATTTTAGCAGTTTTTACCTATGCTATGCTTGAGTTTTGGGAATAATTTAAAATAAATTCAGTAAGTAGTTTTTACATTGACACACACTGCCATTTTGATACATCATGTTGAATTTGTGCCATATATCACATTTAACTTTTCTGCAAAATTTAATAAGATTTTTTTTTTAAATTATTTGACCTCAATTTTCTCGGCCATCTTTAATTCGTTCCACAACTATAGTAGTTTACCTCTATATCACACTTCATGCTCGCACAAAATTTGAAATCAATCTATTAAGTAGTTTTTTTGCGGCCGATTTTTTAAATATTTTAATAGGCCGCCATTTTGTTTTGCTATCTTATATTCATACCAAAATGTTACCAGTTGACAAGCATACGGGGAAAACGATAATGGTCCAACAATAGTTGACAAACTAACAGCAATATATACATACCTGGTCCCTTATGTTTTTACTGTATAAATATTTCGACAATCTGATTTTCCTAAATAAAGATATTCTTTAGATGATTGTAGGACAGCAATCCAATCGGATGGAGTCTCTGTTTTTGATTTTTGGCTGACTAAACCAAAATATTTAGAGCACTCCATGTATGAGTGGCCACGTATTGGAAACGTTCTTTGAACGAGTATTAATCTCTTTTCATAGTGAATAACATGATTTAAAAATCGAAAAACAGTATAGTTTTTGTTTTGCCCACCATAAGAGTCACAAAATATCAGAAAGGACTTGACGTTAGCGAGCAAATAGTTATAAATGAAGTGATGTAAAAGGAAACAAACATTTTCTTCCTTTTTTTCCTATCATTTCACTGTGTGTAGAAAATACACTTTGTTAAGTGAAGCACATGAAGGTTAAATAAGTAAAGTGACAGTCAATAAAATGTATAAGCACCTAGTATCTTATCGTTTTATGTATTTAAGAAAACATTTCAACATAGCTTTGTCATTGTCATTTACCTTATTACCGTGAAAAAATCTCGGAGGGTGATTTTTTCACGATTACATTATTTCCCATTTATGAGAGAAGTAAAAATATATTTATAGGAAATGATCTGTTTAAAAACTAAATGTCAATAAAATGTATGACCACCTAGTATCTTATCGTTTTATGTATTTAAGAAAACATTTCAATATAACTTGGATATTCCTCTCATACAAAGTAGTATCCCTAGTAATGTGTAAGTTCTTTTTTGCCTTAAGTTTCCTCAGTTCTCCTAAAATCAGAGGGACATTTTTTCACGATTACATTACTTCCCTTTTACGAGGGAAGTAAAAATATATTTATAGGAAATGATCTGTTTGAAAACTGAAGGTTGTCAATAAAATTTATGAGCACCTAGTACCTTATCGTTTTGTGTATTTAAGAAAACATTTCGACATAACTTGGATATTTTAAAATAATAATGGTTTTAATAGTTAGGTAGCATTTATTTAAAAGGAGCCGATATTAAGTTGTGTTTCCGACTTTCAGCTAAAAACTTCTCCAATATCGAATCACCAACATTATAATGTTCTATGGAAAGCTGATAATCCTCATTCTCGATCGCATCTACACCAGGGACGTAATCAATACTGTTTTCGCTTTCCTGCCATTCTTCCTCTTCGCTTACACGCTTTTTTTTATCTGATTTTTTTTAGTTTCCCTGGCCTCGACGATATTCTCCTTCTCTTGAAGTATTTTTTTTATTTTCGAGATTCACGTGATTGCCAAGCTTTTAAAGATAGAATAGTTTATCAGGCATCAGAATATGATTTTGTCAGAGAAAGCGATTACTAGTGCTTTACGATTTAAACCGGATATATAATAATTCTATTTGTGGATGCTCCGTCATAATTGTCATTTCATCAGCTGTTCAGGTGTTCAGTGTCGGACTTTAGTTCTAGTTTTCGCTTTCTCCATATTTGAAACAAATATTTACCTTCAAATTTGTCTGTCCATTCTTTATTTTCTTTAAAAATATTGAGACTAGGCCTCGATATTAGGCTTTCCAAAGCTTGTAATTTTTGAAGTGATTTAACAGTTTTTTCTAAAAAACAAACAAGATTCCTCATGAACTCACAGGTGGCACTTCGGAAAGTAATTCCAATTTGACAAGCTCTAAAAATAAGAACTGTGATTACTTAGTCATAAAACTATTTAAAAAGTTTGATAAGGAAAACGTTTTACTTTTAGGTTGCAAATTTGTATTCCTTAACTAAGCAAATTAATTTAATTGTTTACAGCTTTATACAAACTAAATAGTTTTAGCTATTGAATTTAACTTCCTAGTCCTCCATATCTTCAGTGAAAAAAACACTCTATATTTTTAAAGGTATTAAAAAGAGAGATTTCCTCGGACCAGGGAGATACTTATTTTAAGTCATATTTAAAAACAAAAACGTAAGCCATTGTCGTTTTTTTTAATAGCTCACATATTTTTTATTTTAGTTGGAAATGGATATATAAAATAATAAGTTTTATTATTTTATATTGAAATAAATCCAAATCTGTGTTACTGAAAATTTTAAATTATAAGAGATTCTTAAATTGGATATAAGAAGTATATAAATAAATAATTAATTTCGTCCTTGCGAAGAACCGAAAGATGTAGAGTATGATCAAAGTAAAAATTTTCTAATATAGGGATAATAACAAAACTTACTAAAAAACATAGTTTTGTTACACACCCTGTACATACCAGTTTTATCAAAAAAATAGAGATTGAGTTTTAATCAAACAAGAGTTTATACGTTCAACTGATTCAGTAGATATCATAGCAGATATAGACACCCATTAGTATTTATTTTTAGTAACTTGACTAGATTTTTTAAGATTTAAAACACAATAAAAATACTCTTTGAATTTTTCTTTCATATAAATTAAAAGGGTTCTTTTTATTGCATATTTAATCGAAGCATATTCTTGAATATCAATCGTTTGATTGAAATCTAATCTTCTTGGTAAATTTTGTGATGTTGTGCTCAATAACCCTTCGCCCAAGCCGCTCATCTCTTTTTACTAAATGCTACTTTCTCCAAAAATATCTGCATTTAATCATCCAGATAACTGATTTGTAACAGAGCAAATCTATTAAGTTCAAAAATGATTCTATATAAGAACAGCCTTTTTTAAGCACCTGCTAACTAGACCCTAATATATTTTTCATTAATTATTAAATTAAAAAGATCATCAGGGTAGCCCATTTATTCATGATTAATTTAGTCCGCAGGCATATTTTGATGAGTTTCGTTTTTAAATGGGTATTAATTTTAATTAGATAATTGTTTAAAGGCCTAGCAGGTATCTGACCGATTTAAAAAGCACAAAAAATAACTGGTTCATATATTTTATCCTTTTGTTTCTTGTAAAATAATATTTCTGAAGACTGAAAGCCTTAGACGTACTTTAATAATATTAAAGTTAAAAACAATATACCCGGTGACACAAATAAGTGGCTCGCCCTTATAATTTTTATATCCCTCTTAAAGGGAAGTATTGTGTCGTTAAAAAATTAATAATTAATTAATTAATTAATTAATTATTAAAAATTTAATAATTAAAAATTAATTATTAAATTTTTTCAGATCTTTACGTTTCAGGGTCCTTAGATGTCTTCTTAATTCCGTAAAAAACCACTAATCCCCTTCACATCAAGTTTTGATCAAAAATTAAAGGTCATATGGGGAGGAGTATTGTGAGAGAAAATTCACTGTGAAAGTTTTGGTACGAATCCAAGATGGCGACTTAATAAAATATTTAAAAATTTAACCTGAAAAAAATTGGATGGAAATCGATTGATTTCAAATTTTGCCCGATAATTAATTATGCTATAGAGATTAACTGATAAAATTGTGGTACGAATTCAAGATGGCGGTCAAATAAAATGTATTTATAATCGTGAGAAAGTACCAGGTTTTACGTATCTTTACCTTTAGCGTCTATTATTATATGTTTTATTAACTACGTCGTTTGTCTGTCAGTTCGCGGCATAGCTTGAAAACTAGTTACCCGATTGACTTCAAAAGTTAACGTTTAAAAACATATTACTAAAAAACTAATTATCCAAGTCTCAAATTTTGCCCACAAATCAAGTATTATATAGGTATGAACTAGTAACATTTTGATATGAATCCAAGATAGCAAAAAGCAAAAGAAAATTTTGTGCATGCATTATGTATTATATAGAGATAACCCTATCTAAAATTGACAAATAAAATGGTTTTCGTTTTTCCAGTTATTTTTTTTTAATATACTTAAGGCCACATATCGTGTATTTTTAGTCAGTATTATAGGTAATATGTTTTTGCTACAAGAGTAAAACTAGTAGGTATCATGTTTTTCTTAAAAAAAACCTATAAAATTTAGTTTAGTTTGTTCAAAATAAAAATATGTATAATTAAGTATGCACTGTGCCAAAGAAGGCCACGTTAAGGATTGAGGCAATGTAATCATCATAATTTTAAATAAAGGTTGCTGGCTATTTATTCAGACGAAAATTTCGGAAACTGATATCGGAACCAAAACCACACTTACTGCAAACGAATTTTAAGCCATCTCCGTTTTGCAATCACGCACATACCTTGTGAGCATAACGCACACATATTACGGATAGGCGTATATCGGCGACTCCATCCTTCTGAAAACAGAACATTACCAGCTTTCTTTGTGTTCTTTCTTTTTCTTTTCTTGCATCTTCGAAAAGCACCTTTCAATGTACTTGGGAAGTTGAAGAGATCTTGTGTTACCTTTTGTGCATTAAAATTAACTGCTTTTTTCCCTTTATACCTGTAGTCTTTATATCGGTTTTTGAATTTTTATTATGTTTTTCAATATCTTTATCCTATTCACTATTCTTTTCATCAGAAGGATTAACTTTAAGATAATGTCACAAGATTATACCTCAATCGTCGGAAGAACTGGATTCTTCATGTAAATTATGCCGCTTTTCTGATCTATGGAGTACATGATTAATAATACATGGACCTCTGATTTATATTTGCTAAAATGCTCCAACTACCGACCAAATATTTTAGTAGTCATGCTAATTTTTGGCGTCATTTCATTTACTGTGCCTGGGGGAATTCCACCCATCTAATTATCTTTTTTTCTTTTACTTTTGAATAATACCATTGGTGGGAAAAAATGGTCCAAAGCATTTCCGCAACCAACAGCAATAACGGTTTTGGCATGCTCAGGAGTAATAATGTGAACTCGTCTTTCGCCTTTTCAAGCCAACATTTGTTGATGATGAAGTCAACCAACCCCCTTCTCGTCCATGTTGTAGATTCATTCCAGACTTTGAAATACATTTTTTTCTATCAATATCGCCTTAAGCTTTAAAAAATAATCATTAAATATACATCTGTTAACATTTGGACTCTAGATGGGTTTAAAATCTGCGCTTTTCTGGGGTATTTCTAAGTGACGGGGGAGAAATATTTTCATCCATTTGCGACCAGCCATTTTTGTGCTAATGCCCTTTATTTGAACAAATAGGTAAATCGATTTACGAATTACGTTGCTCGTTAAAGGCATTCCTATTTCACCTAGTCTTATTATACTTTTTGATAACTCATCTTGTTCATTTTTTGTGAAAATGGAGTTTCTACCAAATGAAAAGCCGACGGGAAAAACGATGAAGCTCACAATTTTATAAATTTTCAGAAGAGCAATGAATTGATAATAATAGGTTTAAAAAAACAGAAAACTAATTTTGGCAAAGATATTTTTATATTTAATGTTTTTATATTAAGGAAATTAGTTAAGGTCTGAAAAATATTACTATTTTTTTAAATACAGTGCCTAAAACTCCAAACTAACTGGGAAAAAAACGATGAAGCTCACATATAGCACACATGCGGTAATGAACTCAATAACAATGGTAAACGAAACCCTTTATTCTGATTTTATTAATTAATCAATTATTTGATAATATAAAAAAATAACAAAGAAAGAACAAAAACATTACATAATTAAATTATTTCTTATTTTTATGAGGAAGTCCCAAAAAAACTGTTTTGAATCATCGCTGCAGTATTTGGCTAGTTTGGACAAATCTTGATATTTTTCGGCCCAGAGGGGAATCAAATCTGCAGCATAAAGTTTAGTATGAGTGTGTAAGTACTACGTGTTATTTTATTTATATTATTACCTTTATAAAGGGTAGTTGGAAGGCAAAATTCTCCTGTTCTGTTGCTCGAAAAGGGTTTTCCCACTACGTCTACAGACTCTCATACTCCGTTGTACGACACTCGGTAATAGACCAGCTGTGGATGCTCAATAGAAATTCTTAATTCTTTAATGAGTCTTGATGGAAAGGGGCACTTTTTCTTGTATAGAGGTCGTAGGTCTCAGGACCGAAAATATCTTTGCTGGACTTCTTCAACGTCGAGTGGACTGGGTTTAACTCGCGCTGCCTTCACAAAATCACACCAATCACGTGGTTGTTCAGTTCTGGATATTTGATTAAAGATGCCAAAGTCCTTGTCGCACTCTAAATAAGAGTGTCCACGTATAAGAAAAGTCATCTGAATGTTGTCAAGTTTTCGTTCATAATGGACAACGTGGTGCAAGAAGGAGAAAACTGTAAAGTTTTTATTTTGTCCTCCGCAGGAATGCGAAAAAATCTGCAGGTCTTTTACATTAGGATCTAAGTAGTTATAAAGTTATAAAATTATGTAGAAGTGAACAGACATCGTTGCTTCCTTTCTTGTCTACAGTTTCTGGGTAGCAGTAAAATATACTTTGCTGTGTAGCCAAGACATGAATGTTGAACATGTACAGAGAGAGCTGACGACTATAATACACGTCGTTGGTCGTGATGTTTGGTATCGGTAAATTTTTCGAAAAATCCATACAAATACCTTCAATTGTCACATTTTGTCTTGCTGATAATTTTACTTGCCTCTTTCTGTCATAAAACGTGTTCGCCTTTCGCAAATGAAGAGCTTTTTCTGCTTCAAGTTTCCTTAACTGAGCAAGATAATCTAATTGTGTTACATCTGAGTTATTAGAAGCAGAAGCACTGGCTACCTTTTTTCCTAAGCTTTTTATCTGAACTTCAATTTCATCACACGTTGAACATGTGTCTGACCGGGGTTAGCCAAAGCTTATGTTAAATTTTTCATTAAATATTTTTCTGTAAGAATTATAGCATAATGTTGTGTTTGGATTTTGTATCTTAAACAAATCATACATTTTATTTATATTTAATTCCTCAGGTAAGTAGGTTTTACTAGTTTTCGAAATACTATAATTACTATAATGGCTAATTAAATGTAATCCTCAACGATCTTTTGGCGGTATTCCAGTTAATTTAAGCGAATTTTGAATAAATTGCACTCCTCTACCAGTAATACCGTGTAGAGCTAGAAATGCTTTATAACACACTTGAGTTTCTAAAAAAGAGCCTTAGCTAATGCACCTTACTCTAAAACTACACGAGGCATCGTTAAATTTCTTTACACCTTCTTCTGGTTTTTTAGGTCTACGTCTTTTGATGGGAATAACAGAAATTAAACCGCCAAGGTATACATTTTGTTCGTCATATGTAGCCACTACAGTTTTTTAATATTTCAATCTTATTTTCATAAGATATTTTTGAAAAACACTTCAGGCGTTTGCATTGGCAATCAGGACCAAGTTCATGGCTACTTAGTTTAATTTTCTTACCGACATCAGTTAGTCTGCCAAGTGAACTACGTTTTTTAGTATTCATCCCCATATCGAACAATATACGTAACTTAGTCAATTCTCTATTTATTTATTTCCAACAATTAGTAAACATCGCCATTTATATCACTCCGTATTTTAAAACTAACAAGAACAGCACCGAATGTTAATATTTATATTTAACTGTCTTGGAAATGTCTGATAATTATTTCTTGACCGTTAAATCCAAACTAAAGAAGCAATGCAAGTGAAAGAACCATTGAATTCTCACGTAGGCACACGTTGGAAATTTGCGAGCTTCAGCGTTTTTTCGAATTACGCTTATAACCTTATCATTTTTTCGGAGTAGCCAGATTATTAAAAGACTGAAATATAGGGACCCTTATTTTTCTTCGCAGTTGTAAATAGGCTAACATGTTCTTCTCTTCGCCACCTACATTTTGATCTGAACAACTTATTTTGACGAGAAAATGGAACCTCATTGTTTTTCCCTCTACTCTTCAAATCGTTTTTTGTTAGATCCAGTCAAAATGTGATTTCTTAGAACAAGAATCCCGTTTTGTGCAGTACTTAAAGCCTCCTTTTTTAGAATCCGTTGTTAGATACCTGCAACAATAAAAAAATATGTTGTGCTTTTAATAGGGCCATTTTTTTATATTTTGCAATAGCCTTATTAGGAGCACACAACCTCAAAATAAATTTGCTTTCTTGCAAAAAATAAACCAATATGCGTTTTGCTACTAAAAGCCAGCGTAACAAAATTACCAATACTTCTTAATTTCCGGCAAAACAATGTGTTCAACTCAAGTCATGTCTAAAACGCCATTTGCTAATTTTTTCAAATGCAATATTTTTTTCAATTTTTCAGCAGCAAATCTTCATGGGTAAACTTTTTATCCTAGGTTTTAATAATACAGTCGGTTTTATGAAGATTCATTTAGAGGAGCCGGGTTCCGAGATTTTCCGATTTTGACACTATACCGTTAAGAAAAAATAAAAGTTTTTAATGGTTTGTGAACCATTGGGGACGTAACAGCTATACACCCACAAAACAACTTAATAATTTAATTAAAATTTTTGGCTGTCCACACTATTAAATCGGATTTTTTTTAATTACCATAATTTACAACTATATCTTTTTGAAATTGACTGTAATTTAATTTAGCTTACTTAGGGATCAATTAAAAACATCAACAAAATGTAAACAAGTTATTTTTTTGAGTTGTGATCGGCATATTTAGGGCTTCCATATTATTATATACAATATGAAGAAAGTATGGATTCTTTTGTACAAACTACAATTATTAAAACTTCGGGGTCTTTTCAAACATTAGTGAGAAGTTATTCAATCGAGCTTCTATAATAGAGATATGCGCCACCTGCGTACCAACTTTCAATTGATGTAATTTTTCGATCTCTACTTTGGAAGCCATAAATGTCTGTCTGAATAGGCACTAACAATATTTTAAATTATTATTAATTATCACAGGCATATTATGCCGGTAATTTTCGTTTAGATTTCTATTAATATAAAGAAAGAAACGCTGGAGCAATTTACTAATTAGCGTTATTTGTAATCCATCGACCTACCGCAGAGAAACCATTAAAACCATTTGTTCTGGTATTAATTGTTTTATTTATTATAACATGATTCCTTTCTATATATTAAGATTTATTGTCAAACATCAGTCTGTATTATAAAATTAGAGAATTTTTCCTTGTACTTTGTGCCTCAGTCCAGGCATTGAAACTGGTTTTTTATCGAAGGGAAAAAAAACAAAAAAATTGTAGTCCTAGGATGATGAAGCAGTCCTGTGAAAATAAAAAAAAAATACAGAAGCATATAGCTTCTTTAAAAAACATGAGAAACAGGTCAAATGTCTTTTATCGTCTTGTATATAAATACATTTTGTTTCTATAAGCCCTAGAAATACGAAGCAGTTCCCAAAAAACGGAAATCTCATGTGTTTTAAAGCGGTTAGTTAAACAAAAACTAAATATGTCTAATTTCTTTTGTCTCTTTGTATACAAAACTTAGGGAACACAACAGCCCCATAAAAATGTAAATATTATTTTTATTTCCATAACGCTTTCAAAAAACGGTAAAACTGGACACATTTATTTTCCTTTTCTACATATATATAAAAAAAATGTTTCCGTAATATAGGTTTATTCTAAGGGAGTGAACCAGCTGCATAAAACCAAAATTAAAATTTTATGTTTTTTCAAAGATGTAATACACTAAATTTCAATAAAGCAATGATATTTAAAAATAAAACTTTATTGTATTTTTTGCATATAAACCTCAACTTGAGAAAACCTTACATACACCTATATGGGGAAGAACTATGTTTACCAAACCACAATTTTTTGAATTTTGCCTTTCCACTGAAAATCCATATCTAAGCCGTAAAACGGGGTGAATCGGGCTAAATTTTGCAGATTTTGCCTTGTAATTATATGACATTTGATTAAAAAAGTATCTAGAATTTTTTTCCATGGTAAGGCATCTTAATGCAATGATTTGGTATAAACTTGAGGTACATACCTACTTAAAAAAGAAAAATTAATGGTAACACCGCGAGTGGGGTCAATAAGGTCAATGTTTGTTTGACAGAATGTTTCGATTCGTCTCACTTAAAAAATATTAAACTGGAAAATTGCATGATAAAAAAAGGAACAGTTTATGGTATTTTTTTATAGCGCACATTTAATTTATCTAGGTATATTTCGTTTCCAACGAAACTATTAAGTTTCTAATAACTTATGGTTTGTAGAATATGTTGCGTTATTTTGTTTAAATAAAATGTTTTCACAATATAATTTAACTTTTTTCCAAAGAAAAGGGTTCTATTTGGATCACTTTAGTATTAGTGTCATAAGTGTTTATTAGAAATATGTTAATTTATGATTCCAAAGTCTGTTTATTGCACGAAGCATTTTGAAATAGTGCTGTTTTGGAATATATCCTAAAGTTATATTAAGTACTATAGCAAATAGTGTCGGTTTAGTAATAAACTATGAAAATATTAATATAATTTAGGTAAATAGATTTTCTCTGATAATGCGTAGACATTTTAGAGTGTTAAATAATAATTGAAATAAAAACGCCCGGCGAAACCAATAACTGTTTATTTGTAAGTAAATAGTTCAAATATAGTTTTACAAAATTTTATCTAAAAGCGTTGGTTATAATAAGTATAAAACTTATACCTACTATGTAAAATAATTAGACAATTTTAAACGCGTTAAAACTTATGTTTCTAATACTGTCTAAAGATAAATTAACAAGCGTATTAAATGTCAGTATACTGACAAAAATATCAATAATATTCTAGTAACTTAAAAAGGTATTGTTATGCAAATTACTGCAAAATAGTATTGTAAAAATCTGCATAGTAACTAGGAATCAAATTTTTTGAAATTAATTGTTTCGTGTTGTCACTCAACTCAACTTACATTAACTTCAAGAAAAGTCTCCTGTTTGTATGGCGATTTATAAAAAGTACTAAAAGGCTGTTCTTTTTTAAACATGATGACATTCCATAAAATTGTATTTCCTGCTCTATTTATATTGAAATTGTATCCTTATTCTTCATGGAGTTTTTTTAAATTTATAAAAGAATCGTAAAGAAAGTAAGTTCATGGACCCTAAAAGGAGGAGATTTTTTCGCATTTTTTATTATTGCATCATATTGATGCGGAGAACATATGGGGCGAGATTTAATTTTTTTTTTAATTTCCTTTTCTATCAAGCTGTGTACGTTGTCACCTTCGTTCTGTGTGTGGCATTTAATCAGAAATTAATGTGTTATAAGTTTTATGTTATAACGAGTAACTGCGTGTAAATATAAAGTGGCAATAAATTTATTTTTATTTTGGCCGCAGCAATTATCTGAAAAGAAAGTTAGTTCTATTCCGTCATTATTTGAGGGGTTGGTAGTAGTGAACATTACTCTTTGGGCAAGATGAGCTTTTTGTAATCCAGTGGTTGGAGCTTGTGGGTCGAGTGGAGCGGGACTGACAGAATGATCACATGATTTCCTTATGCAAACTCTAAAGCCTTTGATGATCGATATGACACGTGATTGTCTAAAATAAGAAGTCATTTATGCTCTGCCATCGGTCTTACGCTGGCCACAAAAAACTTAAGCCATTCCAAAAAAGCATCGGAATTAATCCAGCCATTGTCCGTCACCAGCATTATGCGGCATGTCCCTGGAGGTGCTTCCTCAAAATAACGAGGATTTTTCTTCTTTCGGGGAAAATTAAGGTTGGAGAAATAAATTTTCCGGTTGTCGAACAACAAAACAACGATGTTATTAGAGTACCACGTTCAGATAATGAAATCGAGCCAACCTGCTTCTTTCCTCTTACGGATATAACTCTTGGTGGTTTCTTAGCTGAAGTCTAGATCCCGGTCTCACTTACATTATATATATTGTCCGCAGTAATATGATGTTTTTTCAAAATTTGAGGAACATTCTTACAGAAGATTTCGACCTGAACTCTGTGGTATTGTTCTTAAATGGATGCCTAATATTTTTTTCTCCGCATACTGATAAGCCAGTACAAAAATCCCTTTTAGTTAGTCCGTAGAATCGTTTATCTAATTCTTTTAGATATTCCACCAGCTGTTTTTCCTCTTCTTCGGAAAAAAACTTTAGAATATCTTCCTAACTTCTTTGGAGAGTTTGACTTTTTATGATCGACAAGAGTAGAATACGGAATTCCATATTCCATATGATAGATATTTTTCCTTGATTTATGTCATTTAAGGCTAACGACATTGTTTGTTCGCTGCATGAATCGTCCCTGGCAGACTTTCGCTGTTACCTAAAAACCATGTTAGACGCTGTAAAGAAAAACTTGCATTACGAACGGAAAATTTCCCCATGAATCTAAATATTTATAATTTTTAAATAGGTAATAAAATAATAATATGTAGGTAGGTAAAAGTTAAAAACCATATTTTTGTCATTGATTTGATGTCATTGATCATGATCGGTTATGCCTGATCGGACTTGCACAGGATTAACTAAATTTTATTATTTTATTAAATGAATGGCAACAATGCTTAAAAGTAGACTTTTTTGAGGTCATGAATCAAGTGAAAGCAAACTAAGTATTTTACACCCTGCAATTACGTTTTAAAATAATTAAACAAATATTACTTACCAACTCGGTAAAAAATAGGCGGCGTTTAACACACTATGAGTATAGGTGTGAAGTTAGCAACGATTTTGCCAGCAACGTTTCCGTGGTTGGCGATTCGGTGCTCTGTTTTTGTAGAGCGGCAAATTCTTAATAATTATTTTTTTATAAAATTAATATTTTAAATTAAACCTATATACCCCTTAAGGAAATCATTAGCCGTGAAAACGCAAACAAAATTATATGTGGAAAAGGGGTTAAAATTCATTCCTTTAAAAAATAAAATTAGCATACTACGATAAAGCGAATGCCTCACTACCAAAATTGTCGACTAACATCTTTAGATTGCACGCAATTTGCCATCTAAATTTGAACAAGATTGTATGGGAACAGGAGTTGAAATTCATCCCTTCAGAAATTAAAAAAATATTTTATTATAATAAAGTGAATAGGGGTTCGCAAGACCATGGTCTCGGTCTCGGTCTTGTCTAGATCGAGACCTACTAATTAGAATCGAGACCGAAACCGATACTAACCTATCGAGACCGAGACTAAGGTAACGAGACTCTCGGTCTCGGTCTCGAAATATATAATCTGGCAATTCCAGTTATACAGGTTGTTTACTTTGGATGTGGGATTCTGGAAGATATATTATTTTATTCTCTTATGTCATGTAGACATGTTATAATTTATTTTGTCTAACACTTGATTTTTATGGAAAATTTGAAGTCAAATGGACAATTAGTTTTTTGATACCAAATTTTTTAACATTTCATTAGGCCGCTATTTTGTTCCGCCATGTTGGATTTACACTAAAATTTTACTAGTTTATCCACATATCATATTTAATTTTTCAGCGTTTTTGAAACAAAACAACAATTTCGAAAATAACATAAGATATATTCATATATTAGTATACCTATTTAAGTTAAATTATTATCTGAAAATTAAAATCATGAAAATAAACAGAACAACTCCTGCAACAAAAAAAATGTAAATCATTCAAGAAGTTTTTCTCTAATACCACATCTACACCAAGAACTGATACACAACAAGCACTTATTAGAGGTTTTGTTTAGCACGCTTCTTAATTTATAGTTTATCAATCCGGCTTGCGAAAACATTCTTTCAGACGCTACCGAAGTTGCCTGTATTGATAAAAAATCTTTAGCCATCTTTGCGAGAGTAGGACAATTTCTTTCATATTTTCTTCACCATTCAAGCACATCCATGTCTTTGGATGCTCTCGATTGTTCTAGATACTCGTTTATTTCTTTCTTCCCCCGTCTCCTTTCGACGGCTTTACAAATAACGAGGTACAATCTATTTAGTCATTTTCATTGCTTGAGCTACTTGATACTGGAGAATTAGTTCGGTTGGTATAATAGTTTTCCTTAAATATGGTTTCAAACATATTGACTGCATGATCCTTCAATTCTCGTCCCCATGGTGTCAAAGAAAATGTCTCGTACTTATGTCTAGGGTCTAGTATTAAAAGTGCAGAGTAAATCCAGTTTGTTTTGAATAGTGTTTCATGAGCTTTTGCTTACTAATAATAATAGCATCAAGAAGTTTGTTCCCCAGTGATGTCTTCTGGTTTTGATTTTGAAATTTAATTACATGTTCGTCAATTTTGTCTAAAAGCATATTGAAGGATAAAATGACAATTGGAAGGGTTGGGTATTTTTCACCACAAAGGTGAACTGGAACATGTTCGAAATGTTTTAAAAAAGCAGTTACTTCTTCCAAAATCATCCACTCATTTTCGCTTATTTGATATTTTTGAATTTTTGGAACATTCTGGCATAAAATATTTAGGACAAGCAATTTTTTAGTTTTATAAGTCTGCTCAGACTGCTTAAATTTTTTTAATAATTTACGAATCTTCACAACTGAATTGACGCAAGGGTCAAAAAGTACAAGACTCTTCATCTTCTGAAGATGCGCTGTCATCAAGGTTCAACAATTTTTCGCACACTTCTATATTTAAAAGTTTCAAAGCGTCCTGAACACCTAGATTGATGATGTGTGCAAAACATCGGAAATGTTGATTTTCGCTGTTAAAAATAATGTCTTCTTTTTGCAAGATTTCTTTCAGTTTTAATATAAATGCTGTGTTTGAAGCTGCATTATCCAACGTTATTCCTTCAATTTTTTTTTCAGATCATAAGCCTCCATGGTTTGGTAAAACAAATTTGCTGTGTCTTCACCGGTATGTTTTCCATGCGACGCAACGAAATCCAATGTCAGAGATTGTAACTTCCACTGACAGTCAATGAAATGTATTGTGATTCTATAATAGGACTTACTAGAAATTGATGTCCATCCATCCAAAGTAAAGGACACCATATTTATATCCAACAGCAATTCTTTTAAATTTGACTTCATTCTACCATACTCCTGTAAAACTCTTCTCCTCATATTATCCCTTTTAGGGTAGACAAAGTTAGGATTTAATTGCTTAAAAAAATCTTGTGTAGCCTCGTGATCAAAAAAACTGAATGGTAGATTTTTGGAAGCTAGCCAGTGGACAATCTTCCTTTCAATTTGAGATTGCTCGATTTCATGATCTGCTTCCTCAGTGGAAGAAATAAAAAATAAAGCTGAAAAAGGTCAGGTCAGAACTTGCTTAGATGCTTAGCTCTACCGTAATATTCTGCTCCCTGTAGGTTTGCCAGATATAAGGGGTATTCTCAAGGTGACACTTTTGACTGTTTCAAAAAGTCCGAAGCCGGGAAATTATTATAGTGAATTTTTCTACACATTTAAGTTTTAATAATAAAGAGAAAAGCTAATACGAAACACGCTGCTGGCAATAAATAACCCATGTTGTTTGCTCCAAAATAAACCTTGGACTTTTCTCAAAATGATATTAAAATTTTTAGCATTAAAAAAATCTCATTTTAACAGCAAATCACTTATTCCAACCAAAAAATTCACAAATATTTTAAATAATTGATTATTTAATATTATTTTAATTTCATGATTTTAATTTCCAAATAATAATTTAACCAATAAGATGTAAGCTTAACGTATATGTAGGCCTTATTAAAACAATAATTGTTTTTTTTTATATTAATATTTTTTGCAGTATTTATCTTTTCTCTTATTTTATTGTTAAAATTAACTGGAATTTTACCCCTTTTTTGTTATATTACCAGAATTATATTTACTGTGAAATTTTGCTTGTATGATAATATGATTAAAGAACAATGAAACTTACCTACACATTTAATTTTTTTTTCAAAACGTACATGTAGGATTTCTGATTGTATTTCCGGGAAACGGGGAAAATATGTTTTTCATTCCCGGGATTTTCGGGAAATATTTTTGTTCTATAATGATTATAAAATAGTCAAAAAATTGTACAGTTGTTATTCCATAATATTTAGACACCGCCTACTGCGTTTAGTATACAAGATAGGAAAAAACTTTACATTCAAAAGTTATACAGTTTTAATATAAAAACTTTGCTTAACTTTTAGTTTAGATTCTTTATGGCTTCTAAAACTGCCGTCACAAAAAGTAAGTTTTTTGAAAATTTTAATTTTTCAAATCCATTTTTGGCTTTTTTTTCACACCCTGTATATGTGACCTAAGTTTAATACGGTCAAAACTTTTTCCAAGCATCAACTTTTATCAAGAATATAATTTTCTGAGAAATCAATAATAAAAAAGTTTTCCACGTGGTGCAGACTTTTCCGCTGGCATTGTATACGGTCTTAAACTTTACCAAAATCCCATTAAAAATACATGGGGAAAATAGGATGACAACAAATTAATTTTTTAACATGCTTACCGTGAGGTACCTCTCAAAATAGGAAAAAACTTGGTTATGAATATAGTTCCGCAAATATTTTATCTTTGGGATACAGGGTGTTATATTGTTAACGTTATTCGCCATATATTTCGGAACTAAGGGGCTATATCGGAAGTACTATACTGTTGTAAAAACTAATTTTTTGTCGTCCTGTTTTCTCATGTATTTAATATGGAATTTGGTCAAAGTTTATCACCATGTATATTAACTAGTTAAAGGATTAGATTATGCCCAAGGTATTTTGCTTGAGACGTCAAGAACTACTACATAAGTAAGAAATTCAGCCAATTTCACCAAAACCGGGATTTAATACTATATTAATATTGAATTGATTGAATTGTGTGACCGATTTAAAAAAATAGATGATGTATATTTTTTAACATATTTAATATACTTAAAAGATAATACAGGTAAAATCCTACAACTTCCCTATTTAATGTTTTTTTTCTATCCGTAATATTTAACCTTTTAACTGGGGAGTAAAATATAATAAAAATCCCGGTACAAAGTTGAATATAACGGCTGTGAAGCTGTCTATATTGGGTAAACGGGAAAAATATCAAAACCAGAGTAAAATAACACCATAACATAACTCTATTTTAGATAATGTTAAAAACACAAATGTATCTACTCATTGTTCAGAAAACAAACATTTTATGGGCACTCATAATTTAATATTATCAAACCAAAAATAAAGGATAAAGTTTGGTCTTTTAGAACTTATAAATATATAAAATATTTATCAACGAATCCGCTCACAACAAATGATCAACAAAATTTCCAAATTACACCAATAATAGACAGCCTTCTAATAACCTACAGTATAAATGTAAAAAATTCAATTTTAAATAGGTAGGCAATAAAATTAATTTGCATAATATAAATGTAAAAATCCCATTTTAAATAGGTAGGCCATAAACTTAATTGGCATTGTATACAAACCCTACAATAAGAAAATTTAAACATGAATGAGATAAAGTTTATTAAAAACCGCAAATTTTATAAATGCATCTTGAATCGAATTCAATTCATTCAAAAGTAATTAACAAATTGAGATTGAGAGAAAAATTAAATTAGTTTTTTGCAAATAATTCGAAAATTATCAACATTTAAAATTGTTTTAAAAATCTTGAAGAAAAAGAGAGTTTCAATAAAATAGTCCGGACTACCGATACTCTATCTCTTTATTATTAATAATTTTAATTTAATATTAGATATAGACCTCCACGCTGTCATAACATTATGTAACAGTCCAATAATTTTACCGTGTTCAATATACCATGACCATGCATGAATGGACACTTTATTAAATTACTTCTAAGTGGTAAAAAATATCGAAGACATATAAGACACCAAAAATTACCGAATAAAATAGGAATTTTAAATTTAATGTTAAAATTGCCAGGGGCGTCGCAGTCGGAGTGAACGGGATCCAGACCTTAGAAAAAAAATGTATTATAGCCATTTTGAATGTATTACTTACATCATTATTATCTAACTTGAATGCTTATCCTTTAGAAATGTACGGGGTTCATAAAACAAATTAAAAAAAATAACACCCAGTATCTCAAAAACAAAGGCTTTGTGGATACATATGAGGATAAATGAGGCAGAAAATTGTGTCGGTCATTTTTAATCATCAATGAAAAAACTACCTGTATATTGATACATTTGGCTTTAAAAGCAAGACTATTTTGAGTAATAATAAAGATAGATCAAAAATAAGACAACCCGTTTGGAGAAAATATTTAGTACTTTAAAAACTAAAATAATAACTTTTATATTTTAATTGGTTTTAATTCTACAGATTGTTGAAATATAGATATTTTCAGTTTTAGAATGTCCATGTCATACCTAATCTTATAATAATTTTAGCACACATATGTATATCTTCTGCATACAGCAACCTCTACAAAATATAAAAAATTATGGCTTAATGGCCCTGTAATAAAAAAACTTTACATCAAACGGCTAATAAAAAGTTACAGCTTAATATTTATGACAAAACATTTTTTTTTTTTAAGAAAAATAATAGTTCAAAAATACTAATAATTAGAAAAAACTCTTCAAACTGTTTTTTACAATTTAGTCAAGGACTAAGCATTTGGAAAATAAAAATGGTTTTTGTACATTTTCGGAAGTGGTAAATTTTGTAGTCTTATTTAACACCCTGTATAAATATCTTTTTAGCTTGGGTCAGATACACGCTTAAAACCAATAATAGACAGTAAGGGATAAGTAAAAATTGCATCTTGATACCCTGTATGGACTTTGAGCTGTACTTGGGCTATAAATTTAGCTGTTAAAATATATTAGTCCTAGTGCTAATAACTTTTTCATTTATGTAATGCTTACCTTTTTTCCTTCGGTGAAAAAGTGTCTTTTGGTTTTTCGGAATGGCTTGGCAAAATAATTCCTGATACTACGGTTTATGTACTGCCATTAAATGTTTGTCAAACTATTTGTGTTGACACTTTTCATTTGCAAAATTTTTGTGAGATTTTTTGTTCGCACACTATGCACAAAGCGTTTTGTTTCTCTTTATTGTATTTAAAGTACTTAGTGTAACCTAAACGTTTGACACTACCACTAGTAACACTAGACGTTCTTTCACCGGAATCCTCAATCCCAGTCTTTTGTTTTTTAGCAGAATTGCTTTCCTCATCCCGACGCACTGAACCTTCCGACATTTCACAAATTCACAATAAACAAACTACAGCTCAATGGCTAAACAGGTAATAAGACAAATACGAGATGATGCCCTGTAAGTACCTATATAGCGCGCGCCAGGCCAAAGGTCGCTGATAGCACTGTATTCTTTTGTACCCCTGGACCGACCCACCCGATTAATTATTCTTTCCTTGAATTTTGAATTAGCATCATTCTTGTGTTTGATTTCTTGAACAGTTTACACATAATATTATTATTGACCAATACTGGCAATTAATAATATCAGATTTAATTTAAGTGTAATAAGTACTTAGGTATCTAGTGACTTATTAGGAGACATCATGTAATAAACACAAGGGCAGTCATTTACTATTCTTGTGTAATAAAATTCTGATATTTTGTGGAACTGAATAGTGAAATAAAACAATTCAGACTCGAACTCCTAAAAGTGAATGCCTGACTACGAGAATTTTAGACTAACACCTTTAGATAGCTAGCAATTTGCCATCTAAATTTGAACAAGATTCTATGGGGAACAAGGGTTGAAATTCATCCCTTAAGAAATTAAAAAATTATTTTAATATGATAAAGCGAATGCCTCCCTACGAAAATTTTAGACTAACATTTTTAGATAGTAAGATGCAAAAGAGTCTATGGGGACAAGGGGTGGAAAATCATCCCTTAAGTAATTAAAAAATTATTTTACTATAAAATAGCGAATGCCTCACTACGAAAATTTAGGAGTAATATATTTACGTATAGCAAATAATTATCCCTCAAAATTTGAACAAGATTCCATGGGGACATGTGGTTGAAATTCATCTCTTAAAAATCGAAAAACTTATTTTACCATGATAAAGCAAATGCCTCACTACCAAATTAAAGGAGCAATCTGGTTATGTCACAAACAATTAGCCCTTCAACTCTGAACAACATTCTATGGGTACATCACTACCAGAATTGTAGACTAACATCTTCAGATAGCACGCAATTTGCCATCTAAATTTGAACAAGATTTTATGGGAAACACGGGTTGAAATTCATCCCTTAAGAAATTAAACAATTATTTTATTATGAAATAGCGAATGCCTCACTCCAATATTTAGGTATAACAAAATTTGGGAGCAAACAATTAGCCTTCAAAATTTGAAGAAGATTCTATGGGGACATGGGGTTGAAATGTATCCCCTTAATTAATTAAAAACAATTTTTTCTAAGATAAAGCGAATGCCTGACTACCAAAATATAGGTTTAAATTGGTTATTTCACGAACAATTAGCCCCTGAACTTTAAACACGATTCTATTTCAGATTTGAAGGGCTAATTATTTGTGACATAACCAGATTACTACTGTAATTTGGTAGTGAAGGGGATGAATTTCAACCCCATGTCCCCATGGAATCTTGTTCAAATTTTGAGGGCTAAATGTTTACTACCTAAACATGTTACTCCTTAATTTTGGTAGTGAGGCATTCGCTTTATCATGTTAAAATAAATTTTTAATTTTTTAAGGGATGAATTTCAACCCCATGTCCTTATAGAATCTTCTTCAAATTTTGAGAGCTAATTGTTTGCTATCTAATGATGTTACACCTAAATTTTCAGAGTAAGGCATTAGCTATTTTATAGTAAAATAATTCTTTAATTACTTAAAAGATGATTATCCACCCTATGTACCCATATAATCTGGTTTAAATTTTGAGAGCAAATTGCTTACTACTTAACGATGTTAGTCTAAAATTTTTGTAGTGAGGCATTCGCTTTATCAAAATAAAATATTTTTTTAATTTCTTAAGGGATGAATTTCAACCCCTGTTCCTCATTCTTGTTCGAATTAAGATGGCAAATTGCAAATATCTAAAGATGTTAGTCTACAATTTTGGTAGTGAGGCCTTCGCCTCTATCATAAGAAAGTACATATTTAATTAATTAAGGGTTTAATTTTAACCCCAGGTCCCCACAGAATCTTGTTCAAATTTTAAGGGCTAATTGTTTGCTACGTAAACATGTTACTCCTAAATTTTGGGTAGTGAGACATTAACTATTTCATAGAAAAATGATTTTTTAATTACTTAAGGGATGATTTTCCACCCCATGTCCCTACAGAATCTAGTTCAAATTTTGAGAGCAAATTGCTTGCTGCCTAAAGATATTAGTCTAAAATTTTCGTGGAGAGGCATTCGCTTTATCATAAGAAAATAATTTTTCAATTTCTTAAGGGATAAATTTCAACCCCTGTTCGCCATAGAGTCTTGTTCAAATTTAGATGGTAAATTGCGTGCTATCTAAAGATTTTAGTCTACAATTTGGGTAGTGAGGCATTTGCTATATCATAGTATGATAATTTTATTTTTTTAAGGAATGAATTTCAACCCCTTTTCCACATATAATTTTGTTTGCGTTTTCACGGCTAATGGTTTCTTTAAGGGCTATATAGGTTAATATAAAATATTAATTTTATAAAAAAATAATTATTAAGAATTTGCCGCTCTACAAAAACAGTGTACCGAATTGCCAGCCACAGAAACGTTGCTGGCAAAATCGTTGCTAACTTCACACTTATCTATGAGCATCACTTTTAAACCAGCAATGGCTGAGTTTACAACGAAAAATGGTTTGGTCCTTGGTCCGTGAACTAAATGGGTGGGGATAGTCCTAAGATTTTGTCGATTGATTCGTTTGCGTTTACATCCGAGAGAGAAGAGTTCGTTAGTTCGTTTTTAGCTTTAGCACATAACCTCAATAATTTATTTAAATTCAATATTTTGTGAAATTTAAAAGATATATCCAAAATGGTAAAAATCATTGTGCTTACTTTTTTCCTCAAACTACTGCTATATACCAAAAGGATTCATGAACAACGTACAAAAAGACTTCTAAATAAAATTAGAAAACGTCGGCTCTTATTAAATAAACTCAAGTCAATTTCAAATGTTCACAGTTTATTGCTCAATACTGTGAGTACTGCAGCACATAGGTATGCAAATCCTGAAATTTTGAATAGCTTAATGTATAAAAGAATTTGGATGAAAGAAAGAAGCCATGATCACTGGGACAGAATTGTTTTAAACCATTATACTGATTCAGATTGGATTGAAAACTTTCGGATGTCAAAAGACACATTTCTTGATTTATGTGGCAAATTGCAGAACGAGTTAGCCCCCAACCCTACCAATTTGCAATCTCGCAAGCCAATATCTGAAGAAAAGCAAGTAGCTATTACTATATATAAGTTGGCAAGTTGTGCAGAATACAGACTGATTGGACAGATATTTGGTGTGCATAAATCAACAGTAAAAAAGTGTGTCTATAAAGTAGTAAATGCTATTATTAAAATAGTTGTCCCTGCTGAAATATATATGCCAAATGAAACTGAAGCCAAATATATAGCCACACAGTTTGAGCGAAAATGCCATATCCCTCAAATAATTGGATGCATTGATGGGACACATATTCCAATACTAGCACCACGAGATGGATTTCGAGACTTTGTAAATAGAAAAGGATGGCCATCATACAATGTCCAAGCAATTGTTAATCATAATGGAAGGTAAGTAATGCTTGTGGTCTCAGAGAAAATAAATTCAAGGTTGATAACTATTTTGTATTACATTTAACATTTTTTAAAAACTGAACTTATTTTTAATTTTTAGATTCATGAATATTGTTGCAAAACATCCAGGAAGTGCACACGATGCAAGAGTGTTCAAGGATAGTGAAATATATAAAAACCATGAAATCTTACTTCCTCAGGTAATTTGTCTTTGCTATTTTTGTACCATTTAAACTTAATTCTGCACCTTACCTACTTAACCAAAATAAATAATTATGATAAGTAATACTACTGCATAATATTGCTGTTCTATGTTTTGTTAATAAATTATACTAATTTTTAAATTTAGGGTACCAAGAAGGTGAATGACATGGAAATTCCATTCATGATAATTGGAGATCCTGCTTACCCTCTTTTGACATGGTTGCTGAAGGAGCATTCTGGTGCTGTGTCACCTGTCGAAGAGTCATTCAATACATATCTTAATTCAGCACGTGTGGCAGTAGAAATGGCATTTGGTAGGTTAAAAGCACGATGGAGAATTTTGATGAAGAGAATGGACATTCATTATTCTTTTGTACCAAAAATTATTGTCGCTTGCTGTGCTCTTCACAATATTGTTGAAAAAAATAAAGACACATTCTTGGTGGAATGGATGACTGAAGTTTTTCAAATGGAAAAAGTATATAAACAACCAGTACATATACCTGCTAGACAAAGAGAAAATATGGTTGGCTCTATGATAAGAAATCATCTAACTGCTTATCTTTCAGAAAATTTTCCACTTCGTAAATCTATGCTTAGGATGTAGTATAAAATAAAAATAATATTAAATTATTACATTGTTTTATTTTAGATATGAAATTAATACACAGATAAGCAAGTTTAAACTGTGTAATTAAACAACAAATATAAAAAAAACATAAAACAAATCACTGTAACAAGTAGTAACTTTTAAACTTAATAATAACACAGTCCGAGACATAACTTTATACTTAAAAATACTTAATCTTTATTGTTATTACTTTCCTTGCTTAAAGATGCCAAATTCTTCGTTGGCAGGTTTTGGGTCTGGCGGCCAAGCTAGAAAAAAAAATCTGTATCTAACAATTACAAAAAAACACAATGTCTATTTTTAAAGGCTGAAATGTGGAAGGAATTGCTGTTGGTGCCCTAAATTTATCTTCTGTATCTAACAATTACAAAAAAACCCTTACATTCACTATTTTCAAAGGCTGAAATGTGGAAGGAATTGCTGTTGGTGCCCTAAACTTCTCTACACAACTAACAAAAGCCTTTAAAATCGAATCTGTTTGTTCTCTTTGGAAATTATGCTCTTTCTCCAACATTTCAACTTCCCACTTCTTCTGTTCTTCCATTACTTCCTTAAACATAGTATTTTGTTGCTGCTGCTGCTCCTGCATAATCTTACGCATAGCTTCAGTTTGTTTGTCTGCAACCACATTGCTATACTCTGTAAAGAGTGTCTGGTAACTTTTTCGACCTGGAAAAAACAAACATGTTACAAAAAATATGTTTTGGCATAACATATAATGTAAATAAATGTAAGATAATCGTAACAGGAAACAAACCTTGCTGCCCTAAGCGTCTTTTTTTTGGAATTGATGACATTGGTGTCTGTGCTGCTGTTTCACTGTCTTGGTCTATTTCATCTTCACTGGTTATATCAGTAGATGTGAACTCTGTAAAGCATGTTTTGATTAATTTATTAAATACACAACTTTTAAGGTTTTACCTAAATTTGAAGCTAAAACTTCCTCAGAAGGGGCCCCATTATCAACTTCTTGGTCCAGCTCAATTTGTTCACCTATTTCAGTATCACCGGCCTGAACTGGAGCAGATGCAGAGTCAATGCCTTGGGATTCAGTTAAAGACAATGGTCTTACACAATATAACAAATCTAATTCCTGGTAGAATGAACAAAATATAGCCGCTGCTCCACTTTTTTTATTGTTTTCCCTGCATTTGAAGTATTCTTGCTTGAGTTTCTTTAATTTCAATTTCATTTGCTCAGCTGTCTTTTCATAGCCTCTCTTTCTCATTTCTTTCTCAAGAGTACGAAATATATCAATATGTTTGTATTTTTTGCTGTCCATCAATTTCAGTATTTGATTTTCCAAACATAATTCAAGAAAAATTCGAGTTTCATCCTCTCTCCAATTTGCGCCTTTGACTTTGCTTTTGCACTGCAATGTCGGCGAGGGCGAAGGCTGCGTCATAGCTGTATAGACTTTTAAATAAACCACAGAATAAATAGCTAAACGCAACTAAACTAAAATTTTTTTCAAAATGTAATGACTAATGAATGCTTCAAAACTGAAAAATGAATGTCAAACTCATAAATTAACAACCTAACCTCATTTTTATATCCGTTTGGATCGATCTCGATTTTTCAAGTGCGTTTACAAGGATTTTTACCTAATTTAGTCCGTACTAAATCAAAAACCGTTTGGTTCGGTACTCGTTTCATACGTGTACCGAACTAAAATAAATACTGTTTGATTCGCTGGTGTTTACACCAATTTCCCCGAACGTATTATTTCATTTAGTCCCAATTTTGGTACTTGGTCCGCGCTTCCAATTGCCGGTGTAAACAAGGCCAATGTTGTAATATTTCATTGTTAGCCGGGTTAATATATTACTGATTGTTATTGCCCGGTATATCGGTTTTGCTCGAGTCGACCCTATTTAATATTTCGATTTAATCATAAATAGCACTAACTCTAAATTTAATGAATAAATCAGTTACACTTAATTTCAATGTAATCATAAAAAGACACATATCAGAATAGTTCACACGAAATACATGAAAATGTATAAATAAACTAGTTGTGCATAGATCCAAGATCAAGTAATTCACTTAGGTTGCAACTTATTTTTGAATATAAATAGACGCAACTCTAAATACATCGCTATTCTACTAAAATGAAAAAAAATACTTACCTTAATTTTGTATACTAAATGGACTGAATCTTAAATAGTTCCTAAAACGTTAACCCGTTCACTACAGTATAGCCAATATTCTGAAAAGAAATTTCCCAACTCGTGGTGCCATCTATTGTTAATTTTGGAAATTACATGTTAATTACAATAATTACATCTTGATGTTATAGCTCATTCGCCATTTCGTCATGAACATCTTATAAATATGGTAGAGAAAACAGTCGCAGGGACTTATTAAAATTATTAAACAGAGATACATGTTACCTATTAACAATTATTAAAATAAACACCAAAAAAATAAAACATATTATGGATGATTCCACAAACATCAATAACTAAAAATATCAACTTTACAGAAACAAACATAATTAATAACTCTTCTAGGAATCTTTGGTTTTAAAAAATTCTCCAAACTATTTGAAAGATGATATTTTATATTTATGTAATTTAATGTGATTAGTGGTTACACAATAATTAACACGGTCTGTTTTTTAGCAGAAAGGGCGCTTTCTTTGTAAAGTGGGAAAATATGTATCTCAATAAATTTATATTGCCAAATACCTCTTGTCTATTTCCAAAGCAATTTCCGGCTTCTATGTTGATTAACCGCATTCTCAAAAAACCTGTTTTAAATTTCCACTGCTGCGGTCATGTAAAACCGCAAGCAATTGTTTTTGAAATCGTGAATATCTTTAGAAAATATAAATGTTTCGAGTACCTGTTCACATTCAGTACCAACATAGATCTTTTCATTAGGAAGTAAATACTTCAAGCTGTGAAGATTTGTTAGGTAAATCTTGCAGTAATATATTTCTGCCCTGGAAGAGAGCATTAAATTAATCGAAATACAGTAAGGCGTACTTTAAGAACAAAAAGTATGCTTTCACAATTGGGTTTTTTAAATTTTGTAAAATGTATTCTTCTTGTTTCAGTCGATCTTCAACAAGAGCCAGCCTAAAAAAGAAAAAAGAAGATAGTTTAATTATTCCAAAAACTTATTCTATTAAACCTCTACAAAACTAACACACGGGATTTGTTACTTACTTTAATTTCCACTTTCAACAATTCTGAATATGTGACAGAAAATACCAACCTAAAATAATGTGTCAGTGTTTCCTAATTATTTAATATTCTTTTAATACATTGGTGCAGTGAGAGCCATCTTGTGTTGGCAAGTTTCAATATTTTTTGTTTTTCATTATTATTGAAAAACTCTTGCATCCATCAAAATGGAACATCTCTTAGCACTACCTCATACAAAAGAGTAGATTGCTTGGGTTAGATCCTGTGCAGTTCTGGATAAATTACAACATGCTTTACTTGCTACTATGGCAGCACTATGACCTATATATCTCATTAGAACAACGTGGGGAAGCTACACCGATGATATTTTTTAATGGAATTTTGAATTCTTCCAAACAAGTCTTAAAATGCTTATAAATTTGTTCTGCTCAGCCATCCCTTGCAGCTATCTCGATAAGTTCCAAAAGTTTATTTACCACACTTCCAGTTTGTGGATGAACATAACGAGCTAATAAGCACGTATGTTTTTGGTCAGAAATATCCGTTGAATCATATACTCTAATAGAAAATGGTGTAACTCATAAGACATTCACCAGTTCCTTTGTCTCTGATTCTCCTTTCATATTTTTTAAATTTTCATGGTCATTCTTCAACATTCTAATTTTGCCTGATGCTTCTTTCTCTCAGAATGCTTTTTAATTTCTGAAGTTCCCGCAGCGAATTCTTTTTCGCAAAGAGAACACCTACAAAAAATAATATCAGATTAGTGAGATTATAAGCATAAGAGAAACTGACATTGTTTTATACCTGGATTTATACGAATTTTGCACCCAGGCCTGATATTCTGGAATTTCTAACCAGGCATCTTAAAAATTTTTGCCTAACGAATGAATGAATCAGAATCACTCATTTCATCAGTATTTCACATAGGATCACAGCAATGTCTAGGTAGATATAAATATAAAGTTAAAGAAAATATTTTAAAAACGTAAAAACAAGAGCAACACCCAAGCAAAACACTTTGACGTTCGTGCAAATTAACAGGGCAAGGGTAAGAGTAACAGAAACAGGTATTTAGGTATTTCATATGCAATAGACAAAGAGAGGCATAAGAAGCTTAACGTAGCAGAGAAGAAATTCATATCATTTCATTCATAAATTAAAGAATATGTTATAATCGCTAATAATGACCTGCTGAAAAAAACAAAAATGAACTTTTAAATTTCGTATGATAGTCATAGCCTTTACGATAGTTAATAATAATCTTGATTTCTTTTTATCCACGAAATTTCTCAGTTTTCCAATAAATCAAAATATTCTTTCAAATTTCCTAATTGTCCAGTTTTAGCCTCGAAAACTCCCAACATTTGGGAAATTTCCCACGAGTTGGTAATACTGTTTAACTACCACTACCGGCGCATTACTACACTGGAGCAGTTTACTTCTAAAAAATACCGCCAAAGTTCGTCGGTAGTAAATCGACACATGCAGGAAACTGCAGCTAGAAATTTGCTATTTTAACGTAAGTCGACACTGAACTCATAGATGGCACCACTGTAGGTCATTTTATGAATAACTCTGAAAATATCGAAATTTTGAGAGAAATTTTAGGATTAAAGGTGCGATATTATAAACATACAAAATAATTTTTACCTATAACTGATTTACTAACACAAGAACAAAGATTTTATTTTTTTGTTAATAGATATAGTAGCAAAGCAGATAAATCAACGTCGAACTCCACTCTTCCTCTACGAAGAAGTTTAATTTTTTATTTATTAATTGGCGTACCCGATATCAGAATCTTCTTAATATTTTATTAGTTTGGAAGTACAGTTAATTACTTTAAGGATTAATATAATTCGTAATTGCTATATTATCGTTCTTTAGAAGTAAAATTTTATTACATATCTGCAGTTTTTTGCATAAGCTATTATGTAGAAACAAAAAAACACAGGCATACATATATTTTTATACATGTTTGACATAAAAGATATACATTTCTGACAATAAATTATTTTAAAATAGTAGGAGCTAGTACTTTGTTTTGCATTCAAAATAAAGTAAACAAATATAAACAAGTTTTTTTATGCATAATGTAAGAAGAATAAATTAGGTATGTTATTAAATATGTCGCTTTGATAATAGATTTTAATTTTGATTATTTTAATTGGATTTAAACTATTGTCACATAAACAGATTTTAAAATATTTGTAAATTTTACGCTCAGTTGTACAAATATATTATATGTCAATGGCAAAAAGAAGAGATGTCTGTCTTCTAACTTTACAGAGTTGCCATTTGTGGGATCCGACAAGGAGGATAGATATTTCTTCTTTGTCACTTTTTTTTAATGAAAGTTATGATTAGAACTATAAATTTCGGATACTTTCTAAATGTGCTATTATATGTTTAATGCACTAAGCCATATTTTAATATGAGTTTGCTTTCTCTTAACTGAGTATGTCACTGTAAAAAAAAAATGTATTTTAAATACCTGGGTCGAAAAATGTTAATTGATTTAGATTGCGCGCCATTTGGTACACCCACTTTATACACACCTTTAATATTAACATTAAACGTCCGAAAAGCGAATATAATTATCATCTGCCCATAGGAGTTCTGTTGAGCCTCAGTTATTAAGAATTTAATATGGTCGTATAAAATTCCGATTTGTCGTAAATTGTGAACACAATAGATTAGCGGTTGGCGCCCGCTGTGGTGACCCAGACCTTAATTTTGTTTATACTTTTATAGTCCAGATGATATGACAGATATTACCATTATATCAGGCTGTTTATTCGTCCTCTTATGTAACAAAAAATTAAAATGAATCGAAAACAAATACCAGTGCTCACAATATTTTGTCGGACGTTCTGCATTTATTATCATTGTAGAGCCCACTAAAATGAAAAATAATAATTTTTTTGTATCTGAGGTTATGTATATGGCTTTGCTAATACAGATTTCCACACAATGCTATTTCTATCTAAATTGTTTAGTAAACAATTTAGGTAGATACTTACATTAAGGCTGTTTACCACAAAATGGAGTACTATAAGTTTATCATCCGTTATTCCAATCCACACATTATTTGAAAAACGATATGTAACTATTTGGAGAGTTATTTATGAAATCTCTTGTAATTTAAGCCTCGTACGATAAACATATTCTATTTACGGTTATTGGTTGATAAAATGTTAAGCAATTATCATCATAACCAGGTTCCAAACGCGGAAATGTTTGTATATGAAAATAACCATACTATTTTATTTAAGCGTAGCAAATTCTAGCCCAATTAATTTATTAGAAATGTCTTATATTGATCTTAATTTATTTCTGAACCGTATTTAACCCTTATATATATATATATATATATATATATATATATATATATATATATATATATATATATATATATATATATATATATATATATATATATATATATATATATATATGTATATATATATATATATATATATATATATATATATATATATATATATATATAAGACTACGCATTTTAAGAAGCTAAAAAAAATACAAAAATTAAAAAATAATAAATGTTTATTTCATTATATATTATATTAAACATTACTAAACTAATGTATGCAAAAATGGGATTAATTAACATTCACTCTAAGAAAATATGGTACTAAATAAAATAACATACAAATAATTTTGAAAAAAAAAACGATAAGTATTTACTAAGCTCTAAAAAATAAAAATAAACAAGTAAACATTCATTACTTTATAGAAATAAGTTTTTAATACTATAAATAAAAAAAAGATAAAACTGGAGACAAATTACAAGTTTTTAGATACAGCATGAGCCAAAGTTTATTGCTGTCCTGAACATGTTTTACACAGTGGATCTGTGCACTCTGGAGATAAGGGCTTTTTACACTGCAGACACAGGTATTTTGTCATCCTGCGTTTTTTACTTGAGCATAACTGGCACATCTTACGTTTCTCTAGGATAATAACATCTCCGTGGGCGTTTTCTTGTTGTACAGGAACTCCAAGTGTCTTACCAATTGTAAAGCGTATTTCTCGTGGAATATTTGACATTGTCAAACCCTGTTTCATCGGATCTTGAACTAACTGCATGGCTAGCTGCATTCCAAAAGCACTTTTTTCTTTTATTACAAGACTATTTTTATAGCACTGGTGGAAAATATAAGAATTTACAACTGAAATGTTCAACATACGAAAAAAAATTGCTAAGGGCCATCTTCGTGTTTGGCGGCTTGAGGAGCTTTTAGAACATTTCTCATTAATTCTCATTATAATAAGAAATTATTTCTAGTTTATCTGCAAAGCAATCAGTAAAACGTCTGTCGTGCTTGGAAGACACTAATACTGTCGCTCTTCCAATAGCGCATATGTGAAACATTGAATTTTAAGTCCATATTTAGCCGGTTTATTTGGTATATGCATCTTGAAGCGACATATTCCCCGAAAACTCATTTCATCATTGTAGCAGATTAACCACAAGCCATAAACACTTTGACAATTGTCTATAAATTATTGAATATAAATGATATTGCTGCAACTAGATCGCCTTTCGTGCACGCCTCCCTCTCCTCAGTATTGTCAAATCGTATTGCGGCTAAAACAACCATAAAATGCTTCTTGCTCATAACTGACCGAAATATTTCTCCCCAGTTCCATCGGTTGCAAATATACGGTCTATATTTTCATTATTGGAATTCAATATCGCCGTATATACAAAAAGTCCCAAAAATGCCTTTAGTTTGGTCATATCAATTTCTCCAAGATGATGTTTGGAATCTGTGGCATAGTTCTCACACATTGCATTTTACGTTTTGTTTGTGTACTGGATAATATGTTCTAACATGATATCACTAGTAAGTCCAAATTGGAAACGGATTTGCAGCTTCACCGAGCATTTTGGTTTTTGCTTTTAGAGTGGGAACTTTTATTAAAATATGGTGTCTTCGTGTTCTAGATGAAGGACGAACTTCTGATGTGCGCCACCTATACCGTTTTTTGCCGTCTATATACCATTTGCCATTTTTACTTACTTCTACTTCTGATATTTTTATTGAGTCATAAGTAGGTCTATTTGTGTTCGTTATACAGAATGCCATATAGTTAATTTTGGATAAGTTAAGGGATAGTTTATTATAGTTTAGCCATTTCTTTACTGTACTAAAACCATTTGTAGCTTTATTTTTAGTTTCTTCCCATGTGTTGGCAGAGAATATTAGGGCCGTATCATCTGCATAAGATATTATTTTACCACCTATATTTAGGTTAAGCAGCGAGTTTATGTATGTTATACAAAGGATTGGCCCTAATATTTTACCTTGAGGAACTCCTATTTTTATTTTCCTGGGGTTATTAATAGTGTTATTTATTGTAACATATTGTTCTCTGCCAGTGAGGTAGCTGGAGGAAAGTTCCAATACTGTTCCCCTAACCCCATATTGTGCCAAATTATTGAACAGTTTTAGGTGGACAACAGTATCGAAGGCCTTCTTCAAATCTAAGAAGATAGCAACACTTTTTTTGTTATTATTAAGCTGGTTTATTATATTTGAAGTCATAGAATAAATGGCATCCTCGGTACTTAAGCCTTCAGTAAAACCATATTGATTGTCCGAAAAAATATTGTTATTTTTGAAGAATTTTATTAATCTGATTTTTACACATTTCATTTCAAATACTTTAGATAAGTTATTTATTAAACTAATTCGCCTATAATTTTGAATTTTATTTTTTTCACCTGCCTTCAAAATTGGATTCTTTAAAATACGTAGGTAGTATGCCAGTTTTTAAAATAAGGTTTATAATATAACAATTTCGTATATATTTGTGGATATTCTCCCTAGGGGCACTGTCGCTCTTTAAAGAACCAATATGATTTATAATTTCATTTTCTGTCACTGGCATCAGGAACATGGATGACTGACTGTTATTTACAATAGGAAATGTACGTCTAGTAATATCTATTTTTTTCTCCATCTCTATACTTCTATAAATGAAATATTCTTTACAGTAATTTGACAGTCTTAAGTTGTCCTTAAAACATTTATTTTTGTCATCCGCAAGTTTAAAGATAGTATTTAGTTTTTTATTTTTTTGGTTAGTTGCCTTACTTATTATCTTATAAATATTCTTTATATTATTTTTAATGCTTCCTATTTTAAGTTTATAAAAGTTATATTTTTGTTTTTTTATTAGTTGTTTTAGTAGGTTGCTGTAGCTGATATACTCTGCATGAATTTCTGGGCTCTTGTTACTACGTAGTCGTTTTTTTAGTTTGTCTCTCTGTTTTGTTGAATTAATTAAACCTGCTGTTATCCATTCCTTTCGTTTACGATTATTATTTTTTATTAATCGATTAGAGGTAGATAGTTTTATAATGATATTTAAGGTGTCTTTAAAAGAATTAGTTGTCTCCTCCGCATTCTCAAGAACACTAGACCAATCTTATAAAGACAGTTTGTCCTTTAATATAGTGAATTGAATGTGTTTCTGAAACTGTAAATTATTGATATTGTGAGTTTCGTTGTGTTTATCTTGATAAATATTAAGCATAATAGGATAGTGATCTGTGATGTCAGTGTCCAAGATCATATTTTAAGTTATTAAATTTTTATTTTTGGTTTTATGAATAGATGAATAGATGGTCAATACAGGTTGATGATTCAGGGGTGACTCGTATTGGTGTTTGAATGATTGAGACAAGACCATATTGCCCCATAATAGAAAGATATTCATTTACAGTGTTGCTATTATTGCCATTGATATTAATATTTATGTCCCCAGTGTAAATTTCAATGTTTTCTGTCAGGTTATTATTTTTATTATATTTCGAAATATATTTTAAATTAACCGGTGGTGGTCTGTATATTGCAGTGATACCAAAACCTAAATTACAATGATGAAAGGAGATTCTACTTATGGTTATTTGACTAAATGTAAGTTTAGTGTGTGTCACCTTCACATCGAGATTCGAACTTATTAAAATCAGTATACCACTGTTTTTGTTAAAGTCTCCATGATCATAATATGTAGTGTAACCAGTTATATTAAATAAATCAGTAGATGTCAACTGAAAACATTTAGTAAGTATTATTATGTCACAGTATGATAGCTTATATGCATTTAGAAATATAAGAAAGTTATCAAAGTTTTTCTTGATGCTTCTGATATTTAAGTGAATCACATTTAACAGTTTACTAATTATAGAAATATGCTGTTCTAGCATATTACTGTCCACCAATTTTCCACAAACATCTGCTCCATCGACTTCCAGTTGTTCAAGTATATCTTCTTGCGGAGGAATGTTATGAGGTATAGTCTATTTTACTCTTCACTATTTCGAACTGATACTTGTAGCTGGGGCACTCCGCAGTGTTGTGTGTTCTGTATCGTATTTTGTTTTATATTTATTGTTTGCTTTTGTACAGTTATAACATTTTCTAGTCACCTTGGGACATGTTGATATATCGTAATTCTCAGAACAATATTCACAAATTATATTATTGGTACATTTGCTGTGAGTATGATATAGTTCTTGACATTTATAGCACATTTTAATGCTTAAATCCTCAAATATTGGACATCTGTTTTAATCTATATTCAATTTTTTGTTTAATGTAATTAATTTTTAGTTCATCACTTTCACCGATCCAATGATTTTGTTTTCTAGTGCTACTCTCAATTTCTTTTTCCGTTTTATGCCCTTGATATCCTGCAATTTTTACTTTTGGTTTTTTCATTTTTGTTGTAAATACTTCGTATTTTGATTCTAAATTATCTTCCGCTGCTTTTTTTAGCTGCTCGACGTCTTGTTTTGATGTATATTTAATAATCATTTGTTCCTTGTTCGTCATTCTCATATTCTTTATTCCAATCTTTAAATCAGGTGGGCTTAGTTTTTCTATGACGCTCTCTTTTGTTTTTGTAATGTCTTGACCTTTTTTTGGACGTATAATACAACTAGGCACATTTGCTTGTCGCTTAACTTCATTTTTATTTGTTATTTCGGCATATGAAAAAGGGACCTTCTGCAATTCTTCCGTAGATTAGTAATTGTTTTTCTTTCACTTAAACTATCCACACTTTTCTGTAAATCTTCAATCATTTTAACCATAAGGGGTAGCTTTCTTATGAAAAAAAAACAGCAATGAGCGTTTCTGAAGTATTACTACTCGATTTTACGATGTGCTTAATGAAGCACATTGTTTATGCAAAGTTTTTTGACAACAATCACACTCAATGTATTCAGCTTTTTTATTGTTGCTGTCTACATATTGTTTGCAGTTTGGACAAATAGTTCTCCCTTCGTTCCGTTTCATCTTCACAAGAAAAGCACACAGATGATCATTGTTTATTGTTTACTGCCGACGTGTCGCGTTAGTATAGATTTTGTATTTAAATTATTGGAAAACACAATTTTCACAGAAAGATATACATTAATTTATAGGTAAACGTTTATTTGATGATCTCCACCAATTTATTTTAAGATAACTGTGATAATTTTCGCGATGTTTGTTGATTTTCCTTCAAACGACGATTTTAACAGAGTTTCCTCATAATTGCAGTCTCCTAAATGCAACTAAAAAAAGATTTTATTTGGCCACCATTTTGAATCCGCACTACAATTTTACTAGCTTATTTCTATTTCACACTTAGTCTTAGCACAAAATTTGAAATGAATCTAATAAATGTTTTTTCTGGCTGATTTTTTTTATTAGGTGGATAATTAGTTTTTTAGTGATAATTTTTTTAATATTCCACCAATCCGTCATTTTGTTCCGCCATACTAAATATTTAGCTAAATGTTACTTGGTCATCCCCATAAGAATTTTTGACCAAAATTTGAAGGGGTAAGTAGTTTTTTAAAATATATTTTTGGGCATCTAGAAACCCTAAAACTTGAAACTATGTAAAACTTTGGAGGGGGATTTTTTACAATTTTGTTTGGCTGCCATTTTGTTTCGGCATTTTGAATTCGTACCACAATTTTACGAGTTCATCTCTATATCACACTTATTTCTTGCATAAAATTTGGAATCAGTCCAACAAATAGTTTTTTCGTGCTGATTTTTAAATATTTTATTAAGTCGTCATTTTGTTTTGCCATCCTGGATTCATACCAAAATTTTGCCAGTTGATATCTACGTAATACTTGACCTTCGCGCAAAATTTCGGGTTATCCAGTTGTAGTTATTAATATTTTTTTAAATTTCACCAGGCCGCCATTTTGTTTGGCCATCTTGTAGTCATACCACAACTTTACCAGATGATTTCTACGTAATAATTGATAATTGGTCAAACCCATTCTTTAGTAATGAATTTTTTAACGTTTCACTAGGCTGTCAATTTGTCAATTTTGGATTTTAACTAAAATGTAACCATTTCATCCCCTCATAACCCTTGATTTTTGACCAAAATTTAAAGTCAATCAGGTAAGTAGTTTTTGAGCTATGTCGCGTACAGATGTTTTTTGGCATCTAGGAACCCTAAATCGTAACGATCTGTCAAAACTGTAAGGGTGATTTTTCACGACTACTATACTTTGCATTTACGAGGGAAGTAAAAACTTTGATGTGGATTTGGCACTCTACATACAGGAAATTTTTTTCGATACTATACTCACCTCGGTCATTTCCATCGCAAAGTCCGCAGACAAAAATAATATCTGCATATTCCTAATTTAAAAACTGTTTTTGCATAATTGTTATTTACGTTAAATACCCAAAGCCAAGCTTTTTAAGGAATTGTCAGAAAAAACAGTTTCGACCAGAATAATAAAACGCTGAACAAGTTCATTTGTATGTATGTATGATTGATAGCTGGCTACATGCTGAAAAAGCATTTCCATTGCCAATGATAATATCATGATGTCCCTGTCAGGTTTTTGAACCGACTTCAAATAGCTTTTTCAAAAAAAAGTATTGAGGTGTGTAAAAAACATACAAACTCATTTGCTAAAAGGTATTTCTTTTAATATCCCGTTATGTAATTTTATTAATTTAAAAGTATTTAGTTTAAATAATCAAATTAATAAATTAGTATTTGGTAAGTCCGAGTTAAATTAGGTTTAGGTACATATACGAGTATATTAAAAATTCAATGGAGCCGTTACTTGATGGAAATTCATTATACAAAAGCACAAATAAACAAATGTTTAGAAAATTTCCACTATATTATAAATATTGACAGCTGTTTCAACAACACTGTGTCTTCGTCAGAACATTATTTCATACTAATAAACTAATATCCAAATACAACATTTTTGACCTATCTATCTTATTGCTATATTTCATGATGGAACCCTTGACACGTTTTCTATTGCCTAAATATATAAATTTAATAATGGGGAAAAACCAAAGTCCAGCAAGTCGTTGAGCAACATATTTCCGGCTTCACGTCTATTTATTTCAGGAATTTCTAAATAGTTTCTATTTCTCTACTCTTGTTAGTTGTTAGCCATATGGAAAACTTTATAATCATTGTTAAAATTGTGTTGTTCTTCCAAAAGATGTTTGGCATAATTTGAATCCGTTGTACCCTTAAGGGGGAACTGCACGCAGTATTATGGATCATTTGCAAGCCTTCCGCCGCTGCAATATTATTTTAAAACTATTAGCTTTAATGTGTTTTCAACAGGAAAATTTGTATAGTTGGGCGCTAAATGCGATTTTTTATGAAAAAATCTAATCTAGAATTATAAAATAAAAGTAGATTTGTCCATTTTCGACCACTTTTTGACGCAAATGCCCTCGCATATAATTTTTTTTCCCACAAAATGCCTCTTTACCGCCTTGCATTGATCCTTTGTCTACGGAACTGCAAAATTTGAAATGGTAAATCGTACTCATGTCTTTGTATTTCTGCAGCGCGTGAACCCTTTTGAACCCATTTTTAAACGAAATGTAATTTAAATTGCCTATACATAACATATTTTTTTGAGGTCGGACGTACAGGAAGTTTTTTCTGATACGTAGGTACCTTTTCATCTTACTTTGAACTTGACTAGAGCTTGTCACTAGTTTTTCACTTTTTGCGTGCAGTTCTCCCTTAATATAAGAACTGTCGTGTTCTTTGATACGTGTTTGAAATTGTCACCCTGTCTGTCCTATATATACTTTATTACATGTAGGTACCACAACCTAATCATATACCTCCGATTTTTGGCCTTTGTTTTTGATTTATTGTTTTTTTTTTAAGTATCTACCTAGAGTTTGATAGGCTATTTTAGTATAATTTTTCTGAAAATACTTCGGGCTATTTTTTTTTCAAATTCTATCATATTTTGGTTTTTCTTCGATAATTTTTTGTTCTCTTCCTTCTCTCTTAATTTTATTTCTCGTTTTATTTTCCATTTTTACATTTTCTTTTTCCATCTTAGTCTTTTCTTTATTCTCAATTATTTTCTTATGACCTGACGGAAATCTTACACCTCCGATAGTTTCTGAGGATACATTTAATGACAAGCTCTTGTTGTTACTAAGCATAGGTGATTAGCGTCGCTTTTATTCCCGCACTTTGTGAAGTCTTTTAAGCCCGGATCCCACGGCTGAAGACTGCATGTTCTGGATTCACTTTTGATTACTTCTGAATTTAAAGGTGCATAGCTTTTTCTAAAATGGCACAAAATGCTCTTTATCCATTTTGCAATAAGGATTTTCACTCGTTAATTCAGTATTGCAGTATTCCATAAATGTTTCAGCGGTCGGAAACTAGAGACATCGGCTGGTTGTAGTAAACGAGTAGAATATGGATAAAGAGCTACTTTAAGTTTAGTGCAAAGTTCGCTTACTTGCGATAAATGCGTCTTATGACCATCTAAACATAATATTATGGGGAATTCCACGTCAGTCTTTAGTAAATGGGGATATAAAATATTTTCTATATATTTTACAAACATGTCCGATTTCATCCAGCCATTATCGTTAAAATCTATATCCCAATCATCAGGAATATGATTAATTTATCGCAGCTGATAATCTTCGATTTGGATATATTATCATCAAAATCTGAAGCTAAAAACGTGGACATGACCGTCAGGTTTTGTTTAGCACTACCAAACCAGCAATTACTTTATCCAACTTCGGGTTAAATAAAAAAAAGGTCTTATCCCCGTTAAAGACCCCAGAGGGATTGTCTAGTATTGAGAATAGATCTTTTTCTTTCAAATAGTTTTCTATTTCCGAAAATTATTTTCCTATGTCATTTTCAGAGACTTTTGGAGACGCTTTTCAAAAAGCACTATAGTAATCTCTAGGGATATTATTTTTAAATGGAGTTTCTCGTTGATTAGCATCCACAAAGGCTTTAACACTCAACTGAACATCGACCTTTCGCCTTGGAATTCCTTTCCTGTGACCATCCAAGATCCAGTTCACTAATGCCTGTTCTTCCTCTTTTGTTAAACAAGGAGAAACTGAGAAAGGTCCCATCTTTCTCAGTTTTATTAAATTTTTGACTAAGTCTGATCTGCAAGGTTGCTCTGGGAATGTTTTTATTGGCTACGGTCTTTTTAGCTACACCATTTCTTATTTCGACTAATGCTTATTGAAGTTTTTCTTCCGTGTAGATCTTCGAATTTTGTTGCTTTTTTTTTAATTTCTGCCTCTAAAACAATATTATACAATCAGTGAAGGTTAAGACACTAATTATTCCACATTACATTTAAAAATACAAAGTTTTAAAAATATTTAATATTTTTTAATATGTTTTATATACACTGCTGTTTTTTAACGCAATTTATATTAGATAGAACTACGTTTAAACTTTGAGGACTTGAGGAGAATTTTTGAAAAAAATATTCTTTTCCCTATACTTCTGCTAGACGTTGTTGTCGCCATACCTGACCCATATGTAACTTTGACATTTTTCGTATATAGAGAAAGTAAAAACAACCATTTTTTCAAAAATTTAATGTGATCTTAAGTTCCTACCTTTTGAACATTTTTTGATACGGTTGACGACTGCCAACAACTGGACATCTTCAGTCACTAGTATTTATTGGCCTACATGACAATGACTAAAAATATACAATTTAAAATAGTAGTTGTTGGCACTAGCAATATTTACGAAAAATCAAGTTTTCCTCACTTTTATTTATCAAAATACATCACTAGAACCATTAACCAATGATACAAGAAAAGAGTGTATAGACGTGAAAATTTAGGTAAAAGTCTGACAGTGCCAATAGCTGCTTGAATACTCCCCCTGCCCTACATGCAATTAAAAATTGTATGACGCCTAACAAGGTATTAGCTCTTGGGGAATGGACAGGAAAGGGACCATCGTTTTTGGAAATACCGCTTCCGTTGTTATAGTACTGAACAATGTGTCGTTTCTTATTTTCCTATTTTTTAGAACATTGTTAATGTACTTTTGGTAGCACATCTATTTACCACACATATAAGTGTACTTTTATTATTGATATATTATATTTACAAATGTTGTGTGTTTTTTATTGTTGCCTCAAACATAAAATGAACATTTCTTTCTATTGCAAGATGTCTGCAATTATTGTAATGCCAGTACAGCACAACAATTTGTCCAGGAACGTTGAAACGAACCAATTTTCAAAATTTTACCGTATTTCGTTGCCTAATGAACGCATCCACCATATTCGATTGCGAAGGAATGAAAAATATATAATTCTCTTCAAAAAATTCATAGAATGTAAATTAAAATTAAAAAACTTTAAAAAGTGAATTCAAATAGTCAAATTTCCGAGAAAGTTTAGAATTTACTGTTTGTTTGCACATATTTATGTGGTAATAATGATCAACTATAAAAAAAACTGGTGTGCAATAAAATATTTAATATTAATTTTATATTATTATTTAAAATTAAATAACGTGGTTAGCTAGAAGAAAATAATCTTTTTGTAATAAATTATGTCATGGTACAAAAACTGTATTTTTGATGTCAGAAACCTGCTTTTACCCAAGGGTTTTCTTCTAAACCTCCATGTAAGTATAAGATTATCTTTTTTATAAATATTAGTTAAGAATTGCTCCACTATTTTCGGTAAAACTATAAAATTTGTAAACAGAAATGGATTTCCCTTAGACCTCTAAACAATATATACAAATTAAAAAAAAAATCTGTCGATAGTTAGCATAGTGTGGAGTGTGTGGTTCTTTAATAGAAACCGCATACCCTATCACACATGGTTTATTTAGGGAGTGTAAACTGGTTTCCCGTTTTGATTAAATCTTATATTATAAAATAAGTATTCAGTATTCGCTGGAATTATAATTTTTAAAGCAAACGGCAACAGGTTAGCGTTAAAACACTTTCTACATCTAATCTGATTATAAAGTATTATTTTTCAAAAAGCTTCAAAGAACTGCATTTTAAGGCTATCTCTTAAATCGAATGGTACTTTTTTATTTGACATTTGTAATACTGGGATTTTTTCTATCATAATGGCATAAAAGTTTTTCCAAGAAACCTTTTTTATAACCGAGGTAATTTACGGTAAAACTTTTTAAAACTAACAGGCGCCCCCTTAGTAAGCTTAAATTTAAAATATTTTTTTTGTTAAGCTGAAAACCATTTTAAGTAAAATTTCAAGAACGTGTAGGCTATTTGACAAAAGGTCTCTCGAGAAAACCCCAACAAATAGGAAAACAGTGGGATACATTTTAACAAATTCTTTGCTGCAGTATTTCACCAACTACTACAAGAAGAAAGCCAGTAACCAGTGAAGTAGCAATAATGATGCAGTATCAAAACTTTCAATTCGTTGAATTCTAAACAACAATAACATACAATCAGGTAACATACATAGGTATCACTTTTGTACAATGAAAATGCAGAAAGACGTGTTAATTTCTGTAAATTCATTTGACGATTTCATTTTTGAAGAAAATTTGACTGGCGAACGGTACAAAGAACAAATTGTCAATGGCGTTTTGGCTACTTTCCTGGAAAAGGTTCATTTCGCTGTCCTTAATGTAACAGCAGGATTGTGCCCTAGCTCATATTTAAACATATTTAAGGACCGTTCAATGGAAATAATTTTTGCTTGCTTGATGCAGGCGTTCATTATCCATTTTATTATCTGAAAGTAAGTTTGATTGTTAGTACCTTCCCTTCATTGTCATCAAATTCCCCTAAAAAAATAATTCCGAGGGAAGGTAATGATAAAAAAAGCAACATTCTGATTTTGTTAACTTTGAGGTTATGTTTTTACAAGTGTGTGAATTGGAAAACTATTCTTCTCAGTTTTGACTTCATTACAAAACCAAATAAATTCTTGAAAATAAGCCAAATAATAATAGGGATGGTGATTACAATCAATTTTGTGCCCCTATTTTTTGTTTTTAATTTTTTTTCAGTTTAATAGAATTTCCAGTTTTACATGCCTGGCCTATATGGGGATTAGTAGAAAGTAATAGTTCATATATTACCTCGTCATATGCTTAATAGAAAGTTTTCAAAACATATTTTATTTTAAAGATATGAATTAAGCACGCATTATTATAAACATTTTGAGCAATAAAATTTATATTTTGCGTATAAAATATGATGGACCTCGCAATAAATAAACGTAGGCATTTGAAATTATTAAAATTTAATTTTTTAAACATTGAAATAGTTCCATTTAAGCATTACTATTTTCGAACTAAAATATAGAATAATATAATAACATTATCTTTTTACGAATATATTTTACATATTACTAAGGAATACCCTGCATGCATTACAATGCCACTTAAACAAAGAAATTATTTGTGTTGTTGGGCCACGACCAGAAAAAAGTAACACCCTGTAGATTTTCTTGAAAATGTATTATGCTTATTTCGTAGACATTGGTCACCCTATATTGGGTGGCAAATTTATATAAATTATCTCTAGAAATGTACACGGTTCATAAACAGTAAAAAAAAATATTGAAACGTTAACACCCTGTATCTTAGAAACGGAGCATTTTTGACCCATCTTTATATGAACATTATAGTTATTTCATAGACGCTGGTCACCCTATATGGTGCGCCAAATTTAAATAAATTACTTCTAGAAATGTACCCGGTTGATAAAAAGTAAATAAGAAATATTAAAACATCCTGTATCTTGGAAACGAAGTACTTTTGACAAATCTTTATATGAACTGCTTATCTTAAAAATACTTGAGGAATTATCCTGTAAAATATCGGACACTTATTGCATGTATATGTCCAGATTCCTAGTCCTGGTCCTGTTGTTCCCGATTATATAACAGGAATTTTCCTGACATGTCCGGAATTTTTGCCCTCTGTCAGGGAAAAAACCCCAGTTGTCTAGAATTTTTGAAATTGGAGGAAAACAGATAAATCAAACAATATGTTCATTAATAATAAAATAAAAATAGTTGTCATTCTAATAAAAATAAAATAAACTCAACTTAACAAAATCAGTGAAAAGACATATTATACAGTCTTATACTTTTTATTACTAGAAATGGTGCTCAATAACCACTGGTCTTTCATAAATATTTTATGAAAGTCTTCGCAGGTTACGTTTTTAAAATTATACTGAATCAGGAGAAGTGCCTTGACAACACTTTCTCTACATTTGCATTTTGTGCCTATATGGCAAAAAGGATACTGCAAAGTCTATTAAATTCCGACAACCTCTAGACCCTTATGGTTTTTAAGATTATTTCCCCTTGTCTAACAGGCATCTCGTTAAAAAAAATCGGTGCCTTGCTGTTCAGCAAGTGAATTTAATGCCGTAATTTCGTCAAAAAGTTTGACGTCATCTAACCGGATCCCGCGTCTATTAAAAAGCAACTACTTTCTCGTAATCAACATCAATGTTATTTTTAAGTATCATCCAGTCAAAAATCCTGAAATCTTCTGATTTTTGCAACCATTTGTTTAAATATCCAAGGCAAGTATCATAGGCTTCTTTGAGTCTTTCATGAATATTTCTTTGGCATTTTCGGTGCAGTTTGACAATAATTCTCTCCGTTTAAAGGAACAAATTTAGCCTTTGTTGTTCCAACAATGTCCATTACTGAATAATTTGGTCTTTCTATTGTTGCAATTTGAAACTCGAAAACTGACATAAGAGAATGGGCAAAAAAACAAATACGTTTCTGTCAGCTCAGTTTCAAAAAAGTTTTTTTTGTCGGCACTTATGGAGTTGTCAAAAAGTATTCTTTTAGAGGCAGATACATTTTCAAGATTCGTTCGATAGCTAGGAATAGACTCAATCACCTTGTTTTGCTGTGGTAAAGCAACTTCTGGTAGTTTACATCGATGTATTCACAAACCGATTTTAGGGCTTCAGTTTGCACGGTATATACGGAGAAAAAATTGAACAGCTTTATAACTAAAGAATCGATTTCAATCTTCAATACATCTGTACCATGTTGTATGCAGTTATGCAAGATATGTGCTGGGCAACCAATTCCTATAATTTCCTTTTTCAGTTTATTCTTAAGATTTGTCAAAACATTGTTTCCTGCTTGCCTGTTGACCCCTCCAAAATTTACGTTGACATTATACACCGTTAAAAAAATACGTTTACCAGTTAGGTCATACTTTTCCAAGGTCTTCATAATAATGTCAGAGATTGTCTCTGCTATCTCGTTTGGAATCATAATCGGAAATATTTTTTTAACCCATGATTGCTGATTGTATGAAGCATTTGTAACAATGTTGTGAGATTTTGAATTACAAATGGGGATATCGCGCTATTTACGATGGCTTCTGTTTTAGTCCTTTGGCAGTGTACAGTTATTTCTTTTGCAATGTTTTGAATCTGGAAAAATTACTTTCATTAAACGGGCTGTGTAGTCCATGGATTTGTAGGATTGGTGACTGTTTTATAGTATGGAATGCGAGTGTAGCTTCAGCGGCCGATTCTATTGCTTTATCTTGAGACGACGCCGCGCCGGCTGGAAAATAGTGTCTATTTTGCGATTTGTATTCACCACCAACAGTTGCTTCTTATGTTTATTGCTTTTAATGTGTGTATTGATATCAAAGGCACCTTGGTATTTTATAGAAAAATATCAATCACATACCTACTGAACATCGAACCTCAGAAGGATCTCTTCCCTGTCTTATCAAAGGATATCTTTCACGCAAGAAGTCTGTGACTGTACATTGCCTCTTACTACTCGATGCCATTTCACCAATTCCACCCTTTTCGATTACTTCACCGTTCTCAAGAATCTCAAGTCTCTTATGTTGTATGTAACTTATGTTTAGTATTAATAAATTGGCCGTAATAGTAAATCTTTAAACTTATTCAAATTATAACAGGAAACTGGTTATATATTACTCAATATAACGATTTCAGGCATACGTTTGGGCTTGCCTTGGGTTCTTGGTTGGGTAATTGTATATTAGTACAGTATCCCATTAATTATTACAGAAAAAAACACTTTTCTCATTCTACAAATAACATAACCCATGTTTAGTTTTGAAATTTTGAAAAATTAGACGTAAAACTCTGAACTTACCCAAATTATATTAGGAAACTTTAGCTTTACTTCATCATTATGATCACTCAATATAATAAATAAAAGTACACGTCTTTAGCGTAGAAAAGTCGTTTGTTGCTTGGGAATTCCCAGCCCTTCTTTATTCACAGCTCTGCTCACTGATTTACAGCGAACTATTCAAAACCGGCAATCGCGCTCGTAACCCCACCACGATCGACAAATTAACTGAAAAGCGACGCTGCCATGTTTGAAAATTATTAGAAGCCTTCTAGCTGCTTTGTAGTAACTTTAACAAAAAAACAGTTTTTCGTAATAATTTAAAGTAAATGCGAGGAAACGGCAACACGCGAACTAGCAAGCAAGCGCAACCTGACACCTTAGTTGCTTGGCGGGTAGCTTACTTAAAGCGCTTCTAAGCTACTCCCGAGCTGAGCTAGACTACTACATAGCGCTTTAATGAGATACCCGAAAGCAGGAAATTGTCAGGAATTTTCTTTCTATTTGATCTGGTAACCACATTCCCGATCCTTTCCTATTCAGAATCCTTCGCGGGCGTACACACAACTATCCTAACATAACCTAATATCTAAGAGTATTAAAACCGCGTGAAAACGCTAGAAAGGATCGGATAGTGATTATTTTAATTTATTTTTATTTAATTATTAATTTCAGTGCTAAAATATTTTTAGAAGAAATTTTAGTAGGGAGCAAATTGCATATACTTAGAGATAGTTCAGTTAAATAATTGAATTAATATATATATATATATATATATATATATATATATATATATATCATTTAAATTGAAGTGTTATTTATATGTAGATAGTTACATAAACTGAAATAAAATCATGCATTTCTACCACTTTATGTTAAGTTTTATCTTCCAATGTACGCTGCATTAATAAGGGAATACACGATAAGATAAAAAATGAGGCATTTTAAATCGTGGAACGCATTTTACTTAAGACTTAAACGTGTTCTATTTTCGCTACAAAATTATGATGTCCTAAGGCAAGCGAATAAAATTGTATATAACTAACCGACGATTGCCAATTAATAATTTTAATTAGCTATACGCGAATGCTAAAATATATTATAGGCGTCCCTTAATTATCTTAACGAATATAACCGACTTTGCCGCAGTAAAAATGTAACAAAGTTAAACTCAATGCTCCATAACTCATACAAAACTAATAAATGTGTCTCGCAGTGTAAACAAACCGGCAACACGTGATTTACTAACAGTTCTTTAACTCAAGTGATTTATCGGAAAGGGTAAGGTACATCAAAGGTATGACGGGATGCCGCTTATTAAATGAATCGCCCGAGGTATTACCAGTTGAATTTTGTAAGGTGGTTTCTCCATTAGTAATTAAAATGTGATGGACTTACTTAGCCATACTTATTTGTATGGAGTTCTAATTAAAGAATTGCCTTTGTGCACGAAACCTGGTCTTGCCTTTACAAACTAAAATATATTAAATGAAATACCAGTTCATTTTCTCATGAACTAGTTACTGAATTATTTAACTATTGTTATCAGTACAGTTTAAAAGCTTGACATAAAATGTGAACTAGGCAGTGCTATAGAATTAGCGAAAACTTCAATTTCTAATTCTACAGGCTGAAAGATTAGGGTGATTAATCTTTATGACTATGTCGATCTATAACATTAAGCCAACTCATTGGATCTGTGCTTGAAAATGTGGTGAAATTGTGAAAATCTAGGTGAAAATGGTTTTATGTAGTTTAGTGTTCTCAAGGTAATATTATTTTTTTTAGAAAGTTACTTACCCAATTTTCATGGACATTCTTGAGTCGAAAAGAATATCCCAAAGAAGCCTTCGGAAAACTATTTAATATATTAGGTAGTGTTATCTAAAGTTATTGCTGTAATTATATTATAAGCTTGTTTTCTCTGCTTGTTGGGGTATGGAATTTTACTGTTTTATTATAGACTTTATGGAATTAGACATTTATTATTTCAAATGTTTCCTCATAATATGTAGGCAGTTATTAACAAAAAACAAAATTTTCCGTTTTTTTTTTCAGGAATTTTGGCACAGCCTGAAAATGTATGAATGGTAACAGCATATTGAAGACTTTTAAATGTACAATTTTGTTCTAATTTAACTGACCTATATATATATATATATATATACATGCAATTGCATGTGTGGCTATATGTATGTGTGTGTGTGTGTGTGTGTAGGGTTTGTCCTACTTTGGATGTTCGATGGCTTGCTGGTAATTGTGTAGGGTTCCATGGGTTCAACTCAAAAAAACATCCGGGGGGAAAGTTTATCGAATAATATAATATGTAAAATAAATGTAATATAAAGAGTTACAGTAATCAGCCGCATACAGCTCAAATATCTATATATGCACGACAGACCGACTAAACTATAGGCGACTTTAATAAACCACGTCTTTATTTATCAGCTACTGTCAAATATGCCCGTCTTTAATTACTAGATCGGATTATAAACACACGGCTCTTCTTTAAATCGCGATCCCGTCTTTCGTCGTAGGTCTTAAATCTTTCACCCGTCGGTGTTGTCTCTTGACTCTGGAATATTGTTCTCACATTCCCACGGCTTGCTGGAGACCACCTAGATTTTGCTGATCCAGTTATCCGTGCATATCGGTTTGCTGATATGATTTCCCAGTAGGTTGCGTACGTGATGATTTGTACCGGGGGCAAGTAACTTTTAAACAATAATTATAATAACACTATATTATTAATTAACACTAGTTACACAAATTTCCCACACTCGGTTATCCTGATTAGGAATCCGACTCGGATTCACTGGCGTTTTCTATCCAAGGTTTCATATATTCAGCGCAGGATGATGTTTTTAATGGTCCCTCATGGTAACCCGCCTTAATCACGTCATATCTTTCATTCGGCTTTTCGGAAGCGACTTCTACGGACCTAAGTATTTCTTAGAAATTTTAAGGCCGCCCCCGAACTGGGTTCTTTTAACAGCGACTAAATCGATATTTCGATATTTCCTCGGTTGCTTGCGTCTCAAGTTATATTGCTTGCGATTTTCTTCTTGAACTTTGAGGATCTGCTTCTTTCTTTCCTTTCTTAATTCTTCCCTGCTTTCTTTGAAACTCTGTATAACTTCTTGCTCTAATAGCAATTTTATAAAGATTTCGTTATTTTTCATTTTGACACCTATTAAAAGTTCAAAAGGAGACGAATCAATACTCCTTTGAACTGTCGAGTTTATCGCTCTTTGAACTGCGTCTATGTGCCTGTACCATCTCATTGGATCGTCCATGCTAAGTTTTGTAAGGACAGGTATTATTATTTTATTAATCCGTTCCACTTGGCCATTTTCCCGTGGTACACCCGTGGTGATAGTGACGATGCCTTCTTCTTTACAATGATCACTAAATTCCTGAGCTGTAAAAGCTGTACCTCTATCCGTTATAACCTTTGAGGGATTCCTAAAAGTTTTCTGTTGAATTTTCATTTTCTCTACGACTTCTCGTGCAGTAGTCGATTTTGTGGCATACAACCATACAAATTTAGAAAAGTCGTCAACAACTACCAAGATGTAATTGTAATTTTTATTTGTTGAAGGAAGGGGTCCAAGTGTTAGGTATGAAGCGATCCATCACCCTTCGATATTGGATGTAGCAATCCTTCCCTTTTGCCTTCCTTTCGGCTTCCTAATATAAAAACCACACAGTTGACAATATAATTTTGAATTTTGTCCTTAAGTTTGGGGATATAAAATTCTCGTCTGATGTGTCCTACTTTATGAACCTTTCTGATTATATCGTGTTGCATTGACTTCGGCACTACCAACAGTTCTAGTCCGTTTTCATATTTGTATAGAATAGTATTCTTTAAAAAACAATCTTCATATGCTTCCGTTGCAACAATCTTTTTAAGTGCCTGTATATGGTCATCCTGTGCTCAATTACGAAAGAGTATTCTTCTAACAGTAAAGCCCATCGATGAACTCTGGTGGTTAGATCCTTTTTGTCCATTGTTTTTTGGAACGCTGAACAATCTGTTATTATCTTAAAATCAATGCCTAGGAGATATATCCTAAACTTTTTACCTGCTTGAATTATAGCTAAGACTTCCAATTCATAACTGGAGTAGCGTTCTTCTGCTGAAGTCGTCTTTCGACTCATGTAGTAAACAGGGTGAAACAGATTATCATCTTTCGACCTCTGTATGAGGCACGCACTGTACCCATGACTACTTGCATCAGTATGCAACTGTGTTTCGCTGTTCTGCTGATACAAATGTAGAATCGGATAACAGGTGAGCAATTCCTTTAATTTTTGGAACGCTTCTATTTGTTCTTCTTAAAAATGCTGCTTTTTTTAAGTGTATCGCTTAATGGTTTGACAATCACTGCGTACGACGGTATAAATTTACGAAAATAGCCCGTAAGCCCTAGAAATGATTGTAACTGTTTTACAGTCGTCGGCTGAGGAAAACGTTTTATCGCTAACGTTTTTTCTTCTGATGGCTGCACCATACCGTTTTCTATGATGTATCCAAGAAATACGACTTTTCTTTTTAAGAACTGGCATTAGTTTTCTTTATTTCCAGCTCACTTGCTAATCTTAGTACCAGTTTTAGTCGTTCAGTACCTTCTTCCAACGTAGAACCTAAAATTATTATATCGTCCATATAATATATTGCAATATTTTGATTTGCCAAGTCTCGAAAAACATGAGTAATAAATCGTTGAAAGACAGCTGGGCTGTTGCAAAGTCCAAATGGACACTTTAGAAATTCAAATTGTCCATTAGGGGTTACGAAAGAAGTATATTTGACACTCTCTTCGCTTACGTTCACATGGAAAAATCTGTTACGTAAATCTATTGTGCTTAAGAAACGAGAATCTTGCAATTTATCAATAACATCTTCTATAAAGGGCAAAGGAAATCGATCTTTTATAATGTTTTTATTAATTTTACGATAGTCGCAACCAATTCTGCTTTGGCCATCTTTCTTTTTCACAAGCACAATTGGGCTTGCAAAATCTGAACAACTAGGCCTTATGGTTCCCTTATCTAGCCATTCATCATTTGTTAATCTTCTTGGGCGTTGATACACCGGTTCTTCATCTTTCATGACTATCCTCATCTGAATGTCACATTCTTTTGTCTTGTTTGGACAATATGTCTTTACAAGGTGTTTTATTTCCTTTTGAATTTGAAAATTATCTATGTCATTTCTTCTTCAGTTGATTCATCCGCAATTCGCATTTCCGTAAGAAAATTTTCGTTACACTTTCTATACACTTGTACGTCATTGTTCTTGATATTCACTTCCATATGTTCGAGCAAATCATTGCCAACAACTGACTTGTGACTTAATGCTTCATGAGGAACATTATGAAAAATTAAAGGAACATCTTCATCATTCACAGTTACTTTTCTATGAAAACATCCCAAAGTTAGTACTTTACTTGCTCCTAATCCTCGAATATTCATTTTTTCATTTGTAAGCGGAACATGTTTAAAATGATTTTCATATACGTCGTTTCGTATTGCGCTAATGTCACTTGCCGTATCAAATAAAGGTGTCAACTGCACATTATCAATTGTTAACTGTAATGCATTTTTTGGTACCACGTCAATAATATTTATATTCCTATTAGTTTCCGTTGACTTTTTAGGACATTTTATAGCTATATGACCGAAATTGTTACATTTAGAACATTTCATTTCTTTCGACTTATCGGGACAATCATTGGATTTATCACCTTGTTGACCACAATTAAAACAGCTGTTGTGTTTTACACCTTGTCCATCCTTAGACTGTGTTTTAATATGACGAGTATTATTTTTCCAATTTCCTTTACTATTACCCTCCCATTTTGTTCTCTCAGCTTTTTCTATACTGCCTCCGTTGATTTTACTTGTTCATACAATTTGATTTTTTCCTTAAAGTCCAGAAAGTTCTTTGCACCATACAAAACAATCTTGTTTGATAAGTCATCACGGATTCCATCTATGATGTACTGAATTATGATATCAGCTTCGAGCATTACCCGACTTCCAATTTCTCGCATTATTATTGTATATTCTTGCACCGTCTCCGTGGGTAATTTTTTTCTCTGCATTAACATTTTGTAAATTTGGGCACTAGACACCTTGACCTCAAATTCAGCCAATAGCTTCTTTTTTAAAACTGACCGTGATTTTATTCCTTTTTCCGATTGAATAAACAACTTAGCTATTCCCAGCAGTGGTTTTTTCACAAAAATTAATTTCTGTAAATCGTTCCATCCAAAGGTCGAATAGTCTCTTTAACGTCACGAAACGTTAGGGAAAAATAATCACTTTTTTGGATTTCGTCTGCATTCGTGCTTGTACCCTTGCCAAAGGCTCATTTTCACTACCAGAATCGTCAATTAATTCGGCGTCCTCTTCGTCATACTGTTCGTCGCCTTCCTGGCTCTGCCTGCTGTCTTCCTCTTCATCTATATCTGATTCTTCTATCGACAAATTATTCAAAAAGGAACGTTCTCTATTTACCACATCACTCTTATCACCGGTATAGTTTAAGTTTAAAATATGACACACAAACACCAAGTCATTAACATTTAAACTATTTTCCACTTTTTTCACCTTATCTAAATACTCAACGGAATCCGGTTCCAATTTAAATCCCGAAAATTTGCGTAATTCACGTCGAGTCGTACGCGGCTGTCCTACTGTACCAAATGCTACCTTATGAAATGCCTGAACCGCGTTTAATTTACTATTTGTGATACCGTGCTCAATTTTTTAAAAATTTCCCAAAGTAGTCATTTTTAAAGTCTGAAATTGAACTTATGTTTATCAAATATTATTTTTAAAACAAAAAAAAGTTTCTGCAAGATTTAACGTGGGTTATTGAAGCGTCATGTATAATATGTACATACTCAAAATAACTATTTTATAATCCTACATCCATAACCTTATCACAAAAAAAATATAATCCTCGTCAGCATGAATTTTAATTCTTAATAAATTGTGAGCAACGAGTTCCGATAAATCTTAAAAGTCTCTAAGATAAACACTCTAAAAATAATAGACACTTCCACTTAAAATACAAACATTAAAATGAGCATAAATTATTTTTAAATGTCCAAAAATTTCGTTATCAAAACAACTGAGCGCATGGATTTAAACAATATTAGATTTCAACTAAATCAAAACTAACTACAAACCACACAAAGAGTAATTTACCCTATGGCAACTACAAAATAAAAATATATATACAAGTTAATGTCATGTTTCACTTATTGCTTACCGACAATGAGAAAATTGCACAAAATCAATGTTCACATTTATTATTAACTGCTTTCAGAAAATATTTAAAATATAGTCTTTATGTTAAAATCAATTCAGTTTTGGTGGGCCAACAGTTCATAGAATCTTCCTAAATAAAAGCGTTTAGTAGCTGGCATGGATCCTACCTTGTAGTCAACTTAAATATTTAGTTACTTCCTACGTTACCAAGTCGATCGGATATAAGTAGAACCAAATATTTCTAAACTCTTCCATTTTTTATTGTATCGGGTTGTCATTCATTCACTGATACTGCACTCTAATATCACCAATTTCGATCTGAATCCCGGTTGCATTTTTGTATCGAGCGTCCAGTAAACCGCATCTTGAATGCCCGAGCTCGAAACGTATTGAGCGCACGGTAACCCGACAACACTCGGGCTACCGTACGCTCGATTCATTTCAGCTGTTTATAAAACTCTAGTAAATAATGATATAAGTATTGTTTGAAAAGGGATTATAGGGTAAATAAAACACAGTAGTAAATTAAACGTTGTAAAAAATCCTATTTTACTGCTAAAAAAATAAAATACGTACTTATATTAAAAACAAAATTTTAAAACTCCATATCTAATATTTATTTGGCAAATTTATTTTCACCGAGCCCAACATTTTTATTTACACAACTATTAAGTGAATGGGGGGCTTTAGATTTTTTTACTCTAAGGCTTCCGACTTTTCTTCCCGCCTGCATTGCTCTTCTACCCGTCATTTTGATTTTTCTCCGAGAAACAGATGTTGGCTGAACTGCAATTTTTTTTCCTCTTCTCGTATTTTTTTTTGATCCGACAGTTAAAGATCGCGGCAAGTGATCAAATTTAAAAGCTGTGTGTAAACCACTCATAAGGGTTGAACTACTATTTATATTTTTATGGTAATTCTTCATAAATTGTTGAACGGCTGGACAGAAACCTATTGGATCAGCTTCTAAATTTTCAAAGATATCTGCATTAAATTTGGAAATAAATTCGGACCATTCTTTTTTAACGTCATTATTGTTGATTTCAGAAGATTCCATACATGGTTCGCTATTTGTGGAGTCAATACTTTTACAGTCGTCGGTACTTGTTTCTTCTGCAATAGGCGTTGGTAAATAATTTTTAACATTTTCGGGAAAATCGACTAGTTTGAGAGGTAACATGATATTTTCCGACGGTTCTTTTCCAGTAGCGATCAAGTACAACATTTTCCTACTTTCAAGTGACAAAGTATTGCAAGCGTTTGTTATATTAAAGTGTCTTATTATTGCAGATTGATGCTTGCATATTTTTCCATTGATACCTACAGGGCAAGAACATATATTGCTTTTCATATCTACGAAATATTCTATTCCTTCATGAGAACTGCTTAGGACATGGTACTGCATTTCACTCAACTCTTTTATTTGATTTGGCGAAACATCTTTATCATTTGGAGATAACCGATTTAACGTTGACTTGCTAATCTTATTCATTATTAAATCAAGCAGTCTTTGTTTATAGTAACTATCGAAACTACTAATGATGAAATCAGTTAACTGTGTAAGGTTATATGCTTTAGTTCTTTCCAGGGAGATATCTTTGAAGAGACGAAACATTACTTCGACATAGTTATTTGTATCAGCCCCACGTATCATTAAAGATTGGCGATAATACAAACACCATACTTCAATTTGTTCAATTTTACTTTCAATGTATTTTTTGTATTGTGGATATTGATAATATTGATAAAATAACGCTAAGTTTTTCTCCATTCTTTCTTTCGTCTTTGACATGAGAATGTTCCTAAATAATTTATACAACGATTGTCTATCTTCCTTTTTAATTTCATTTTTAGCGAGTTGTAACCATTTCCATACAGCTTTTAAAACATGGAAACTGCAAAGTAGTAAACTCGATTTAGGCCAATATTTTTGTAAAACATTTCGTTCTGATAAATCATCATCTGTCATGATGACTGCAGGCGAAATTTTAAAAGGCATTATTTCTACCAAGTCTTTTAAGGCACAATCAAAAATAGAAGCTTTTTGGCTAATTGTAATTATGCATCCTAATGGTATACCCCCTGCTGGTGATTGGGTGGCAAAGAAATATAACTTGTGATTTTGCACATCGCAATTACTCGTAGCATCCACAAATAATATTTCTGATGCCTGAATTAAGTGCCTTGCAGCACGCTGCATTATTGGGGTGCATAATGAAACGGCATAGTCTTCTTCGTTATGTGTAATTTTAAAAAATGTGTCAATGGAATGTTTTAGATTTTTTTCCAATTGGAAAAACATATTTTCACCTGATCTATCGCCATAATGGCCTTTAAAATTGGCTTTCCACAAGTTGGAAAAATCTTGTTTAGAAGGAAAATAGTGTCTGTCACATACAATTTCATCGTATTTGTCACCTAGCTCTTCCATTTTACTAAAGCAGAAACTGTTATAAGCTGAAGCAACTGAGTGTCCCTTTTCAAACAATTGAAAAATTTCTTCCTTTGTTTCTTTTCCTATTGGTCTTTTTGTCAAAGCTGCCACACTATTTATTGTATGGTTGTGGTCATTTTTAATACTAATAATACATGGCCATTCTTGAAGCAAATTATCAACATACTTAGGCTTGCTTCGGGGATGAAATACTTGTTTCTTAATAACGACTAGTAATTCTGCAGGACAATTAATATTCCTGGAAGAATGTTCCCTTTTTCAACCTTCTTTCAACTTATTTGTTTTTGTTTTAAACTGGCAATGATAGATTCTTTTAAACACATGCTGTCTGGCTTTTTCGGTTGGAGTAACTATGGTTTTAATGATATACCACGTATTTTTTGATATTAGTTCCAGATCGTGAACCCATTGCTAGAAAAAAATGTACTTCAGAAGTATGCCCCTGAATAGGGATTTTGATTTTTTTGGCAATTTTTTGGAGCCTTGTATTTTCTTAATGGATGCATGTAACGTAATGAATTTTTTACCATACATGGTGGCTTTTATTGACATTACAGTGATTTATTTGTTTTTTGATAAATGTTTCAACTTCCAAATATACAGGGCGCTTGGTAATAAGATGGGTACCTTAATTGGTTACCATCTTTTAAAACCATCCTGATCATTTGGAAAGTTAGGATTGGAAGGTGAAATTTGTTTTCCTTTATCTTAAACCCATTACTCAAAAATTTATAATCCATCAAAATTGCAATCTTTTTTAAAACCGTATATTTAAAAATTGGAACATTCAGCAAAAAAATCGCTATAATGACAATGAAAACCTCCACCCATTGTAAAAAATCTCATTTAAATTGTTTTTCCTCTATATCTTTAACCGTTTTGTCATCATAATTAAAATTAATATAAAGTGAGTAACTGCTTATGTTCAATTGTTTGAAGCTTGAAAACAGTTAAGGATATAAAATATTCTCAGAATTCTTATTAAAATCAAAAAAATTAATAGCATACAGGGTATCTCATTTAAATTATCAAAGTTGCTACTACTTTTTGACGAGGCGGCAACGTCGTAGCTTTTAAAATATTTTAGTCCGATAGAGCGTTATCGTATATTACGTAACCGATAAAAGTTTCAGAACAGTCGAATAAAACGTTCTCCTTATACGTCTAAGATACTACAGACTATCAAATACCCTGTATAATGGGTATTTTGCGCCGTAGTCAAAAAATTCCAAAAACGCCCCGAGGTAAGTTAACATGGAAGCAGAATATGATACAAACATAATTTAAAGTTCCTTAGTCAAAAGTTTATGCTCAATCAAAATTCATGCATATTGCATCTCTTTTCTAAACGCCCTGTATATTTGGAAATTAAAACATTTATCAAAAAACAAATAAATCACTGTACTGTCAATGAAAGCCACCATCTATGGTAAAAATTTCATTACGTTACATGAATCCATTAAGAAAATACAAGACTCTAAAAATTGCAAAAAATATCAATATCCCTATTCATTTTTGAGTTTATATAAATTTTATATTTCAATATTTGGCTATGAAACAATGTCGAACGAATCCGAGAATTTTGCATCCACTACTTTTCATTTAGACGGAATACATACAAAATAAAATCCATAAAAAATATATTGATGTGATTTATTTAAAACATTATAAAGTTGGCTACCTACTACTTTTCTGCAGGAGCGGCAACATTCTGAACAATTCTGATTTAGCCAAATCTGGCAATGCCTATTTATGATTTTCTGGCGATAGTAAAGGTTATGTAGAAAAAAAAAGCTCTTATTTACTTACCTCAACTTCTTCCTTAGTATTAAAATTAGTGCGGATTTCGCTAGAGTTGACAATGTGATATTTATAATTGTTTGGCCACTCCATACTTAACTAATTAAATAAAAAACGGTTAACGAAATTTACATCATACGACAATTTAAAAATTGACAAGACTAGTATCGAGCGCACGGTAGCTTGACAATCGATCGGGATATCGGATGCTCGTTTTAAGACAGACCTCGGTGAATGCGATGGTAGCCGATTGCGGTGTACTGGGCGCTCGATACAAAAATGCATCCCGGTTGAGCCCCCAAAATGTAGAGTTTTCTCCTACGTTGGTTGTTCGATGGCTTGCTTGTAATTGTCTAGGGTTCCATGGGTTCAACTCAAAAAAACATCAGGGAAAGTTTATCGAATAATATAATAAGTAAAATAAATGTAATATAAAGAGTTACAGCAATCAGCCGCAAACTTCTCAACGACAAATATCTATATATGCACGACAGACTGACTAAACTATAGGCGACTTTAATAAACCACGTCTTTATTGATTAACTACTGGCAAATATGCCCGTTTTTAATTACTAGATCGTATTATAAACACACAGCTATTTAAATCGCGATCCCGTCTTTCGTCGTACTTCTTAAATCTTTCTACCGTCGGTGTCAGTCTTTAAATTTCGGTATATTTAATCACGTATTATAAAACTTAAGTGTTTTTGGTTTTGAACCTTCAACCCTTACTTTCTTTCTGCTAGGCTCTTCTCGTACACCTTCATCTCTATTTTCAAAATGAAAATAAAGTATTTTGCTTTCATGTTCTGGAGTTTTAGAACGAGTATTAGAAAAATCCTTAGGATCAGGCATCTATCATAAAGAAAAAAGACTAATTTTATAAAATAAATATTTTTTGATTTTTTTTTTTGTATTTACTTCAGTGCAAGCATGCTATGACATACTTATTACTTTTTATAAAGTGTTTATATTTATAATAGACCTTTGTTTTGGAACTTCTATATATTAATTAGTTATAATTAAAGACCCCAGATTATTTTCAGCAAAAATAAAAAAAATATTCCTTTTGAATAGATACCCTATAAAATACCAATTACAAACCCAAACCGCAACCGTTTAAAAAATAAGCTTACTACGCTTCCGTTTTGTATACGACCTAAATCGATTACAACGCCTAGCACAACGTCGAGTGTGCTTCACTTCAATAACGCCATGATGTTATAAATGAATGCCTATGGCTAAGACAAAAGAAATTAGGTTATCAAAAAACCGCAACAGACTTTCTGTAAGAAACAGAACTTTCTCGTCCAAATCATTTAGGCGATACAGATTATTCTAGTCTGTCAGTGACAGGTCAAGTCCAAGGTATAATTTGTTCAATTTTCTAAAATCACGGATTTGTTTAGAGTACGTTAGAGGTTTGTGATGATAGAAGTTCAGTGAACAAGAAACCAGGTTGTGATCAGATACACTGAAACAAGAAACATCAGCATCAAGTACACTGAGGTCGTCATTAGTAATAATGGCATCAACGAGTGTTGCACCTGTGGATGTTACTCTTGTTGGGAAGTAATGTGCTGGCAACATGAGTGACCTTTTAACAAATCATGAAAATTTCTCGACATAGGAGAGTCAACTAACAAGTCTATATTTAGGTCGCCTAAAAAATTAAAATGGTGAATATTTACACTAATTAAGTACTTTATCAAGTCAAACAAAACAGAAACATTTAAATAACTTTGATCAGTGGCTCTATAGAATACCACTAGGGCGCAAGATACATTATTAAACACTACGTTGGTTCATCTATTATTTTATATTTAATTGACTCATGCAAGTATACCCTATCCCTTCGGAGGATAGATTATTTTTCAATACACACATGACCAGCCGGAACATCAGGCGAAAACCATGTTTCACTTACTGCAAGAGCCGGAACAGGCAGATGCGATTCAAGTACAAAGAACTTTAACTTATCTAATTTATGGTACAGAGATCTCGCATTTAAACAAAAGACATAAAATTTAGTTAAATCATATTCACAGTTAAGTTGAGCACGAGAGCAGTCGACGGGTTCGTGGAAAACTTTTACACGAACTGTATTTCTGACAAAAAGGGTCCTCACTACGAGTCAAATCAGTTTCCTGGGCATTTCTACTTTGACGACATAGCACTTTATCTTCACTAGCCTCTGAACTACCAACAAGGGCAGACCTTAAGTCATCAATCACGTTAATATATAAAGTAGTAGCATCAGACAACTCTCTTCCAGTACCAACAGTCACCCCAGCGCACTCAATACAGTATTCATGAATGTCGAATTGAAAGCAGATTGGCCAACTTATGAGCTTCACTGAAACTCAGCTCAGACCATCCATCGGAAGATAATCGAAAATCGGAATTAAGCAAGCATTTGTTAATGTCTATGGATTCAGTCTTAAAGGTTGATAATCGATGAGAAAGATGCAAGCTCAATATAGATGAGTTGACTTTTATGCATTTGTCCACCATTGGCTGAAAATAATATCTAGGATATAGATACAATGAAAGTGAAAAGAAGATCACGATAAAAAAAAACAAATATTTTATTTTATTGTATGGATCATACAATTCAGTAAAATATTTTATACATTTCATAAGATTCTATAAGACACTTTATAGGATTTGATGATATGTTTGATTGTTTATGAACTTTTAATGGATACACAGATAGCACCAGATATTCTCTGATTAATCGTCAAATATTCCATGGGAATATTCAATGAAACTAAAGGATAATCTGCAGATATCCAAGATATTTATAGAATATTCTACAAATATTTTAGAATATTACAAAAATATTCTACTATTATTTAAAGAAGTGACTTTTTTGATATTCTGTGGATATTAATAATGAATATTTCATGTGTAATTGTAGCTGATCTGTAGAATGGTCTCAGAATAATCTAATATTATTCTGATTATCCACAGATTAATGAAATAGATTTTTACCACATATTTATAGAGCTAGGGGAAAAAATATGTTTATTATGTTAAGCAGATTAATAAAATTTTGGCATGTACCAAAGTACTGACTCTGAAAATGGTATCTCCTATACGTAATAAAAAACACTGTTTATATTCAACAACCAGCAAAAAGACTAACTTAATATTTTGTTCAAAAAATTTAAAATTGGGTTAGAACTGGAAAAGACAATTTACATGACAAGCAAGCTTAATTTTATATTCAATAAAAAGTGGCTTTCAATAAAAAAAATTAAGAACAATTTTTTATTTATTAGTTAAAAAAAACGAAACATACTTAATAAACATTTTATTAGTGAAATAAAAATATTCACGAACAATTTTGATGGTTTACAAATCAATCTCACGCTTGTTTTGACTTTTTTATTTATTTGTAAGGTCTTTGGATTTTGCAAGGTAGACATTTATTTTGGTTTCAATATCTTTAACTGTCACTTTCTGGTCATAAGCCTCTAAAATGATAAATTTGACTTTATAACAATGAAAAACAACATACATCAAGACACTAAGACGTTACTATAAAATAAATATGTCAGTTCTTACGTTCTCAATCAAAGAATATAAAAAAATAAACAATGCTCAAAACTAAGAAATCATGGTTTTTAGGATTAGACCGTGTAAAATTGGAATTACTATCTGACGTATTGCCTTCGATTGAACGATAAATAAATTCAGTGTTCAGATCTTGTGGAATAAAGATCCCTGAAGATACCTCGTGCAATCGAAGGCTAAACGTCGTATATTATTTCCCACTTGACACGGTTTAATCCTAAGAACCACGATTTCTTAGTTTTGAGCATTGTTTATTTTTTTATATTCTTTGATTGAGAACGTAAGAACTGACATATTTATTTTATAGTAACGTCTTAGTGTCTTGATGTCTTAGTGTCTTAATTGACCAAAGACGTGAAAGCTTCTGTTCAATGCTCAAAACCGATGGGATTTTCAGTCCATGTTAAACCGTAAATATCTATTGAAAACAAAGATTTTCCTCTTTATCAGATTTCTTACGAATTAGTTCTTCATATATGTTCACTTTAGAAAAGGCACGATAGGCTAAAGAACTGCATCACTTCGTCAAAAAGAGTTTTTTTCAGGATTCTTTTTATACAATCCTTGAAACTAAGGACGCGCAACTTTTTAAGTTTTAAAAACTATTTAAGAATAATAGGTACTTATGTTCTCGATGGCGATAGTTTGTATTCGAAAAATTTTTTAACGTTTGTTTGAATATAGCCGATCCTTGATAGGTTTCCCCACCAGGGATGCCATGTGCTCGAACGGGGTCGATTGTATTCGAAAAATTTTTAAAAGAGGGCGGAGTCACAGCTTTGTTTTGGTGTCTGTCCCCTGCAGGGACGCTATGCTCCATTTCGTCTTTGTCAAATAATGAATACAAACTACCTGCCTGTTGTCCTGTAGTTTTTGTATGTTTTCTTAGTACGGACTTGCGGTCCAATTCTGTTTTTTGTCTTGTATTGTCGTCGCCTTCGCAGATAGAAGCGAAGTCGACGTTCGATTTCCACCCTGACTCTGTAGAGTAGGAGAGAAATCCAATTCAAATAAAGAGTGTTGATAAGTTTTCTTTTTATGTGGTTTCCTAATTTCTAACGAACTATCGTCAAATATTGTTTGCAAAGTTTCGCGCTTTCGGTTATTATCGAGCAACATTGTGGAATTAGGAATTGTTAATTTGGTAAATTCATCATTTGAGTCTAGTTTATGATTTATGAACGAAGAATCCATTTGGTATTCTCGTCCTCGGGGCACCTCCATGGAGATGTCCTCCATGTAGGTAGCACCGGCGAAAGTGTCTACCATAAGAGTGAATAAGAGTGAGCGATTGCTCAATAAGAGGGGCGGTGTTGCTGGGCGAATGGAAAACTGCACTACCTTTCTTGGGAACCACGCCAGATGTTGGGGTGGCCATCGGTAGTCAGTTGAAAAAATATTTAGTTAAAAAATTCAAAGTCCGGCCCTGCCGAACAAACAAATTAGGGAGCAACGGGAGTCAGTCGGGGGAAAGTCACTTACAACTAAAGTAACGTAACCCGAGTGGAGTCCTATCCCTAAATCTAAATTTATTTACAAAAATCTTATGGATTTATTTACTTATAAACTCCTGCAATTATGGCCTTAGCCGTGTGTAGGCTTTTCTAAGTCTGTACACCACTAAATAATTTCACCTTTCGATTTTAAGTCGAAACGTTTCAAGAAAGCACTACGCACTGTCACTGTTAGTGTTCGTGTAGATACTTTGACACTTTAAGTTTATTGTTTATAGTTTATTGTTTACTGTTTATTCAAAGTGGAGATTTTTACAAAGTTCGCTCAATAGTCTTTTGCCTCACAACTAGTAATTGACCACAATTACTAGAACTGCCTTATTGCTCACTTTTCAATACTCAAGTCAAAACCAAAATGAGAATAACAAATCTCTCGTATTTGCTATTTTGTTTATAACAATCAAAAGTTAAACACTGTGACTGCTCAGTAAAGTCTTTCAGTAACAATTTTAGAATCAAAATACAATATTACTTAGCCTAATTGAAATAACTAAGTGAATATCTTTTTTATTTAATTACAATAAAAATTAAGTCTTTATTGGTTTATTATTAATGAAGTCAAAATCAGATAAAATTATTGTTATTTTTATGCTGGCAAAGCTATTTGAAAATAAAAATCAAAATTGATAATGTCAAATAAAAATTTCAAAAATTAAAACTCAAAAAGATATTCTTTTCAAGCTTGCCAAATTTCGCTAATCTAATAGTCCACCCGGGTCACGCCGCTTGGGATATTGGACGCGTAATTGTTTATAATGTATTTATATTTATAATAAAAATTAAAATTAATATTTTGTCAAAGTTAAAGTTTATGATAGTTATTTATATATACAAAAATCACAAATATATATATACCAATCAAATCAAAATAAAATGCACGGTTTTGCTAATTGTTCCTTAGAATAAACAATCCTCTACACTTAAGAGAGACGTGCTATGTCTCTGGAGAACATCATCGGAACTGACGTGCTATGTCTCTGGATACAAGATCAAGTAATTATTATTTACACAATTTGTTTAAACAATTAAGTTTATGTTAATCAGAGAATATCAAATTCGGTACAGTCAAAATCAGTATTTTTTTTTTTTACATAAAATATGATTCGCCCAATTAAGGGTAGATCATAAAATACAAATCAAATCAAATCAAAAATGGCACAAGATAATAAAATATTATGCAGTCAAAATCGGTTATGTTTTAAAAATCACAAAAGTTATTAACAATTATGAGTGAGCAATTCGTTAAAAATCAGTTATAAAAATGTTAGTTTAAATTTTCCCAAAAATAAGCAAAATGGTAAACAGGTTTGCGTTACAATTTAGTGATACTTATTTGCCAGAAGTACAATTAAAAATTTTTTTACACTTGAACACTAGTTAGGAATTGAGCCTTTGGTACTTAGAAAGGAAACTTGATCTGGAGAAACCGAGCTTGGAGAACGCTTACAAAAAAGGAGACCAGAGCCACAGCTTACCTAGTTTTTCTACACGCAATTTAGACAGCCAGTATATTTTCTTCCAGATGCCTCCTACTAGGACATAAATCAGGAGAACCAGATTTAATTCCCGAGGACGATCTTCACAGTCTAAGTTCTACTAAGAACCTTAGTGCAAGGGAACTTTTCGAGACAAAGACCCGGCGCAATCCAACGTTGGGAACAAAGTGCAAGTTTCCTCTCGTAGGCTTCGGCTGTATCACTCAGAATGAATTTAAGAAACGCACTATTAACACTGCTTCCGACGCTTAGGAGGGCAATTATTAATTTTCTATGTCACTCACGATTGTTACGCGTATTACTTGTCGAAAGGCTGAGAACGAATGCTTTTTTAATCAAGTTTCTGGCCATTTTTATATTACTCGAATGCATACGTCACGGTGACTCCCTTTTGCACGCTCTAGACCAATCCTGATCATTCTGGGCGGAGTCCCGTGAACGAAACTGACGAATTTTCTGTTCACTTTCGGGCAACATCTCCCGGGAAACTTTAAAGTCCCGTGGGATCGTTGTTTTTGAGATTTTTCCTGGTTTTGGATTTTTCCCATGAATAGTATTACTTATTACGTATTCTGGTCAACTTTCATTAATTTATTACAACTTTTATTTTTTCAAAAATAAAAAATTACAATAGCTTTCAAAGTCTGTTAAACGATTGTTCTTTATGTATTGTTTACTCCTGTAAAAAATTAGATTTTTCCTACGATCGGTTTATGAGATTTTGGAATTTTTCACCAAGACCTGGTGCTGTCCTTCCAAAGTCGATTCCCTGGTTTTCTGTTAGTTTTTTCGAAAAATGTTTTATTAGGTAAAAAGTTTCTTTTTATAAGGGCTTTCATTTTGATTTTTTGTTGATTCAAAATTTTGGCTAATCCAAAAATTTGAAATTTTTCTTTTGCAAAAATTTTCCTATTAATCTGAATTTTGGATATGATGTAGTTTTGGTCATTTGGAACATGTTTGTTCTAGTGACTTTTTCTCGTAGGACGTCGCGTTTAGGCGCTACGGACGTAGCGTCCTTTTCTGGGAGTGGCATTCACGACGCCTATCTTCTTTCTTTCATAATTTCGTTATCTCTTCATATTTCTTTTTGAAATTTTCACACAGGGTGGCCCTAAGGGGTCTCTTTCAACTAGTCTTTACGGCACTTGTCTGTTTCTTTTAGAAAAAATTTTATTTAAGATTGAAATTGAAAATTTTAAAATTAACGAACTTGTATTTTTGAATTTAAAACTTTGAAGTTAATTTTCTCGTTTGTTACTTGACGGATTTTGATCATTCTTTTACCAAAATGTGATAAGACCTTTTTGGAAACGTAAAAAGTTTTGAAAAATATTTAGTTTTTGGATTTTGAAAAAATTAAACAATTTTATTTCGGGTAGAATTAAGGGTGATAACGCAAAGATTTTTATATGGGCGTGAAGCGCATATAATACTGATCATTTGTACAAAGTTTCATTAAGATATTTCGATTAGAAATATTTTTAATTAATTATTATACTTATAGAATTTCTAGAATCGAACAGACCAATCCGAGTTCACCGTGGTTGAATCTGATTGGCTGGAACACTTGAATGCTGTGATTTCATTGGATGTTATTTTTCCATCGAAGTTTCGAGATTAGGTGTGTCTTCGTTTGTATTCGAATTGGTTCGAAGCTCTAGAAGATGATTTCTAGGCCTGTATTCAATGTCTGTTGTATGTAAATACATAGGAATTTCACTTTCTTTTGATTTGGCTTTATTTTTAAGGTAGAATTTGCTTGAAAAATGTGATGTTACTACACTTATGGGTATAACATTTCTACAGGGTAGGATGAAACAGTTCCTAAAAAACATATGACCTAACTGAGTACTTTGCACAGTTGCAATTATATCTTTTCTTGAACCCTGTACATAAGTGCTCCTACCCAACAAGTATACCAATACTAGATTTCAATGTGAATTGGAATAGTCCACCAATATATATATATATATATATATATATATATATATATATATATATATATATATATATATATATATATATATAGTGAATCCTAGTCGTGACTGACTAATTAAGCAGAAAAATACTAAATTAGTGGGGATGCAGTCAAAGAAAACCAAAGGCCTAGTTCAAAAGATGAACCCTTTATTGTATAGTCAAGCTTTCGGGATTATTTACCCCTTCTTCAGGACATTTCTACAAAAAATTTTTAGAAAAAGATAACCAATACTTGCGCTCCCCAGGGATAGAATAGATTTTGCTCTTGATCTGTTTAATTCATTTAATGAACACATACAATTTACATGTGAAAAGGAAGTAAACAACAGCATTCCTTTCCTCGACATGTTAGTCATCAGGTCAGATGACAATGTTTTACTAACACAATGGTATAGAAAACCATACTGTTCTAACAGATTCATCAGCTACTATTCCTACCACCCTGCTAGAACAAAAATCAATCTAATTATAGGCATGAAAACTAGAGCCGTTAAACTTTCTCATCCTACTAAAAGACATCAAGTGTTACAACAGTTAAAAACCATTTTTTTAGAAAATTCATACCCCCCAAAGCTAGTGCTAAAAATTTTGTTCCAAACTGAACACAACATAACTGATAATTTTAGAGATCCTAACTTTCATCCAAGTTCACTACTTTCTCATTCTTCTGTTAACACACCTAGTAACATAAATATACAATTGTCGACTCAGGATGATATTTCTCCTCATACATCACAACGTTTTTTCTCTCTTCCATACATAGATAATCTCACTAATAAATTGATCAATATTTTTAAAGATACAGATGTGAAAATAGCGAGAAAACAACAAAAGACTTTATCTCTTCTTTTCACAAAAACTAAAACACCTTTGTCCTCTCTTGAAAACCACAATGTAGTATACAGAATTCCTTGTAACGAATGTGAATTAGTATACATAGGGCAAACGTCTAGGAGCCTTAAGGGCAGAATCACATCTCATAAAAGTGACTGTCGGAGAGGGGTACCGTCCTGTGCACTGAGTGAACACTTTATTAATAACAACCATTCTCTTAACTGGAATAATGTTGAGATTCTTGACAGAGCCTCATCATATTACAAACGCACGTTCTTAGAGATGATTCACATAATTTCACAGGATCCAGTGATGAATAAAAAAAGTGATACTCAAGGTCTGAGTACCATTTACAGCTACATCCTAAAATTACATAAAAACAAATACCAGTGCTTGGACGCTCCCGCCCCTGACGAGTGAAAGAGTTTCTCTCTGTTTTCCGTCCCTCTACTTTGTTTCAAAATTTTTATAATGATAAAAAAATAGAACTTAATATAACTCCTTAAATCTCCCTTCCATCATTTAATAATAAAATTATGTTTCCATAACAGATAATTAGGCACAAAAAAAAAAGCATTAACTAATTTTTTGTTCTTCTCATGTTCAAATATATTTATTTAAATTTAGTAGAGATTAAAACTGCGTTGGGCAGTATATAGCCCTTCACTTAATGTAGGCAACACTCCATCACCTTTCGTGTTCAGAGTAACCGACGTTCAGTCGTATAGTTCTCTCCTTTCTTTGTCGCTTACATCTAACAAAACAATTCTCTATCCTTATTACACACCTTGTTTTCCTTGTAATTTCATCATCTTAAAAATTAAATCGTTTTATATACACAACCTGTTTTAAGTAACATAATGGCGTTCCTCATAACGTTCGTTTTCAATAATCCCTCAATTTTTTTTCAATTTTTATTCATGTAATAACAGTTAAATAACAATATTTTCGTAATTTAAATGTTCCAAAGTGTGATGGTTTGTTTTAGAATAAACATTACATAAATTCTTGTTTGATGGAATGCAATCTTGCTTTTATTTTAAGCCCACATTGGTGAGTTATATAAAAAACTTAAATTCTAGAATTAGTTACTAACGTGGTTATCTTTTTCTAAAAAATTTTTTGTAGAAATGTCCTGAAGAAGGGGTAAATAATCCCGAAAGCTTGACTATACAATAAAGGGTTCATCTTTTGAACTAGGCCTTTGGTTTTCTTTGACTGCATCCCCACTAATTTAGTATTTTTCTATATATATATATATATATATATATATATATATATATATATATATATATATATATATATATATATATATATATATATATATATATATATATATATATATATATATATATATATATATATATATATATATATACATATATATATATATATATATATATATATATATATATATATATATATATTTAATAAACAACTTATCCATACTGACATACTGAATCAAAAAGAGAAATAAATCACAGAATTATTTTAATTTTAAGCCTCTAGAGCATGCAGTTAGTTAAAAATGTGAATAAGCAAAGAACATATCAGTTAATCAAAGTTAACAGAGTTGCTGCATATGTCTGTTTAAAGTGCCATCCATAAATTACGTCACGAATTTTATGATTCTCGCCTCTGACATGACTCTTTTTGCAATTTTAAATTTGAAACTTGGCTAAAACAAAACTTTTTCATCAAAAAAACTATAGGCACATATTTTTTGGCTGTCGTTTTTTGTAATAGATATGATGTCACGTCATGTCACACTTTGTAGATCCCTTCCCTCTTAACGTGTGACGTAACTTATGCATGGCCCCGAATAATGCAACTTGAAAGAGGACAAATTTTGTCAAAAAGAAAATACATACAAACAAGTTGTAAGAATCAGGATGTTGCAAATATTGTTCTATTTTATCAAATTAATCTTCATTTTTAACGGGTAACTGTTGAAAAAATCTGTGCCTCCATCAGCAATAACATCAGGGGTAACATCGTTTAGTTCAGGCTTAAGTGCAGTTAAAACTTTGTCAATTTTAAGTTTATTTTCATCTGTTGATGCTTTAGTCCGGTTTAATTGAACTTCATGATCAGATAATATCGTTTTGATTTTAATAATATATCCCAATAACTTGTTATTAAAATCATCTAAAAAACATTCATTTATATACAGCAATTCACAACTTAACATGTACATGTGGCAAATCTAGCCAAAAACAGAATTTATTACATATTAATACATATTTAAACAATTTAACAATGCCAGCAGTGCCACTATTGCCAATTTGTACACTGACTGCCAACGGCGGTTGATCTCTCTTAATAACCAAAAACTGTCAAAACCAGTATTTTCATTAAAATACTTATGTTTAGTATACGAAATCAAAACCAAAACAGAATACAAAAAAATCTCGATAAAATAATAAAAATTGTTAGTTACAAAAACTAATACCTGATATATCTGTTTCGTCTTTCTCCAAGGCAGTATTTATACTCTTGATGGTAGTTTCGCTAAAGCTGGATTACTTACCAAGGCTTAAGTAACGAATACTCAAACCTATACATTTGGAAAACATTTTCAGGTCTCATAGTAATTTTATGTAACACTAACAATAAGCAGCTTTGTTAAAAATGAGAGAAATTTTAGATATGAGTAAGAAGCATAGTAAAACGAAGTTGGCAAAAAATATTAAAACTTTTTTGAAAATGTGTCTTTTTTTAAATTTTAATTGGAAGTTTAAAACTCAAAAAAGACATTTCAACCAAACAGTTGATTTTAATACAAAATACACAACTTAACCCTTTTTGAAACTTAAGCCAAAATAATAAGTTCTACTGATTTTTTTCATGCAGAGTTAAAAAAAAAACAAATTTCACAAACCATAATATTTTTGTTTGAATTATTGTATATGTAACCATATAAAAATAGTATAGTAAAAATTAAACAATGTAGCAAAGAGTAAAGTTTTATATTATTTAAACTATATATATCTCCATTTTCAAAATAGTAAAGATTAACTGCTGGAACTTTACGCTTTATCGTCTAAGCTAAGATGAAAAAAGTAGATTTGTAAATATCTTGGTAAATGTAAAAATCAACTATTTATATTTCCATAAATAATAGACAAGAAAAGATAAAAATATTAAACAATAGAATAAACAGAGAAACAACTGAAAATCGGAATTCCCTTGGTACCTGTAATATAAATAGGTATTAGCTTTGTTCTATCCCAAAATGATGGTGTACAAAACCTAGTTTGTGTATCGGTGTCGATCTAAGCGTAATCCCAAGGCTCCGAGTGGATGGTGCTCATATCAAATCAACCTACGCACTTTCAACTGCCAATGGTTCGTCTATAATCACATACGGAATAGTAGCGCGTACCCTCAACCTAGGACTCCGCCGAGATTTTCCATGAAGATTCATCATAGCTGACGTATCTCAACCATCCTAGGAGCAGACTTCCTCGCACACTATGGACTGCTCCCGGATCTGCAGCAAGGCAAACTCTTGGACTCCACAACACAACTGGCATCACGTGGTGAGGTTTTGGAATGGACTGCTCCGACCGTCAAAGTAATTAATGGTGCTTCCCCTTTCCATGTGCTTCTGGAAAGGTTCCCGGGAATCACCAAACCAAACGGTGCTCCCAAACACATTAAACACAAAACTCAGCATCATAATATTACCACGCCTGGTCCGCCTGTCGCCCAGAAACCACGTCGCCTAGCTCCGGACAAACTAAAAACAGCAAGGAAGGGATTCGACACCATGGTGAAAATCGGACTTGCCAGGCCATCTAAAAGTCCTTGGTCCTCGCCGTTGCACCTAGTACCAAAAAACAACGGCGAATGGAGGCCCTGTGGGGATTATAGAGCTCTGAATAGCAGAACCTGTCCTGACCAATATGGCGTCCGCCATATCCAGGATTTCGCACAAGAGCTCCAAGGAAAATCGATTTTTTCAACCATCGACTTAATCCGTGCGTTCAACCAAATCCCAGTAGCTGAGGAGGACATCGCGAAAACAGCCATCACCACACTATTCGGATTGTTCGAATTTCCATTTATGACGTTTGGACTTCGAAACGCAGCACAAACTTTTCAGCGTTTCATGGATGAAGTTACTCGAGGGTTGGACTATTGTTATGTTACCTAGACGACATCCTTGTTGCCTCAACGACGCCCGAAGAACACCTCCGCCACATGGAAACACTGTTTCAGCGGCTTCAGCAATACGGCATCGTCATTAACCCAAGTAAATGTGTTTTTGGCCAGTCCCAAGTCAAATTCCTAGGATATTGCCTCTCAAACGCAAAACCTGAAACGGCCAAGCAACTTCGTCGCTTCTTGGGTATGGTGAATTTCTACCGGAGATTCATACCCAAAGCAGCCGAAATTCAAGCATCACTGAACACACTCCTCAAGAAAAAAATCAAAGGAAGATCCCCGTTACACTGGACCACAGAAGGTCTAGCCTCGTTCGAAGCCAGCAAGAAAGCACTAGCCCAGGCTACCTTGTTGTCGCACCCAAATGTCAACGCACCCCTTGCTATATTCAGTGACGCTTCAGACTCTGCCATTGGCGCTGTCTTGCAGCAGTGGGTAAATGATCAGTGGCAACCACTTAGCTTTTTCTCCAAGAAGCTCAGTCCTACAGAGTGCAAATATGGCGCTTATGACCGTGAGCTACTGGCCGCATACCTATCCGTCAAATATTTCAGACACGTGGTTGAGGCAAGAAACTTTAGTATTTTCACGGACCATAAACCACTGATATATGCATTTCGTCATAAGAAAAGCCACGTATCACCTCGACAGTTCCGGTACCTGGATTTTATCGGTCAATTCACGACAGACTTTCGGCATATAGCAGGGAGCGATAATGTGATTGCAGATGCCTCATCTAGGATTGATGAAGTTCATAAGTCAATCGACTACGACGCTCTAGCAACATCCCAGAACAGTGACGAGGAACTGACCAGATTTTGTCAAGACGATTCGGTCTTGAAAATGAGACAAATCCAAATTCCTTTCATTAACAACACAATCTGGTGCGATATGTCAACTTCAATAGCTAGACCATTTATTACGAAGCCATTCAGGAAACCAGTTTTTGACAGCATACACCAACTAAGCCATCCCGGCGTCAGAGCCACAGTGAAACTAGCAACTCAGCGCTATGTTTGGCCATCTATGAAGAGTGACTGCAGGAAGTGGGCCCAATCCTGTCCTGAATGCCAGCGTTCGAAGGTCTCGCGTCATGTCATTAGTCCAGTCGGAACGTTTGCACCGCCCTCTAGACGTTTTGAGCATGTTCACCTTGACAAAGTTATAATGCCGTTATCTGAGGGATACAGATATTGTCTGACCATGATAGACAGCTTTTCCAGGTGGCCTGAAGTAATACCACTGAAAGATCAGGAAGCAACCACCATTGCACGAGCCTTTTATGACAACTGGGTGTGCAGGTTTGGCGTTCCACTACGAGTCACCACCGATCAGGGCCGGCAATTTGAGTCTTGCCTGTTCAAGCAAATTAATTGTCTAATGGGCACCAATCATATTCGTACAACGGCATACCACCACGCAGCTAATGGCATGATCGAAAGGTTTCATCGCCAACTTAAGGCTTTCCTTCGATGTCATAAGTTCCGCTGGACCGAGAGCGTACCCACAGTTTTGTTCGGTATCCGAATGGCTTGGAAAGAGGACCTCGATGCTACAGCTGCAGAGATGGTATACGGCCAACCCATTCGCCTGCCTGGAGAGTTCTTAGCATCCCGCTGACTGAATATCCAAGATAATGGCTCCAGCAACTTCGCCACTGAACTAAGTACACATTTTCTTGAGCTACGCCCCACCAATGGATCTAATCACGATGCAAAGAGAAAAACGTTTATTTTTAACGATCTTCAAACAGCCACTCATGTTTTTGTTCGCCATGACGCTCAGAAGAATCCTCTGCAACATCCTTACGATGGCCCGTACCACGTCGCGTCGTTAGCCGGGAGATTAAGGCGTTCGTCGTTGACATAAGGGGACGCCACGTCACCGTCAGTATCGATCGACTCAAGCCAGCGTATATCTTGAACAAGGACCCAGAGTACATGCTACTGTCACAAGATATGGAGACGGAATACGTCATTCACCCAGCAGGAATCCCTAGAAACGATCAAGTCACTCTGCAACCCGCAGAAATTACCAGAACCAGATGTGTCTCGCAACGAGAAGAAGAAGCACACCAGCCACCAGATGGGAACCATGCTCCCGCATCAGAATCCATCAGCAGGTCACCAGAGCGACAGACCAGATCGGGCAGACATATCCGGTTTCCCAACCGCTTCCAGGCTGGATTGTCGTGAATCTCAATCACTGGTAGGAGGGTGTTGTGGCGACTGAATGTCTCCCACATTTGTCTGCCAAAGTTAAAATTTGCGCATATCACACTGTATATATTTGTTTTTCTTTTCATTGTTACTGCATAACATACTGTACATATTTATTTTATTTTACATTTACTTTTTTAATCTAGGCTAATTATCTATTGCTATTCAGAAATGTAACAATTTGTAGGTACTTTGTTTTCTGTACATAATTGTGAGTCTAATTTAGTTTTAAGGTTCTTGTATGCTATCCGTTAATTTTTATTTTTACAAAATTCTTTCTACGATTTTAAAATATGTTGTTGCACGTTCGATAGTAAGAACCATCACCGATAGTAAACTGTTTATTGCATTTAGGGTTTATGATAGGAAAATACCGAAACGACCCTTCTTAGTAAAGCTTTCTCCAAATTCCCATTTTACTATCTGTAATGAATGTTTTTATTTTGACCATGGGAAAGTTTACGAAGATAGAAAAAACCCCTTTTGCCAACGAATAGGACCAATCAAAGCGAGGAATTTTGGCACAGGGGGTGGAACTTTATGTTTCTTGAGATTTGTATTAATATTTGAGGAGGACTCTGTTTTTGGACTTGCAAGAAGTCGGATGTGAATTTTGTTGTTCTAGTTCAATAGACTTATTTTATTTCGTTTTAACAGTGTTTCAATAAACTCTCACAGTTCATATAAAAAAGGAATGTATTGGATATATAGCTAATCAAGCACACACATACATTCCTAAATTATATTTAACAATCTAATATTTATGTTAAAATGGAAATACTATAAACCTATTCTTATATGGGAGTCATACTAACTTACCTTCTATTTAAGAGATAGGCCATATTGGAATATTATATTATATACACATATATATATATATATATATATATATATATATATATATATATATATATTATATAATATTTCAAGTTGTTTTAAGAGTTGCTCATTTTTTCTTTGCACACACGATTTAAAACTTTTTCGCGCAATACGAACACTGGAGGCTGTCTTGAATTGCAGGGGGACTTGGAGAGGTTTTCTGCCTAGTGTGAGACAAGAAATTTATTTTTGAATTTAAACAAGTGCTTCGCAATTTTTTTCAGCCGTAATAAAAATCTTTGCATCTGTTGTTTGGAATCCGCAATATCAAATTAATATAAAAAGATTAGAATCTGTACAACATAAGTTCGTAAGGTAAGTCGCTTCTGAAATTAATCATGTAGTTGTAGATAGAGATTATTCAATAGGTGAGACAATTTAATATTTTGTCCCTGCAGTGTAGGCGTAAAATGACTGGATTTAGTAATAATTTTTAAAATAATGAAGGGTTTAGCATTTGCTCCACAGATATACTCACGGTTTCATTTTAATGTGTTAAATAGAGCTTTTTGACATACCGAATTTTTCCATATTCCTTTTCGTAGGACTAACGCTGATCAGAACTCACCTCTGTGTAGAGTGTTGGATTATTTTAACAGGTATTTTAATGACATGAACCTTTTTGAGTTGTCCTTAATTTGTTTTAAGCATAGGCTTAAGTTTCGGTTTTTGCATAGAATGTAAATATTAGTTAACAATTTTTTTGTTTAATGAACTATATGTACTTATATTTGTTATTGTTTTATACCCGCTAAATTAAGGAATTATATAATGGGTCACATTTTTGGATTGTATTCTGTTGTTACCCCTATTGTGAAATAAATAAATAAATAAACGGGTTCATTTAATTCCGAAGGATATGCAATATTATTAGTTAATTAATATGACTAATTTATTTTTTTGAATACAACAAGAATTAGACAAAGACAAAGACATTTGAAATGAATCAAATTACCGTGATGTGGTTGTGCTAAGCTAAATTGCAAAGACTTAATAGGTGACTAACTTTTTTATTATGATTTATTTCGGGCACGCTACAAATAATTTGGGGTAGAGGATTATGATGTTTCATTACGAGTTTTATTAAAGATTGTAATTAATTTTCTCTTGAAAAGTTCTTAAAGGTCTCCAAAGTTACGAACATCATCTGCTAAATGCAGGAGGTTATAACAATTATGTTTAAAGAATTCTGAGCCGTCTATAGTTTTAGTACGTTCCACTAAATAAAACAGTTAATATTTCTCTTTTAGAAGCCTATGTTTTAATAAAACAACAGGTCCAGTACAAAATAAAAATCACCTAAATTCGGCTGCCTTCCAACGCTTTACTTCACATAAAGATCTTGGTTTTCTTGCAAATTAGGAAGGGATGTATGAAACAAGTGCTTTGAGGCTCTCTGAAAGGCTATCGATTTGTCTACTGGGAAGCTTATGTGGTGGTCTTCCAAAACACCAAGTACCAGAAATAATTTTTTTAACTTTTTTTAACAACACCTAATGCAACAAGATGCATGTAATCAAGTGGGATGTCTTTAATAATGTCGATGCCAGGAATATCAAGCAAAACTGTTACCCCAAGATGATGATTGGAATCTATTTGGGCAACAAAGTCGTTATGTGTTCTTTTGACAAAATATAAATCTGGAAAGCAAACCCTATCATTGAAATAATCCCCCTCTTGAGTGCATTTAGTACAGGAGCTATAACCAGAATGGCCATTAATGTACAGCATCCGTTAAAAATATTGACATTTTGAGTTGAGTAAGTTTTATTAAACCCGTTAATCCCATTAATTCTCAAATATTTATTTTCATTTACAAAATCCATTAAAAAGTCATTAAAACTCCTTGGTTTTTCATGCCTGTGATAGACACCTATGAGAAAAACTTTGTCGTTTATGTTTTTATTTTCACCCAGGATCGGATATAACTGACTTGAAGAACTCTTTGCCAGAGATAAATCATCTATATTTATTGAAATGTGTCTATTACTTCTCCCGTTGGTACAAGATTATTACTTTTATAGTGTGCTATGTATTGTGTTGTGCTGTGATTTTATGCCAATATGAGAATATATCCCTGGGTAATAATTTTCCTTGGAGTTTTTAAAAATGTTTGGATAAGGCAAGTTTTGCTACAACAGTAATGGATAAGTCAAATTTTACTACACGAAAAATACTAGGGTAAATAATTTTTAACGATTTTATAACAAGGTTTTTGTTTTTATTTATAGAAACATTTTTAAACAAACAAAGCAAACAAATTTGAACAATTTTAAACTCTATGTTCATTGTCATCTTCTTGTGAAGGTTCACGGAAGTCATCAAGTTCCATTTCGGATGGATGTTCGAAAACCTCTTGGATGTAAATTAACATCAGCATCGCCAACTACTGGCATAAAAAAAGATAGATCCTCCAGTCTTGATGTTTCTCAAGAGGTATCTTACATTTTCAACTTTCTTTGGGTTTACAGGGAGTCCCATTTCTATTTGACTTGGAACGAGATTATGAAGGGTTTTTCCTTTTTTTATTACCGACTTCGACGCTCCAGTGTCCGAGTTATGAAAAATCTCCCCTCGAATGGTTACTGCATTCTTATGATCTCTTGTCAAAATAAAACGTTTTGCTTGAGAGAATTTGAAATGCTACGACTGCACAAGTTTTAAAAATTCTTTAACACTCGACTTCCAGTCTTTTACTTCGCAATCTTTGCCTAACCCAATAAGAGTTCCATGTTTTCTGAAAATGTTTCTATACAATTGAGGATCAATGAGAGTAGCTTCCTTTTTCAGAATTTTTTCAATCCTGCCGAAAACCCTATCTGGAGGAAGATAGGAATGTTCTGGCACCGGAAAAATTATCTCTATGGTTTTGATATTCGGAGGAGCAATATTTGCCTAAAAATGAGAGCACATCCCCATCATAGTGGTATTACGATTCTGTCCCCCACAACCATCAGCACACAGACGAATAACTGTATATGGTGAAAGATTAACTTTTGATAAGCGATGAAACACAGCAGATGCCATTTCATTGGATCCTTTTTTATGTTCATGTTCCATCCACAAATAAATAAATATATTTTCTGGAGACATTTTGCTTCTTGAAGAACCTTGAACGATTGTAAAATTGTATGTATAGCTGACAGCTAAAGTAAGCAATTTGGTCAGGTATTTTTGGAATTACCAGGTTTTTTTGACAGTCAAATAAAAAAGTAATGATTTCCTCTTTATTTTCTTGTAGTTTTTTAAAGAACGCGTCAGCTTTTAGTTTAAGTACTCTTCTTTCTATAAATAATTTGTTTTTATTTTCAGGATCATTATTTTTTTGTTTAATTTTCTCTGTTAGCTCGATGCATTTAGAACATGCATCTGTAACAGGCGCCCCAAAGCCAATATTATATTCTCTGGTAAAAATAACATGAAAAAAAAAACTCCTTTTTACTTTGAGTTTAAAGTCGACCGGCTCGTTGTAGTAACTCCAAAGTTTAGAAGTATTTAAACCGCTAGTTAAATACTGTCGACTGTCTACTTTTGACCGGCAATAATGACTCTGCAATATTCAAAACAGTTCAAATTTTCAATAAATCGTCTGACGGCAGTACGCTTGTCCTGACATTTGTAGCTTATCTTGTCTCCCCACGATTTTCTCTCGGCATAAGTCCAGTATTTAAATGTTTTTTACGTATCCTTTGCATGCGGTCTTTAGAAACATGAGTAATATTGAGAAACGTTTTCTGACAAACCTGACCTTTCTTTTCACATTCACATTTTTTCACAAAATATTTTATAGCGATACCTTTACGGCTACTGTCCTCTTTTCCTTGCCTTGCTCTTCTCGGTTTAGAATGTCTGCAATACTTGAAAATAAATGTATTGATAAAAGCTGCGATGGAAATTGTAGATATCCTTTGCCGTTAAAGTTTTGCACTGATATGTTCTGCTATCATGATTACAACGTGGAAACAGTGGCAGATTTTAAGCAGCATGTCTGAAAAAAAAGAAAAACCAGAAAAATATTATAAACGTTCTCAGCACATCTCGAAAATAAATTTAAAATAGGCTTAAAATTGTCTAAAACTTTCCCCATATCGCCATTTCTCTAGATTTAATAAGAGCAGAGATCGAATTAACCAGAGTTTTATTTTCTTATAATTTAAAAACACATTACTTAATAATACTGATTACATAAAAATCACATGATTTAAAATTTAACGTATAACTATCTGTAAATTTTAAAAGAATCGCCACTTACTTTCCACATTTTGTTATTTCTCTTTTCCATGTAGTTTTATCTGCCAGTTTCTTTCTTCCTTTACCTTTTTTTGCGGATAGAATATTGTCAGACATGTTCTAGATCATAAATTAACACAATATTAATTTACAGATTTGTTTTGTTTCTTTTTCAAACAAGAAAAAACGCTTCCGAAAAAACAAACGAACTAAACTAGCTATACGTACAACAATACTGCCAATAATTCCAATGGCGACCATGAAGGCATCGTCAATGCACGTGATATGATAGCGCAACTACCACTGTTCGCGTGGATAAGGCGAGTTTTGACACATCAGCAGTGATGGATAAGGCCAGTTTTTCTATTACACGCCTCATATATATATATATATATATATATATATATATATATATATATATATATTTATATATGTATATTATATCTTATAATGAATCACAATACAAACCTCTGAAATAATTATTCTAAATAAACTTTTAAATGTAACTTAACTTTATTAAAAAACGTACAATTTTTCAGTCAAATATACTTTTTACATGTGGAAAATGTTCTCAGAAACAAAGATAAATAAAAAGATTATAATATAAAAAAATAGTTAAATAAAACAAAAAACCAACGGTTCCTAAAAATGTGGAGTTTTTAAAGGGTTTACTACTCGAACGTCATTAACTTCCTTTTTTAACTATTTAGTTTTAGCGCTATGACATTCTCTGTTTGTCTTCTTTACATGATTATTTAATAGGATGTTCGTAAAAATTAAAGATACAAAAATGTAATTTTTTAAAAGGAGTTTCACATTTATTGAATATGCCACTAAAGACTATTAGAAACGAATCAGATTCTAGACTCTTCAGATCCAGAGAAGCTAATATGTTTTTATGATTCTTTTTGCACAAAAATTGCTGTTCAATATTTCTATTGTTTAAAATAAATTTAAAAATAGCAGAAACATGATAATAAATATAATTAACTTCATCTGTGGCAATGGTCTATCTCTTTGGAAATACTTAAGTAGTTTTTATCTGGTAAGTCACCCTTATTTTTAATGACCAATGATATACAAGCCAAACAATTAACCCTCTTTTAAATCGAGTGTGCCGCATAGCCGCAAACATATAGCTGAACTGATTCATCCAAATTATACGTTCTTAAATATAATCAGTCTCAAAAATGAAAAGAAAATCTGATATATCTGCTAGTGCACTCTCATTAGAAAAATTTCATTTATTCTTATTTAAATCATGTTCATTACATGACTTAAGTAAATTTTGAAGTCTAATTTTTTTCTGACACTAAAATGTGTGAAAAAGAAACATGATAATTGCACCCCCAAAAGATTTCTGTACCGGCCAAATCTTCTTTCAAGATTATCCGTTTGAAATTTTCCAGGAAGTATATATTCAATTTGAAATTTTCTAAAAGAATATTTAGTTATTTCAATAAGAACGGAAGTGCTTCTTTTGAGAGCATTATATATGGCTTAACTAACCAACGCACTGACTGTCGCTGGTCCATGGATCAAGCCATTTCAAAAATTTGTTTAAAAACAATAGTTTTAGATCTTCCTCTGGCTGAGAATTATTCAATATAGGTGTCCAAAGATCATTAAGTTTAAACTAGTCGGAAACACACTTTTAAATGTTAAATTTATATGCCTTCTTGGCAATTTGATTAAATTCATCTCTGTACATGTTTCTAATATTTCCAAAAGACGACCTATGTTTTACAGAAAAATCATCAAAATCAGGACAAATAAATGTGTTTTCCAAATTTTTTAAATTAATCCAGCTATACCAGATATTCCTAAAATTAAGAATATTATTTCATCTTGGTACATAATTCGGAGAAAATGTTTTAATTGACTCTAGTAATAATTCACAAAGCCTTAAAACCATCTTCATTCTTTAAAATGACCAAAGATTGAAGAAATCATGAATGTTTGTACAGTTTGGTTTACATCATTTTTCGCATAACCCAGAACGTTCCTTGATTTATACTAGAACCCACCTACAATTTTTTCTCGTTCATTGAGAGTTGATGACAAATGAGACAGAAAAACATCATTTTTACCATTGTCATTTTCAAGAGAAACGCTAAAGTCTGAAGAAATAGATTGTAAATATCTTTTAGTAGTGAGAATAATGGACATGCATAGTGGACATACAGTATCTTCTCTTGTTTTTCACAATTAATTTTAATTGGTCAGATATTAATTCTAAAAGTATTCCATTTTCACTTTTCTCGCTTTCTTTATTTTTCTCGGTATATCGCTACCTGGATATTTTCATAAGCTTTCATATTGTCTTTCCTTAGGAAAATCCTTTATATACACATACCTTGCCAGGGAGTTTTCAATTTGAGACCACAGACTGATTTTTCCATCACTATTGATTATCCAGCTCAAATCCTTTCTTGATATTTCACAGTTTCCAATAAAATCCCGTACCACTAAATTTTTGTCAAATATTACACTTGAAATCACTTTCACATTTTCGTCACTTCTTGAATAATTCCTGACTGAGATGTTTAAGAGTAAATCTTCACTCCTTCAGAGAAAATTTTGAATTAATGTCAACTCTCAGGCCTCCGCACAGATTGTCAAAATTTAAAAGTAAGTCACTATTCAGAATTGTCTCAATTCTGTCATTTCCTTTTTTAAAAACATCTTGTCTCCTTTCTTCAGGGTTTTTTCACTTAGGGGCTATGGGGGTAGTAAAATATTTTGGCTGGTTTTCAAAAATATGAGGCACCGCTCCTTTCAGTACTTTAGGCCGCTTTAAAGGAAATTCACAAGTAATGCCTTCATTATTTTTGTCTACTTCAATTCTTTGAATTTCTTTTTCATCAAAGTGCTTACAACACACCACCGAATTTTTGGTAATTCTAAAATTTTCCCTATGAATAAAACGAAAAGAAGGTAGAAATGAACTCAACAAAAGTTCTATACCTAATAATATTTATATATATATATATATATATATATATATATATATATATATATATATATATATATATATTCAACACTATTTCGTTAAGATAAACCTCGGAAAAAGCGAATAGCTGGTAGAAAAATCACGAACGAAAACAGCGTCAAAAGCAACCTAACCTAATTAAATCGTTCGGCGGTGTTCGACCCATACAGCACGTTTCCAGATTTCTCAGTTCACGGCTTATTACTCAAGTGGGCTTTAGAGATACACACTCTAACAAGGTTATTGTTATCTTTCCTGCGCTATTGTTTTGTATCGTTTGTCTTGTCTTTAGATATGTTCTGTGCTACTCCCATTCTTGTATCATGTGTCTTCTATTTTTTACTTTAGTTTTGTTGTTTTTAGCTTTAGGATATTATTGCTGACCTATTGATTTTGTATTTTATTTGACGTGTTGGTGTTCTTTACTAGGATTTTTGACTAATAAAAGTTTTGAATTTGACGTTTGATAACCAGCAACACAACTCTGTTATATTTTCCTAATTGCGAAGTAAACCGGTTCTTTGTTTTATAATATTTATTAATCATAATATTTTCCTCGTATTTTTACAGTAATGTCCTCCTCTAGCACCACTCAATATGACATCAACACTTCGCACATCGCAGTTATATTAATGTTACGTCAACATCAGAATCAATTTTACGTCATTACATTTTACATCAATATTAGGGTAGGTAGGTTAATGCACAAAATAGAAAAAGTAGTATAAAAATACTCGTTTCAAAAGACATTTAATATCACTGTACTTTTGATATGATTTTTACCTTAGTTAGTAGAGTTCTTGTTTAAATATGAGATAAATCCGAACAAGTATCGGATCAGTAAAACGAGAATTGATAGTTTGATTTCCTTAAAGTTAGACTCTTCGCGGTGATGTGCAACTAATTAGGAAGCGAAGCGAATTTTAAAAATATACCTAGATTTTAAATTCTATTCCTGACAGCAAGGCGAATGGTTGTAGTACAATGTAATGTCATGCATAGTTAATAATGGCTATCATAATTATATTTATCCTACGTAAATTTTCAAAATGTGTTGGTCGGCCATTTAGGTAACATTAAAACAAGATTGACTTATTGAATATCAAATTACTCCCAAATTATTTATTGAATTCTTGTCTTAATTGCCTTGTCTGTACATAAAAAATATACCATCAATAATTGGGGAAAACGTCAAGATAAAGCTAAATATATCTATTGATAAAGTACAATGCGAAAATTAACTATACTAGGTACTTTCAAACAGAAAAAAAAAACTAACTTAAGAACTCTTGAACAGAAAAAAAGTTACCCTCTACAAGATATTTTTTTAGTTTGCCTCTAAAAGATCGTCTTCTTCAGCATTTTTAATGTCATTACCCAGTTTGTTAAGAAATCTATAGGCATTATACATTAAGTTTTTTTGAAAAACTGTGGAATTATGTGCACTAGATAGCAGTAAAGTTTTGTTTCTAGTATTGTAGCTATATGAAGCACGATTGTCTTGAAGTTTTTTATGATTTTTTGATAGGCGAAAACGCAAGCAAAAGCAAATACATTTTATTGATATTGTTATTTATGTATTACGATATGGATGCAGGTCTCATAGACTTTATTTTTTTGTTTATTGACCTCTTTAATGAATAATTTGGGAGTAATTTGATATTCAAAAATTCAATCTTGTTTTCATGTTACCTAAATAGCGAACCAACACATTTTTCAACATTTGGGTAGGATAAATAATAATTATATAATAAGGATTGACTACGAGTGACATTACTTTGTACTACAGCCATTCGCCCTGCTGTCAGGAAGACAATTTGATATCTACTAGACACAATAATTTTAAAATTGGCTTCCCTTCGTAATTACTTGGCGCATCACCGTGAAGAGTCTAACTTTAAGGAAATCAAACCATCAATTTTGGTTTTACTAATCCGATACTTGTTTGAATTTATCTCATATTTTAAAAAAACCAGATTTGTCTAGTTTCCCAATAAGAACTCTTGCCTTTATTTAGTTCTCTCACCACATGTCAAGAAAAACGCTGTAATAATATAAGTATAAATATCAAACGAATAATGATAGTTTTTCAAATAAACATGAAATAAAGGTATAAATAAATCCTATTATTAACATTAAAGAGTGCCAAATGCTTACTAACATGTCTGAATTGTGAAATAGTATATTAAAACACTAGTTCCATAAGACATGATTTTATAGCACAAGCCCTAGAAAACGAGCCCCAGGTTTTTCTTTAAAAAATGGTGCAGCGTAAAGCATGCCACAAGGTTATCAGAAAATGTCTTAATTGCCTATTTTGAAACTGAGAGCAAGGTACAAAAACTTCCACTTTTTGGTCTATATATTCAAAACTAGAACATGTATGAGTATTTATGAAAATATATATATTTTTCAATAGGTAAAAATTTCAAGCTTTTTTAAAGAGTTGCTCAGAGAGCTATGAGCCAAAGAAGTCTCAGATTGGAATTTGAGGATATTACCAAGGTTATGTGATGCTGATAACAACAGGTACTTGTCCTTAAAGGTAAATAATGAAAACGAAACATTGACCAATTAAAAATTAATATTTAACTATAACCGAAAAAGCATTGGCATTTTTAATTTCATTTACATGTATCTACGTTTGGGAATTTGGATTTTATGCTATGCTTAAAGTAAAAAATAAATATCGACATAGACTTATAGTTTAAGAATCCGATACTTGCTAGAATTAATCTTGTATTTTTAAAAATCCAGATATTCCCAATAAGAACTGTCCTTATTATGTCCGTCACCACATGTCAAGAATATGCTTTAACAATATTAAATATCACGGCCGATTCCAGATCTGGTGTTGGCCCTGGAAATATATATCAAATGAAGAATGAGTTTTAAAAAAAATTGTAATAGTTTTCTAATTTGGAAAATTATGCCACTAAACATGAAATAAATAGTAAAAATATTATTCATAACATAAAATGACTCTGCCAAATACTTACCCAGGTGACCATGTTTCAGATGAAATATATAACACCTACAAAACAGTTGATCTTTGTAACATAACAACTATGTTGCGACAAAAGCTCAAACATGTATCAAGAACATTGTATAGACTCCAAAATGTCCTAACTAAATAAGGAACAATGTTCCTTAATCAAGAACAGAAGAACATTTCTGATCTATATTAATAATAGCTCAGGCATAAATTAGTTTGCCGTTGAAAAGTATTTACAACATATCTGATACATCGCGTTTACAACACTGTAACATTTTATAACAGATGCTGGCGCTATTATGCTAATATGGCATTTTTGTATATATTACAGAGAGCTTATAGCTCTTGTTCTTTATATAAGCTCTAAGAAAATAAACAAATGAGCATCGAGATATGCTTTGCAGAGTTTGTATATCTATTTGTGTTTAAAAAGTGGTCAAGAAGATAAACAAATTCAATGACATAAGAAACAATAACGGGTTAGAGAAATAATTTTATATACATATTGCATTTGTATACTCTCATTATTTCTTATGGCATTGTATTTGTTTATTTTCTCGGTCATTTTTTAAGATGTATATACAAACACTGGTATACTTACAATCAGTAGTTAAAAACTATTGGAGTTTCGAGATGAACCCTATAACTTTTATACAAGAAGATTTTTTTCTACCTTCAAACAAGAATGTAAATGGGGAGGGGGTGCATGTTATGCGAGAAACCCTGTAGATCTTGAACAATATACATATTGCATTCGTATACTCTAACACATTATTTCTTATGATATTGTATTTGTTTATTTTCTCGGTCATTTTTTAAAATGTATATACAAACTCTGGTATACTTACAATAAGAAGACAAAAACTATTGGAGTTTCGAGATCAACCCTACCACTTTTATACAAGAAGTTTTTTTCTACCTTCAAACAAGAATGTAAATGGGGAGGAAGTGCATGTTATGCGAGAAACCCAGTGGATCTTGGACAATATACAAGTAATTTTACTAAAAATAAAAATCTCAATATAAATATTTTATATTTTCACTCATCATCAGTGTTGTACATTAAAAACCAAGTCCACTCATTTTAAATCAACCCTACAACTTTTATACAAGAAGTCATTTTTCTACCTTCAAACAAGAATGTAAAGGGGGAGGAAGTGCATGTTATGCGAGAAACCCTGTAGATCTTGGACAATATACAAGTAATTTTACTAAAAATAAAAATCTGAATATAAATATTTTATATTTTCACTCATCATCAGTGTTGTACATTAAAAACCAAGTCCATTCATTTTAAATGATTGCAACATTTTCCTCCCCCTTGAGACGCTTCTTCCCCTGCCTCCTATATATTATTGGTTATTAATAAAACGACAGACCATTTACTAAACTGTGTTTTAATTAAAGGAAAGTGGATCAAAACTGAGTTTAACACTAACTAAGAAAAAAACGACAAAAAGAAAATTAGGTTAACTTTTTCTTCCTCCTTTTCTTTTGTCAAAATATATTGGATGGCTTTTGATACAAAAATATATCTTAACATTCCTCCTCGACTTCAGGTCTTACATCAAAAGCATATAACATATGAAAATACAAAAATTCAGATACATATTGGTCTCTGTTTATACAAACTCAAAAAGAAATTAAAATTTTTCTTTCTTAGTCTAACACTCTTAGACTTCGTTGTTAGCTTTAACTACAAAATTAGCATATTAATCCTATGTTTTGAAAATATCTCTTTTCTTAATGACTTTGTTAAAATGTCAGCCAAATTTTCATTAGTTGAAACATATTCTATAGATCTTTCAAGTAGTGTGCCTTTATATCTATATGTTTAGCTCTCAGAATTTTCATGACTTTTTGACATAAGAGTTGAACTTTTATTGTCGCAAAAAAGTTTTGCATTTACATTAAAATTTGAATCACCCAAAATTCCCTCTAAATTAAATAAATCTTAAGCACTAAGATCTGCAGCTACATACTCTGCTCTACAGTTGAAAGAGCGACGCATCCCTGTTTTTTAGAAAATCATGCAATGGAATTATTTCCATGTAAAATAATACAACCACTTACGCTTTTCCTGTCCCTTTTATCAGAAGCCCAATCTGAATCAAAATATACATTAAGAATGCAAATAAATTGTTAATACTTGAACTTTAGAACCCTTTAAGTATCGAAGTAACATTTTACCTGCCATCCATGTTTCTTGTGTTCGTTTATCTAAGAACTTACTTAGATAGGAAACTGAAAATGATATGTCTGGCCTTGTTGTGGTGGATAAGTACATTCAACTCTAATTAATTGCCTATATGGAACTTCAATAACGTCATTGTCTGGGTTGTATTGAAATCCTTTTTCCATTGGTGTCGCTTTTGGATTTGACTGTTCCATATTAAAATTTTCCAATAACTTTATAACTTCCTTTTCTCTTGTAACATACATACCCAACAAATTACCGATTTCTCCTAAGTCTTTTGCCTCAAATTCTTCTTTTAACAACAATGTAACTTTTTCAACATTTTCTTTATTCCCAATTCTAAAATGTCATCCACATAAATTACTATATACACATTTTTACCACAATATAAACAGAATCGTATCTTGATCGTTTAAGTTATTCCTCTGAGCAAAATTATTAAAAGTTTCATTCCACACTTTTGGCGATTCTTTTAGAACATATAAAGTACGATTCAATTTAAGTACAGCTGACTTTGTTTTCAAACTTCCTGGTGGATAAATGTAGATTTCACTTTCCAGTTTTCAATTCAAAACTGCTGCTGCTGCTGTTTTATAGTCCAATCTTGGATAATCTTACAATGGTACATACACTGGTTCTAGAGAATTCTCCTCCTGTACCTGAAATCCTTTTTCGACTATTCTAGCCTTTTTTGTTCCTTCTTCTTTAGTGCGCATTACCCATTTTGTTTGTATAGCTTTCTTTTAGGTAAATCTGTCTCTATCCATGCTTCCAATTTTTTATGTGCATCTAATTCTTTTTCTATAGCTTCCTTCCAATTTTTTATTTTTATCTTCTTCTTCTTAAATTGGATCATCTTGAGCAGTAAATAAACAATATGCAGAATAAATTTCATATTCTCTTAAGTACTTAGGTGGATTTATTATTCTTCATTACTATCTGAAATTTCTCTATTTGTACTTCCTTCATCTTGCGTTATATCATTTCCATCTTCTTTTTTCTTGCTACTACAACTTGATATTCTTCATCATAATCTTCACATCAAATTTGTTGTCCTGAAATTATTTCTTTAGACTTGCCCTTTATATTGTCAAAATTTATTCGTTGGTGGGGTATAACTTACTTGATTATATCCCACCATTATATTTAATTCAGCTCTCTTTTCAAGTTTAGTCTTTCTTGGTAAAATGAAAGACTATGCACAACATCCAAAAACTCATGGTTTGGACACATTATTTTTAGCATACTAAACTCTGCAGGAGTTATACCACTGTTGGCTGTCGTTGGACATCTATCTAATCCATAAGCCGAACATAAAATTGCCTCTTCCCATAATCCTTTTGACAAATTTTTATCTGAACATTTGGACCTCACTCTATCAATTAAGGTTCTGATTATACTTTCGGATTTTCCATTTTGTTGCGGGCTATAAGAAATTGTGAACTCAATTTTTATACCTCTACTAAAATCCTGAAAATATTTTGAAGAGAATTAACCCCCATTATCACATCTAATTATTTGTGTTTTAAAATCATGTTGTGTTTTTATTAACCTAATAAAATCAATAACATTATTATTTGCTTCATCTTTTGATTTTAAAAGTTTAACCACCAAAAAATGAAAAAAATCATCAATCATTACCTGAAAGTATCTGTAGCCTTCTACGGTAGGTGTCATTACTGGACCTGAAATATCTGTATGAATAAGTTCACCGATTTTTCCAGTTTTCTTTTTACATTCATTAAATAGCTTTCTAGTACTTTTACCTTCATTACAACTACTACATGGGTTTTTATCAAATGGTAAACCAGGTTGTTGTAAACCAAATCTATTTAAATGCCCTATTCTTTTATGTCACACACTAGTATTTTTAATAATAGGAACATTATGACAAAATTCCTTTTTGTTTTAGTCAATTTTTAATATAAACAACTTGCTAAATGATTTAGAATAAAATATAGACGTATGAAGACTTATTTTAGCATGCTTTTTATTTTTATTACATTCAAAAGTAACCTTAAATCCTTTATTTAACAATTTCGAAACAGAAATAAGATTATGAGACATACCTTGAACAATCAACGCTTCTATTGTAATGTCTTTGCCTTGACATTGTTCATACAACACACCCTTTTTATTGGCTATCAATATTTGGCCCGTCTTTGCTGTTCCAATCTTCACTTCTTTTTTCAGCTTTTGAATATCTGCCATAAACCTCTCCAGCTCATTGAATGTTCTGTTGCCCCCCGAGTTCAAAATAAACCATCTATCCTTTGGCAATAACTTTGCACAGTTTAGCGCTCTAAAAGCTACTTGTTTTTCATATCTTTTGTATGCTGACCTGCTGCCTGCCCATGCTGACCTCTTCCTCGGTTCCTGGTAAAATGTTGTCGTCTATTTCCTCTTCTTCCTTGAAATACACCACTTTTTACTTGACATTCTTTACACTGAGCTAATTTATGGCCCGGCTTTCCACATTTGTAGCATGTATACTGCAATGTCTACACTTTAAAGGCTACTTCATTGCTACTTGCATCTCTTGAATGCTTGGTCTTTAGTTTTAACTCTTCGCGAGCAATCTAGCTTTCACAAAATCCATAGTAAGGTCAGTGTTAAGGATTTCTATTTCAGTTATTACCGGATCATACTCTGCATTCAAACTTGAAAGAAGATGACATACCTTGTCGGGCTCTTCATATCTGTTTCCTATATTTTCCAACTCTCTGATTAGGCTGTCAAACTTCTGTAAGTGGTCTTCTAATTTTTCATTGGTGCACTTGAGTGTTAGGAGCTTTTTCTTCAGAGTAAGCTTGGTAAACACACTCTTTCAGAAACATCTTCTAGGGCCTCCATCATACACTTAGTAGTCTTGGAGTCTTTAATAATATTTAAATGCTTATTAGAAATACATTGCAGAATAATTGACCTTGCGTTAGCATTCTTTACCTGGAAATCTGCCTTCTCCTTACTCTCTTTAAAGTCACTTATGTCTTTTTCTAAAGAAATTGCCACTTGTTTCTCTTCTAAAAATGCCCTGACCCTGAATTATCAAGTGTTGAAATTTTCTGATATAATTTCTTTCTTACACTTTTCACAAATCGTTTGCTTTAAGTTTTCCTTTTACACTCGGTTTTTACGTCTCGCGTGATTTTGGGCCCATAACTTATTATTGGTTATTAATAAAATGACAGATCATGTATATTATACTAAACTGTGTTTTAATTAAAGCAAAGTGGATCAAAACTGAATTTAACACTAACTAAGAAAAAACGACAAATGTTGTTGTTTGTTTAATATGGCCTTCACCCTTAGGTATTCGGCAAAAAAACGACAAAGAAACAATTAGGTTAACTTTTGCTTCCTCCTTTTTTTTGTCAAAGTATATTAGATGGCTTTTGCTACAAAGATATATCTTAGCATCATAGTCACTGCAAATTCCTTCGTTTTTACTTCCCTCGTAAAAGGGAAGTATTGTATTCGTGAAAAAATCACTCTCTGAGATTTTTTCAGATCTACTTACCCAATTGACTTCAAATTCTGGTCAAAAATTAAGGCTCATATGGGGATAACCTGGTAAGATCTTGGTAAAAATCCAATATGGCGAACAAAATAGCGGTTTAGTGAAATGTTAAAAAAAATTATTATTAAAAAACTACTCATCCGATTTATCTCAAATTTTGCAAAAACATCAAGTTGGAATCAACTGGTAACATTTTGGTACGAATCCAAGATGGCGGAACAAAATGGCGGCTTAATAAAATATTTAAAAATTCAGACTGAAAAAACTGCTTAATGGTTTGATTTCAAATTGTGTGCCATAAGTAATTGTGGTATAGGGATGAATTAGTAAAATAGTGCTTTGGGAATTTTGGTATTTGAACAGTGTATATAATTTAGTGACCGAGAACATGAGAATCACTTGGTAGAAACAATAAGAAAAAATCAGCATAATTGAATCATAAAGATTCGAGGGCTACCCCTCGAATACAATCTGTTGTGCTAGCTTAGTAAATTTAAATTAATAAGGAAATGAATAACAGGCAAAAATCATTAAGATTTGTGGACCAGTCAAAAGAATGTCCTCTGCTATGTGTGATAGTTGAATATTCCTTATTAAATATTTAGGGACTGACATTCTACTGTTATAGTTGAATATTGGACTGTTAGTGCAAGCCATTTTTCTCGCTCAAAAATTTTTAGCGTATGGCCAACCATACTCGACAGCTACCCGTTGGCTAATTAAAGTTGCAAGCTTCCTAATTTTACAATATTTTTTCCGGCGCAAATTCTTCTTTTTTATTTTAGGTTCTAATACTTTGGCAAATACATATGGAGCAATATTAAGACCAAAAGAGGGGACATTAATTCTTAAATTAAATATTTTTTGTAACATGTTAACTGACACTACAAAAAAGAAAGCATCTTTAGGGTCAATTGTTGCCTCTAAACAATAATTTCGGTATTTTAAGTTTAATACTGATCTGTAAATCTCCATTTTTAAAAGAAGCTCTTTACATTTATTTAGGTTTTTTAAATTTGAATCAAAGCGAAAATCTCCTATGAGGTTTTGGCACTAAAAATAAGTTTCGTTAAAAGAATATTCTGTATCGATTCTTAAACATCTTAATCCTGAATCAGCTATTTTATCTTTCGCTCCTCACACGATTGCCACAATTCTCTACATATTTGATTCAAATGTGAATCAGAGAACTACGGACCAAGTCTGATGTGAATACTGTAAACTACCCATTCTATTGATACATATGGCGGTTGTATTACCGAACTTGAATAAAATCCTACAATTTTTGAAATTATTGCCAAGTATATATTAAATACAGCTACGTCTTCCAAATAATAGATAGGTTGTTGATTGCATAACACGAGTTAAATTTTATCAGTAAAGCAATTCACACAAACCCATTATGCTACGACAAAATCAGGCAGCTCTGTCTGTTTACAATGCCGAGAATGATAACAAAACATTAAAATATATTATCTGACTGAGGAGATGCTATCAGAGGACAATTGTATTTGCCTTTGTATTTTTTTCACGCTATTTACATAACCGTGTAACTATCACCCCCTAATGTATCACCCCTGAATAACACTTTTGCACTAAAAAACAAACGACAAACTAGAAAAACACTGGCGCGTATCCCAAGTCTAAGGCACAAGAAAATATAATGACTGGCAGTACATTTGGGTGATCCAGAGATCAAATTCTGAAATCTTTAAATTCGTGAGTCATCGTAGGACGATATAACTACATGGTTTGAGTAAATCTGAACTGAAGAACTATATTAGTAATAGCCGTTCTAAAATGTGTACTGGATTATTCTTCAAATTCACAAGTGATTGGAAAACTACAAAAGAAAAATAATATAAACTTTAAATTTACATTGTTCATTTGACTTGAGACAAACAAAGGATATCAATTACAATAAACAATAACAGTACCAACAATTGAAAATATAAAAAATTTCTGGAACTCATGTTGTTTTTTTTGTAGTCTATAAACAATTAAAAAAGTAAACCAGTATATCAAAAAATTTTCATATCTAGAACTCCAGATTGTTCACCTTCAGGTTTGTTTTGCGCCTGTGGATTAGATTGGGAAGTTATACAATATAAAAAATACAAAATATTCTATAAGTTGAATTGTCTTTGAAGTTTATTATGTTACCTGCATCATAACAAATATTGCATAAATAATTTTTTTTTTAAGGAACATGGTTTGAAAATGCATGCTAAGACGTTGCATGGTATTGTACCTCCAGTAAGCAGCCTACAGATATTAATATTCCTTTTATCTAGGTCTGACATATACTTATCTATAGAAATCTAATTATGGTTAGAAACAGGTTTATCAAAATCAAATATAATGTGCATACCGTTTCTTTATTTAAATAATCATATCATATTCCCACTTAGTCTACTCAGTATTTCGATTTACTTCCTAGATCTCCTCCAATCCTTTCCTAATACCTTAGAATAAGAATTAATAATAGTAAAAAATCATTATTGAAGTACATTTTCTAAAACTAATAAATTAAAATTTTAGGGAACGCCTGTATTACAATAACTTCAGTATCATTAAATACAGTATTACAGCAGAAACAGCAATTAGAGAATCAAAAAAATGTTTTTGTTGCACTGAAAATAGTGATCAATAAAAGGTTTGGGGCTCGACTTCCCTAAACTCAACACAAGAGCATAAATTAAATACTTTTACTAAGGAACTGTATTATATTATTTGTTATTTATTCAAATCGATCGCCAGGATTCGAGTTCTAAGGAGGTATCGCCTGCATGTGTTGAAGAAAGATAGAAAATATAAATCAGCCGAACTCTCGATAGAAGTGGTAGAGTCTCGGTGCATAACCTTATTTTCCTATCGCTTTAAAGTTGTTTGTTTATGATACAGTCTTCCGGTTCGTCTCGTCGAATGCAGACCTCTGTGTTGTTAACATAAGTGGTGCCACGTGTTCGGTTTTGCTGCTTTATTTCGAGGGGAAACGGGAGACTCAACAGCTCAGAGTGGAAACTAACGACCCCGCTAGAAAGGGAGCAGACGCTGTGAACGTGTGAGGCCTAGTTTCTGCATTCTATCCCGTTCGTCTGCCGCAGTTCTACGTAGAATATTAGCGTAACGGCCGCTACGTGGCGGGAGTGGGAGGGGTAAGGGGATAGCTTGAAAGAAAGGGTCATCTCGTGATATCAGTAGTACTCTCAAGGGGCATCTAGTGGAAGCCAAGATGCATTTCAAAAGATAAAAAGGAAATATAAAAGAGTTTTAGGGTATTCGGGAGCTTCGAGCTCGCCATCCGGATATCCTACCGATAACGTCTCCAAACTGGATTAAGGTGCAGGGTCGACTTCGAGGGTCGCCGATTTAACGACTCTGAGCCCCGGACGGAGAGCAATCTGGCAAATGGACTAGTATCCGCGCCAATAATCTAGCAATTAATTAATTAATTGTTTATGATATATTTTAATTATTTTGTGACTGTATTGGACTAATATTGAAGTAAGCATTTTTCTAATTCATAAAAAATTATAAAACTGAAGGATTTTCTTCATATCCAATTTTTACAGTCACTATTTTTTCTTAAATTACCTATTTGTCTGGTTGACTGTATCGGGATTTTGTCTACTTTATGTATTAATAATAGTTGTTGAACTTTTATTATTTCAGATGCTGCCTATACAGATATTTAGTCAATTATTATGAAAATTTGATCGATGTCAATAAGAATGACAGCAAAATGATGTGGAGAACCCTAAAAAATAACAAACCTAAAAAAAATTGTTTTTAATGAAAATATTTTTGAAGATAAAACTGAGACAGATCCACATATTATCTCTGAAGGACTCAATATATATTATATGAGAAGTATAGAAGATATTGTTAAAACAATCAATCCAGGGAACAATATTTTAATTACTGAAATTCCAAATTGCAGTAATTTATTAACTAGATTTCGTGAAGTATCTTTAAACGAACTTAAACATAAAATTCTTAGTTTGAAATCTCATAATAACATCGAAATTTTAACAAAAAAAAATGAAGGAAATTTTTTCTTGTGCTGGATATCCAATCTTAAATCTTATAAATAAATGTTTAAGAGAAGCAGAAATACCAGAAGATCTGAAATGTTCCTATATAACACCTGTGCCAAAAATAAATAATTCTAAAAAATATACAGAAATGAGACCAATTAATGTATTATGGGATATTCAAAAATTAGTTGAAGAAATTGTTTACAACCAAATTTTGGATCGCATAGAAGAAAACATAATTTAGTTCCCTTTCAATCTGGATTTTGGCGCAGACACTCCACTCAAGTTGCCCTTCAGTATGTAATTGAAAACTGGACGAGAAACATGGCAAATAAAAAATTATAATAGCGGTATTTTTAGATTTTAAAGTGCATTTGAAACTATAGATAGAAATAGACTATTAGACAAATTATATAAATATGGGATAAAGGGTAATGTTCTTAAATGGTTCAAAAATTATTTAATGACCAGAACACAAATAACAAAATTTTCTAATGCATATTCAAATAAACAGATATATAATGTAACTATACCACCAAGAGGCAAACTAGGTCCATTATTTATTTTATATATCAATAATTTACCGGGTGTTTTAAAAAACTGTAAAATACAAATGTTTGCAGATGACAAACTAATTTACATTAAAGATAATGATATTACATTGGCAAGTAATAAGATAAACTGAGAGTTAAAATTAGTCCTTAACTGGTTAAATATAAATAAGTTAAAACTGAATGTAGAAAAAACAAAATGTTTGACTATTAACCCAACAGACTAAACTAACATATTTATTGATGGTAATAATTTGGATATTGTTGATTCCTTTAAAAATTTGGGTATTATTTTAGATTCAAAGTTAAAATTTAATAATTTTTTTTGAAAAAACTATTTTGAAAATAGCGGGTAAAGTCAAATGTCTAAACCGAATAAGCAATCATTTATCACTATTTGCTACAAAACAATTTATAATACAATCATATTACCACATTTCTTGTATTGTCCAACAATTATATATATGGCAAAGGAAGATATTTTTCAAAAACTTCAAGTTTTACAAAACAAGGGACTGTGAGTAATTTTAAATAAAGATAAATATACGAAAATTAGTGATATGTTACGTATTTTTAAATGGCTAGATGTTAAAAATTTGATATTTTTTTATATTTGTATAGTCATTTATAAAATTGAAAATAGTTTACTTAAAAGTTTTACAAAACAAGGGACTTTAATTTTAAATAAAGATAAATATACGAAAATTAGTGATATGTTACGTATTTTTAAATGGCTAGATGTTAAAAATTTGATATTTTTTTATATTTGTATAGTCATTTATAAAATTGAAAATAGTTTACTTCCAAATCATTTAAAAGAATTTATAAAGAAAAATTTAGAGTTTCATCAATATAATACAAGGCAACATTTTCATTTAGTTCTACCCTGCAACAATTTGTTATACAAATCGATATTTTATAAAAAATTAAAAGAATTTAACAACTTAAAAAAAAGCAAAAAATTAACCATCACTTAAGACATTCAAAAAGTCTTTAAAAAATTACTTATTTAAAAAACAGTTTATATAATTTTGATATGTTAAAAGTTTTATTAATAATATTATTATTGTTATATTTGTATAGGTTGATAATTACTGTATAATAGTTACACGAAGTAGTGTAATATGTACTTCAAATATTATTGTAATGTAAATTTTTTAGCAGATTTTTGCTAATACATTCTTAAACTAACTAACAGGCGGAACGTAGGGAGAGAATCAGACTTTTAAATATTGAAGGGCGAATGCTAAGCGGGGACAGTGATCCTTTCTCTTTAACAGATGAACAATACATAGGTCGGTTTTGGTTAACAAAGGAAATAGTTCAGAATACCCTGTTGTCAGTCCTAGTACTACCACGAATACCTTCAAACAGTCCACTTGCATAAAGATTTTTCAAGAAATATTATTTTTCGTTTAAAAATTATACCTATATGCAGTTGATTTACAAAATAGGAATATGAAAGGGAACGTACACATATTTTTAATAAGTAATAAAAAAACTCTTAACATAAATTTTATTTCTATTAATTTGAAAAACATAACAACTTCAGAAACTAGAAAAATAGTTTTGGTTTAAAAAAAACGAAATAAAAACTAGCACTTTAGGAACGAAATCATAGGAACATTAGTAAGTATATTTAACAATAAAAATTAACCTATATATGAAACGTATTAGATTAAATCTTTTTTCGTTAAAATGGAGGCTATTGTTTGTAAGCTTTCCTTTATTCTTGCTAAGTTAGCATTGATGCCTTTCAAATTTGTATCTATACTTTTGAGTACATTAAGAGATTCGCTATTAATTTTTTCGATTGATTCAGTCATGCTACTAAAATTTCTTCTCCTGCTTATTAAAGTAGAGGGTGTGGTTTGTTCAGATTTTCTTTGGGTATCTTTCTCCTCCTTTTTACCTTTATTTTTGTAAACATAGTTATGTTCTTCAATGAAAATATTTTCTGGGATTTCAACATTTTCAGAACCAGTTTGTTCCGTAACTAAGCTTTCTTCCAAAATATAATTTTTTGGAAAAGCCTTAGAGAATGACACTGTGGTTGCTAGAGTTTCACTCTTACTAATTTTTATTCTTTTTCATCAACATAGTCTCCTTCATATGCCTTATTTCCCATAAGTGCCAATAGTCCCTTTACCTCCGCCAGTCTTTTTCAAGCTTTTACAACAATCAGCAGCTTTGGCTTTTACTTTACTTTTCCAGTCCAGTTCCTATAAGTATATTGTTTCAATTTTGGATTCTCCAGATGATTCTAGTACTAGTTGTCGATTCATTTTTTTGCAAAATCCAATATAGCTACTGAGAGAGCTGCACTAAAATGTACATAGGTAAATGGTCTTAAGAACATTTATAATTGTGAACTTTGTTTCTTTTAAATGATCTTATTTACTCCTTTACTTAGTGCCTACATAGAGCGGCTTTGTAAAGTTAAAGACCAGAATATTCCAGAGTTTAACTTACAGCTATTCTAGTGGGTCCAAAATCTTACTACTCTGGCAAGTCCTCGGCAACTGTTAAAATACCATATCCTAACGAATTTAACTTATTAGCAAGTGTTTCCCCTAATTTTTGAATATTTTCTTTGCCATTTAGACTAACAAATTTATTCGTTATTATGCTGGGAAAACTTTCTGCAAAGACGACAATGACTTCGTGATGTTCACTATTTATTCTCATTTTAGATAAAAGAAAAAACGTGGAAAAACAATTTGAACTAAGTTAAAAAAATAACAATCATCAAAATTTGAACAAACAAACCAAAATTACTAAGATATTTCTAAAAATCCCTAAATTTTGACAGAATAACATCGCTTTCGCCGAATAGTGGCGATCGAGTTTCGATCGCTGAACGGAATTCATTTTCTCAATAACATCGATAGTGATAGCGATTTCGCTTGGAATCTATCGATCATTAACGTGACGGAATGCCACGCCTACATGGGGATTGTGTGTCGAGTATAGTTTAACGTTTACTTATGGGATGACAGCATCTACAGCAAATTTATTGAGGTGTCCGGTTGTGCCGCGCTATCCGGTTCTGCCCCCAATCCAATCCCCCACCATAATTCCTCTATCTACTATATTTTGGCAGATGTTTGCAAAAAAAAATAGTTTTTTAACTTTTCTTGCAAATTTTTTTAACTCCGCGGAGGGTTTAATTGTGCCCATTTCTACATTCTGATGTATTATAGTCCTTTACCAGTTGCATAACATATTTTATTCTCACGGAGGTAAAAGAGTTTTTGCGAGGTTTGTTGTCTTAAGCTTGTCCAAGAGTTTTCTGCTCCCTCCGACTTCTCCGCCCCACTGCTAAATTCAAATTCACTCGCATTCTGTAATGCTTGTTTACAAATGGAACCCTTTTTTTCTTTCATAGTTGCTTCTAATTGTTCAATGAAATTATAAAGCAATATATTTTTAAATATAATATTATAAAGCGATATGTCTTAGATAGTATATTAGGTTTAAGGGTTAAGTAAAAGAACATAACGAAATAAATTATGATAATTATTGATAAAAATATCATGCATAAAATTAGGCCCGATAACAGGAACCTTCAATTTTGTCAACATAGTTTTTTTTATATTTTACATCGTCGTTTTCAAACTGGCGTATGCTCTCCACACACTTTTGCCACAATTATAATGTGCGATAAAAAACGAAATTTCTCACAAATTTCAAAAACAGAAATTCGGTTTAACAAACACAACCTCAACGTAACTCGATCATGACGTAAACGTTTATAAAATATTAATTCAAAAGACATAAAACGTACTTACTTTAATTAATTAAATTCCAGTATAAAATCCAGTTTAAAATATTGCAGACAAATGTTTTCTTGATAACATTCCTTCGATAATAGATCTAATTAATATCATTGAGAAATTCCTAAGGAATGTAATAAACAAGTCGCAAAGAAATTAGTTTAGGCCGAAAACTTGTTTAAACCATATTCTAATAGAATTTGGTAAGCTATTATATGTACACTGACTCTTGAATTTGTGTTGTCTAGTTTTGATTGATACTACTCCAAAAGTGTATAATCAATCAGGGCTCTTAAAATCACACTTTACTGTCCGGCTGTCTATTACCTATATTTAAAAATATATATAATCTAGAGAGTACAAAAAGTGAATAATGTAATAAAGATTCCCGGGCCAAATAAAAAAAATCGGTAAATTTTCTTTACCCGGAATTACCCTCGTTATGATTTTGTTTCATTTGTTAGGAATAGTGAAGTATGACCCAATTTAGTTTAGTACATAGTCACAGTCTTATATATGTATTACTATGTCACACTTGAGTTGGGAATAATAATTTAAAATAATTTCAATAACTATACCATTTCACATTTTAATTGAACATTTTTTTACGTTAATTTTAAAAAAAATTTATGGCCGCCATTTTGTTTCGCCATCTTAAATTGAAAGCCATATTATCAGTCTTTACCTACTCCGTTGGTCTGCGGTCTTCTTGTTATGTTAGACTGGTGTATTATTTGAGGGTTGGATCCAGAAAAAAAAACAAGAGCCTATTTTTAAATTGTCGACGTTTCGCAAATTTATTGTGGCATCCTCAGGACACATACATTTTACATCCTGCATGAAATCCATATTTGTCGTTACCTACTTCGTTGGTCTGCAAGTAATACGCAAACCCCAAATAATACAAGTCTCTAGCATAATAACAAGAAGAAGAGAAATATCTGCGAACCTACGGAGTAGTACGGGTATCATGCAGGATATAAACTGGGGGAATCCTAACCCCAAATAATAGACCACTTTAACCTAAAAATAAGAGGATCGTTCACGAAAACCATTTAGAAACTTAAAATCTGGGAAATATCCGCGGACGAACGTAGTAGGTTAAGACTGATAAAATGGGTTTCATACAGGATATATATATATATATATATATATATATATATATATATATATATATTTGTTTTTTTTAAAGGGATCTTAACCCCAAATAATACACCATACTAACAAAATTTTTTTAACATTGTTCGGCCATATTGGATTTTTACCAAAATATTACCAGGTCATCCCCATATGACCCTTAATTTTTGGTCAAGATTTGAAGTCAATAGGATAAGTAGTATTTAAGCTATGTCGCGGACTGACAGACCATCTGACAGACGGACCGACGAAATTGATAAAACATGTTTTTTTGGCAGGTAGGGACGCTTTCTTCAAGGTTATAAAAATTTTATTTGACCGCAATTTTGTTCCACCACCTTGAATTAGTAACACAGTTTTACTAGATGAGCCCTGTACCACAATTAGTTATAGCACACAATTTGAAATCAATCCATTAAGTAGTTTTTCAGACTGAATTTTTAAATATTTCATTATACCGTCATTTTGTTCCGCCATCTTGGATTCGTACCAAAATTTTATCAGTTGATTCCAACATAGTAATTGATGTTTATGCAAAATCTGAAATAAATTGGATAAGTAGTTTTTTTATAATAATTTTTTTAACATTTCACTAGGGCGCCATTTTGGATTTTCATCAGAATATTATCAGGTCATCCCCATATGACCCTTAATTTTCGATAAAAATTTCGTCAATCGGGTAAATAGTCTTTAGCTACGGCACGAACTGAGAGACCGACAGACGGACCGACGGACTTCATAAAATTTTTTTTTTTGGCATCTAGGGACGCTAAAACTTAACTTTTATTTGGCCCCCATTTTGTTCGGCCACTTTGAATTAGTACCACAGTTTTACTAGTTGAACCCTATACTACAATTAGTTATGACACACAATTTGAAATCAAATCATTAAGCAGTTTTTCAGTATGAATTTTTTAATATTTTATTAAGCCGCCATTTTGGGCTCCCCATCTATGTCTATGTCTAAGCCGCCATTTTATTTCGCTATCTTGGATTCATTACCAATTGATTCCCATATAATATTTGATGTTTTTTGCAATACTTGAGATAAGTTGAATGAGTAGTTCTTTAATAATATTTTTTTTTAAGACCACTAGGCCGCCATTTTGTTTCGCCATTTTGGATTTTTGACCAAAATGTTACCAGGTCATCCCCATATGACCCTTAACTTTTGACCAAAATTTGAAGTAAATCAGGTAAGCAGTCTTTAAGCTATGCCGCAAACTGACATACAGACACACAGACAGACACACCGATAGACGGATCGATGGAATTGATAAAACATATTTTTTGGCGTTATGATGTGTAAAACCTGATAGGGTGGTTTTTTCACGATTACCAACATTTTATTTGGCCGCTATTTTGTTCGGCCATCTTGAATTAGTACCACCAATTTCCTAGTTGATCCCTATACCACAATTAGTTATGGCACACAATTTGAAATGAAACCATTAAGCAGTTTTTCCGGGCTGAATTTTTAAATATTTTATGTTATGTTGTATTAAATGTTACTACTTGATAATACATAATACTTGATGTTTTTGCAAAATTTGAGATAAATTGGATGAGTAGTTTTTTAATAATAATTTTTTAAACATTTCATTAGGCTGCCATTTTGTTTTGTCATTTTGGATTTTTACCAAAATGTTACCAGCTCATCCCCATATGAATCTTAATTTTTTAGCAAAATTGGAAGTCAATCGGATAAGTAGTTTGCTAGCTACGCCGCAAACAGACAGACAGACAGACCGATGGAATTGAGAAAACATGTTTTTCGTCGTCTAGGGATCCTGAAACGTGAAGATTTGAAAAAATCTCGGAAAGTGAATTTTTCACGATTACGACAATTCACTTTTATGAGGGAAATAAAAAGATAAAACAAATTGTAACTTTTTAAATATTTTTGGCCTACTATTAAAATGAAATAAATTTATATCTTTTTATACTTATACTCATACTTATATTTGTGCTTCATGTTATGACAAGGACACCCTAATCCCTGCCTGGAAATGTCCTGCAATACCGCGGGCGCAATGATCCGTTTCAGTCAGACGACTTTCGCGCTTTTTTTTTAGCATCAAGCTGCCACAGACTAGCGAGCCCCAGGGGTCTAGGGCAATGGCACAAAATTGTATCGCAGAAATAACTACTCCGCTGGCTAATACCACGATCGGCATTAAATTACATTGTTAATTCCTGACTTTTCGTTAGGAAAAATGATTTTTGTTTCACGTTACACCAACTTTACAAAAAGGAATCCATGATTTCTGTCTGGAACACCTCCTCCAGAGTCGCAGGCGCAGTGATCCATTGCAGTCAAACGACACAGACTAGCAAGCAGCAACAGAAGAGGACCCAAAATCATTGATCATTGTGGCACCACACCATTAACTTTATATTCTCCGGATAGGCATTTTGCACCTTTACTCTCCGCGATCTATTATCTAGATAGGATTTCATCAAAATTATAAAGTTTCAGCTCTTTTAGAAAAATATGCGAGACGCAATCCTTCAGTGACATGAATTTCCACACTTTTTATACCATATAAAGAAGGGATATGGACTTATAGTTCCTTGCCTTTATTCTTATACATTTTGCTGATGAACAGGCATAGTTCCCCCCACAAGCTGAAGTAATTTGTGAGCAACATTTATACAAAAGATATTGTATTTTTCGGGTCAGATACTGCAAGATCCCTTGCTAATACTCTCTCGGATATAGTTGATTCCCTACGTTTTCCTGGAGGGATTAATTGAATATTTTATGCAATTGTTATTGTGGTTTATCTTGGCCTTTTTTTATATTCTCTTCTGCAGAAATTAGGTTGTGGCAGCAATTCTACAGAATGATTTTGTTTGTAGTCTTCATAAAAATTTAACATGTTTTCTAAAATCACGTAATGATTGGTGGAACCAAGGGCATTATATTTTTTCCAGGACTTATTATTATATATTAGTTTTTTCTGGAAAAGCAGATCATATGCTTCACGATTTTGATAAAAAATGTTGATATTATGTTTTCCAGATTTATCGAGTCATCATAAAAGAAATGAAATGAAGTCTGCAGGTTTGTAGACCGGTGTAGCAATGTGATTAAAAGTTAAATTCCTGATCCTGATTTAAACTGAATGATTGAAGTCCCTACTCTCTGCTACCCAGTACTGAAAATTAGTTGACGAAGACATTATCTAAGCAGTTCCGCCCCAAGTATAAGAGAAAAGTGTTTGTTTCAAGTTATTTGATGGTGGTATGTTTCCAAACTCACACTAGCGTCCTTAGATCTAAAATGAATGTTAAACTCTCCTGTCAGAATAATATTTTTATTCTAGCTAATTAAGTGGAAATGTTCTTAATTATTTCTCTAAGTAGAAATAAAATAAAAGATGAGGTATTATTGTGTTTTCCGGTCTGCTAGTACGTACAGCATGTTTTACCTTTCCAGTTTCACGAAATTTTTTGTTAATTTTAGTGGCGGTAGATTTAGTTATTGGATTTCTTTTGGATATTTGTCATTAAAAATGTTACAAACATCTTGCAGGTTTCGCATTCTATCCCCATAACCCAGTATAATTAAAGTTTCAATTTTTTAGGATTCAGTTAAACGATCCATTTTTCTAAATCAGCAACTTTTGTGTCCAGGTATTTTAATAAAAGGTAATACATTTTAATTATGGATATCAGACCCTTATTTTCGCAAAAACGGTTGACTTTCAAAAAAATACTTTATTAAAAGCACTGAGAATTTTACGCAGTATTTAAAAAATTATAATATAGTGTGTTTGCGACATAAAAACGGTAAACTTGGCAGCAATGCGGAACTCGGCATTGGATCTGGAATAATTTCATATCTAAGTGTACATTTTCATTTAATTGAGGTAAGCGGTACCTGAGATATTTCACCGTTTCCTTACTTTTGTTTCACGCTGTAGATATCAGTCTAATAAAAAGTTACTAATCTAAAAACGACGCTTTTTGGCTTTTGTCAATATTTTTTCGTAATCTTCAAAGCGTATAAAACTAATAAAACCGACGATGTTCTTTGAACTGTTATAAAAGATACGCAGACTTTTTGCGGAAAGATTTAATTAACATATAATTTTTATAACTTATAAAGCTTTCATATTGATACAACTTTTATCGTGTGACACCAGCTCTAGACCATTCTGGCACTAGGCTGGATGTCACTTTGTGGGGGCTGGCTTCATACTCGCCAGACTGTCTGAATATATTTGATAATAGCTGAAAAATAACAAAATGTTTTTCTATAGCGCACCAACGGATGTCTCTTATACATAAAATCGCGAAGTTCATGAAATACATATAAAATTAAATCCCTATGATGGGATTTCCGACTGATAAGGTAATACAATAATAAAATATAGCATATATATACTTCATCTTAGTATTTTATCAAAATGTGATTATAGATCTCAAAAGCCAATGGACTTAATTTATTATTTTAAGTGGGTTTTTAAGTAGACATTGTACATACAAGAATTAACCTATTTTTGACACATAAAGTCATCTATTTTTTTAAGGAATGTTGCAATAATATGATGCTCAGATGAAAAATAAAAATTCGAAAAATCACACCGCAAGAAATTTTTATAGGATTTTAATCGTAAATAAACTCAACTTTTAATTGCATGATCAATATTATATTCTTCATAAGAGTAAATATTATAATTGTGAAAAATTTACAATCTAACATATTTTTAATTATAATAATAATTATTGTAATAATCAAAGCCGTTTATTTCAACAATAAAAATACAATATATACAGGGTGGCGCATCGAAAACGAAACAGGCATTTACGGGCAGCTCATTATTTTTTTAAAAAATCGCTCGTAGATTTTGTTTTTGAGGGGGACATTAAATTAACATAAAATCACGTTCACACCTGCAGCCCTCTAAGCAGGGATGGCACCACCCGTAAAATCTTAAGTGGAAAGAGGGGTCGAGTGGTATTTCATTTTAAAGGTCTTTCGGTTCTTTTCAAAATGATAATAAAATGCATGTACTTTAAAATATCAGATTAGTGGAGATCAATTAAAGCATAGAATTTGCCAGCAAGTGTCATAAAAATATACTGAAAAGATTTATTTTCTTAGTTTATGCATTTTTATCTCTTACGACTATTTAAGGATGTCAAATGTAAAGGCTAAAAATAAATAAAACTGGATTGATTTGATAAATTGTTTAAAAACAAACTAGTTTGTTTATCGTTTTACTGTTGAAAATAGCGATTCGAGCGTTGTTGTGGCAAAATTGCTATTGTGCTAAATTCTTTCTTGGAAAAAAGATAAGAGAACGAATACCTCTTACTGATTTTAAATAAGAATTTAGTACATCATTCGCGATTGATACGACCAAACCTTGTTGCTAAAATACCTTTCAACGCTTTTCGAATTAACCATGGTACATAGCACGGCAGAAAGGATTGAAACGATCAAAATATTTTTCGAAAATAATTAGTGCGCTAATAGACTATCACAAATATTTAATGAGAGACATGAGAACATCGAAAATATGTTCTGGAACTTGTGGCTAAATTTCGGGAAACTGGATCAGTGGCCAATAAAAAACGCAACATTCAAAATCGCATAAGGAACGGAATGTTTTAGGGAAAGTTTATCTAGATCCTACGTTAAGTACCCGTCAATTAGAAACTGTGTCTGGTGTTCGTCGACGTAGTGTCCAAAGGATTCTTTCGCCCATAGTTTCCATCCGTACAAAATACACCTTGTGCAAGAACTTAATGAAGACGATTTTGATCGGCAATTACAATATTGTGAAGTCATGAGTGAACGAATTATAAACGATGAAAACCTTCTATTCAACACTTGTTTCTCCGATGAATGCTCTTTTTCATTAAACAGGATGGTAAATCGTCATAACTGCCGATATTGGTTCAATTCTAATCCCAGAATTTTTCATGAGGTACCCACCCAATCATATAGTTGGTCCTTTTTTCTTGCCTGGAAATTTGACAAGTGAAATGTATTTACAATTACAAAGACTACAAAGATCCATCGTTAACAGCAATAATTAAAAATCAGAATGATCGGCGCAACGTTGAGGATAGGTTGATGTTCCAACAGGATGGTGCCCCGCCACATTATGCAATATATGTTCGACAATATTTAGATCAGACGTTTCCATGTCGATGTATTGGTAGAAGAGGTTCTATTGAATGGTCCCCAAGATCGCCAGATTTATCCCCTCTGGATTTCTTTCTATAGGGGGCCACTTAAAAAGCAAAATCTATGCGACTCAACCAACTTCATTTCAATTCAACTTCATCCTTTGAAAAACTTTCAAAGTATTTCCCTGAAAATTGTTATTAAATTATTGACAAACTTTCTATAACCAATGTTTTTTACAATTACCTGATTTCCTAGTTGAAAAATTTACCCCGGATGAACCTGGTACTGCTGGATCTTTAATTTATCCTTTTGGAAAACTTTTAACGCGTTGTCCTAAAAATCGTTATTTTAAATTACCGTACAATACTAATAAAGTTTATTACTATTAAATTAATTGAGGCAAATATTTAATAAAATTACATACCTCAACATGTAGACTAGTTTGTCTACGGAATGTTTCGATACATAATATAAGCAATATTATTTAAACAAGCATAAGAAATTATGTCATTTACCTTAAGTTTTTATAGACATATAGTAGTTGTACAAATACTTTCATCCTAGCGGGATTCATCAGTGCGCCGATCGTAAGAGAGAAATATTAAATAATAGAAAATGATTGATTTATTTATTATTTTATTCAGTTGCGAAAAAGCCGAAAAAGATTTTTTTTGTGAATCTAAACGCAACAAATAATCTGAACACATTTAAAAGCTTATTATCATTTACCTGCATTTTGATTTTGATGGACAGTAATATTTCTTTTGGTTATAGTTCGTTAGGTTAGTCAAAATTTCCCTTGTTTTTAACTCTTTTTTTTTGATCCAGTTTTCGTTTTCTTTTTTCCACAAGGGATGGTCCCATCTAACTTTTTTGCGTCTTTCGATTCGCAAAACTTCGACAAAAATAATATATCTTTATAGGAATGAAACTGAAGTATTGAGCGCAAGATCGGATAGGATCTGCAAGCTTTATACCATGGTATGTATTTCGGTGAAAAATACTTCGAACATGTGATTGTAGGGTTAATATTTTTTTATTTTTTGCATCGCAAAAAGGTGTATCTGAACATACTTTTCTTTAAAAAAATTACTTCAAACCCTTACTAAATCTTGAGCTACGGGGGTCATATAAAATGGTGTTTCGATTCTTTTTTTTTAAATTAATTAGGCCCATATTTTTGTCGCACTCGAGGTACGAATGACCTCTGACTGGATATGTTATTGTAATGGATTAAAGGCGTTTAACTACAGGTACTATATAATGAATAAATCTTAAAACATTAAAGTTTTGTTTTTCTCCTGCCCCGTCACAGAAAATGTGAAGATGTTGGACTTCCAGCGGTAAATAATTCATAATAAAATGAAACAGGAAGGAACATACTTCATCAGATCCCTTTTTAGCAATAAACTCTGGATAGGTATAAAAATACGAGTCAGAATTTGATAAAACATGGATGTTAAAGGAGTACATTGAGAGTTGTCTACGATAAAATACATCATTCCTAGTGATATTCGGTAGCGAAACATTATTTTGGTAATCCATACTTATAGCTTCAAATTCATTTTCTATTCTTGCCTTTCTTCTTTTTTTTCAGTTCTGTAATTTCCCTGCTTTCATTTTCCTCATTTTTTCTATTGCTTTTATCTTTGCATTAAACTCGTCGCACTGACTGCATGTATCAGACCAAGGGTAAACATAGCTTAGGTTAAAGTCTTTTTTAAAAATCTCCCTATATGTTTGATAGAATACTTTATTTTCCGGATATTTATCTTTAAACATCGAAAACATTTTCGTTATATTTAAATTTTCAGGTAAATATGTTTTAGCCTTATTGTCATCTAAGCTGTAATTGCTTTCTCGTGCTTTAAAAGATTGGATATGGTTGTGTACACTATCGGGAATATCCGGCTTTAATTTATTATAGTTTACTCCACCCCTTCGATCTTTAGGAGCCATACCAGTCATCTTTAACTCTTTCTGTAAATACTGAAGTTTACTCGCCGTAATACCATGAACAGCCAGAAAGAATATAGCACAGACTTGTACCTCTTTATAATTTGCTTCCACATCTTCCCCTACATCCGACTTAATTCTCACCCTGTATATATAAACTGAATCGTGGAACTTTGCATCATGCCTATTTTTGGCTCTAGATTGAGGCCTTTATATTTTTACTAACGATATTAGTTAGTAAGTATGCATTTAGTTCATTATGAGATGACAATGAATTAAAATGGTCTAAAATTCGTTTTCTGTTATTTTCACTTACTGTATTAGTACAGTTTAGACGTTTGAATTTGCAGAAGTTGCCAAATTCGTGACTCTGCAGCCTTATTTTCTTTATTACCTCGTATAACCTGCTCATTTTTCCTTTTTTTTAAACCAATGCCTTTGATTTCAGCCATATTTCATTTAAATACAAAATTTATTAAATAGAACTACTCAAACACGGCAACTACTTTTATCAGCTTGTTTACTCCACTAAAGCGGCTCGACCAGTGCTGCACAAAGTAAAAACAAAAATAAATTTCAGTTTACAAATACAGCTGATTGGACATCCACTGTTTTAGCCGTTTACGCGCGGACATACACGGTTTTCTCCCGACATAGGATATTTTAAAAAGCTTAATATCTCGGGACATTTAATGTTTTCTCCCTTTCTTAATACGTCAGATAATAGTTCATGCCATGATATACAAGATGGCGCATTGAACTCAATTTCGACAATTTTGTGACATTCATGGTTTTCTCCTGAGGCCCTTCAATTGTAAATGAGTGCCTTTAAATTACTCCTGAAATATTGCAGAAAGTGCGGCAACGTTTTGAGCAAAACCTCTATTACTGCATGGAGCGTAAGTACATTCTTGTTATTTATTATTGTCCAGTTCTTTTAACCCTAGAATACTAATATGATTTTTTTATACGTTAAATCTAATGTGTCGTAAATTTTACTTTCAAAAAAAAATTAGAAATTCAAGCAAACTTCAAAATTTTATTGAACAAAAATTAACAAAGTGTATTTATTGGAACTTAAAAAACAGATTCTACTTAGAAGCTAGTAAAAACTAGTCATTGTTAGAGCATTCGGTGCACCACTTTCCCCGATGTTGGCCACAAATCGGGTGTTTGCATTGGGGACAGTACGTAGTCGTCATCCTTCTCAATCGGCTGGGACAATAAAAGCATATTGAACGTTTACCTTCAACTTCAATGACATCATCAGGTTGGTCATCAATTTTCAGGATTTCCTTGATAGTTTGCCGTAGGCTTCGGCGTAAGTTTTTTATTTTCAGCCTTTGCTCCATCCAAGGCCTGGAAAGTTGGTGGCTTAACTCGATCATAAACTGATAACGCCGCACAGGTTTTTCACGCTTCTTGATAGTATTGCAACAGTACACAACATAGGAATTGATGCAGGCGGCGTTAATCATGCCGTAAAAAATGCAGAGCGGCCATCTTCTCGTTTTTCTGCTACATGACATATTTGAACACAATTGGTCAAACGAGTCTACCCCTGATTTAGTCTCATTATAATTTAAAATTATTTCTGGTTTGTTGTTTGTTTCCGAAATCTCAGCACCCTCGTGCATTGTTGATAGTAATAGCACTATTTTGTTTTTTTTAGGCATATAGGAAACTAGAGTTTTGTTTTTGTCGAAGCAAAACATCGATGTATTTGGTTCTCTACCTTTTGTGTTTAGTAGCTCTGGTGGTATTTCCCTCTTATTTTTCCGAAGCGTTCCTATGATGGTCAGTTTGAAATTATCATCTAGGAGTTTATCAGCTATTTCTACAGAAGTGAACCAATTGTCCATCGTTATGTTTCTATTGCTACCGTGAACAGATTTGGTCAATTCCTGTACGTAATAAGTTGACAATGGTATTCCATTCGTTGGTGTATTTTTGCCTAGATAGGGACAAGCATCCACCATGTATTTTGAAGACAAGTCGCAGAGCATTACAATTTTGATTCCGTATTTTGACGGTTTATTCGGGATATACATCTTGAACGGACATCTGCCCCGAAAGCCTAAAAGTTGCTCATCAATAGTCAAATATGAGGAAGGAATATATGACGTTCTACATTTTTCTATAAAAATCTCCCAAATATCTCGAATATGAGTGAACGCATCTATTTTGACTCTTTCCTGTCTTGTGGCTTTATTGTCAAATCGAAGGCAGTTTATCAAAAAGATAAATCTTTCGCAGCTCATGCAGGCTTTATAAAATGATCCAGATATGGTTGAATCAAACATTTGCTTGGCATTGAGGTGATTGTCTTTTTTTACTGCGGACATTATTAAAATTCCAAGTAGTCCCATCAGTTCTTCTTTAGTTACTGCTGACCGAGTGGGTGATTTGTCGGTATATTTTTTGGATTGGTTTCCAATTTCATCATTCGTGTAACGCAAAATAGTATTTACAATATCATCGGTAATGAAGTGAAAAAAATACTCAGAAAAAGTTGAACATATTTCAGCTCCACCTTTACTTCCAGGAATAAAATGGATGATATTTCGACGGGCTGTTCTTTTTGACTTTTGCGGCAATTTTGAAGACCATATATGACCATTTTTCCCTCTCAGTAATATAGATTTTGGTTTTATGGTACCTCTTTTGCGTTTTTTTGTTGCCAATAATTTGGACAACGGAATGTCATCGTTAGATGAACTTCTATCACTTACGTTATCAGACTGCTGGTCGCTTACATCACTTACATTATCAGACTGCTGGTGGTCTATACCTTGATCAGATATATCCTCTGGAGTGTTCACACTCACTTCTATAACATTATTTTCTTCTAAATCACTAAGACCGTCACTGGAAATCTGTTCAACCTCTAGATTATCTGCCTCTACCCAATCACTTTCGTTATCACTATCAGAACTATCAATATTGCCCCCTTTATCCATTATTTTTTGTATTTCAAGTTCGTGCTCTCGGTCAGTCAAGGGCCGTTTTCGCGGATCCATTTTTCAACAAATATAATCTATCAATGTATGAAAAGAAAGTATAAACATCAATCTTTCGTACTAAACTAGAATCACTACCTAATTCAAAAAGTTTACGTTAATACTAATCATTTTACGACGATCGCACCATAACTCCGCGAAGGAAAAAACTACAACGATGTGGACAGAGACACTTCGAAAACAACACTAACTAGGAAGGTACTTCGACGTAGAGTACGTATAAGCGATTGGATCAATACGAAATCGACCGAAGAAAACCGAGCGTCGTAAAATTTACAATACATTAGTATTCTAGGGTTAAACTCGAGTTTTTAAAACCCTAAAATTGAAGAACTCCTTATGCTTGCGTAAGTGACGCAAGAGTTAAAGATGCATTAAATAATAACATTAGTATCCTCATTAGTTATTTTTACACCACTTGCTGGCAAATTTCTTGCTTTAATTGATCTCCACTAATCCGATGTATTAAAGTCTACTTTAAGGTTTAAATCAATAAATCTCTAAACCTATTGAACTAAAGTACATGATATTTTAATCATTTTGAAGGGAATCGAAAGACCTTTAAAATAAATTACTCAATCTCTCTTTCCATTTAACCCCACCATCAGCGATGCTTCCAGGAATTTCCAAATCGTCTGCTAGTAATATTATACACAAAGTGAACTTATACCTGTTTCATTTTAGAAAGGTGCATGCTAAGTTGGTGTGTGATTTTCTTGCTCGTGTAGTGTTTTCCGAACGGTTGAGAAATAAGAAACTTGAAGATCCAACCGTTTTTTCTCGTATTTTATTCTCCAATGAATCCAGTTTTATGAAAGACGGGATTGATTGATTTATAATTTACAGAATTCACATCATTATGCATACGTTGGGGATAATCCCTGTGAAAAAAAAAACAAACATCAACATAGGTATAGTGTTAATGTATTGCTTGGTATTATATACAACACCTTAATTGAACCAGTAGAGTTGCCCGCTCGGTTAACAGGCAAAGGTTATTTTTCGGAATATTTTACCCACATTAATGAAGTTCCTTTAAATATTTGGCAAGCTATGTGCTTTATGCACGATAGGTGTCTGGCTTATTTTAGTAGAAATGTGCGTCAATATCTGGATCAGATTTATGGAAACCAACGGATTAGTAGAGGCGGACCAGCTCCATTGCTAGCTATGTCACCGGACTTAAAAATCCCTGTGATAGTTGTATATGGAGTTTTCTCAAATGTCATGTGTCCTACGTTGCAATACAATCGCGTGAGTAGCTTTGGTTACGAATTCAAAATGCCTGCAATCAGTTCACATGCAGAATATTTATAGACGGATCAAAGATTCTCTAGACAAAACAATTACATTATGCCAAAGAAAATAAGAGCTTACGCTTCTATTATTTCCTTTGATTATGCCTTGAAACTAACGCTCATTACGTGGAGCATTTATTATTTATATTACCTTTGATTTTCTAATGTGGTAATAAAACACCATAGTTTATTATTATTAAAAAATTGTTGTTCATGCATTGACGTACAAATTTGCAAATTTCTCAGGAACGGTTACCTCCAGCTTTGTTCAGCAAGTATACCTTTTGTGCTTCGAGAAGGTGTAAGAAGAATATTTAATTTCAATAACTTTACATTTATAAAAAAAATTGCAGAAGTTTATTTTCAAAAAAGTTAGGACAAATTGAAATAAATAATAGTAGCGTACGTAGCGTCCTCTAAGTGCTACATAAAATCTAATACCAAGTTATGATTTGATTTCCCACCCAAAACAACCCCCGGTTACCAATTTCGTGCAAAAATTCTATTTTTGCAACATTTATTAAAAAAAAATTCTATTTTACACCCTGTATCTCCGCAACAAAGCATTTCCGGACCTATGTTCATATTGTTGCGAATTAAGCCCTAGTTATCGATTTGTTAAGTTTTAGGTGAATTTATTTATTATTTGTTATTTTAATGAAGTAAACTTATCTTAATTTTCATCCATATAACGACTATGATAGTGTCAAAAATCATTCTCGAATCTTCTGTTAGGCTTAATTCTTTCCACCCTGTAGTATTTAGATCATTCTAGATCATTCAATCCTTTTCTAGAGGTTATACAGGGTGTTTTCTAACTACGGTACGTAACTCCAGGAGGTGATTCCTTACGTCATTTTAAGAAAAAAAATCGTATGGACATGTGTCCGGAGTTGTCTCGATTCTCAGATACGGTATGTTAAAGTTTAAAAAAAAATCGGTTTTTTATAAATATCCTTAAGGGCCTGTATTTTCATCCCCAAATAACTTTATTCTTCGAATATTTACCGTGGAAACGATTGTTGGGACAATTGTAATCACGGAAAATATCCACCGAATAAAATTATACGGAGATGAAAATACCCTAAGCCGATTTGGTTGAAATTTGGCAGAATCATTTTTAGTACTAAGGCGCTAATTCAGGCCTAACTAGATTGAAGTTATCAAGTCCAGTGGCGTCTCAAGGGGCACCGCCACCATTATTATTGACAAAAAAAGTACGCCACCGACTTTTTGTAGCTTCGTTTTCAAGAAAAAAATGACTTTAAACCACTTTAAAAATTATCCATGGACAACATTAAAAAAATAAAAACTATGTATTAATTACTATTCATAAATTACAAAGAAATAAAAAATAAATAATTTCGATCTTAAATTAGATGAACAAAATGACTACCATCTGGTAAAATACACGATGCAATCGATTCGTCATTGATTGTCTGACATGTTAAAAAATCCCTAGAGTATTCCTTATGACAATGTAATTGTCGATTATTCGACTTTTCAAGTCGTTTGCATCTAGCACCGGAGTTTTATAAATCAGAGCTTTCAGGTGACCCCATAAATAGAAATCTAGAGGATTCATATCAGGACTACGAGTTCTGCACGTCCAATCAAGCGATTAGGGTATCTATATCTATAAAGTCTGGATAGAATTCATCTGTTAAGCTTGCTGGAAAAGAATATGGTCGAATTAGGTAGTCATCAATAATTCCTACCTATACGTTCAGCGAAATATGGTGCTGAAAATGACTTTTCCTAATAACGTGGAGATTTTCGTCGGCCCAAAAATGGTTGTTATGATAATTAATGATAGAATCTCCTGAAAAATTTGCCTCATCCGTAAATAAAATGTTTGGTAAAAAATTATTATTGTGTTCCACCGTATGAAGCAAACACCTTCAAAACATTAATATTGGGTGAAAATCCCGAGGCAGTAAAGCTTGAACCCACTGTATGCGATATGGGTACAGTAGATTTCTTTTTAAAACTTTCCAAACTGTTTTTGAGCTGACTTGAAGCTGCAGTACCATCTTTCTGGTACTATTTGAAGGATCTTCTTCGACCGCATCAAGTATAGCTTCTTCTAGTTCAGGCGTTGTTACAGTTTCTGGTCTTCCACCACCTGTATTTTTATTAAAACTACCAGTTTCACTTAATCTTGCATGTATCGTTCTAAATGTTTTAGCACACGGAATTACTCTGTTAGGATATCTGTCTTGGTGCCTCTTCCGAATTTCCATTTGCTAATCCATAATTAAAGTGCAAGTCAGTCATTTCAGAATTACTAAAATTATTCATAGTGGAATCACTGCTAATTGACAACTTTAAAATTTATTGATATGACAGTGCGAGTACTATCACTGTATGCTGTGTTAAAGTGATTTTTTTTTTATCGAAAACGAAACTACATACGAACAAAACACAAGAGACCAAAAAGTTGTATTTTTAGTTGCCTAACTAAAAAAGCTATAAAAACAGCAAAAAAAGACAGGTTACTTAAGTACTTTTTTTTTCTCAATATTGATGGTTGCGGTGCCCCTTGAAACATAACTGGTTCCAATAACTTCAGTCTAGTTAGGGCTAAATCAGCGCGTTAGTACTACAAATAACACTGTCAAATTTCAATTTAATCGGCTTAAGGATATTTATGATGTTTATAAAAAACCGACATTTTTAAAAAACTTTAACACCCCGCATCTCAGAATCGAAACAACTCCTGAGGCATGTCCATAGCAACTTTTTTTTTTAAATGTTCTAAGGAATCACCTCCTGGAGTTAAGTACCGTAGTTAGGAAACACCCTGTACAAGCGCGCCGTGAGGCCACATTTTGATTCAGTTTAGTTTGAGATTTCAAAGTGTAAACAAGTAGACAGTGACAGTTTCAGGTTACCTTAGTTGTGAGTATTAGGTATAACCATTCTTTAGCTGTTAGCTGTGCTTTGAACAAAAAAGAAAGCATTCAGAAATTACGTGTTTGGTTACCGGCCAATCCGGAACAATATGAAAAAAGGTTCATGTTTTTTTATGTAGAATCACCTTTTTCACTTCTTAGGGGTTGTTCGTGGACACCCTGTATGCATATAGTTACTTGGTAATTTCGTACAAATTATACACATATTAATAGGGGTCATTTTTGTGTTATCTGTCTGTGGTGAAATTCGTTACAAGGGATTTTTCCGGGCCAATTTACCGATTTTTAAAAACTTGTCTTTCTTCATATTTAATTTGTATATATTTTCTACCATTTTAGTTACATTTTATGTTTATCTTTGTATCACAGTTCTCTTTTTGGATAAACTTTAAAATTAACTGAATAAGTAATTTTTTCAGACTGATTTATATACATTTAATTAGGCCACCATTTTGTTACTCCATCTTGGATTCGTACCAAAACTTTTACCAGTTTATCCTTGTATAACGGATGATGTTTTGCACAAAATTTGAAATCATCGATGAAGTAGTTTTTCACCGGTTTTTTTTTACATTTTATTCGGCTGCCATTTTGTTGCACCGTCTTGGATTTGCTCTAAAATGTTACCAGTTTATCCCCATATCATAATTATATTTTCTGTAAAATTTAGTGTAAATTGGATAAGTGCTTTTTCAGTAATATTCTTTTACATTTTATTAAGCCGCCATATTGGATTTTTACCAAATGTTACCATTACATCCCCATAATTACCCTTAATGTTTTTCCAAAATTTGAAGAAAAACAGATATGTAATTTTTGAACAGACAGACGACCAATGGAATTGAGAAAAAGAAAATTAAGCCTAAGAAAAATCTTGGAGGGTGATTTTTTATGACTAAAATACTTTCCTCTTACGAAAGAAGTGAGAGAAACTTCGGAATAAAATTCTGAAAAATATTGCACAAGTTTTTTTTCTTGCAATGTATTGTTTCTTTGACAGTTCTCGTACAAATCTTCTCTTTTCCTTTTATAATGACAACTTCTCTTTTGGTCAACCGATTTTTATAGCTAGTATATTCATTTTTCTCGTATTTTAAAATGTGAATTTCGTTACTTTTGCATTTTGGACACTTCCTTTCGAGACATGAATCGCTATTGCGGCTGCAGCACAATTTATGATTTCCCCAGAGGAATTTGCATTGAGAATCTTCAGAAACTTTAACTTTGAAATAAGCAGGTACATATTAGCATTCTTTTTTACATTGGGCTGGAATATCCAAAATGGACGGATTTTGTAGAATGTTGCATACGAAATTTTACATGTAAATTCCTTAGAGTTTCGTTTAAATGTCTTTTTTGTTTCTTTGTTTTTTTTATAGGTAACATTGTCTTTTTTCCCCAGAGATATGCAACTATTTTCATCTTTACTAAATAAAAAAATCTTTTACAAGCATTTGGGTTATTGATTTTTCTATACAAGATATTATCTGAAGCAATTTTATATAGATAACTTGTGTATCCGCGCTGACGTATTATGTCTCCTGAAATAAATTCCATAATCTTCCTTTTTTCTATAGTTCTGAAATACTTTTTAAAATTCTCTCTTAACTGAGAGAAATAGCCCCCAAAAAAAGCCTTTTCTTCTTTGTCTTCTCTAAGTCCTTCTATTATTCTTTTTACAACTTTTTTCCCGGGGAGACGTCATTCGTATTTTTCTTCTCTTTGATTATCTTATAGTATCCCTTTATATATTTTCTGGCACGCTTTCCGTATTCCTCTAGTTTTTTTTTTAAGCAAATTGATTTCCATTTTCAGTTTATTTCTATTTTTGCGCACGATTTCTTTTCCATTTATACACTTTGCCTAGCAGGAAGAGTTTTTATATTTAATTCATTGTTCATTACGTTGACTTCTTCAGGCAATGGCGGAGTAGGTTTAGATATACTCGGTGGAGTAGGTTCATTTACCTACCAAACTAGTCAGTAGCTTCCCTTGTTTTAATTTACATATTGGGCCTTAATTTTTTTTCTCCGCATACTTTTCTAATATGTCGCTGTTCTCGTGCGTTTATGTCTTTTATCCCTTTAACTTTTGATGATGATATCTTCCTCTTTCTTTTCTTTCTTCTTCCTCGTATCTAATCGGATGCCTTCCAATCTCTTCACGAAGTCTACGCATAGAATCTCTGTTTGCTTTTCTTGTTATCGACTTTATTTGTTGTCTTGGCTATTATTTGAAGCAAATCTCTTGAAAAAACTTAGCAATAAGGAGCCATCAGCTCTCATATTTTACATAACCTCAAATGCGTGCAACGAAAATACAAATCTTTATTTATCAGGCCGGTCTGAGAATTATAAGGCAGACGTTTTATATTAATTAATAATTAAGCTAACGAGGAATATAATTAAGCTTTGCAAATAATGTTTTTTTGTATAATTTTCTTAAAATTTTTCGGTTCACACACTTAACTTTTGGCTTAAAATAAATGTAATGAATAGTTTTTACATTGACACATACCGCCATTTTGTCACGTCATGTTGAATTCGTACCAGTTATCCCATTTTCATATTTAATTTTTCAAAATTTAAAGCCAATTGAACAAGATTTTTTACATTGACTTAAAAAAAATAATTGGCCGCCATTTTCTTTTGCGATCTTAAATTCGTATCACAACTTTATCAGTTTATCTCTATATCACACTTAATTCTTGCACACAACTTGAAATTAATTTAATAAGTAGTATTTTCAGGCAGATTTTTTAAATATTTTATTAGGCGGCTATTTTGTTTTGCTATCTCAGATTCAAATCAAAATGTTACCAGTTCATTCTTATGTAAGACTTGATTTTTGTGCAAAAATTGAGGTAAATTAGATAACTGTTTTTTGGATTTTTACCAAAATTTTACAAGATCATTCCTATATGACCCTTAATTTTTTATCAAAATTTGAAGTCAATTGGGTAAGTAGTTTTTAAGCTAAGCCGTGAACTGATAGGCAGAAACACAGACCGACAGACGGAATTGATAAAACATTTTAACAATTGACTAGGCCGCCCTTTGTTTCGCCAGATTGGATTATTACCAAAATATCATCACATCATCTCCATACGACCCTTCAATTTTGATCAAAATTTAAAGCCAATCGGGTAAAGTAGTTTTTGAGCTATGCCGCAAATTGACAGACCGACGGATAGACCGACGGAATTGATAAAACATATTTTTTGGCATCTAGGTACTCTAAAACGTGAAGATATGTAAAATCTGAGAGGGTGATTTTTTCACGAATACAAATATTTTATTTGGCCGTCATTTAAGTTAATCCGTATACCATAACTGTATATATTAAAAAATAAGCATATCAGAGAGCATATCCAATGAAACAACTTTTGTTTGGAACATTTTTTTCTAAAGTAAAATATATCTAAGATATTTAATTTTAAGAATTATCTGCATCACTCTGTACATGTACACACTATCAATATAAACAAGCATCCTAGTTTAAATGTATTATTTACTTTTTTTAGGAAAAAATAATAAATAAATATTATCAAATATCAACATTTAAAAGAAAAATTCCAGATGACATTCGCGTGAGAAAAATGTATAGAATATGAATATATGGAGACTATTTTACTCACTCATCAGGAATTTTTCTAAAGGAATTGGCACTAAAAAAGTGGAGAACTAGCACATTTGACTCGAAAACGAAAAGCTGCCGAAAACATTGGTTTTAAGAAAAAAGTAGACATAAATAAATTTACGGAAAATTAAATTCCATGCAAGGATATATCTCTATCTTGAATAGATTGAATATTAGAATGGCACAAAGTTATGCAAAGGAACTCTGATTTATCCATTCATTACTTAAACTAAATAAGATCTTAGTCAGATTTTTTAATTAATATCTAATGTTAGATTTAACAACTCTCATATTATTTCCCATGTCAATCCTAAATAACTCTGCTATTAATGATATAAATAACACATATTTTTGAATGTATCCTTAATATGGAGACCGATGAAACACCAGACAATTTTGCAGAGGATAATCCAGTGTTGGTAAGTTATGTCTTTGTTATAATGACTTCTACAAAGAAATAAATTGCACATATATTAAAAATAATGTATTTTTAGGGTACTAGCATTACTAGCCAGTATAATAAATATATTTCTCTGATTATTTATTTATAGTATTTCCTATGTCGATCCTAAATAACTCGTGTTGTTTTGACACAGGTTGAGTCCAGTTTGATATCAGAGAAATAAGCTCGGGTTAAGAGATATAGCTATAAGTACTGTATATTATATATATATATAACACATATTATGGCTAAACAAATCAACGGTTGCACACTTAAATGTACGTTCGCTTTTTACAGTATTTCAAGAGTTTAGGACTTTAGTAGAGGAACATGACTTTGATATTGTTTTTTTTTATCTGAGACGTGGCTCTCGGAAGGATCGGGCTACCAGGGGAGGCGACGACGTTGCTTATTATATTAAAAATAATTTAATCTTCGAAGAACTTGCTTTTAATTTTCACAGTAATAATCTTTGTTTATTAGTATAAAAATTAGAATTGGAAACAAGAAATACGCCTTCGTTGTATTTTACAGACCGCCACGTATCAATTTTAATGTTTGTTCCGGATTTTAATAATATATTCTCTGGGCTGGTTGTCGAATTTGATGGGGTGTTTTGCCTGGGGGACTTGAAATGTTCAGTTTTGAACGTTATTTTATATTTAATTTCTTAATTTCTATTACTCTCGAAATAACGTGGCAACTGCGCTAAAGTAGAGCAGCCACTTTAATATAAAAAACCGTAGGAGGAGTAGTCAACGAGACTCTACGAAGCATGTATGTTTTGACAGCGTAAAAAGGTTGGCTTCGTTTAGGTTAGATGAATTTTTTTGGCGTGTTCGTCAGATGTAATTAGTTTAGTATTGTCACCATTAAACTATGGATATGCAGTTCTTAACGTAGTTTTTGTTATGTAAGTTCTTATACACGAAGGTGATGTAGGATGGTCCTTCCCTATGATTATAAAATTATAAAGAAACGAACAAATCACGAAATCGACAACATGGTCCTTCGAGCCGGATTGGAAAAGCGGTGATGATGAAAAACGAATATTGAAGTTTATTACTCATAAATTAAGAAAAATCACGAAAGTTTAATACGATTTCGCAAAAATTGAAGCCAATATTCTGTGCCAAAAATATCGAAGTTGGTGAAGTCACGTCAAGTCTCGAAGAAAAAAAAATTATCTTGAAGGTTTACAATTAGCGTTATGTGTTACTGAAGTCTCGAAAAGTTGAGTTCTCGCCTCTTTAAGAACAAAAAAAATATTAGAGCAAAACAATAGTCAAAAGTAAAAGTAAATATGAAATATCGGATAGTGTTTCGCAAAGTGCTCGGAGAAGTGGAGAGAAGTCTATCGAAAATAAAGGTAAGATTTTTCCAAGTTGCTTATAGTTTATAGTTCACGAAGTAGTAGTAGAAATCGTAGTAGTACTTAGTAGCTATATATATATATATATATATATATGTATTTATTGCCGCTATATACGATAAAAATTTAAACTGTAAGACCCGAGTCTGCGTAAACGAAAATTAACAGATTTATTAATTTTATTTTGATTAAAATTTATTTAAAATGACCGAAGAACAAAAAAAGATTGAAATTGGAGGCTTTAAACACACCAGAGGCGTGTTAAAAGGTAAACTTACACGTTTTAAAATTTTTTTAAATAACGACACGAACAAAAATGATTTTTCTATTGAAGCTCGTTTAAAGAGTATTAAAGAAGATCAGTATCAATGTAATGTGTCAGTCACGTTTAGAATTCTTAGATTCTTCTACAGAAGGAGATCGCGAACCAATTGAAAATGATTATTTTGAGAATATAGCAAAAGCAAGTAATTTTTTAAGCCAAAACACAGCTCAACATACTAATACGCAGATATCCAATTATAGTAACGTAATGCCAACAATGTTTCAACCTCAAACAAGTTTAGGAAAACTACCGGATTTAGGTTTACCATCCTTTTACGGTAACTATGAAACTTGGTTAGGCTTTTATGATATTTATAGCGCGGTAATACATGATCGCACGGATCTGACAGAAATACAAAGATATCTGTACTTAAAAGTGTGTTGTAAAGGTGATGCCCTAAAAATGATCGATAATATAGAAGTTACGTCAAACAATTACAGCATAGCCATCAATTTGCTATAGAAAATATACCAAAATAAGAGAGCAATAATTAATCATCATATCAATTCTTTACTGTTTAAGTTACCTGACATTTCTCGAGAATCGGCTCATTCATTCAATAAGAAAATTAATTGATACTTATTACTTATATACCCAGCACCATTGTGCCCTGGAAAAATTAAAACTCCCAATACAACATTGGGAGCGTTATTCCATATTTAATTTCCTAATTTCTATTACTATCGGAACAATGTGTCAACCGCCCTAAAGTAGAGCAGCCACTTTAATATAACGTAGGAGTAGTCTACGAGACTCTACGAAACATGTATGTTCTGGCAGCGTAAAAAGGTTGGCTTCGTTTAGGTTAGGTGAATCTTTTTGGCGGGTTCGTCAGATGTAATTAGTTTAGTATTTTCACCATTAAACTATGGATATGCAATTCTTAATGTGGTTTTTGTTATGTAAGTTCCTATACACGAAGGTGATATAGGATGGTCCTTCCCTATGATAATAAAATTATGAAGAAACAAACAAATCAAGAAATCTTAACAATCCCCTTTCTAATTTGTTTGAAAATTATAACCTATTTCAAATTGTGAGTGAATCCACAAGAGTTACTGCAAGCTCATCTACCCTTTTGGATGCGCCCTTCGTTACCGATGTTGCTTTGGTGAGTGATTCTGGTGTTATTTCGGCCGATTTGATTTCCGATCATAAAATGGTGTATTGCGCTTTAAATTTGGAAAGTCAGCGCACACAACCAAAGATGATTACCTATCGGTCTTTTAAAAACTTCAACATTAATCAATTTCATCAAAATTTACATAATCAACCTTGGGACGATATATTGTATGACACTAACATTGACACCAAAATTCTTAACTTTAATAAATTAATTTTCTCCTTGCTTAACTCACATGCGCCAATTCGTGAAGCTAGAGTGACTAAGCCTAGAGCCCCTTGGTTAACTGCAAACCTAAAAATATTTATGAAACAAAGAGATTCGGCTTATCAAAAGTTTAAAAAGACAACAAATAATAATGACCAGAATCATTACAAATTCTTACGTAATTTTACTTTATCCGTGGTTAGAAGAAAAAAAAACTTATATAGATTCGCCGCATATGGACTTAAACTCCCGAAAAAACTTGGTCTGCTTTAAAAAAGCTAAATATATGTCCTACAAAAAACATGTCTGTCCCAAGTAATTTAAGTGATTTCAACGAAATAAACAATTTTTTTCGTACTTATGTTCAAGATGTTTCTGATTATACCAATAAAATTAATTTTTATAACAATAATTCATTTAAAAATAACTTAAACTTTTCATTTACTTTAGCTGAGATTTCAGAAATTAATACAATATTAATGGATGGAATTACTCCATTAATGATAAAATACTGCAGCCCGTTTATTGACAAGTACATAGCTCACATCATTAACTGCTGTATTGAGTCCCATTATTTTTCAATTCAATGGAAGTTGTCAGTTGGTCGACCTATGCCGAAAATATCTAATCCTACTCGTCACAATGATCTTAGAATTATAAGTTTTTTGCCCGCTCTGTCAAAAATACTTGTGAAGGTTTTACACAATCAGATGTTTACATTTTGTACGGCTAATAAAATTCTTCCAGTGTTGTTTCCGGAAAGACTTCAGGCTCGAAGGACCAATGTTTAATGTCTGTCCTTTGCCTCCTGGACTCTGGATACAAACAATTTCGTTACGTTGATATTCTGCTGACGAAAACAACCATTATTCCTATGTTTTCTTTATTTTACGTTTTACAATGACTGAAAAATATATACGACAGTGACGACTTGACATCTCTTGTCAGTTAAAAAAAATTACAGGTGTTCCCTGTTCTATATTAAAGGGCTTAACATTTTGCTCTAACAAATGTTATTGATGATGTTTTACGTGCATCTGATAAAATACTGCTCTGGTTTTGTTAGACTTCTCTAGAGCATTTGATGCAATTAACCACCAGCTCGTATCTAAATTGAGATATTATGGTTTTGATGAGTCTTCGTGTGTTCTAATTTCGTCTTTTTTATCGGGTCGTTTTCAAAGAGTATTTTCCAAAGACAAATTTTCCGATCAGGTGCAGATACTATCAGGGATACCACAGGGCTTCATTCTGGGACCTTTACTTTTTTTTTGGTCTACACAGCTGATATTCTTCTATCTGCAAAAAAAAACTGTAAAGTTCAAGCATATGCAGATGACACACAAATTTAGTTTGGTTTAATTCTAATCTAGAATCTGAAGAACTTATTAATCAAGACTTAAGTACCTTAAAGCAGCTTTGCCAAGATCATAACCTTAAATTAAACCCTGCTACGTCTCATCTGCTGCTTTTTGGCAATAAAATTGAAATTTGTGCATTAAAAAATAGTTTAAATATTAATATTGATGGAAACAAAATATCAGTAGTTGATCATGCGAAAAGTCTTGTCTAATTTTAATTATTGTGACTTTGTGTAAGGTTGGTGTCTAACTGGTGAGTGTCGTTTACGTGTGCAGAGGGTGCAGAATGCTTGTGTCCGCTTTATGTATGGTTTTAGTACATTTTTGATAAAAATTATTAATGGCGCCGCAAATTCACCCACCTCAATAAAAGAACGTCTCATTTTTCGTAGGGACGTGCATTCCCTTAATATTCGTCCTCGGAAAGGATTAACAATCATGAGAGTGCCACGTTCCAGAGGTCTTTTAGTTTTAACGCTGTGCAATGTTACAATGCTCTTCCTGAAAATTTTTTAGACCTTAATTTTAATACCTTTAAAAACGAATATAAAGAATATCTTTTAACATTTTTATGCATTTTTATTTATTTTTATTTTACATGCCTATAGTTTTTCGTATACTCTAACTCTTTTTTATTTTTGTCTTCCTCTTCGATCTCTCTTTTCTTATATTCATATCAAAATTTACTTTTATACATCTGTCGTAAATTAGAAAGTTATTAATTTTGGTCGAGGTATGGTTCAGTGGAGTAGCTAAAGAAGCTAGACTGCGCCAGGCATTGAATACTAACTACCAATTAGTTTAAACAATTTATGTTATAATACTATGTATAGTGGTTATTCACTCCATAATATAAAGAGGCCTTATATTTATATATATAATATATATATATATATATATATATATATATATATATATATATATATATATATATATATATATATATATATATATATATATATATATATATATATATATATATATATATATATATATATATATATATATATATAGTATATATATATATATGTATATATCGAACCAAGCTTTCGAAATACTTTGTCTTCTTCAAGTCTACTAACTAAAATATAAAGACAATTTTGAATGAATTTTCAGAAGTATATAGACTATAAAATTAGGTAGAATTTGCCTACCAAAATTTTGACAAGAAATAAACAATTTAAATGAAAGAAAAAATACACGTGACAATTGTTTCGCCAACACTTTGGCATTATCATAAAAAAATGAAGATAGTTTGTATATTTCCATAATCATTAAAGTACGAGTGTGGTCAGATGATGCCTTTTCATAGAGTCAACCTCATGTCGCGTGATATAATTAAGTTGCTTTTCGAAAATACTTAATAATAGGTAGGTACTACAATAGTAATTGATAAGCGTCAAGATCTTCCTCAAGTCCTAATTTCTCATGATAGCTTATGACTAAAAAATATAATTTTATTGTTGTTTATATACTTATATCTAGAAATTCATTCACTTTTTTGCAAAACGCAAAATAGAAACTGTGACCGATCTAGAATTACTGATAGTAATTTTTGCAGAAAATTAATTAATATAGAGAAAATTAATTTGAATCTGCATTAAATTTTATTTTAGGGTTATTTCTTTTAAGAACAAGTATATGATTATAAAAAAATTAATAATTAGTCATATATATATGTATATATATATATATATATATATATATATATATATATATATATCTATGTATATATATATATATGTATATATATATATATATATATATATATATATATATATATATCTATGTATATGTATATATATATATATGTATATATATATATATATATATATATATATATATATATATATATATATATATATATATATATATATATATATATATATATATATATATATATATATATATATATATATATATATATATATATTTAGAGATTTTTTTTTTTGTTTAGTTCTGAACCTTTTATACATATATATTCTAATTTTGTTTTCTTGGGTATTTTGGTTCGATAGTGGGAATAAAATTAAAACAAATTTAATTTCATTTTTGTTACATTTTTATAGACGTTTCGACCATTTATGGTTGGTCTTCATCAGTATTTTTTTTGTGTGTCTGTAACAATAGAAAACCGAGATAAGATATTTTTCTTAAAAGACTATTATAAATTGTATGGACAAATTATTAATAATATTATTTTAACATTTTAGATGACTTACCATAAGAAGGATCTTTCAGAATTCATCTTTATGCAACATTTAAAAACAGCACGTTTTCCATACAACACTCAGAAACAGCACATTTAAAAACATTGAAAATAACGTCATACAGATTAAAATTACTATAATATTAATTGCTACGAGTATGTCTATCTTCGAGCGACACTGCTTTAACTGGCAGAATGCATTCATGTGAAACGTCGGTTAAGGAATTCTATGGGTTTTTTTTTATATATATATTAGTTTAAAAAAGCAAAGATAATTAGATTTGTTTTGAACTGTTTTATCATTTAAAAGGTGATATATTGTTTATTTACTTTTGAATTTAGAAGAAAGGGGGCTAATGTAATTTGTTTTTTTTTATATTAATTTAATGTATATATGAAGTCAGTTTTAGAGTTATTTGTTATAATATATTTGGCTCAAATTCTTTATGTCTGTTTTGTCATTTATAGCAATGATCTCCCGTTTTATGTATAACATTTCCAGAAACTCTCTCTTTATTTGATTAATTTCCGTATTTAGAATAGTAGTATCTTGAAAGTTAAAAGTATGTTTATATGCTGTTTCGTGATTTGTAAGCGCTGTTTTATTTTTTTTATCATACTTGTGTCCATTCAAACGATTTTTAAGATACTGTGTGGTTTGCCCTATATAGACCTTTGGGCAGTCGTTGCATTTTATTTTGTATATAGTGTGTGTTTTTTGAAACTTAGGTGTTTTTGATTTTAAAGAGGAAAAAAATTGTTTTTGTAGGGTATTGTAACTTTTGTGAGATACGGTTAGATCTTGTTTTTTAAGGGATTTTTGTAAATTTTCCGACAGTCCTTGAATATAGGGTATTGAAATATATTTATTTTTATTGTTTTGATTGTTGCTGGGGTTAGAATTATTTTTATTAATGTTATTTAATCGGGACTTAAAAATTGAGTTTATTAATTTCATTGGGTAGCTGTTTTTTAATAAAGTATTTTTTGCTTTTTGGATAGCTTCTTGTCGAAATTCTAGATCGCTTAATTTGATTGCCCTATCCGCGAGCCCTTTAATGACAGATTTTTTTTGGGAGTGTGGGTGTTGCGAAAGATAGTTTATGTATCTACCAGACCAAGTATTTTTTGTATACCACTTTGTTTTTATGCAAGTTTCTTTGTTATATAAGGTCATGTCTAGAAAATTTATTTTTTTATCTTTTTCAGTTTCGATGGTGAAATTTAGTTTTTGGTGAAAATTGTTAAACGCGTTAAGGATATATTCGCTTTTGCCTTGTGGTATGGTTGTTAAACAATCATCAACGTATCTGTAGAAGAATGGAAGTTTAAAATTTAAGTTTTTAATAACGTTGTTTTCTAATTCTTCCATCACTAATTGTGCAACGACACTTGAAATAGATGAGCCCATTGCACAGCCGTCAAGTTGTTTATAGAATTTGTTTTTATGCATAAAGTAAGTGGATTTTAGAACTAATTCTATTCCTTTTAAAAATTCATCAAGTGGGATATCAGTATGTTTTTTTTATATCATTCCATTTTTTCCTGATGATTTCGAATGTTAGATCAATTGGAATGTTAGTATATAGTGAGACTACGTCTAGCGAGATTAAAGTGTGGTTATTTGGTATTTGGATGTTTTTTATTTTTTCTTTAAAATCCCAAGAGTCTTTGATGAAAGTATCAGTTTTGTTTATGACATTTGCTAAAATAGTTTTCAGGAATTTTGAGAGACCATTTAGAGGTGATTGGATACATGAGATGATAGGCCGTAATTTAAAAATACATAACGCTCAAGCGCCAAAAATATACGGGCTACCAAAACGGCATAAGGATGGTATACCCTTACGGCCTATCATAGCTACCTAGTTTCAAAAAACACACACTATATACAAATTAAAATGCAACGACTGCCCAAAGGTCTATATAGGGCAAACCACACAGTATCTTAAAAATCGTTTGAATGGACACAAGTATGATAAAAAAAATAAAACAGCGCTTACAAATCACGAAACAGAATATAAACATACTTTTAACTTTCAAGATACTACTATTCTAAATACGGAAATTATTCACAAAAAGAGAGAGTTTCTGGAAATGTTATACATAAAACGGGAGATCAATGCTATAAATGACAAAACAGACATAAAGAATTTGAGCCAAATATATTATAACGTTATCAAATAACTCTAAAACTGACTTCATATATACATTAAATTAATAAAAAAAAAAAACAAACTAAATTAGCCCCTTTTCTTCTAAATTCAAAAGTAAATAAACAATATATCACCTTTTAAATAATAAAACAGTTCAAAACAAATCTAATTATCTTTGCTTTTTTAAACTAATATATATAAAAAAAAAACCCATAGAATTCCTTAACCGACGTTTCACATGAATGCATTCTGCCAGTTAAAGCAGTGTCGCTCGAAGATAGACATACTCGTTGCAATTAATATTATAGTAATTTTAATCTGTATGACGTTATTTTCAATGTTTTTAAATGTGCTGTTTCGGAGTGTTGTATGGAAAACGTGCTGTTTTTAAATGTTGCATAAAGATGAATTCTGAAAGATCCTTCTTATGGTAAGTCATCTAAAATGTTAAAATAATATTATTAATAATTTGTCCATACAATTTATAATAGTCTTTTAAGAAAAATATCTTATCTCGGTTTTCTATTGTTACAGACACACAAAAAAAATACTGATGAAGACCAACCATAAATGGTCGAAACGTCTATAAAAATGTAACAAAAATGAAATTAAATTTGTTTTAATTTTATTCCCACCATCGAACCAAAATACCCAAGAAAACAAAATTAGTATATATATATATATATATATATATATATATATTATATATATATTCAATTTAGTCTAAAGCAGTTCAAAGCAATGCTTCAAAACATTTTGTCAAAGGTTCATATCGAGACAGAAACAAAATAAAATCACAAGTAATCGGTAATATATATAAATATATATATATATATATATATATATATATATATATATATATACAATGTGTCCCAAATTTGGCTTACATGCATTGCTATCTCGTAAACCGCTATAGCTACAGGGTGGGTTAAATTAGGAAAGTTTTAGAGAATTTTATTACAAATTTGATGACGTTTTGAAGTTTAGGATATCTTTTGTGGTTTTCAAGATAATTGGGAAAAATCAAAATGGTGCATTTTCAACTTTTGCCCGTAGCTTCTAAACGACTCGTATTATGGTTTATACATTATTAGGGCACTTTTATTAGAGGAACATTATGCAGGTAAAACGAAGTTTCTAGCTTCAATTGTTTTTGAGATATTGGCATCAACTTTTTATTTTCTTACCGACGCCATATTGGATTATTGTATTTTTGGAAAGATCTTTTTAAGAGCTTTCCAATGATGTATAACAAGGTAAGATTATTATTTTTTTTGAGCTCTAAAAACCAAAATAATTGTTTTTTTTTTAAGTAGGCTTTGATTACGCATGGCGGCCATAATGAAACAAAAGAATGCCGCATGTCAACAATCATTTTGTGTTCCTGAATAGTACTTGTTATCATTTTCTCATTGTGCCGAGTTTTTACAAAGTTTATTTGAGTTTCTTATACTACTTAAAATGGAGGGTAATTATTCCAACGAAGAGAATTTGGATATGATAGAACTTTATTTTAAAGCAAATAGAAATACACAAGCAGCTGCGCGTTCATACGAAGAACAATTTCCAGACCGACATCAACCAAGCCAAAGGCATTTCAGATTTCTAATTGTTAACCTGTTAGCCTACGGGTCTTTTTTGAAACCGAAACCAAAGACCTATTCAATAGATAATGAAGCAAGAAACGCAGCTGTAATAGAAAGTGTCAGGGACAACCCAACAACCTCAGTAAGAAAGATTGAAGAACAAACGGCAATTCCCAAATCAACCGTCCAACGAGTCTTGAAAAAACTTCACTTTCATCCCTATAAACCTACTATTGTACAGGGTCTTCAGGTAAATGATTTTGCTAGAAGAATCACGTTTAGTGAATGGTTCATCAACAAATGCCAGCAAATACCCAACTTTCATTCTAAAGTACTTTGGACAGATGAAACACGATTTACAAACTGTGGAATTTTCAATAAACATAATACTAATTACTGGGGCACCGAGAATCCTCATAATTTAGAAGAAAGACGTTTACAAACAAAATTTGGGTTCAATGTGTGGTGTGGCATTATAGGTAATTCCAAACAATGCACTTCTGCTTTAAATCACTCATAACAATTTGTATTTTAGATAATCGTTTGATTGGGCCGTTCATTTTCCAAGAAAATTTATCGGGTAACAGATATTTGCAACTATTACGGGAACAAATTATTCCAGAAGTTATAAATTCTGTTCCCCAAACGACCTGCAAAATATTTGGTTCCAACAAGATGGCTGTCCGGCTCACGGTACCAGAGAGGTGATGGCAGTCCTCAGAAATACTTTCGGGGAAAATATTATCGCTAATAATGGCCCTGTTGCTTGGCCGGCAAGGTCACCGGATATTACTCCTCCCGATTTTTATTTATGGGGATACGCAAAAAATGAGGTCTACGAATTTTCTCCGCCAGAAAGTCTCAGAGAGCTAGAAGACAGAGTCCGAGATGTCTCTGAAAATCTGAAACATCGATGGTTGAATTAATATTTTTACCCATAAGCTAACAAGTTTACAATTAGAAATCTGAAATGCCTTTGGCTTGGTTGATGTCGGTCTGGAAATTGTTCTTCGTATGAACGCGCAGCTGCTTGTGTATTTCTATTTGCTTTAAAATAAAGTTCTATCATATCCAAATTCTCTTCGTTGGAATAATTACCCTCCATTTTAAGTAGTATAAGAAACTCAAATAAACTTTGTAAAAACTATATACAATGAGAAAATGATAACAAGTACTATTCAGGAACACAAAATGATTGTTGACATGCGGCATTCTTTTGTTTCATTATGGCCGCCATGCGTAATCAAAGCCTACTTAAAAAAAAACAATTATTTTGGTTTTTAGAGCTCAAGAAAAATAATAATCTTACCTTGTTATACATCATTGGAAAGCTCTTAAAAAGATCTTTCCAAAAATACAATAATCCAATATGGCGTCGGTAAGAAAATAAAAAGTTGATGCCAATATCTCAAAAACAATTGAAGCTAGAAACTTCGTTTTACCTGCATAATGTTCCTCTAATAAAAGTGCCCTAATAATGTATAAACCATAAAACCATAATACGAGTCGTTTAGAAGCTATAAAAGTTGAAAATGCACCATTTTGATTTTTCCCAATTATCTTGAAAACCACAAAAGATATCCTAAACTTCAAAACGTCATCAAATTTGTAATAAAATATATCTAAAATTTTCCTAATTTATATATATATGTATATATATATATATATATATAGCAATGCATATAATATATATATATATATATATATATATATATATATATATATATATATATATATATATATATATATATATATATATATATATATATATATATATATATATATATATATATATATATATATATATATATATATATATATATATATATATAGGTGGCAACTGCGCTTAACCTATCTGGTTTGTTTATAATTTGGCTGGTCATTAAAATCCTGTTTTTGATAAATCCACTGGCTTAACAATTGTACAAAGGAACTTAAGACAACTATAACCCAACATGGATTAGGCGGTGAGTGAAGAAAATTACCTCTTTATCATATTTTGGCTATTTTGTGGAATTCACATTTGCATACGCTAAGATTGGACTTTGGACCAAGATAATAACAATAGTGGTAAACTCGCGCCGTTGCCAGCAGTACTTGTTAGTCTGCATATTCAAAAATTATAATGGGCGGTGCTAGTAAGCTCTGTACAAAATGCAATAAGGCACTGGGAAAAAAACTTAAATTATGTTGTGGCAGATGCCACGGCCATTTTCACTTGAAGTGTGGAAAAGTTACCGAACTTGAGGCTCGAGTCATGCAAGAAGAAAAGACTACTTGGGATTGCGAAACATGCACGAAACAACTCACAACCAGACGTTCTACCATATTTCAAAGTAAACCCGAAGGATTCGACGAACTAAAGTCAATTCTTAAGGAACTTCTATCAGAAATAAGAAATATGAAAAATGCAATGGACTTTTTGAATGAAAAATACGAAGAGGAAAGAAAGAGATTTAAAATAATGTCGGATATGTTTGGTGAAGTCTCTAAGGACAACGAAATGTTAAAGGGGAAAGTAAATAAACTGGAAGCTGCCCTGAATTTTCAACAAAATGAAAAAATAAAACACAACCTAAGCATAACTGGTCTGGCTAAAAGTGAAGAAAGAACGGAGGTTAAAGGAAAATTGTCGAGCCTTTTTACTTACCTAGAAGCACCTGTATCTGAAAAGGAACTAGAAAATATCAAATGTCTTGATACAAAACATGGTCTCAAGATTATATTAACTGCCTCAAATCTAGACGTTAAAGAACGAATATTAAAAGCAAGAAAACAAAAAGGGAAGATTACCATCCGGAAAGTAGGCCTAGGGGAAAATGACTCGAATATTTTTATTAATGAAGAGTTAACTAAAGAATCGTATACCCTTTTTAAATCCGCTAAGCAGTTAAAAAATAAAGGATTTAAATACGTATGGCATAAGAATGGTAAAATATACGCATGCGAAAAGGACGGAGATTCTGTAATACTCTTACATAACCATATATTAAATGATATGCTAGCCTAAGTAAATATTTGTTTATTTAATTTTACTTTTCAATAAAATTCTTATTAATAAAAATATTATGTCTAGCAAAAACAAATATAATTTCAAAATAGCAAACGTAAATGTACGTTCACTATTGCCAAGTGTAAATGAAATTAAAAATTTAAACACTAAACTTAATTTGGATATCTTGGGAGTAACCGAAACGTGGCTCTCGCAAAATATATCGTCCGCTGAAGTATCGATGCACGGATATAACTTTTACAGAGTGGATCGGAAATCGCCCGGTGGGGGAGTCGGTTTATACATTAGAAGTGATTTGCATGTCGAATTGTTTGATACTGGCGGCGATCAAACCGATTCACTTGAACAGATCTGGGCTGTTTGCAAAATAAATGGGATCCGCTTGGGTTTCGGAGTGCTGTACAGGCCTCCTTAAAATAATATTTTAGAAGCAATTAATTGTCTAGAAAACTCAGTAACTTTATTAATACCTGTGGTTGATGAAATCATATTAATGGGTGACTTAAATATAAATCTCTGAGGTCAGAGCAACAGCGCAGAACTACTTGATAATTTCTTCACAAATTTCAATATGTCGCAAATTGTAACCCTTCCGACACGGACGGTGGGTTGTTCACAAAGTCTAATTGATATCATTGCAGTCACTAACAAAAAACTTCTACAGGGGGATGTCATACAATATGATATGCATGAGGTCACAGATCATCAGCTTATCTTCTGCTCGCTGAATTTTAAACTACCACAAATAACTCCAAAAATTATTGAGTATAGAAACTTTAAAAATTTTGATGAAGAACAGTTTAGGTCAGACTTAGTAAATATTGATTGGGTTTCAATCTTTGATGTAACCACGACTTCTGAAAAGGTCTCGGTTCTGACTGAAAATGAATGAAGTTATTTGACGCTCACGCACCCTTACAACGGTCCCGCGTAACACGTCCCAAGTCACCATGGTTTACGGAAACCTTGAAAACTATGAAAAAATATAGAAATAGCCTTCTTACTAAGTACAAAAAATCAGGTAATCAAAATGACTGGGAATCTTATAAAGAAGTTAGAAATATGTTCACATAAGCGGTACGCAATGAAAAAAAAAGCATACATCAATTTTATTAGTCGAACTAAACCGCCTAAACATGTCTGGAAAACAATTGCTGAAATGAACATATATAACAAACGTAAAAATAAATCTGAAATTCCAAAATTAATTAAAAACCCTCATTCAATTAATCAGTTTTTTATTGATTCTATTAACAACATTGCTCCTCCTGTTAATACTGAGACTATTAATAGATATTTTAACAATCCCATAACTGATGCCAGATTTTCTTTAACCCATATTCAGGACATTGACGTCAGTAATGCAATCATGAAACTGAAATCCAATGCTTTTGGGTCTGATCGTTTGTCTCTTGAGATGATTAAATACTGTTGTCCAACAATTATTCCCTTTTTAACCCATATTTTAAATTTTTGTATAGAAAATTCCCAATTCCCTGATTATTGGAAAACTGCAATAGTATTACCTCTTCCTAAGGTGTCTAAGGTGAATAATATGTCTGACTTAAGACCTATAAGCTTATTGTCTGTATTGTCAAAGGTATTTGAAAAAATTATTTACTCACAAACAATCAACTATTTGCTTGCTTATGACCTCTTGTCAAATTCCCAATCTGGTTTTCGCAAAAACTATGGCACGGCTTGTGTTTTGTTGAAGGTTTTAGATGATATTATTCAAGCTGCTGATCAGGGAAAAACTTCCGCCCTGGTGCTGCTAGACTACAGCAAAGCCTTTGATACCTTAGACCATGGACTTCTTTGCGCGAAACTTCATTATTATGGATTTACCCAAAACACCATTAGCTTTTTCAAAAACTATCTTTATAATCGACAGCAATGCGTATTGCTTGAAGGCAAACTGTCTGAAGCCTTGTCAATAAGCAAAGGTGTGCCTCAAGGCTCTATATTAGGGCCCCTTCTATTCTTAATTTATACCTCTGATATGGACAGACTAATACCTAATTGCAATATGCAAAGATACGCCGATGACACGCAGCTGTACATACGTTTTTACCCTACAGAAATAGCTGAGGTTACTATAAAAATGACGCAAAATCTAAAAAATGTTAATAATTACTCCATTGAAAACGGACTAAAGCTTAACCCCTCGAAGTCGGCCGTCATGTTCTTTGGACCTAATAGGGAGTGGATAAAACAAAACTTTAATTTAACTTTATCAGACGTTATCATCCCTTCTGTAAATGAGTATAAGAATTTAGGTGTTTTGGTAGATACTAATCTAAGATTTATATATGCAACATTGTTAAGAAGTCCCTTATATCGCTTAGAAATCTATACAAAAATAAATCTATTTTAAATAAATCTCTAAAAAGACAACTCTGTGAGTCTCTTGTTCTTTCTCATCTCAATTATGCGGATATCGTCTATGGCCCTTGTCTTGATTTGCAATCCAAACAAAGATAGCAAAGAATTCAAAATTCATGCATACGGTTTGTTTTTAACCTTAAACTACGGGACCACGTAACATTTAGATTGCATGGACTAAACTGGCTAAACATTCGGGACCGGCTTAAACTGCATCTAGCCTGCTTTTTACACCGATTGCTGGAAAGCGGAATACCCCATTACTTACGTGAAAAACTAACTTTTCGATGTGCAACTCACAGCCGCGACACCCGTCACAATGATCAATTGAATATACCCGCCACAGAACCGCCCTCTATGAAAGTTGTTTTTCATACGTGTTTCCAAAGTTGTTTAACACCGAAATTAAAAACAAATTTTCTAACCTAAGTTATAACGCATTTAAAAAAAAATTTAAACATCACCTTCTTATAAGTAGCACGGGTTGAGATTCTTTAGTTAATTTTTGTTGTCATTATTTTTGGTTTACTGATATTGTATCTTAGATCAAATTAAAATGTATTGTAATTTTTGTTTAGACATGCTCGGTTAGGCAAACAGCTATGCTGCCCCTCGCCGAGTAAAAAATAAAATGTATTGTATCTATACTATCTATATATATATATATCTATAAATATAAACATATATATATATATATATATATATATATATATATATATATATATATATATATATATATATATATATATATAATATATATATATATATATATATATATATATATATATATATATATATATATAAATATATATATATATATATATATATATATATATATATATATATATATATATATATATATATATATATATATATATATATATATATATATATATTTATATATATATAAACATATATATATGCTTTTTACATATATATATATATATATATATATATATATATATATATATATATAATATATATATATGCCCTATATATATATATATATATATATATATATATATATATATATATATATATATATATATATAACGCCTATATATATAAAATTTAAACATATATATATATATATATATATATATAATATATATATTATTTTTGGTTTACTGATATTGTATCTTAGATCAAATTAAAATGTATTTATTGTAATTTATTTATTTGTACTGCTATTATAACATTGTATCTTAGTTAGTATAAGTTTATTTAAATTAAAATGTATTGTAATTTTTGTTTATACATGCTGACGTTTCGCCAAAATCATAGTTGGCATTTTCGAAGCTTTCTTTCTCGCATCCGAATAGAGACTGAATTTCTAGTCTTTATATATATATATATATATATATATATATATATATATATATATATATATATATATATATATATATATATATATATATATATATATATATATATATATATATATATATATATATATATATATATATATATATATATATATATATATATATATATATATATATATATATATATATATATATATATATATATATATATATATATATAATATATGTATATATATATATATATATATATATATATATATATATATTTGTTGATTTGTGTGTGTTTTCTTTATAAACATATATTACATTATAAACAAACACAACGTGAAAATATAATACATCAGTCACTGCTACTATATTAAAAAAAAAAAAATTAAATTTTTTTTATAATATGTAATATATAAAATGTCAGCTTCGTGTTATATGTCTCATATGTGTTGCACAATTTGTTATCTTAATGCATTTTGGATCTTTGTTTCTGATGACATGTTATAAACCAGTTGAAAAAGTTGTACGAAAGTCAACGAAACGTCCCGGAAAAAAAAATAAAATTATGTAACTGCCCACTACCTCGCAGTTTATTTTAATAAACCAAAATTACCAAGAAAACTTTGCTGAAACTTATATATTTGCAATGGTTCAAGAAACATTCAATGATCATATATATATATATATATATATATATATATATATATATATATATATATATATATATATATATATATATATATATATATATATCACTTTCTCGCAAAATAACTTTTTTAAAAAATCATTTTATTACTTTAAAAATACAAATTTAAATATATACATTCGAATTTGCAACATTACAGAGTAACGTTTAACAAATGAATTCGAGCTAGACTGAACTGAACTGTATACAAAGAAAAATAACTATTTATATGTTTCGTTATGCTGACTCAGTGGGAACTGTTTACTTCGTTCTTGAACACTAGAGTCAGGACGTGGGTTCTGCTGATGAAGCTTTCTTGGTATAGACTTGTTTTCGTAAACAAGTTTATGAGAATAGGATGATCTACGTCGTTAACTGATATGTGATACCTTGTTATTGAGATAAGCTTGGCTTTCTGAATAACTGCGTTGGCGGGTGACAGCTGATAGTCTGGGAACCAAGGTTAGCATAACTTGTATGATGAAATAGCTGGTGAGAATAGATATAACAACTTCCCCATCAAGATGAAAGTTGGTACGTGGAAGCAACTTTCAAGCTGAATGTTTGTTCAGGTTAAGTTCTATTTCTTCAGATTCTTCTGTTGGTTCACCAACACGTATGTTTGGTCGCCTTTTTGGAAATATTCTTCTCCATTATACAAAATTTGTTCTGGCCCTTGGTGGAGAAGGTGGGTAGTCATCACTATTGGCATTGACAATTCCAATACTGAGGTTCTTAGGTTTTCTTCTATAACATTTACAAAATATGTACAGTATAATTAGACCGATGATCAGAGCTATGGTCAGGATCGTAAACCAACCGATATGTTTCTTTACGAATGGTTGATTGATTAGTCTGTCCAACTGATCAGAATATTCATTTGATTTATGTTGAGCGATATTTAAGATTTCTGTGTCAATGTGGTGTAACTTAAGAGGCTTCAAGTCTGGTATACGAATCTTCTCAGGATAATGGCTGCAGCAATCATATGAAATTTGGATTGGAACGTTGCTGTAGGTAACATTGTCATAAATATTTACAAATTTCTTCGCTAGAACTTTGGTGCTGCCAATAAATGCACTGCATTCTGTTTGAAGTTTGATTACGGCGTTGGTACTGATTGTTTGGGTAACAACGTCTGTGGAACCACATTTAATAGTCACAGGTAGAGGGTCTGCAACGGCAACTAACCAGGAGTTTTGATTATGTTCTTGCACATGATAGTCTTTGGCTAGGATAACTGAAACTTGGCACGTTCTTGGAAGGCGATTGATTAATCGTAGTAACTGGGCTTCACAAACAGCGTCACTGTCTATTGGATATGGCAGGATGTTGGAACATATTAGTGTTCGGCTGTTCAAAGATTTACATGATTCCAAATTGCGAATTGTGATATATAATAATGATTCATCGTTTCGCGCAATTAAATTATTTGTTATTGAAAGAATGTGGTGAAGACCTGTTCGATTATCCAAAATTGGTATTGGATATAAATGAAAGAGAATATATTTTCTGGATCAACTAATGGGATTTCGAGAACAAAAATTACTTTTGAATCATATTGATATGCCTTTAGTTCTATGATTTCGAGATATTGAGCCACACTTGAAGGGTGATTTAACAAAGGTAAATTATTTCTTTGCAATGATTGAGATATGTGCTTTAGTGATTCTATTAAGTCAAAAGGTGTAATAATTGAACTGTATAAAATCCGTAAACGGGCGAAAACAATTGAATTTATAATGCCATTCAAAGAGTTTTCAAGAAATGAATAACTTTCTATTAATAGTTCGCAAATATTTTATATTTTTATTTGAGAGGAATAATATTTCAGATCGTCAGAAATATCCATTATCGATTTTCGAATTTCTATAATATCATTATTGAATGTTTCTTCGTCAATTTTAAGTTTCTGAATAGTTGAATTAAATTCTTTTATTACTGAGGTAGTTACTGAAATTTGATTTTTAAGAAGATTTTCGATTTGATATTTATCATGTGTTATTTTTTCTATAGAGTCATTAAAATATTCGCCATCAGCTCCTGATATTTGTCTAAGGAGACTAATATGTGTTACTACTTCAGATTTAAATGCTTTCATTCGTGGTACGTCTTCGTTGATATTATTAAGAAGGTTTTCTAAAATTCTATCATTATTTACAATTGTATCTTTAATTGGTTCTAAGTCTTTATATACAAGTAATGTCCATCTATCAAAATTTATTTTAGATTTTTGTTTAGTATTAGGATTTAATAAGAGGGCTGAATTTTGATAAATTTCGAGAATTTCGAAAGGGCCATTAAATTTGTTTTGAGCTTTATCTTTAATTTGGGATTCGCGTACATATACTTTTTCACCTATTTTATATTCATGAGGATGTTTGGGAACATGTTGATCAAAACGTTCTTTTGCTTTTTCTTTTTGTTGTTTCGTTTTATCACGAGCAGATTTATAAAGAAATTGCATACGATTGTTTAAATCACGTATGTATTTTGATATAAGGGTTTTCTCATTATATAGGATTTCAGGGGGTCTAGAAGAAGTATGTCCGAAAATTAGTTCAATGAGCGCAAAACCGTGGGTTTTATTTTTCGTGTTATTGTAACAAATAACAGCATACGGAAGTACGTTGAACGGATGTTCATGTGGGTTTTCGGTTTGATTAGCTCTTATCATTTCGAAAAGTGTAGCGTGAAATCTATCTAGAGAGCCGTTTGATTGGGGGTGACCTACACTTGAAAATGTTATTTTTATGTCGTATAGTTCACATAGGTCTTTCATTAGTGTATTATTAAATTCACGGCCATAATCACAATGGATTCGTAGTGGGGTACCATAATGTTGGAAAAATAAAATAATAGTGTTAACGATAGTTTTTGGCGTTTTATCTTCAATTGAATAAGCTTGGGTAAATTTAGTAAGTTCGTCTCGTATTGTCAAAGCATAGTTTCTAGATGGATATTCAAATATATCGATATTTATTCGTTCAAATGGTGTTTTTGGTGTTTCTGTTATCACTAAAGAGTTGCTTAAATTTTTTCGGCATATTTTAATTTTTTGACATGTTTCACAACTTTTTATAAAATTTTCTACATCTTTAATCATTCTGGGCCAATTATATTTTTCTTTGATGCGTCTTAAAGTTTCGTTAATTCCGCGGTGTAAATTACTTTTGCTTAAATGGTATTGTTCCAATATAATTGGTATTTGGTCTTTATCTGGGATGGTTACAATATTTTGACAAATACATATTTTAATATCTTTGTCTGCAAAGATAAAAGAAAATATTTCAAGAATAGGAAAGTCTATTTTATTTTCGAGAAAATATGTTGACGAAGGGTCAAATTCGTTTTGTCCTGTATAAATAATATAGAAAAGCTAGTGGACTACATTTTCTGGATCGAGTAACAAAGGAATTATGTAATATTTTCGATTTTTAACAGTTTTACTAGAGAAAATATTTAGTCTTTGTATTGAAAAATCTGCTCTTTTTTCAAAAATGTCTTATAATATTTCATGATGTAATTCTCCTAAATTCTTTTGTTGAAAAAAGGTTATTATGTTTTTATGTGATTTATTTAGAAGTTGTTCGTTTGAAGTTTCAATTTTTGAATAATCAATTAAAGATCTTGTTTCGTACATATTAGCAAATGTGTTGTAATCTTCGCTTATTTTTTCATCATCGAAATTTAAATTTGGGTTATTAGATTTTTCGTCATCGTCTTGATTTGTCGCAAAAATAGAGAGTTTTGATTGGAATTTTGCGCATTGATTAAAATGATTAATTTTAATTCTTGATAATGCGTCTGCGTTTTTATTGATCTTACCGGGTTTGTAAATTATGTCATACTCATATTCTTCAAGTTTAAGTCTCCAGCGTGCGAGTCTACTACCTGGGTCTTTGATTGAAAAAAGCCAAGTAAGAGGGCGGTGGTCTGTGATTAGTTTAAATTTTCTGCCAAAAAGATACGGGCGAAAATGTTTTACTGCCCATACGATTGCAAGGAGTTCACGTTCAATAGTTGAATAATTTGTTCGGCTTTACATAGGGTTCTAGATGCATAGCCAATTGGTAAATCTTTTCCTACAGGTCCTTGTGATAACACAGCGCCTATTGCAAAAGTACTAGCCTCTGTGGTCAAAAGAAATGGTTCGTCAAAATTTAGGTATATAAGAATTGGGTCAGAAATTAGCAATTTTTTCAGGTCGTCCAAAGATTCTTTGCAAACAGAATCAAAGTCAAATTTTATTTCTTTTTTGAGTAAACGTGTAAGTGGTTTAGAAATTTTCGCAAAATTACGAATGAATCGTCGATAATAACCTGCTAAGCCAAGGAAAGATTTTATATCCTTAGGATTTTTTGGTTAGGGAAAATTTTGAATACATTCAATTTTTGCTGGATTTGTTTTAACACCGTCTTTAGTTATTACGTGTCCAAGATCTGCTACTCCTTTGCGTAAAAATTCGCATTTGTTTGGTTGTATTTTAAGATTAGCTTTTCTTAGTCGTTTGAAAACTTCGCGTAATCGATGGATATGTTCGTCAATTGTAGCGGAATAAACTATAATATCGTCCATATAGACAAGACATCGTTCATTTAAGATTCCTAATAGAATATTGCCCATTACACGTTGGAATGTAGATGTGGTATTCTTTAGCCCGAAGGGCATTCGTATAAATTCATAATTACCGTTTTCTACTGAGAACGCTGTTTTTGAAATATCTTTAGGATCTATCTCTATCTGATGGAAACCAGAAGCGAGATCAAGAGAAGTGAAATATTGACACTGTCCAAGTTGGTCAAGTAAATCTGAGATATTAGGAAGTGGATATTTATCATTAACAGTGGAATGGTTCAACTTTCTATAATCTATTACGATCCTCCATTTTTGTTTATTACTAGAGTCGATTTTTTTCGGCACAACCCAAACGGGAGATGACCCGGGAGAAATTGATGGTCTAATTATACCTTGTTGTAACATGTTGTTTACTTGCGTTGTAACCTCTTCTTTATGTATTTGGGGATATCTATAAGATTTAGTAAAAATGGGCGTTGTATTATTCGTGTCTATCTTATGTTTGCTTTCACTTGTGAAGGAAAGGTTGTCACCTTCTAGATAGAAAATGTCTGAAATTGACACAAAGATTTGTGATTAATTGTTTTTCTTCTTCGTTTAAATGGTCAAGTCCAAGCTGGGATCTAATAGTCGGGATTCTATTTGAAGTTTGAAATTCGGGAGATTCGGGAAAATTGAAATTAAGAAGTGTGTGTATCGAAAATGGTTCTATTTCGATATTTGAAAAATCAATTGTTTTTGGGATTGCATTCGCATTGATAATTGTTGTCAAAAATTTGCCTTTTTGATTGGCATGCACAAGGGCAATTGGGATATGTACTTTTTCTATTTCTTTTCGGGATAAAATAGCATCGGTATTGATTAGATGACATTTTAATTTAAAAACTTGTTTTGTTCTACTTTGTATAGTTATTTTATTTTTATTTGCCTCGTATGTTTCGAGTTCTGTTGAAGAGTAATTGTCCTCAACTTTATACAGTGGTAGTGTTTTAAAATTGGTAATAAGTTGTTTATTCTTTAAATCGATTGTACATTCGTAGTGTTCTAGGAAGTCAAGAGCTAGAACTCCGTCAAAATCAATGTCTAAGTTGTAAATATAGACTTTGTGAGGGTTACCGTTGTTAAAATTTATCAAAGTTGATTCAGTTATTAAAAGTTATTGTTCGGTAATGCCTTGAATGGTTGCATTTTCGGGGAAACGATCTGGAAAGTTCTTTACTGTATTTTCTTTAAAAATTGAATTACCTGCACCAGAATCTATGAGTAGTTTAAAAGTATTTGTTGCGTCTTTAATATAGTAAAGATTTTTGGGATTTATGGCAAGGTAGGGATTTAAAGAAATTGTTGTTCGGGGAAATTGAGTGAGGGATTCATATCGTCTAGCGTGAGAGTTTCGATTTGGGCTTGTATTTGATCTGTTTCTATAGGGGCTTGATTAGTTGGATGGTTTTGATTTGGGGATAAAAGAAAATTTCGATTTTCCTCGATTGAAAAATTTTGGTAGTCTTCGATTGGTTCGTTAAAATTTAAATTGGGATCTGGATTCTCATAAGAATTGTCGTATTCGTTTTCGAATAGAGTAGAGGGGTCTTCATAAGAAAAGAATGAGGGATCTTGGTAATATTGTTGATAGTCTTGATAATAGTCATTAAAATATTTTTCTTGATTGTTATCGGTGCTAACTAAGTGAGTTTTAAAATTAGGATTTTCCTGAATTACTGAGGGTCGAGAATAATTAAAATTCGGTTGACGTTGGAAATTATTTTGATTTGATTGGTTATTTGTAATATTTGGGGTTTGCGTAATAGGGCTTCTTTGTTGTTGCATGTTTGGCCTGTGTGACTGAAAGGAATTTGTTTGCGGGGCAAACTGGGGTCGCTGAAAATTTGAGTTTTGGGAAAAATTGGGAAGTGGTTTTCCGTTATTGGCATGGCATTGATTTGCTGAATGGCCAATACATCCACATTTAAAACATTTTTGTGTTTGAAAGTTTGGTTTTTTCAAAAGTTGATTGAATGGCTTTGGTTCGGGTTCGATTTTGAAACTTTTTGAGATTCGAAATAGGACAATTGAAGTTTACGTCGAATACGTATTTGGGCTTCAAGAAGATCTCTTGGGTTACTGGCACGAATTATATGTCCAATACGGGGTTCGAGACCAGTTAAGAGGGTACTCAGGAACATGGATTCGATCAGGGTTATTTGAGCTTGTTTCTGTTGTGGGGTGAGATTAGACTTTTGTATATTAGCGTGCATTTTTGCATTTAGCACTTGAAGTCGGTTGAGAAAGCTTAAAGGACTCTCATTTGGTAATTGGTAATACGTTGTAAGTCTTGTATTAAAGAAGACAAGTCTCGCGTATCTCCGAAGTGAGAATTTAAAAGTTGTTTTATTTCTAAGTAAGAAATAGGGTTGCGAGAGCTTATTAGCTGCGCTGCTCTTGCACGTAATTTATTTTTTATGTGGATTACTAATAAATCTTTTTGATTGCATGTAGACATATTATAAGCATAATCACAAGCATTGAGAAATGTTTGGAGAAAAATTTGATCACCATCGTATTCAGGAATTATCGAAAATATTTCGGATAATTTATACGGTTCAATTTCGGGTGTCTCAGGGACATTTTGTCTTTCGTTATCAGTCATGGTTGCTCAATATATCACAATATCAAAATGAAATAATATAGGCACACAATATTATATAAAAAGGATACGAACTTAAAATTAAGAATTTAGGTTGATTGGCAGTACGTAAAGTAGTACACAAATCAACGTAAATTAGAGCAATACAAAAATCTACAAAATTCAAGTTGTTTTTTTTTTCTTGAAATTTGATTAACTGTATAATCAAAATTTGAAATTAAAATATTCTTTTGGATTTTTGAAATTTGTTTTTGAATTCAGTTTTTCGTTAACTAATTATCAAAATTGAAAAATCGAACAGTTTCCTTAAATTTGAATAAAAATTTCAATATTTTTGAAAAATTGAAAAAAGAAAATTAATAAACGAGATGATTCAGACTTACGTTACTAGTAGAAACATCAGACTTCGTCGTGTTCTCTGCAGCAAATTCTACCAGGGGTTTCACTAGGTGTTCCTAATCCGTAGATTGACTGCGAGTTGGTGATGTCGGGTCGTGATTTTCTCTGTTTTTCTTGGGTTTTCAGTACTTCTTGTATTTTTCTTGTTTTTCACAGGTTCTTCTGAACAATGGATTCTTGTTTTTCACAGGTTCTTCTGAACAATGGATTCTTGTTTTTCACAGGTTCTTCTGAACAATGGATTGGGATCCTCCGTCGACAGTTAGAGTGCACAAAGGCTTCGTGTTCTGTTAGACGTTTTCAGATCCTACCGACTGCGCCAGTTTGTTAAAGACCTTTCTTGCAAAATCACGTTTTAAAAAAATTATTTTATTAATTGAAAAATACAAATTTAAATATATACATTCGAATTTGCAAAATTACAGAGTAACGTTTAACAAATGAATTCGAGCTGGACTGAACTGAACTGTATCAAAGAAAAATAACTATTTATATGTTTCGTTATGCTGACTCAGTGGGAACTGTTTACTTTGTTCTTGAACACTTGGGTCAGGACGTGGTTTCTGCTGATGAAGCTTTCTTGGTATAGACTTGTTTTCGTAAACAAGTAACACCTGCTGTTTATGAGAATAGGATGATCTACGTCGTTAACTGATATGTGATACTTTGTTATTGAGATAAGCTTGGCTTTCTGAATAACTGCCATTTCATCCCCATATGACCCTTATTTTTTATCAAAATTTGAGGTCAATCGAATAAGTAGTTTTTTTTGTGTCCGTTGTGGGGAGTGAACAAATTATATACCAATGTAATAATTTCATTTAAAGAAATATTTTATTTTTAAGTAAAAAAATGATATGTTTAGTACAAATTATTAATACAATTGTTACTACGTATAGACCAACATCTTTTACATACGTATATGCATACATCAAAAATGTACTACCTAATATAAAATATTATACTACCTACATATACAGTTTGATACAATTCTACTTTATAAAAAGATTCTATTTAAAGAAATTATCAAGTGTTGTTTGTCCTAAACTAGTTAATTTATTTTTAATAATTTGAGATTCCAATTTAGACGCAACTTCTGAGTTTTTTTTCCCTAAAACAGAATCTCCAGATAACACAGAAAAGTTTTCAATATCCCTTAAAATTTTATATGCTTCCTTAATGTTCTTAATACTGGAAGAAATAATTTCTTCATCATCACTTTCAGATGAAATCTGACTGTTCTGACTATTTTGAAATTCACTGATGCACTCACGTACACTTATGTTAGGATTTTCCGTGAATAAACTTTCATCAATTTCTGAATATGAAGTTAAATCGGAAGGGAATACATTGATGTTTCGACATAATTCCGATAATGGCACATCATCTTCACTATCGTAGTCAACGTTTTCTCGAGAATTTCGTCGAATCCAGCTTTGCGGAAACAGTTATTGATGGTCTTAGATTCAACTTTTTTCCATGCAGCAACAATCCAGATCAAGGCACTTACAACATTTATGGATTTCTCCAATTGTTCGGTAGATTCAGAATACTCTATGGATGACAAAAGTCGCTCGATTAAAAACTTTCTGTAGTCGTCGATGTCGTATTTGGCGGTAAAAAAAATATTACTTACATTACATTTTTTAACTCCAGATTTGGGTGAGATGCAGCATTATCCAAAAATAAAAGTACATTTCGGTTTTACCTTTGCATTTTTCGGTCAAATTTCATCATCCAATCTGACATTATATCCCTTGTCGTTCTTGTTATAGTATGATTCAAGTTCAAGCAATTTTTCTACGCTTGATCCTTTAACACAATGGGGTTTTTTACTTTTTCCAATCACCAGTGCATTTTCTTTTTCTCCATTCATAGCGGAGCAAAGTAAAATAGTGAGTCTCTCCTTGGACGCTTTCCCGCCAGCACATGTTTCGCCTATTAAAGAAAACGTTTTATTTGGTAAGGCGCGGAAAAAGAGTCCCGTTTCATCGGCGTTATAAATGTCTCTCGGTGCGTAGTTTTTGATAATAGCACATAATTTCGTCCACCAATCAGTTACCTGATTTAAGTCTACAGCCTCTGCTTCGCCACAGTTGGATGTGAAAGAGATATTATGGCGTTGACAGAACTTCTCCAACCACCCATTTAATCCTTTAAAACCATCAACTTCTAGATCCTTCGCAATTTCTTGTGCTTTTTCCTTTATTATTGTACCGGATATTGGAATGTTTTTGGAGTGTACTTTACAAAACCAGTCGTAGATAATTTGGTCTATGGCAGCACCCACAGTATTCGCAAATTTCTTCTTCTCTTTCATGTTCCCGATCTCGGCGAATCGCTTGTTAAGATCGCTCTTTTTTCTCAAAATATCACTAATTTGAGATTTTCCTACACACAATTTTTCGGCTAATACTCTAACACTAAGTTTGTTTTTTTCAGCGTACTGGATTATTTCAACTTTTCTTGAAGACTCAAAAACTTTCTTTTGTTTGATGACATATTGATCGCACTAGAGTAACATCTAACTAAGAGACTCTATTCATGAAGACTACATTTTATAAAAATAAGGTGATCTATTTATTATGCAATTCACGGCAATTTACCTACAAGCCAGACAGCATAAGCCAGCCTATTGTTAAACTAGTGCTATTAAAAGTAGGTAGATCTAAATATTGCTCATAACGTGCAATAAAAATACCGGCATTAAATGTGGGATTTTCAAAAAATATTTGAACATCTGTCCGTTCTGAGGTAAATTTTACTGTTTTTATTAAAAACGTTCCAAATTTTACTGTCCGTGTCCGTTGTTGCTAGTGTCCGTTGTCAAGAGGGTTTAATACACAGAAATACATATACTGACGGTCGGTGAGTTCAAAATTGTCCGTTCAGCAGAGGTGTCCATTGTTCGGAGGTGTCCGTTAAGGGAGGTTTCACTGTATATATATATATATGTCCTGAAAATGCAACATTAAACTTCCGAAACGTCGACAATTTAAATAAATGACTTTGTTTTTTTTTTCCTGGATCCTAAACCCCAATTATACACCATTCTAGAATAAGAGGATCGTTAACGAAAACCATTTAGAAACTTAATATCTGGAGAATATCTGCGGACCAACGTAGTAGGTAAAGACTGATAATATGAGGTGCATGCAGGATATAGAATCTATATGTGTCCTGAGGATACAACAATAAAGTTGAGAAACGTTGACAATTTAAAAAAAGTCTTTTATTTCTTTACTGGATCCTAACCCCAAATAAAACACCACTCTAACATAACAAGAATGTTAACGAAAAATGTCGCGAACTGACAGACAGACGGACCGACGGAATTAATAAACGTGAACATATGTAAAATTTGAAAGGGTTATTTTTTCAAGATTACAAAAATTTTATTTGGCCGCAATTTTGTTTGGCCATCATAAATTAGTATCACTATTTTACTAGTTGATACCTATACCACCAATAGTTACGGCACACAATTTGAAATTAAACCATTAAGCAGTTTTTCAGGCTGAATTTTTAAATATTTTATTAACCCGCCATTTTGTTCCGCCATGTTGGATTCATATGAAAATGTTACTAGTTGAATCCAACATAATAGCTCATGTGTCTGCAAAATTTGACATAAATTGGATAATAATAATTTTTTTACACTTCACTAGGCCGCCATTTTGTTTCGCCATATTGGATTTTTACCAAAATCTTACCAGGTCATCCCCATATGACGCTTAATCTTTTATTAAAATTTGAAGTCATTCTGGTAAGAAGTTTTTTAGCTACGCCGCGAACGTCATGTAGGGACCCGAAGCGGAAACGTGAAGATCTAAAAAAAAATGTGGAAGAGTGATTTTTTCGCGACTACTTACGCCTCTACGTTGGTCCGCAGATATTCTCCAGATATTAAGTTTCTAAATGGTTTTCGTTAAGGATCCTCTTGTCCTAAAATGGTGTATAATTGGGGTTTAGGATCCAGGAAAAAAAACAAAAGTAATTTATTTAAATTGTCGACGTTTCGGAAGTTTATTGTTGCATTTTCAGGACATATATATATATATATATATACAGTGAAACCTCCCTTAACGGACACCTCCGAACAATGGACACCTCTGTTGAACGGACAATTTTGAACTCACCGACCGTCAGTATATGTATTCCTGTGTATTAAACCCTCTTGACAACGGACACTATCAACAACGGACACGGACAGTAAAATTTGGAACATTTTTAATAAAAACTATTTTGAGAAAAAAGAGCGATCTTAACAAGCGATTCGCCGAGATCGGGAACATGAAAGAGAAGAAGAAATTTGCGAATACTGTGGGTGCTGCCATAGACCAAATTGTCTACGACTGGTTTTGTAAAGTACGCTCCAAAAACATTCCAATATCCGGTACAATAATAAAGGAAAAAGCGCAAGAAATTGCGAAGGATCTAAAAGTTGATGGTTTTAAAGGATTAAATGGATGGTTGGAGAAGTTCTGTCAACGCTATAATATCTCTTTCACATCAATCTGTGGTGAAGCAGCGGCTGTAGACTTGAATCAGGTAACTGATTGTTGGACGAAATTATTGCTATTATCAAAAACTACGCACCGAGAGATATTTATAACGCCGATGAAATGGGACTCTTTTTCCGCGCCTTGCCAAATAAAACGTTTTCTTTAATAGGCGAAACATGTGCTGGCGGGAAAGCGTCCAAGGAGAGACTCACTATTTTATTTTGCTCCGTTATGAATGGAGAAAAAGAAAATGCACTGGTGATTGGAAAAAGTAAAAAACCCCATTGTTTTAAAGGATCAAGCATGGAAAAATTGCTTGAACTTGAATCATACTATAACAAGAATGACAAGGGATATAATGTCGGATTGGTTGATAAAATTTGACCGAAAAATGCAAAGGTAAAACCGAAATGTAGTTTTATTTTTGGGTAATGCTGCATCTCACCCAAATCTGGAGTTAAAAAATGTAATGTAAGTAATAATTTTTTTACCGCCAAATACGACATCACATTGCCAGCCATTCGACCAGGGCCTGATTCAAAATTTTAAAAACCGCTACAAAAAGTTCTTAATCAAGCGACTTTTGTCATCCATAGAGTATTCTGAATATACCGAACAATTGGAGAAATCCATAAATGTTGTAAGTGCCTTGATCTGGATTGTTGCTTCATGGAAAAAAGTTGAATCCAAGACCAAGAATAACTGCTTCCGCAAAGCTGGATTCGACGAAATTCTCGTGGAAAACGTTGACTACGATAGTGAAGATGATGTGCCATTATCGGAATTATGTCGAAACATCAATGTATTCCCTTCCGACTTAACTTCATATTCAGAAATTGATGAAAGTTTATTCACGGAAAATCCTAACATAAGTGTACGTGAGTGCATCAGTGAATATCAAAATAGTGAGAACAGTTAGATTTCATCTGACAGTGATGATGAAGAAATTATTTCTTCCAGTATTAAGAACATTAAGGAAGCATATAAAATTTTAAGGGATATTGAAAACTTTTCTGTGTTATCTGGAGATCCTGTTTTAGGGGAAAAAATCTCAGAAGTTGCGTCTAAATTGGAATCTCAAATTATTAAAAATAAATTAACTAGTTTAGGACAAACAACACTTGATAATTTTTTTAAATAGAAACTTTTTATAAAGTAGAATTGAATCAAACTGTATATGTAGGTAGTATAATATTTTATATTAGGTAGTACAATTTTTATGTAAACATATACGTATGTAAAAGATGTTGGTCTATACGTTGACAATTGTATTAATAATTTGTACTAAACATATTATTTTTTTACTTAAAAATAAAATATTTTTTTAAATGAAATTACATTGGTATTTAATTTGTTCACTCCCCACAAGGGACAGTTTCTATTGCACGGCTACTGTCCGTTCTTGAGAGGTTTTCCTACATACATTCTATATCCTGCATGAAACCCATATTATCAGTCTTTGCCTACTCTGTTGGTTCGCAGATATTTCCTAGATATTAAGCGTCTAAATGGTTTTCATTAACGATCTTCTTGTTGTTAGAGTAAATATCTGACCAATTCAGCATGACGTACCGAAATGGCGGTATGTGTCAATGTAAAAACTACCTATTAAATTTATTTCAAATTATGCCCAAAAGTCAAGTGTGGCATAGGCAGAAAGAAAATGGTAAAATGTTGGTAGGATCAATAAAAATGAAGACATTATATGCAACACATATACACACACACGCTATGTACTGAACTGAATTAGGTCACACTTCATTATTCTTAACGTACGGAAAAAAAATCATAACGAGGGAAGTTCCAGGTAAATGAAATGGACCGGTTTTTAAAAAATACAGTTTAATTTTCAAAGTACTCGCTGGTGGCGCAGTCGGTAGACAACGCGGGAAAAACTAGAACCCATATATTAGAAATAAAAAAGGTTTTATAGACCTAGCAGGTAAAGCAAATAAATGGTTATTCGGTACTTTTGATGCCGAGGACGGCGGGCGTTATGATAGGGCAATTAAAAACCTAGAACAAAACCAGAAGAAACATCATAACAAAGGTAAACTCTCAAATCTCTCTATCCAAACAACTAAGTAATAGGAATAATAAAACAACTTTAATTTTGCAAACAAATCAAGAAGACGATAGTTTAAAAATCATTAGGGAAACGACAGAAGGGCAAATTACCGATATAATCAAATATATCGCATATATAATATAAGCATAATTTACCAGATTAATTTAGTCTGTCAAATTTAATAAATTTTATTGACAATTTAAAATGTTTGCAAAACTAAATACGTTACATAATTCTATAGTATCAGTATCAGAAATGCGAGAAATATTAAACGAAAGATAACAATAACCGATTACCAAATTTAAAAGACGTACTCTCGTACTATCAATTATTAAACACACAAGTTAGTTTTTCAAGTAGAAAAGTAATATTTGCTGTTCATGTCTTTATAATTAGGCCCTTGCTTTAAGCTTTACCTTCATCACATTTTTTCTGTAATTCAAAATCAGAAAATATTTGTTCCCAAATATCCTTACCTGGCACTGCTAGAAGAGACTACTGTAATGGAGATTTCCACCCCCATGCTCTTCAGCTAATGAAACGTTCCCAATTAGATGATTGGCCAAATTTTGCAAATCAACATTGAAGAACCTATCTCCGAACAATTAACACAAAACGAAATACTAGTTCTACCAAAAATGAAGAAAGAATATTTTCAAAATGCAGAACTGACCAATACATCGAAATTGATCCAAGGAAACCGCTGACGCAGAGGATTCTCGCACTGGCAATTTTGAGAACTGATACCGTTTTTCCTGATGCAGTTTCCTAGGCCTGAAGATTTCATTATGTTTTAATATAATTGTATAAAGCATTCTCTTTCTTTACTTCTTACAGTAAAAACGTATTTTTGAAATAAAATTCTTTTTTAAAACAAAGTTTAGTTTTCAAAGTATTTAAGTCAGTAGTCAAATATATAAACACAACTTGCATTTTTTTAATGAGACACCTCTTTTTGCTGACTCGGGTTTAAGATCTTTCTTAAAAAATAAACGAGAAAATAAAGGATATCTGCTTCAAAAGACCAATGTATGCCATAGAGATTATCTTTCTTTCTTCACCATATTTTTCTTATTTCTCTCTCGATTATTGTTGAAGATAAAGGTATCAAACCCGTTTAATATAGAATCCGGAATAAAACTCATGTATTGAACGTAACTTTTACAGGATATTCCGTTTAAAAAATGTACTTATTGACAGTTGACAGTTTTATTATATTTTTACAATGTTATATAACACTTAGTAACTTTTAGTACACTTTGTTTTTGGAGCTTTTTGATGTCTCGAAAAATAAGAAAATTATGTCCGATTGAAATGTTGGCAAGTTAAAATCAGCACGCTGTACATAATATGAAACCAGAGTTAAAACATTAAAAAGCAACTAATAAAATACATGAACAAGTATGTCCGCATGAGGTATTGAACATCAGGTCTACCACTTGAGAATTCTCAGTAATAACAACTACCCAGTTGACTAATTTCGTTCCGTTATGATATTTTGCAAATCTCATGAAACAGCTGCTCGAATCTCCCCGAACGTGCTTACCGTAGACAAAACGTATAAATGCGTCCTGTGCACAATCGGGGAAGAATTATACAAGCAAAAAGCCAAACAATTATGGGCAAAGGCCAAATTCATAGGTGATCTGCGTAGAGGAAAAAGCATTAAACTATTATGTTTTATTTTTTTTTAAAGTAAAGCTATATCATGTAACGTAATTACTTAAATGGAAGTAAAACTCAAGAGCTGTAGATTTAAAATAACAGTAGTAGTGCCCATATGGAAGTCAAAAAACCAAAACCTTGTCAAAACAGAAATGACGGCATTTTTCCTGAAATCAAGAAAGCGATCTTATTTTAGTTGATATCGATAAACTTTGGTATAAGTACTCCAGATAAAACCCAAATCTTATTCAGTAATGTGCAACGAGGGGAATTTTAGTGGCCCGACAAGTATTTTTGTTGATAGTATTTAATCTTATCAACAATCTTGAAACTTGAGTATCAGTATTATTAATGAAATTAAGCAGTAAAATCCAATTTAAAATGAGAGTTCTAATAGCTTGGGCAACATGTAAGTTATTTTGTCTTTCGTTTATTCAGATTCTAGTTTAAAGAGAGAAGTCATCTAAACAAACGTTTGTCATAGTGATAATTTAAGAATTGGTTGCTTGGTATGTCCAGTGGCTGAATCATAATTTCGAAAACAAATATTATGGTTCTTCCTGCTTTAAGGCGATATAAACTTCATTATACTTATTAAGAATATTTATCTTCATTTAATTTCAAACAAAAAAAAATTATCAAAATAATCGAATATTACACTGTTTTTGATATAAATAATTTATAAATAAGACTCTGATTCATTTTCTTATAGTGCCTAACTAGATATTTGCTGTCAACATGGCAATTCCCACAAATTATACTCCGAATACGAATCCATTGTCTAAATCGATCCCAATTTTGTAATGTGTTGCATATATTTAAGTTCCATCGAGACTTTTCCGTGTAGCTCAACGCCCAGAGTTGCCATTCTGCGACGCACTGCTACCGATCGGCTGGTTAAATCCGTTTATACTTTGGTTTTACGCTCTTACCCGGTTATACTATTTGACTCGTTAAAGCATAATTTTTGTACACGTATCTGGCAATACTGACCCAAATATTGTTGCGGGCCTTCTAATTAAACACGAGCAACTGATGAGATTAATTAATTTTTACCTGACGAACGCTCTATTCGAAGTCTTTGCTTGACCTCATTCCAAACCAGTCGCGGCAATTTGTTCCGGGTGCTCTTTTTGCTTCGGGTTTGTACTGAATTATCATTTGTTATATGCCATATTTGATGTGACGCATTATATGACCAACATATTGAAATTTTCTTTTCTTCGGAGTTTGTAAGACTTATCTTTCTTTTTAAGATTTGGTGTTATGTTGCGTCAATAAGATTTTGAGGGTTCATATATATATATATATATATATATTTACATTTCGAATGCGTTTAGTTTATTTATAATGGCTTCTGTTCCGTGCAATAAAACAGAGAAGACATAACACCGTATGGCATAGCCCATAGAAAGTAAATTATAGTAATATAATCTGTGTATAAAAGTATAAATCCAACGGACCGCTCCTACATATGTCGTGGCAAAAATTAATCCAAAAATAAACAATAAATAAATGTTAATACAAACAATTTAATGCAACGAAACAAAAAGGAGGTTAAATAGTAAATGACAGAATGAATTTTTAACTACAGATCTATGTGGGTATTCTAAAATGATTTATTTACCTAGTTAGATGATTATGATCATAAGATTTAAAATATTTTCTTAAGTGCGAATGCTTATAACTTTTTTAATTATATATACAATTGAATGCATATGATATTTTTATGATTTTTCATTTATTTTTAATGTAGCTTGATACATTTCTGTTTCTTAGAATTCTTCCAAATTATCTGTTTTGTTTTTAGAACGTATATACAGCCTTTTTCTTAGAACAAGATAAATGAGGACTAAATAATTAAGCTTCTCAACTTTTAATACTGATTGATTGTTTAATACTATAAAAAAACAGAATTACTTTTTTTGCCATTACTTTGCACAAGGGGAAGAAAAGCGGCCAACCCGAAAGTAAGCTATGATATAATCATGAATTTATCCGTGGTTTTGGAGGTGCACCAAATGTATTTGGTCAGCATAATAAAAATATATTAAATGTAGAAAATATATAAAATAGATTGAATTGAGTTCTCCGTCGGTTGCTTGAGAAACGATTTATTAACTGAAGTTCAAAGCAAACGTCACTTTTTGCCATGCTTTTATTGGCTCCCAGTGAAGTCTGTAACTAACAGTAAGGCAGGGACAATAGACAGAGAGAAAGCGAAGGGGTATACATGTTTTTTCTCCGTTCATTAAAACAAATGGCGTTTTGTTATAATAAATTGTTTCAGGTAGGAATTTTATTTTAAATCGTAGGATGGTTTGTCTTTTGGATATATTGTTTATTTAAACATTTGCAAAACAGAACTGTAGTTTTCCTTGTAATAAAAAATGTACTAAAGTAAAAGATATTTTTGTTGTACCTATATACTGCATTTATAATGTTTCTATAGTTATATAATATCGCGAAAAGAAGGTCTTTTGTGCTTACCTTGAAACTGATCTAAAACTTAAAAATAGGTGGTTTACATGATTTTTTTAATAAGAAATACTTATTTTTTGAGTATTCACGTAGAAAGAGATTTAGTCAGAGTACGGTTGGGGGCGTCTTAATCTGTCCAGACTAAAATCCGAGTGTTATTATGAAGTGTTAACAAATCCTTTTACTGGAATAAAGAAAGAAAGTAGTAGTAGTAGACAAGAATTTAAAAAAAACAAAAATATTTTACAAGTTTTGGGAGGGGGAAAGTATGTCCGGACTCTCTGGCTACTGTCGTTTTTTTTGCACCCTGTCTCTCTAATTGTATTTTTTTTTAGTAGGCAGATACTAAATATTTTTCAAGTGTCAGTTACTTTTTCGTAAATTGGAAAATTCAGTTTTCCCATTAAATAACCACATGTAAATTTCGAATACACGTGTAAGGGTACAGTGGCAGTTTCAGTGACAACTACGATTTATAAATAGAAACGTTATAAAACTTTAAACTCAAAGCACAAAAATGACACGCGCGAATTAAATAATAACAGTAACAAATATATATATATATATATATATATATATATATATATATATATAATTTTTTTAAGAGCAGTAATAATTTATCTTACATTTTTCAGTTGGTAAATTTGTTAAACACAACTCCCGTTTGTTTTAGTGACTGTTGTTTCTATGCAATGCGATAGTTTTGTACTAAACCAAAATAAAATACTCACGTCAAAGACTAGTACAACTGGGACCACGAATAAAACAGAGAAACAAATACATATCAACAAAAGTTTGCCAAATACGGAAATCACGGTATCGACCGAGGATATGTTATTTTATAACCCAGCGAACTCAGCATCAGATCTGAATATAGAACTCAACCCAATATCCAGGCTGTGTTTTGATAAACATCGGCATAGATTATATGGAATATTTGGCTACCCAACGGATTGCAGGTATGCAAAGTCCATGTAATTTTAGTTAAGAAGTGGTAAACTTTTTAATAACGATTTTATCGAAAAAAGTTATTCTATGTAAACAGTTTTGCTTATTATAAAAATTAGTTTGGCTACAAAAAGTTTTCCATATAATATACAAGATGCGCAGAAAATTTTTAAACGTAGAAAAAACGAAAAAAAGGGTGAAATTAAAATTTCTAAGATATTCAAATTAGAAGCCGTAAAAATATAAGTTAAAAAGTCGTTTAAAATGTTATTAGGTATAGTTTTTAGGCAATTTAATTTTTAAATGTTAAAAGTTCAAACATTTCAAATGAAGCAGTGTTTTTACGTACACACCAATAATTTTCTCAAAAACTAGGTCTATTAATAAAGAACTTTAAGAATCGTTTTTACTTGTTTTTGAAAACTTTTTAATTAAGTTGTCTCAACATTTTAATCTCATTATATTTTTGTTTCGCAATTTTCTATGTTTATATTTGTTTCGTATACTGTACGCATAATCACATGTTTTTTTAAATACATCTTATTTTTAAAATAAGCAACACTTTTAATGAAGAATAACTTTTTTTGATAAAACGGATAATAAAAAAGTGTTCCATCTGTAAACTAAAATTACACAAATCCTGTGTAAAGAAAATTACGAACTTTAATATTGAATATTAGATTTAGATTAAAAAGAAAAATATTTAATGGAGTCGTCTCATACTTTATGACATTAGAGTTCAACAAACAAATGAAAACACAAGTCTTTCTTTGTTAACTGTCACTTATTTTATTTTACACTAGGCGTGACTACAGTTTCGTTCTACTAGTACATTTTCAAACCCAATGAAGATATTTACAATCAAGTCAATTGTACATTTTTTTTGGTCAAAAAGTTTTAATAGGGTGATATTTCCAACATTTGTTTGTAACTTTAAAGGGTAAACATTTGGGTCTTTATGGTGTTTATAAATTTCTATTGCTTCTAAACAATCCAATTTGTCAGTTTTAGTCATAATGTAATACATCTAACTTATTTATGTCAGAAAATGTATGTGAAGTTTCAATACCACCCTATTAAAAGTTTTTGACCATAAAAAATATACAGTTGGTTTTCCCTAATCATACTCTTAAGAATTTTTGTTTGTATATATGCTACCGTAAAAAGCGGAAATCCGTCATATCGCAATTTAACTGGTAAAAACGCGAAGTTCCTAAAAGTGTTAATAATATCGGAAGTTTTTTATCAGTAAGAAACAGTAATATTGATAAAATTCTAAAACAAGTCAAAAGAAATATGTTGCTAACAAAGGTTTCTAACGCACTATGTTGTAACATATAAGAAAACTAGAAAATACATACATTGTTTACTATATTTTCAATCAAAGTCTATAACTAATGACTTTAGCCTTTGCTTACTATAAAAACTATTATATAAAAACTTAGTAAATGTAGAAATGATACAAAAACAGAAACAAATACGAATACAATATTATACAGAGTAAAAGTTGGAAAATATACTCAAAAATATCTTTAACGTTGGTAACTACAGTAAGAAACTACAGGGTACGTGCTGCATTAGATATTGAAATTGACTCGACGTTGTCAAGTTTACGGTTTTCGTAAAAATCGGCCGACTATTTAGAGGACATAATACAAATATTTCAACTAATTCCAAAGGACAAGGGACCACGCACACACCTTATGGAAAGTCGGTTTCGGTGAACTTGGGTGCATTTTTATATGTTGTAGTTCTTGACCTCCGGAGGGAAAGATATCATGGGCACAATCTAATCCTACGAATAGTTTTTAATATACAGGGGTGTTAAAGTTTGGCTAAACCTCATATAAAATACATAGGGAAGATACGATGACACCCATTAGTTTTTGCTACATATTTAACGTATAATAGTCTCAAAATAAGAAAAAAGTTTTATATGAATATAGGACCAAAAACTCTTCAGTTCCGAGATATAGGGCAAATATCCTTTACAATACAGCACCCTGTATCTCGAAAATAAAGCATTTGCAGTCCTATTTTCATATAAAACGTTTTTCCTTATTTTGTACTATACGTTAAACATGTTGAAAATATTAATTTGCAATCATACTGTTTTCTTCATGTTTTGTATATAGGGTTTGGGCAAACTTTTACACCATGTATATTAAAAACTAGTCGTAGTATTAGATTGTGTCCAGGGTATCGTTTGCTCAGGAGGTCATGAACTACAACATACAAAAAATTCAGCCAATTTCACCGAAACCGTCTCTTGCCCATTCAGAGCCCTGTAAATATTCCAGAATATACTATATCATATTCTTACCGTTTAACATGCAGTAAGAACTAGTTTTAACTAAAACGTTCAGGAAAATGCCGATACTTAATATTTAAATGCGTTAGACACTTCTCGATATTACTAGTAAGAACCCGATATTACTAACACTTTTAGAAACTTGTCATTTTTACTAGTTAGATCGCGTTATTACGGATTTCGGATATTTACGGTAACATATATAACTAACTTGATTGTAAATATCTTCATTGCATTTGAAAGTGTAAAAATAAAATAAGTGACAGTTGACAAAGTAAAACTTGGGGTTTCATTTATTTCTTAAAAAGAAAAAAAATGAACTTTCAGCAAAATATCGTTAAAATAGTTTTTTACAAAAAACATGAATGCAACAATCTGATTAAAAATTGATATATTAAAAAAAAGTTTAATTAAAAAGCCATCTTAGAAATTGGCTTTTTGACTTTTATAACATTGTTTTAATGTGTGTTGCCAATGGACCAATATATGAGCAAACCATAACGTGGTTTTTTTCACGTCGGGAATTTCTCGGTTCTCTTAAGCTAACTCGAACATTAAAAATTTGTTTTTTTATGTTAAAAAAGTTTATTAGTTTCTGAAACGGAGAAGTCAAAAATTATTTTTAATTTTATTGAGTATCAACCAATAACAGAAAGGGAACAAGTTAAGAGCGTATATATCGAGAAAAAGTCGGTGTTAATTATTTCCCATCCGGAACCTTTTCTGGTTTTTGGAGAAATATAAGTTGACGACATGGGAGATGGAAAAACTTCCTAAACTTTTCACGGCAGGGGGGTTAAACTAGTAAATAATAGTTAACAAACCCTTGAATTGCTATGAAATAGCCACATGGTATATATGAGAATGTCATTAAGAGATTATAGGTGACTTCCAAAGACTTTGGACAATAACTTTAAAAACTTGTAAATTGAAACTGATATCTGCGAATTTGATATGGAAATTCGAACGCAATCCAACAAGGCAATTGGCAATATTAAGGATAACAACGACTTAACTTCTACAAAATGATTCTGCTTATAACCAAAACAAATTTTACATATCTCGGACCAGTGACGTAGCTCCAAATTTGGCTCCCCCCCCCCGCACACATGCTGTCCAGTGATAACAAAAAAAAAGGTCATTCATAGTTTTTCCTTCCGCTCCATTACAGATTATCGCCCCCCTCTCCATTGACACACTAGGTCGCCATTTTGTTTCGCCATATTAGATTTAGATAGACAAACAGACCATCGGGATCGAGAAAACATATTTATACATTATTTACAAGAAATCCTAAAACGTCAAGATCTGTAAAATCCTGGAAGCATGTTTTTTTATTTAGCCGTCGTTTTGATGTGCTATCTCGAAATTAAACTAGAATTATTAGTTTATCTCTATATCATACTTAATTTTTGTAAAAAAATTGAAATCAATCTAACAAGTAGTTTTTTTTTCAAGTTGTTTTAATATAAATAATTTATTAAGCCCCCATTTTGGTGAGCCATCTTGAATTCGTACCATTTTTCCATTTCATCTCTACATAATAATTGATTTTTGTGCAAAATTGCAGGTAAACTGGACAAGTAGTTTTTATTAATAAATTTTGATTAATGACCCTAAATTTGACCAACATTTGAAGTCAGTCGGATAAGTTGTTTTCAGCTATGCCACGAACAGACAGACATAACAGCCCAGATTTATTATTAGGGGGTGTGTATTATAGCTACGACCGATATTGCTATATCCGATGGAGTAAAAGCTTCGGGGTCCGTTAAATATATAAGAGCAAATAGGTTATTTTTAGAGCCTATTAATAATCGGTTTAGTTATTTGTTTTAGAATCTATAGGGTATTTCAAAAACGCCCGGTATGAGAGATCTTTATATCGCGATACGTCCTGTATTAAAAAAAAATTTTAAAATTATGTTTTCTCTACAGGGAGTTGCATTCAGATTTAAAATACATTTCGTTTTTGTGGTCTCATTCTCAACTATCAGTTTTTTAAAAACGGACCAAATTTTTTATTTCTTTGTTTTAAAAAACAATTAGAATTTTTCTACCGACGTTTCATAATATTCATCTTTATAATGTATTTTTAACTCCGCTCTCAATTTTCTTCAGAAATATATTTCTTTTATAATATTAAAAAATTAAAATTTTATTTATTATTAACGATTTTACAGCTAAATATTAATATTTAAAACGCGTTGAGTTTAAAAATTAAATCAAACATATCATATTTAATTTTCATGAGAAAGGCCGTCTTTACATATTTTTCTTCTTTAATATGGCTCTTTTAAGGGACTATGTTTATCTTTGTCTCAGGGGTTGAGAAAAAATAATTGAATAGATTATAAATATATTGTATACGGTCTCCGCGGGAAAATGACCACATTTTCTTGTAGATCTGAGTAGGTTAACCAAAAATGATGCTTGTTTGTAATAGAATAATTTTTCAAAAATAATTTTGGTTTGGTTTGTAGTAAATTAATTAGATTTGAGCGGCAAGTTAACTAACTTACAATATAGTGCGCCTTTGAAATGAGGAATCAAATGGTTATTATGGCTGTTATAAAGAGAATTTCTTAAAAAACGCTTAAAAATTATTACATTTATGAAACACACCTATAACTTGTATGGAATTATATTACATCAGGCAAAGGTGTGATTTCTATAACAGCGTGCTAGTGTGCCTTGACGTGTGAGTTTTTCTTCGGTTCATTAGAGTCGTAGGAAAAATGCTCTTCCTAACAAGTGTGGGAAGTATTTTTTCCACGCTCGTGTGCTTTACTGAACTCCGCTCCCCGTCGGTATACTCGCCGGAAAAATCAACTTCCCGCTCTAGAAAATAACTAAACTGACCGGCATTAAAATCGGGCACCAAAAAATATTAACAAAAGTTGAAGGTCAATTTTTTTTTGTTTTTGGGTGGACTGCATTGATTTTTAAGCATAATACATATAAAATATCGAACTTTTTGAAGGGTGTTTATACCATGAGAATCAAACACTAGTTTTTTCGGTCTAATTTTTGAACACCCAGTGGAATTATTTCGCAGCGCAGAACATTCGCAAACTTATTCTACCCCAAGGTACATCTTTTTTGAACATTTCGTTTTTTTGTTTACCTCGATAGCTCAGTTTTTTTCACAAAGATACGACGTTTTAAAAACATATTAAACATCTTCAAAAACGACTTTTTTTATAATTCGGCTTAACAAACGTAATCAACAAAATGCATTGACAAATTAAGTTTAAAAGTAAAAAAAAGTAGAAATGTATGAATTATTAATATCGTGTGTTTTCACCGCGAACTTGTATAACAGCTTCCATTCTTCTTGGTATACTTGCTACCGAACGACATATATCATCTTGAGGAATAGTTGCCCATTGCTCGGAGCGCGCCCTTCCTTTAGTGTCATTGGCGCAGGTACCAAAGCACGTATTCTTCACCCTAGCCTATCCCAGAGATGGTCAATCGGATTAAGGTTCGGGATGTGAGTCGGCCATTCTATACGCTCTATACTCTCGTCGTCTAAGTATTCCTGTACTATTCGTGCTATATGGGGTCTGATGTTATCACGCATAAAGATAAAGTGTTCTATCAAACCTCTGTTGGGGACAAGATATTCTTCCAAAATCTCGTGTACGTGTCATTCGGCATTAAGAAAACCTCTTCGAATTAAGCATACCTTGGTGCGCGCCTTTGCTGAAATTCCACCCAACACCATCACGAAACCGCCTGCCTTGAAAACACCCTCGCACTAAAAGTGCATTCGATATACCTTTCTTTCTTGTAAACAGAACATTTTTCCTTTTATTCTCAGTCCAGTGACGATGTTCCCTAGCAAATCGAAAACGGGCGACCCGATATTCTCTGGTAAGCTCGGGTTCCGTTGCAAGTCTTCTGCAAAATAGGTTTGCTCCATTCAGACTTCTTCGCACCGTTCTTTCGCTGATATTAACATTGCTTACATACTGCAATTCACTACGGATTCGCACAGTAGAGGTGAATTGACGATGAACCGATCATCAGGATGGTGCTTCTGGGCCGAGCTGATCCTGGACGCCTAGTATAAGAACCTGTTTCCAAAAATCGGGAGTAGACAGGTTGCATTGTAGTTCTCGAATATCCATATCTTCTTGCAACATACGTTTGGTTTCTTCCGTCTTGTAATAAAGCCACAATGGCAGCCAGAACTTCTGGACTCATAACCATTTCTGCCAAAATATATGGCAAGATAACCACAACTAATAACGACAATTCAATATTATTGCTTATGTCAATTATTGGCCTACCATGATTTTCATAGCTGCTCTGATTCAAATTAAATGTATGACGTACAAATACCAAATCTGATATTTTTGCAAAGAATTCGTTAAAATCGTGTATCTCCGACAAGAATAGAGTTATCGAGGTGAACAAAAAAATAAAATATTCGAAAAAGATGCACCTTGGTGCAGCAAAATTAGTAAACTTTTTGCACTGCTAGATAATTCTACAGGATGCTCAAAATAAAAACTGAATTGATTCTCCAGGTATAAGCATATAATAATAATATAATATAAGATAAAAGAAGTTTCAAAAACTAGAATATCATATCTGTATTTTGCCAAAATTTGTACGATTTAAATGCCGGTCAGTGTATTTCCATATCGTTAGTTTGAGACAGAATATATCATTTGGTAGGCAGTAAATGTTATATGACAAACTAGCAATATTTTTGGTTGCTTTATTTATAACAATGGCCTATATTTTCCCGGACATCTTTTTAGCAGCAAGTATTATCTTCTATATTTTACACCAACCTAATGCGTGTTCAAAATTTTTTATTGAAGTTCTTGGTGGCTGTAAAAACGTAAATACATTTTTTTAATTCGTATCGTAATTAGCTCTTAAATGGTTGGCAACTTTTTAAAATTAAAATTATATTAAGTAAAATTAGACATCTGCAGAAAAGCTTCTTAGGGCTTAGAGTAAAATCATATCTACACGTAAATACGAATCAATTTTACCACGTAATTTGTACCAGCCAATCTGAATTGCTTAAACTATTTAGAATTGACTGCACGGATCAGTTGTACCTTTTCAGTCTAAAGAGTTGTGCAATCAGAAAACGATCTTCATTTTCTTTATTTACGATTAACTTTATATTTTTTTAGGAAATTCGTGCAATGCGGCCATGGCATAATAGTTGTTTGTAGATGTCAACCTGGACTTCTTTTTAACAACATAACCAAGTCTTGTGATTGGCCACGTCAAGCAAACTGTATTGATTTCAGGGCAAAGGACCATACCAAACTTGTCATTCCAGCAGATGACATGATCTGGTAAAACATCCGAATGAGATATGATGTAGTCAAATATACTTAAGTTTTATATTTGATATTATAGTCATATTATATTGTGACTAAGATATTTTTTATTGAACTGATTTGAGATTTTTTATTTACTTTTATATAAATAATAACATACGTATTGGTTGTTGTTTTTAATATACATTCCCTGTCTTTTTTCATAATGCGGAAGGTTTAAAAATATGTGATAAAAAAATTTTAAATAAGAAGTTTTTGTTAAAATGCACTTAAAAAAGAAAAAAATAATGTTTTGCCTTATCGTCTCATTTGGTAAGTAGCAGGCCTAAATAGCTGACAAAAAATTGTACAATGTATGGTACTTCGTAATATGCCCTACGCTATTTATTTTAGCCAAATTAAAAAAAAATTAAACGATTTGTTTTCAGATTCCCTTTTAAAAGACTCGAAATATTGAAAATATGGGTTATATCATTGAGAGACGACTGGGCTCTACAAAAACTTATGCATATTTATGCATATGCATGGCGAGAATATATGATTAGTTTTTATAAATGTATTTGATATAGACAACTAATTCAACATTTTTAAACAGTATCGATATAAATATTTTGTTGGCAGATAGTGAACAGAAATATGTATTTAATAAACCCAGGAATAAACTGACCTCTGCTTATTGAAATGAGCAGAAAAGTTAATTTCCTTGGCACAGCCTTTTCTTTTGGCAAATGGAGCTTACTATAAACAGTATTCAGAAACTATGCCCTGCATAATCTTTTAAAAGGGAATCTGAAAACAAATCGTTTAATTTTCCAGTTTTTATGTCTATGCCAAAGCTTACCCATGGAACTGAATAGCTTTCTCTTGTCGTGCTCATTCGTGCAGCTGTAGACTATGCAGTACATAACTATAAAATATAATTTTAAGTTCATATTTCCCCGGATTGCCCAGGATCTTTTAATATCCTCACGTCAATTTTATCAACTGTGTTTAAAACAAAATGTTACGTTTTGGAATTTTCATCATCAGCAGATGATATAAACTAAATAAAGTATATGTCTAAATCAAGAAAATCACCCATGGAACTGAATGATCTTTTACTTGTAGGATTTTATTTTGAAGAAAAAAATTTTGGACTATTAATCAAACATCTTGATTTTTTTTATGTAAAAAAGTTTGTGGTTGTTTAAGATAAAAAGGTATACTGCTTTTACCTAGTTCCGTCAAAATTAAATTATTTTTGTGAAAATGGGAATTAAAAAACGATAAAATATAATTTTAAGTTCTTTTAAAATATTTTTTTAGTTTCCATCTATACAGGGTGTCCCAATTTTGCTATTTGCTGGGACATCAACTATAAAATTTTAAATGGGACACCCTGTATTTTTGTAAATTATTTGATTCCTTGTCAAAGGAAGATTAATTAAGATTAATAATTTCTTCACGATTTTTTGTTTTAATTTATTTACAGAATAATTGTTTCCTTTTTTATAAACTCTATCTTTAAGTGTGCCCCATAAAAAATAATCTGAGGATGTCAAATCGGGACTTCGCGGCGGCCATGAAATCTCACCGTTACTATATATACTTAAATTAAATTGCTCGTTTAAAAATGCTTTATATTTTCTCCACAGTGGTATGCAGCATTATCTTGTTGATGTACCAAATTCACACGAATATGTTCCGGAAGATCATTGAGTTTTTCCATAATTTTGATTTCTTCAAAGGTTTAAAAGGGCTTGTCTATTCAAATAATGGTCAAAAACCACTCCTATTCTATTTTGCGATTGTTTATAATACGTAATATAATATGACACCACACTTTAACACATTGATGTCCTTGCCTTTTAATTTATTTTACCATTTATTTATTTGTCTCAGAATAGTAGTGAGTATAAAGATTGCCGTCCTAGAAAATCTTCCCCAAATCTCCTCAGATCTCCTCAAAATCTCCTTGGATCTCCCCGAAATCTCCTCCGATCTCTCCGACCTTCCTTGGATCTCCCCGAAATCTCCTCGGCTTGCCACGGATTACCCCAAATTTTCTTGATTCTCCCCGAATTTCCTTGAATATCCCCGGATTGCCCAGGATCACCTCGGATCTCCCTGGGTCTCTTGGGATCGCCCTTGCTCTCCTTTGATATCCTCACGTCATACTTTTATCAACTGTGTTTACATAGATCAAAATGTTACGTTTTGGACGCGCGTTTCGCTAACCAAGTTAGCATCATCAGCAGATGATATAAACTAAATAAAGTATATGTCTAAATCAAGAAAATCACCCGCGGAACTCTAACAATGATCTTTTACCGTAGGATTTTATTTTGAAGAAAAAAATTTTGGACCCGAAAATATTAATCTTGGAAACATCTTGATTTTTTTTATGTAAAAAAGTTTGTGGTTGTTTAAGATATAAAAAGGTATACTGCTTTTACCTAGTTCCGTCAAAATTAAATTATTTTTGTGAAAATGGGAATTAAAAAACGAAAAATAAAAAAATTCGAACGAACTTTTGCATTTTTCTTGGAAATTTGAAAAGGAAGGTTGAAGTGATTTCTGCAAAATTTGTGAATTTTTACTGGAAATTGTAAAAATACATATTTTTATCCTTTTCCAAGCCCCTACGTCAACGCTCCTCCATCCCTGAGGTTGCAGTTATTTTTTATTAAAAGCTCTTTAACCACTTATAATCCAGATAACCATTTTTTTTGCTGTATAATTTAGTTGGTTTAATAATTTAAAAAGCTGTAATATTAATATTTAAAAAGGTCTTTATTTTAAATGGTACATATATTTTGAGTATACCTATATTAACATAGTAACAAAAAAATATTTTGTTGATTTCTTAAATTTTATTCATGGTAAATTGATGCGTAAAAAATTAATTTAGCTGTATCAAATGTTAAGTTGATTATACAAGGTCAGTTAAGAATAGAAAAATTACGTTTTTCTATTTTTAAAAATAAACAACTTTTTCAACATGGAATGTCGTAAGACATTAGAATTATAGGCCACAACTTGAAAATTATTTTTTAAATACTTGTTAGACCAAAAGCTTAAGCCACCCTGTAATTATGCATTTTTCGATAGATTTCCTTGTGGAATCTCCTTAGATTCCCTCTGCATCTCCCTGGATATTCCCGAAATCTCCCTAGATATCCCCCGAATCTGCCTGTATCTCCTTGGATATCCTTCGAATATCCCCGAATCTCCTCGGATATCCCCCGTATCTCCTCGGATCTCCCCCAGATCTCCTTCCCTTGGGACATAAAATAACCCCAGTGAGTACCCCTTCGACATTCCCGCAGTAGAAAATATCACATCTGTCCAAAGGATTCTATTTAAAATCCCTCTTTCAAAATGCAGGTCCATCATATACATACAAAAATCCAGTCTGGTCTGATAATCAGCTTCACTTAAAAATTAAACTGGAGGAAACTTATATGGGTATATTTTGTTTTCTTTTGATACTCGATGTAAGCTGGTCATGGAAAAAATCAAATCCCTTTGTGCGTCTCTTAAAGAGTTGGTAGGACATTTGTTGAAATAGAATAATACCTCCATTTGAAAATATATATATATATATATATATATATATATATATATATATATATATATATATATATATATATAATGGGTCTCAGTGGTATGCCTGTTTTATGTAGTAAAGGTAAATCATAAATTTATAAATTTTAGGGGCAACAGCATTATGTATCAGTTTTTAGCTTCATTTTCTGTGATACGTTTTTTGCTTAATATTTTTTTTACTGATGTGTTGTTTTTATTTTGAAATACAGTTGTAGCATCGTTTTTTATTTTTTTTTATGTATTTGTATCACTGAGTAGCTCAATCATTTTATTTTCATAATCATTTGAATTCATTACGACTGTTTTATTAGATTTATCTGGTTTGAGTATTTTTATTTTATTATCTTTAGCAAATTGTTTTGTTTTTGGATTTTAGTTTGAAATTTTGTTTGTTTAATGTGTTTGTGACGAATTTTCATTTTGTGATTTGTAACTACATTTACTACGTCTGCGCGGATTGAGTCCTTAATTTCGCTTGGTTTATCATGAATGATACTTTCAACACAGGCGATATAATCAGCAATAGGTATCTGTTTTTCATTTTTTATCGGCATAGAGAAATTAGGACCTAGAGCAAGAATTTCAGCCACATCATTTGGTATTTCAGTGTCAGAAATGTTTTCTAGCCATTGATTAGAATTTATTTTTATTTTATTTTGAGGTATATGAGATAAAAGCTTGGAGACTTTATTTTGGTTTTTATTTTTGGTAAAATTAAGTTTTTTTTTCCTATTTACTTAATTCAGATGTTAAAAAATCATTAACTGTGTTTTCAGGCAAAAGATATCTAGCATAGATAATTTGATTTTGAGTCTGTTTATTTAGTTCATTTATATTTTTGGTCGCCTCAGTGATAGTCAGATTTAAAATTTTTTGCTTAGTATCAATAATTAATTCATTAAATTTATTTGCAAGGTACGTACCTGTAAACTTAATGTGTGATACATTAAAATTCAAAAACATTGGTGCTACATTGGTATGCTTACATCTAAGTAAAAAAATTCTTATGTTTTTTTGTTTCGCCAGCTGTTGGTATTTTTTAGAAATTTTTCGGAGTACGTTTGCCGGCTCCAATCCGTGAGTATTCTGGATATAGCTTAAAAAAGTCATATTTTGGGAGTTTCAACCCTTGCCAATTTATAAACTAGGGATTTTTCTTTAACCATATATTTATACCTGGAAATCTTATTTTCTTGGGTCTAGATTAATAATAAAACACAATTTTTCACATCAAGTCAACGTTTCGCTCATAGTGTTGAGCTTTTTCGAGACTTTATTTGGAATGGGTTGATTTCTAAAAATTTTTTTCAAACTCACCATTTTACAAACTATCACAATATTTTGGTAGGATTCCAAGATAGCGGAACAAAATGGCGCCTTAATAAAATGTTAAAAATTCAGCCTGAAAAACTGCTTATTGGATTGATTTTAAATCGGGTGTCATAACTAATTGTGGAATGGGGATCGAGTAGTAAAATGGTGGTGCTAATTCAAGAAGGCCGAACAAAATGGCGGCCAAATAAAATGTTTGTAATCGTGTGAATTAGTATTAAAAAACTACCTATTCAATTTATCTCAAACATTATGTTGGAATCAACTAGTGAAATTTTAGTATGAATCCAAGATGGCGGAATAAAATGGCGGCGTAATAAAATATTTAAAATATCTGCCTTTAAAACCTATTTAATAGAATGAATTCAAATTGTGTGCCATAACTAATTTTGGTATATATATAATAAAATGTTTGTAATCGAGAAAAAATCACCCTCTCAGGTTTTACAATCTTAACGTTTAGCGTCCCTAGATGCCAAAAAATATGTTTTATCAATTGTGTCTCGGTCCGTCTGTCGGTCTGACTCTCAGTTCGCGGAATAGCTTAAAAACTACTTACCAGATTGACTTAAAATTTTAGTCAAAAATGAAGGGTCATATAGCGATGACCTGTTAATATTTTGGTAAAAATTTAATATGGCGGAACAATTTTTATCTGATTGCTTGTCAAAAATTTGCGGAAAAAATATTTTATAAAAGATTCTTTTACTTTTAAACAATTTATTGATACAATTAATATTCCAAATAATTACAAGCTTGTATCGCTTGATGTAGTTTCGTTATATACCAACATTCCAAACGAATTAGTTCCTCAAATAATCTCAAAGAAATGGGACACATTAAAAGAATATACAACATTTGAGTTAAAAGATTTTATAGAGGCTGTAAATATTACATTAAACAACAATTATTTTCAATACGAAGAAAGCTTCTATCAACAGATAAATGGTTGCGCAATGGGTTTTCCAATCTCTTCTACAATAGTACAACTTGTAATGGAGTATCTGGAAGAAAGTGTTACGGAAAAACTGGATTTTAATATAATTTTTTTCAAAAGGTTCGTTGATGATTGTTTAACTGCTATTCCAGAAGACAATATAAATAAATTACTAAATGCTTTTAATAATTTCCACCCTAAATTACAGTTCACAATGGAAATTAAAGAAATGAATGAACTCAATTTTTTAGATTTAACGTTAATTAGAAATTTAACACAACAATATAAAAACCAAATGGTATACCAAAAAAACTTGGTCGGGTCAATATCTAAATTTTAATTCCAATCATTCAAATGACCAAAATAATGGTGTGAAAAGGATTAACTGACCGCGCAAAAAATAGAATTACCAGAAACTTAAAAAGTAAACAAACGTTAATAGATAACCATTATCCAGAAAAAAATATTCTAGGAATTATGAAACAAAGAACTTATCTTTATTATAATAAAAAGGAAGAACCAATTATATACGAAATTCCTAAGTACGTGGCACTACCTTACACAAATAACTTATCAGAAAAATTGTAGTCCATTTTTTCAAAGCATAATATAAATGTTCGTCATAAAGCCCAAAATTTATTAAAATCTCTTTACGTCCCATTAAAAAGTACAGTACCACAAAAAAAGAAATCAAACTTGGTTTATTCAATTCCAAAAAATATATCGAAATTAATGCTTCAAAATTAGAGGACATAAATATACTAAAAATGCCTCTACTGCCCTTCACAAGCATGAACAAACAACAAAACATGAGTTTAATTTCAATGCAACCGAGGTTTTGGCACAAGATAATTATCGTAAATTAACATTTAAAGAGATGATAGAAATAAAAAATGAAAAGTGAAGCAGTTAATGATAAAAAGGATATTTGTGGTTTAAGTCAAATATATTTTAACCTAATTAAAAAATCAGAAAACATTTCAAATTTAAAAATCGTTTTTTCCATATCTAAATTTAAACAGAAAAGAAATCTTCTATATACATATTAAAAATAATTTGTTTTTCACTGTAGCTAAACCTCTGATAAATTCTACCATTTTTATTATCACCAAAAAAAAAATATGATAACCGAAATTTTCCATTTTTCATATCTCTTACCAACTACAACATAAATCGCTATTTCAAAGTGCGTACCTTAAAATTTAAAATTTAGTACATATGTGTAGGTACGTTTTAAGTTTGTGTCCTTAAATATGTGTGTTTGTAATGTAATGAATCTAAATGTTTTATTTTGTCAGGCGTACTATACCTGATATTATTAAATTATTACTAAGCTGCGCCTCTATAAAAAAGAATTAAAAACAACAATATGTTTTATATATATATATAATATATATATATATAATATATATATATATATATATATAATAAAGAATATATATATATCGATATATATATATATATATATATATATATATATATATATATATATATATATATATATATATATATATATATATATATATATATATATATATATATATATATATATATTTATTGGGAATATGTTTTTTCTTACACAGGTGTGAAGAAAACCTAGCCTAACTAAAAATAACATATAGCAAGGATTTCCTAAGTTACTTATCCTAGATCCCAATTCTGTTAAGAAAATTCACCAAAAACGCACTGCTGATTGGGATGTGAACTATAAAAGTGTAACAAACTGGTACTTTCATCAGAAGGTAGAAATTATAGCAAATAATTCCAGTTGATATAATTTTTTTTGTATTTAGAATGCATAAACTATACTACATACTTTTATGCCACAAAATTATCAAAACAAAGAAGTAAAGATATGTTATAATTAATACTTATTTATAGGCTATTACTAAGTGCCTCTAATATTTGTTGTTATCTATTTTCTAAGATTTTTCAAACATACCTGAAACCCCCCCACAGGTTGATGATTAAATGTGTACTTATCCAGCTTTATTGGTATACTGGTTTGTTTAGTTGGAAGAACTTCAAAATTCATAAGGAAGTGGTAAAATAAAGCCTTCATTTCTAGAAGAGCGAATCTGGAACCACTGCAGTTCCTCGGTCCAGCTCCAAATGAAATATAAGAGTAAGGCCGTATCTTGTCCTTATTTTCAGTCGAAAACCTTTCTGGAATAAACTTTTCCGGTTCCGGATAATATTTGGGATCCATTTGCAGGCCCTGAGTCGGAAAGAGTATCAGGTTTCCAACCCTTGAATGTATAGGTCTGTCGTCTGGACGCGTAGGTTTAATGGTGTAACAAGTTTCGAGTACATTCTCTGTCGCCCACTATTGCTGGAGGCCATTTTCTTAAAATTTCTGCAGAAGGAAGCTTTAATTTACTACACTTAGCTTTTTAGAAGGTGTATGATAAAACATTTTGTCTATTTTACCAATTCATCAATTTTGAGTTAAAGGTTGCAATGTTGTTTAAATGATTTTTTAGTTAATTGTTTTTTTATTATCTATTACTTCTTAATTCTTAATTTAGTTTTAAATATTTATAAGGTATTTTGCAAATAGTTTGTGCACAACTGAGTGGTGCAGCTTTCTTCTCGAGAATTTTGCCTCTTTTTATGTTTTTTACTACGCTTGTATAGTAATGAGTAGAACGAGCTTTCGCATGCGCAAGCCTAGGTCTTGAGCTTGGATCACCCATGTGGCCAATGGCGTGATAACGATGATCAAAAGCTAACCCGCCACGCTCAATTTTTTTTAAGATACAAACAAGTTTCGAGTAGAAAAGGTTTATTTCATTGAGTTATTTAACTTTAGTTTTTATAAAAAAGTACGTATGCGTTTCCAGAAAATTGCATAAAACTTGAACTTCATTCGATTCAAATTTACAAAATAAAACGAAAAAGTTGCGACAATTTTCGATATCGTAAACTTAATGACAAAACAAACACTATTTTGAGAATAAAAATTGGTTTTCAATATTTCTGTCTTTTGTCAATTAAAAGAGTCTTCGGCTAACACATTAAAGATTTTAACTTAGCCGTGCAAAGTACATTGCTGGGAGGGAGCCGTACAGTTCTCAGTCCACCCGCGAACAGTTCACTCCTCCGTCAGCTCGTACGGATTTTTAAAGAACAGAAAAAAACGTTTTTTTATTCTTGCATTTTTTCGGAAAAAAGAAAAAGGCTAACAGGCCACGCCCAAAATAACTTTTATCTATATTAATTTCTTAAATTTTAGTAAATTATTTGATTCTAGATATTTGTTGAATTTTTTTTCACAAAAAAAGCAAACCAGGTGAGTTTTTTTTCTAACAAGATGAAATAAATGCGATATGGAAAAATCAGTGACATTCAAATAAACTCTATTTATAGAAGAAAATGGTTTCAATTTTTAAAGAGAATTTTTTGCTTACTTTTCCTATATGATGAGTATGATTCGGTCAACATAGAGGGTTTTGTTAATGTGACCGGCTTCTGCAGGGAGACTCGCATGGGGGCGTAGGAATTTTTGTTAAGAGCGGCCTAGAAGCGACCCCTTTGAAGAGAGTGTCAGAGTTATCTCAAGAAGTGCATTTCGAAGCAACTGGATAATGTGTAAGGGCTTACAAACGATATACAGATCTCCATCAGGGGATATTAATATCTATCTTCACAGACTGGCTTCTGTTATCAGTTCTCTTGATACCAATAGAGGAATAGTTATAACTGGCGATTTCAATGTGCACTTTCACTCATTTTAAACTATATGGATTAGTTAGTTCCTTGGACTGGAGTTTCATCAATGATGGTGAGTTGGATGCCAATGCTAAATATGAATACTTTTTGAAATCGATAGTTCAGGCTTGCGAATCAAGTTTCAACTTAAAGACCAAAATGGTTTCTTTAAACTTCAATACGCATATCAAAATACATTGGTTTGATGAAGAGCTTAAAAGAATGCGGGAAATACTAAAACTACTAACATCTCTCAGGAACTCCACTAAAATCTCATCTCTCTCTCTGAAATCATTCAAAATTTTGGAAAGTCTTACAATAATAGGATCATGAATGCAAAAAAGGCAGCAAATGATACATTTATACTTCAGTCGTCTAATAAACAAAAGACTGCTTGGGACGTCATTAGAAATTATAACCCAACTAAAGTCCAAGTAACTTCAAATAAATTAAATGCAATTGACTTTAATAATTAGTGTTCCGTTCTCGTAAAGAGTGATTCCATTTTGACATGGTCTAATCCCAAGAATCATGATTTCTTAATTGACCACAGCCATGAAAGTTTTCGTTCTATGTTGACTTTAATAATTATTTTTACAACATTGCAGAACATTAAGCAAAGATTCTTTCAAATCACAATAAACCCTATTTTATTTGTCAAAAAAATGAAAATCAACATTCAAAAGCAATTTAAATTGCACGAGATCTCCTATAATGAGCTAAGAGACACCATTAACAGCCTAAAAAATAGCCCAAGTGAAGATGCAATGAACTTCATTCAAAAATAGTGAAAACACTTAAGGAAATTATCGTTTATCCTCTGTGTAAAATCATTAACCTATGTTTAATACATAGTATTTTCCCAGATGCATTTAAATTGTCACGAACAGTTCCGATATATAAACACGGTGACTGTGATGATGTGGGAAATTATAGGCCTATCTCTATATTACCAGAAAAACTTTTGAAACAATCATCAACAAATAAATCGTTGATTTTTTGGAGTCCAACAACCTTTTAATCAAACAACATCAGTTCCTAGCCAAGTACATCCAGGATTGTTTCGAAAATAAAAAGAAAGCTCAAGCATCATTTTTTGACTTGAACAAGGCCTTTGATTGTATATCTCATGAACTCCTGCTCGCCAAACTAGTGGAGTATAATATGGATCCAGACTGTGTTAGTCTCTTGAAATCATATGTCTCAGATAGAGTTCAGTATTGCACTTATCTGGGCAATATATCTGCTCCTCATTCAGTCAAATCCGGAGTATCACAGGGATCAGTACTGGGGCCAGTATTATTTCTTCTATACATCAATGACATAAATATCTGTCTTCCATCTAGCAACCTTTTTTTTGCAGATGATACAGTCGCCCTTAAAAGCACAGTCGTGCATATATGAGTGGTTCAGATCGAATAGACTTTTGTGATCTCTAAATGTAATATAATGATTTTAAACCTTTGTATTTTTGATATATAACAATGGTAAGCTGTATAGTCATAAACCTGTTATTGTAAATTGCTAGAATAAGTCAAGAGACATCAAATTTAGTCTTAATCTTTATGTTGGTATTATGTGTCTTTTTGTATTTATTAATTAAAGAAATTATTTGACTTTGATTTTGATGTATCATATAAGCTAAAGTTGCTGACTACTTATTAACTTTAGATCATATTTCGATTTGTAGATTATATTTAACTTGTCAAAATGCTTTTGTATGTATTACTACAAATGAGGAGCAATTATTCAAAACGCAATAAATCCATTTGGAACAGTTTTGAGTAAAACAAGGAAATGTTCTTTCTCCGTAAGTAAAAATTTTTCTCAAAATCGGTCTTTGATATTGTTATGTAGGTCAGAGGGGACAAAATTATCATGTGTTTCATAAAATATATTTTCATTTTATTAAGAGTTATTTGAAAATAAAAAATGGATTTGTTACGTTTTGATTGACTAGAATGGATTTATTACGGTTTGATTGACTTACTTTTGGATTTATTTCATTTTGTATGAAAACATTTGGTTAAAAAAACAATGTCGATATTTTTAATAAAAATTTATAAAACCACTTAAAATACGTAATTAACAAAATAAGTAACTGAACAAAAAAAAATAGAATTAAACTTATATGTGTTATATTTTTAATAAAAATTTATAAAACCACTTAAAATACGTAAGTAACAAAACAAGTAACTGAACAAAAAAAAATAGAATTAAACTTATATGTGGACGCCGTGATCAGGTTCCAAGCAATCGCATTCTTGCTCTTTCTCTTCTTCTTCATCATCTTCATCCTCTCCTCGAGTTTCTAGTTCATCTTCAGAAATTAGAAGAGCCTTGTACCAGGATAAGCTGGGATCCTCCATACATCTGCACCAAATTGTTCCTGCATCAAATGCTTCAGAGATGGTTTCTTTTTTTCTGGGATAGAATTCTTAAGGGGCAATGGCTCTAGTAGTTGTAATTTTTTTTCTGATTTGCCTCTTTTTGTTAATATCTTTGGTGTTTCAGTAAGAGCTTCAAATCTAAAATTTTGGTAGCATGTGACTTTTATTGTTCTTTTTACATCTTTTTTTAAATATATTCTTTTTAAGTCGGAAATTCCATCAATTTTTTTAAGAATCTTTTCCAATTTTTTAACGTCAAATAGAGTCCAGTCAACACCAAGTTCTTTGACAACACCAAATTTGGAATATAAATCCTTATACTCTTCTTTTGTTTTGATAAAAGGCAATTTTCTTAAAGTCTGTTCCACTCTGCCAAATACCCTGTCTGCAGGCAGAAAACTGTGACCACGTACAGGGTATGTGATTCTTATCTCTTCCAAACCGGCAGGAGCTTTAATTTTTAACCAATAGTAAAGAGCATGAATTATGTGGGAATTTTTATTCTGCCCACCACATCCATCGCAGAATAATCGGAGTATTTTTATTTCTTCCAAATTGAGTGAATCTAAGTAGTTGAGAAGGGCTGAACCTATTTGAACTGATCCTCGACCGGCTAAGTTTTCTGACCACGTGTAAAATGTTGGATGCCTTGACTGCATGTCTACACAACAAAATATATAATAGCTAATTTGGTGGGAGTAGAAGGCATCTGATATCGGAGTTCTTGGCAATGGTTGGACCTGCTGCAAGTCAAAACAAAACGTCTTAGAGGATTCATGGTTTTCTTTGGATAACTCGTAAAAAGCCTTGGATCTTTTACGATGTGTTCGATATTGCGCAATCAAGATGTTTTTCTTTGCTTTATCTTCTTCCAATTTAATTTGGTATTTTAATCGCATACATGTCCCACAACAATCAGAAGCGGGCGAAGAAAATCCTACATTAAACTCTTTCCTAAAGATTCGGGAAAACATAGATAAACTAGCTTTTGATGCTTGGTTGCACTTTGAGTTATATATCTTATGTAGTTTAGAAATGGTTAAGTCAGAACCCAAGTATATTCTTCGAGACTTTGCCCGATTTTAATGACTTTCGCGTCCTTTAAGGTTGCCAATAAACTCTCTAATACTTTCTTTTTTCTTCGCCGATTTCTTCGATTTTCTATCTCCACCCCTTTTTTCCTTAGGTACATCTCCGTTCTGAATTGTATTTGCAACACGGTTTATTCTTCTTATTGTCAGGTTTAATGCGCTCTTAAAAAACTGTTGACACACCCTCACCATTTTTTTCGTACTCGAACTTTTCAAGTGGTAAATTACATTCATCAGACGTTTTTTTGGATTGGCATTAGTCGAGCGTTTTCTTTGTGTAGGACAAGCCAGAATCAAATGACATAGTTTGACTTCCTGCTCAGTTTTATCTGTTGTCTTGTATATGTTTTGTTTATTTAATTGAATGTCACGAAGCGTTAACGATTTGCAATAATAACTTGGACCATCGTGATTGCAGCGACGGTTAAACTTTTCCAAATTCGGGTCGGGATCCTCATACAATCTGTAAACAACAAAATTGCCACCTAAATATAGATTACATGTCCAAATTTCGATGCTATTGAAGATTTTAAAAGGTGCCTAACCAACAAAAACGTTTTTTTTTGCTTTACCCACGCGTTATGTAACCCCCTATTGAAAGCCATAGCTGCCTATTCATTATTTCCATAATAATTTTTGTAGCGACATCTAATGGTAACTCTGCTTTACTACAAATTTTTTAACATTTTAAAATTATTTAGCTTTATTTTCTGCAAACTCTTGTTTATGTGGTATAGGCAACTTTTCTACTGAACCCTTCAAATAAAGTTCAACAAGATTAGCAAATACCACGGGCAAATACTAATATTCAAAAACTGCCGTTGAACGGTTTTATGATGGGTTAGACAAAGTCTATAACCTACTTTACAACGAAGGCGATTCAAACCTCCTCAAACAATATACAAACACTAACCTGCGCTTTTTAGGAGCATTCTTCATACTTCTACGGCCTTTTTCCTTCACAAGTACCCCTTCACTTTCTATTATCTCTTCCATTGTTCTTTTTAACAGAAAAATAATGCATTAACTGACAGTTGATCAGATCAGACTGGTAAATAAATCAATTGTAAAGAACGATGACTGTACTGCCATCTCTCAGACCTAGTCTGATTTGTGCCTTATGCCGCCATCTAACAGACTTTGTATTTATCCCGATAATTTAATATAATACAGTGTTCTATATTAGGAATTGGGATATATTGCAGTTTGAATGAATTTTAAATAAAATTTGACTATTCTTGGATTTATAACGTTTTGAACGAATGGTCTATAATAGGGTTTAAAGTTCAGTAGGAATTATTGCGTTTTGATCGAATCTGATATTTTCATTGGATTTATTTCATGTTTTTGATCAATATTCCATATCAAGCTAAAATTATGTCAAAAATGGATTAATTGCGTTTTGAACAATCGCTCCTCAAATAAAGAATTGATTGATTGATTGATATATTTAACGTCGAAAGATACGTCCCATACAATGTTTTTTTTTCGTAAATCGAACAAATTATTACTCCCTCGGTTTGTTTATGCGGCAGGATATGTAAAACCTCATGTCAAAAAAATGTACCTGTCTGGAGAACTGACCACCCGCTGAACCCGAATCCCCAATCTGTTTTTTTTGTCGCTGCGTTGAGGACGTATTAAAATTACAGCTGTCAAATTTTGGCAGTTGGAAAAATTCTCGGTCAGGTGTAGGTGTAGGAAATCCTGATTACTGGCGTCGTTTATGATAATCATTAACCAATTTAATAATAAAAACAACTTTCAAGTAATCTTTCATTTGATAATCAATCAAAATTCTAACTGGATGGTTCATTAGAATGGATGCTCCGTTACTAAGTTTTACTGTTTTAAGGCATTTTATCATAGGCAGATATCATTAATAATGAAATAGTCTATTATATGTGATATCCGGAGCAAAAGATGCAATTCTCCTGTGGCAACATGTCATATCATAACAAAAAGATCGGTGATAGGATAGGCAATAAATATATATATATATATATATATATATTGCATATATAACTTTATATAATATATATTATATATATATATATATTTATATATATATATATCATATATACATAAATTGAACTTCAAAAGGTATACAAAAAATAATTTAATTAGGAAAAAACAATCAAAACATATAGAAACATTAAATAATATCAACAGGCATAAAAATATAAATAAAAAGAAGAGATTGCATACTGACAATATCAAATACAAATAAAAATCAAACAAAGCGGGCCAGCAAAACAAGCACCGAAGTTGTTAGTTAAGGAATGCCTACCAGCAACTAACAGCATTTGAGGTTATTTAATAATGTCGCCTGTACAGTCGAATTTTTAGATCCATCACAAAACTTCAATTTTGCATAGTACTCTTCTAACATCAGCTGAAGAGGCTATTGTTTACTTTTTTGAATTACTTTCTAATTATGTTTTTTTTTGTTCTGGTGGCCATTTTAAGAGGTTTTTTTTTTAAATAAAAGTTCTTTTGTCAAGTCCATTATTCTTGATTTATTAGTAAAAAAAAAACATATTTTTAGAAATAATAGGTTAGGTTTTACAAAACACGAATGTATTAATACATATTAAATTTACATAATACCGTCGTTAAAAGTTTTTTGATATTAAGGAATCACTAATAATTCGGGTAGCGTCAAATTCGAATATCGTGTTGACTGGTATTTTATAGAACTTTGTACCATTCATATACTAACACGCTCCAAACCAAACCAAAATCCACCTTCAGCAGTATGATTCAGGGTGCCCGTTTTTAATTTTATTGGGATATTCGTTTGCTTAACAGGTACGATTTTAAAGTTCAACAGCATATGATAGAACAGAGCTTTAGACTCCAGCAGAGCAAATCGTGAACCGATGCAGTTCCTTGGACCGACCCCAAATGGAATGTAGGTATATGACTGGATGTTATCTCTGTTCTTCGATGAAAATCTCTCCGGATTAAATTTGTCTGGATCTGGATAATATTTGGAGTCCCTATGAATACCTTGGATGGGCAGCATAAGAACATCACCGACTGTAAGCTGCACTGGATTTTCTCCTGGTTGCGTAGGTTCAATAGTGTATGGTTTGGTGCAGACTCGGTCAACCATTACTGCCGGAGGCCATTTTCTTAAAATTTCTGTAAAAAATTTAGATTAAATCCCAATTAAGTTGTTTTGTTTGTTATTTCGTTAGATAAAATGTAATAAATTGTTCATATTCATAAAATTATGGAAAATAATTTTGCTATCGTGTGTAGTGTCTAGGCATGCAAAATGATGTTTAATCGACATATTGTTCTTGAATCTGTGTATGTTTTCAGTAAAGGTAATAAAACTATTGTAAACGCAAAACGTTATTTTTTAGAGTAAACAAGTCAAGAGACCGTTAGCGATGGCGTTTAAATATCTAAATAAAAAGTTACTTTGATTGGCTTCAGCAGATTGCGAGATATTGTATTTTTATCCTTACTTTACATTGAGAATAAGAAGCAAGTACTAGACCTAACGTTAATATCTCCAGCATATTGAAATTTTATGTTCAGATCTGGCAGCAGAATACAATCTCTCAAAATTCCTCACGCAATCGAAGGCGAAACGTCGGACAGTAATTCCAATTTGACGGTCTAATCCCAAGAACTATGATTTCTTTTATGCAAGGAAGGTTTCGATAATACATATTTTTTTTACCATACATTCAGGCCAAATTTTGCGTGCATTCACTTCTGGAATTGCTGTTATGCTTGTTAAAGAAGCAAAAAAATTGCCCAACTTAGAATGCCAAAGGAGACATAGTGGTTGGTTACATCAGTCCGATAGAGCTAAAGATGCTTATTATCGACTCAGAACTGAATCACATGCTCGTCGCCTGCCTGAAAACTGGTTTGTGCGTATGTGACGTCAAGAGCTTCTTATGAATTCTACTGTTAAATATTTTTAATGAGTCTACATTAAGTTATTACGAAATATTGTATTTTCTAGGCATCCCTATTTTCCTTCTTGAAACTGGTTTCATGTACACCAAGTCTGAATGATTTCTTCGTACCTATTTGACTTTAGGTACCTACCAAAATACGCACATGTTGACGTTTGTCAGTATGTAGATACCACAAAAAAGAGAAGGAATTTGACTAAAATCTTTTATACAAACTGACGAAAATTAACGTGTCTTTTTTGAGACATTTGCGTATTGCGGAAGCTAAACACTTAAAGTCATAGTAAGCATGGTGAAATCTTACCAACATGCAGTATTTAAAAATCCCTGGCATTGACATCGTCTTAAAAATGTAAACTTTTTTCGTTCCTGTCTGTTTCTTTGTTATATCGGAAGATTATGTGCCTTCTATCGTTATATATATATATATATATATATATATATATATATATATATATATATATATATATATATATATATATATATATATATATATATATATATATATATATATATATATATATATATATATATATATATACATATGTATATATATACATATATATATATATATATATATATATCTATATACATATATATATATATATATATATATATATATATATATATATATATATATATATATATATATATATATATATATATATATATATATATATATATATATATATATATATATATATATATATATATATATATATATATATATATATATATATATATATATATATATATATATATATATATATATATATATATATATATATATATATATATATATATATATATATATATATATATATATATATATATATATATATATATATATATATATATATATATATATATATATATATATATATATATATATATATATATATATATATATATATATATATATATATATATATATATATATATATATATATATATATATATATATATATATATATATATATATATATATATATATATATATATATATATATATATATATATATATATATATATATATATATATATATATATACATATGTATATATATATATATATATATATATATATATATATATATATATATATATATATATATATATATATATACATATGTATATGTATATATATATATATATATATATATATATATATATATATATATATATGCAAAACAAACAAATCCTTATTAATTTCGAAAAATAGAAGCGTTGCTTCCTTAGATGGAGCTCGTCGAGGTCTTTTGAAATTCTTCGTAAACAGATTAATAAGCGAGATCATTTGCAAAAACAATTTCAACCGAAAATGTTTTGAATTTCGTTTCGAAAATCTCTTTTTGTCACATATCACCAAAATATTATTTTTACGGCCATATTCATTAAAATCTTTTTGTAACATCTCATCTAATCAAGTTCAAATAAAAATCATTTTAAGGTAAGACGGTTTGATCTGTTTACTCTAGTGTTTCACAAAAGGTCGTTCTTCTCAAAAACGCTTTAAGTTTTCAGAATTGATATGCAATACCTTTTATCTTTAAGACCGTACTAGCTGGCCCGGCAGATCTTGTCCGTTAAATTGCTCAATGAGTTTACAGTAGAATTATAAGAATATAGGACGCACTCACCACATCGTCCATAAATGTTATTGAAGAAAAATATATCGGTTTTATAGACAAAATACGCAGTAAAATAATACAAAAAATAGTGTTGAACGGTCTCGGTATCCAGACGATCATAAGTCAAAAAAAGCATGTAAATTGGTTCAGTACTCACGAACTTGCTGAAAAATCTGGCTTAGTTTTTTAAATATACAGATTGCGGATAAGAAAAAGCCTTATTCAATGAAATATTTTCACTCAGCTGAAAGTTGTGTAGTAGAAAAGATAAAAGGTATTTCATACCAGGCGTCCTTGATCTACTAAGTTGTAAGCATCTTAAATTATTACATCAACTATTCAAACATAATTAGGTGATTTCAAAAGACACCATTTTATATTTAAGAGATTGTCAACATTTTCACAGACACCCTGTATTTTTAGTTCAGTTTTTCGGCAAGGTTTATAAGATTGCTAAACTAAAATTAGTCTAGTCCTCCACATGTAATATGCATGCCTTATAAAATATTCAATAAAGGTTTGCAACTGTAAAAATGTAATGCTTTTAAATTGTTCAGATCTGGATACGGAATTTAAAACAATGTAAAAGCGTGTTACTCTCGAACGTTTGATCGTCATTAGGGTTTTCTACAAACTGATATGAAATCAAATACTTCAAAGTCGTCAATTTCAATTTAGAACTTGACCACAGATAGTTCTGGTAAGTAATATTTATGTGCCATGGCCACCTAAATTTTATTGGACGTTGGGATGTACTTCAGTAAAAGAACAATGAACAGTGAATTGCATGAAAATGGTATTGTGAATATGTTATGTTTATAGTGAAACAGGAGAAAATTGTTTTTTAGACAGAAATGCGAAGCTGCACTATTCTCTTAGGATAATGAAGACTACAGATGGTTCTGGTAAGTATTATTTATATGTCATGACCACCAGTTACCTAAATCTTATTGGACATTGGGACGTACTTCAGCGTAAGCTTGGTAAGTACAGTCATATGTTAAAATTCAGGTGCTTTCAAAAAAATCACAAAACCAAATTGCTAAGCATATTATTTTCTGGAATTTTTACTACAGAACCACAAATTTGTGTCAAATGGTTTGCTATATATAAATATTATGCCTGTAGATATTTTGGATATGGTTTGATTTTTCTGACCCAACGTAGTTAGAAATAATTATCGTGGTTTACTAGCTTTCTTCTCACCTCTACACATCGTAGCATAAGACAATTCTGAGTATCTATTTCTTTGTGTTTCGAAGAGATTCAAGTATTCCAACGATGCTAGAATACCAAAATTTGATATGCTTGTAAGATTTAACATAAAAGTCTGATAGGATTTAAAGTAAAAACATCTCAGAAAAAATCTGTTTTCAAAAAGAAGCCGTTTAAATTTCTTTTGCATAATTTTTAATGTAGACAATTTTCTCACATTGCTACATCTTTATTTCTTTCAAATTTCCCATTTGAATCTTAAAATCTTTGTGGAATTTCTATATAAATTTAAAGTGGTACTTTTTCGCAGTTTTTACAAGCAGTTTATTTTTGGCTAATATTTTTTACTATTAACTGTTCACAGTGCGCTTCAAACCAAACTAAAAACCATTTTCATCGTTAGGATTGAATTCTTCCTTGCGGAGTTTAATCGCAATTTGTAAATTGTTAATTCGTACAATTTCAAAGTAGAATTGGAAAAACAAAGCTTTAACTTCTAATAAAGCAAATCTGGAATCAATGCAGTTTCTGGGACCTGCGCCGAAAGGCATATAAGTGTACGGTTTAATGCTGCCTCACTCACTTGCCGCTAGTAAGTTGAGGCAACAATTGATCCCGTTTGGTCGAATTCGCACCTTCGCAAATTAACGAACTTCGTGGGGTTTAGCTGTCGCCGCGAGAGTTGCTAATCAACCAAAACCAGTGGACGCAATGTTTATCTATTAATTGTTATGTTTTTATATTTATTATATCGCCGGTGAAAGGCAACAAAAACATTCTGATGATTCATTTATTCAGTTGCGATGTATTTTATATCAAGATTCAAGAAACCTACACCAAAAAAAACTTATTTTTATCTTATATCTTCATGAGACTGACAAACAAATTATTAAATACACTTAAGCTCTTTGTGGATCATGCCCATTATTTATTTTGAATGACCTGATATTGAAAACTTGGGAGGAAAATGAATCAAGTCAAAAATTTCTGGGTCCATACAGAAAAATATGAAATTGGTATTCTGTGGGTAAATGTTAAGGCTATTAAATTCCAGCTAATATGCAATTATCACTTGTTTTCAATTCCTAATCTTTTTTAATCTTGATGTCTTTCAAACCTCTTCTAACTCCATAACTTTAGTATAATGTAAATGTGTTAATCACAAAAAAAATCGAATACCTTTTATGTACAACAATTCTAAGAAACTTTCTTATTCCAGAACTTAATATAAACCCTAAAGTAATGGTTTAGAAAACTAGAAATTATTATTTTTTGGATATTTTTTAAGGTATATAAGTCTTAACACTTAGTAATCATAATACGTTACTTAACATTGTAAATTAGTGGATACGTTCCCGACTATTAAGTTGGGGATGTATTATCATTTTTTGTCCGCATTACAACTTGAGACCACAAGTATTCATGGGTATTAAAATCAATTTTGGGGCAATTCTATTGTTATTATTTGTCTCCAGAGAGCAATATTCAACAGGAACAAATACATTGTCACTTGTTTCTTTTAAATATTTTTAATACCTTAGTTATAGTAAATATTAATTTATATTATTCCATAAAGAGTCAATATCTGTAGCTCAAAAATATATTTTACATAGTTTGATGTAATACAGAATGATCTAGATAAGTGTAAAAATTTAAGAGTGACTTCTAAAACCAAAGCAATTAAAAAAAATTATATAAATATTGTTCTGCAAATATTTCATTCTTCAGAGAGGATGCTAAAAATATTTTTAAAATAATTTGTGTTTAATATCTGGAAAATACAATTTTATAAGTAAGTAATATATACGTCCAAATATAGTGTTTGAATTCTGTTCGACTTAAATCGTATTATTTATTTAAAAGTAAGGTCCTGTACATCGGGTAATAATTATATATTTTAAGGAGACTTTATCTGAACTTCTATTTCTGTTTTGGTTGCTACTCACTATATTCCTTTTTTCTGATTTGAACTAGTTTTAGTCTACCCCAAATACTGCCAGGGGCGTATATTTTAAATCATTTTTTCAAAAATAGCTATTAGATCAAAAAGGTACAAGGGTCTCTATTCGTGTAGTTCTAAATGACAATTTAGAAAATAATATCGATTTTCAAAAAAAAAAATGTTTTTGACTGCAACACATGGTTTATGTAAGGCATAAATAAAATTAGGCGAGTTATTGCGTTTCTCCACGTTGGGCAGGTTCTACGTCATTAACTAACTGCACAATGCTTTCAACCGTTCCCCTGCACCAAAACAACAAATTTTACCCTTGAATCACAATTTTTTGGTTATTCTAAGGGTCTTTAATGGCAAGCAGACACAAACAGTGACAACATCTCAAGAACATTTTGGATGTTCGGTGTTAGGAATGTATTGCTTCTTCTGCCAACCTGCCCTCTTTTTATAAACGAATCGAACAATTCTCGATATGTAACAATTCTATATATGAACAAAACCAAAGCTTTTGTTCCTATACAGTGCGTCCGGAACTGGGGATCTCGCTTATTATAAGAAGTAGGAAAACCGTCAAATGGGAAAAGTTTTAGACATTTTTGTCACAAGCCTTATGGCGCCTGAGGGCGGCTTCTAACTAATCCGGTCATTGAGGTATCTAGAAAAAGATCAGATAAATAATTTTAATTAAAATTAAATTTTAGGTCTTCACGTTTCAGGAAATTATGTTTTCTGTTTGCTGTATACTTTATTATACCCCTTGTCTTCTAAATTTTTAGGATTTTGCGTGTAAATATATCATTTATTATATGTAATATTTCATCAACACTATTCAGTCATTTTTATTTAATTCGTTCGCGTGGACTTCATGCATTTCAATGACATATTGCCATTACACAAAAAACAAAAGATTTGATGCGGACGAATGGTTCGCCAAAGCAAAAACCTACTTGGTTATTCGGCCAAAAATCTGAATTAACGCGCAACCCGTCGCACCCTCAACACTATGCGCACGAATCGACGAATGAACGAATATGGAGTAGCGGGCTTAGCTCTGGTAAATACTTACCATTCGTTGATTCGTTTAATCTTCCGCATAGTGTGGAGAGTCCAGTTCATCCACTGGATTCGTTGCGTGGCGATTCCGTCTTTTACACGGATAATAAGGTAGGCTTTGACTTGGGCGAATCATTCGCCCGAATCATGTCTTTTGTTTTTTTGTGTATTTTGAGACATTTAAACACATGAAATCCATGCAAATGCATGAATCGAACCAAACAGAGAGTACCGGGCTTAACAAATATTAGAAATCAGGTAAATTTGACAATTATATAGTGATATGTAGTAAATTGTACTTTTGCTGTCGACTGAAGAAAACTTTATTTGTTTTAAAATTGTCCAACCTAATTAAAAAAGCAAATGCAGCTTAGAAAATTGCCTTATTATCGCACAAGAAAAACAATAAATCGCCCACCGTCAGAGCTAGAATAAACAAGACTACAAATTATAGTCTTAAAATAGTCTTACCTGAAACAACCATATCCATATATTTCATTTTCAGCAGGGTGTCGTATGTCAACTTTCCATCATTGGCTTTGTGTGTTTCACTGATTTCTTTCCTCAGCTTATCTTGAACCTCTTTATTGACGGCCAGTTCGTACGATCCAAAGCACATAGCAGTGGAAATGGTGTCAAATCCGGCAAAGAAAAAAATCAGTGCTTGCGAAGCAATGTCTTTGTTTGAGAGATTCTTAATCTGTTTAAATTTGCCTGAAACAATTTTTCATCAGATATTGGCAAATGAAGCGAATAAAAATGAATGCTACCCCAACATTTTGCTTCCGCGGCAGCAAAAAGAAGATTATTTTGATATTTTCTTTGATTAATATAGGTTAACTAGTTAATCTATAGGATCTAATGCATTTGGTTGGTCGCAAAATGTTTTGAATATAGGTTATATGCAATAATTATAACAGAAAAAAATTCTACGGCATTTTTTAATTTGTAGTGATAGTTTTTTAAAGTACTACAGTAGAAACTCGTTAATCCGAACCAATAAAAACCAGGGCGATTTTAATTAGCGAAAAACCGAAACATAATTATTTTAATCATTTCAATGTATACAAAATGCAATACGACTATTATTTAAAGAAACTTGTGATTTTAGCTTGTTTTACAAAAGGCAGTACGACAATTTTTTAAATAAACTTTCGATTTTCGCTTAACAAAATGCAGTATAACTACATATTTTTTAAAAATAAACTTGTGATTTTCGCTTGTTTAACAAAATGCACTACATACCTAACTAAAACTATTTTTAAAATAAACTTGGGATTTTCGCCTATTTAACAAAATGCAGTAGCATTATGTAAAACTATTGATTATTGAAGATTCATCAAGAAAGCAATCTCTTTTAATCTTTGCAGCACTAAAATATCATTTAAAGGAAAGTCGTTTTCTTCCGCCCACTTCAGGACCACATTTAAACTTTTAATCGCGTCTTCATTTTTGACAGTCTTCAAATGACTGATTTCCTGCAGTTTTTCGTCTTAATTTCTTTGTCAGTCAGTTTTTCTTGTGATAAAGAACTCAGCATATCTGAGACAACAGCTAATTCTTCTGGAATTTCCAAGATTTTTTGCCTCACTAAACTCAGCGGTATCAAATCATCAGGATCGTCATCTGACTCCAAATTATTCGCTGTTTCACCGGGTAGAATTTTGCCCCAGCATTTTTGCACAACATGTGGGGAAACTTTCTCTCATGCGTTATGCAGTAGGCATGTAGCATCTCTCAGAGTAATGTTCTTGAGCAATTTACAAACGTCTTTTTCCTCACTGGAAAGAATGTGTACCAACAAACTCTTCTTATAAAATAGCTTTGTTAAGCGAATGGCGTTTTGGTCTAATGGTTGAATAAGCGCTGTGCAATTCGGTGGCAAAAAAGTGTTACAATGCATCCATCTTCAGTTACAAGTTCTACTTTAGGTCCATGGGTGGAGGCATTGTCGACGAGTAGGAGGACTTTTGCGGGTAGATTTTTCTCTTTTAAGTAACTTCTGACCTGCCGGACGAATGAGTGGTGGAACCATTCCTGGAATATAGCAGTGGTCATCCATGCGTTGCGCGATGATTTATATTCAACCGGAAGTGATGCATTTTTAAACGCTCTCGGATTTTTAGCTTTCCCGATCAGTAACAGCTTTAGTTTATGTGATCCATCGCTATTCACACAGGCCAACAATGTTACTCTCTGTTTACATATTTTCCGTCCAGGTGCTGTTTTTTCATGAAAGTCTGTTTCCAGTACAAAGCTGATTCATCGGCGTTATATATTTGGGACGGAGAATGATTCAAACTTTTAATTTTCTCCGACAACGTCCGTATAAAAGGATCGACAGCGCTTTCATTGCAGGATAACTTTTCGCCGCAAATTTTTAACGCGCGTAAACCATGCCTGCTTCTGAACTTCGCAATCCAACCCTTACTAGCCACAAAATTATCCTTTTCGTAACTTTGGACGTAGAATTGCTTTGCTTTTGCCGCCAAATTTTCTTATGATATAGGAATATGCCTTTATCGTTGACTACAGAACCAAGCATACAGCAATTTTTCCATTTCGGGATTCTCTGTGGATTGTAACGTTTTTTTATTTCCCGGGCCAGCGAAGCAACCCTCGACAAATCTACATTGACAAAATAGCTAACGTTACTACACCTGCATTAAAAAAATTACGAATTCTTACCGCTCGATTTTTTCTTTACGCTTTTTAATGTCACATATTGTTGACGCGCCGACTCCGTACTGTGCAGCCAAAGCTTTTCCACTGTACTCACGACGTAATTTGTCCAATATTTCAGTCTTTTGTTTCAAAGATAATGTCACATGTTTGCGTTTTGGAGCCATTTTACCACACCCCGACAAGAACTACATACGACTGAGGCATTCAACGTTCTAACGATGCACGCAACAAACCTGTTTGAACTAGTTGAATCTGTAAATCTGGTTGAGGAGACATTCGTATTAGCGCATACATGAAAATTGGGGTTACAAGATACACCATCACGGTGTTTTTTCAAATAGAATTATTGGAGAATTCGGATTATTGGAGATTCGGATTAAGGAGGCTTTACTGCATTACTAATTATTGAATATTTAATTTACAAAATACATTTATTATAATGTTTTACTAGAATTTAAATATCAAGATATTTTTACTTGAATTTAATGACACTGATAATTTTCATTAGTTTGCAATTATGTTCTGACAAATTCGAATCTCATCAAAAGCTTATCGACTCATCTCTATGTAAATCTAAATTAAAAACCTGTCGGATAAACATCTTTTAAGCTATGATATTCACAAACATCTTTTATACAAACATATAAATAAGACAGTTTTTTTTTTACTTTTTGGGATCTATGTAACTTGAAATATGGTCATTAATAAAAAAGAAGATATTATATTATTTGCAATCACATACGTACTTATAATTAGAGGAAAGAAACATCGGTAAATATATCTGTACCCCAGAATTTCCCTTTCACTAAAACCTTAATTTTATCACAGAAAAAAAGAAGTTTCATTATGTGCATAGTATATTGACAATAACAATGGACAAGAAACGTTTCGTTTCAAGGTCTTTATAGGCAGGGCCGGATTGAAGACTTTTTTGGGGTTCTAGGGCACTAAGTATTTCGATATCCTCATTACCATTTGCCAGTCCGTATTTTTCTCAGTCCCCAAAAATGTAACTGTGGCTATACTGTATTTTTTTTGTTGAACAGAACTAGCCGTACTTGATGGAAATCCATTTTAACCAAGTAAACGAAAACACATCTTTAAAATTTCCACCCTATTTATTTTACAAAAAACGAAACACATTACAATTGTTTCGCCAACACTGTGACTTTATCAGATGTTAATTCTTAAATAAAAGTCTAACTGTATGTATTAAATACGTGAACCTTTTTTGCGGATATTGTACAGGTAAAATATTCTGGATGCTTCGTTATAGCCTAATAACTTTTAAAAATGGGGAATTATTTAGGACCAACTGATCGTTTAATAATGAGTTGTTATTTGTATGTAAAATTTCAAAGTTCTCGTCGAAAGTGTGGTTTTCCTGTATTAAATGCTTAGAATAATTGGAATTATCTTTATGCTTTCTATAGTTAAATTTATGCTCATTAACTTTTTCTTTTAAACGTTTTGTCAATTTTTAATAGGTTCCACAATTTAACTTGTAAACACCGGATTTATTCTGATTTTTGGTTTTTGTATTATTGTTTTTGATATATCTACCAAAGCTGTTGTTAGTTCTAAAACTAACAGTTGCACCTTTATTTTTAAAAAAATTACCAACATTTGATTCTTTTCCTGTATAAGTGAAATTATGTAATTGAATATTTTTCTTTAAACTTATTAGTAGAATAAACTAACTCTAATGCTTTTTTATATTGTTTCTTTTTTCCTACTTTGTCTATGAGATTCTCATGATAACCGTTATTCACCGCTATTTGTTTTGTTATATTTAACTCTTTAGTATAACTCTCATAACTTTTGTATTGTAATGTCTGTATGAGATGGCTTATGAAAAATTTAAATCTCTTTTTTATTATTCTTAGTAGTTATTGTTAAGTCTACATATATAGGAAAACTAACAGTTGTTAAATTTTTTAAAAACAAAGGGGCAACTGTTTCTTTTAGGACTGTACAATATCCGCAAAACGGGTTTAGGTATTTAATACCTACAGTTTGTGTTACAATTCTCATGTGTCTCATTTCTGTAAAATGAATTAAGTCGGAATTTTAAACCAGTGTTTTCATTTACTTTGTATGTTAGGTTCAATAAAATAACGTAGTAATACTTTGTATCATAACCATGCAATATTAACAAGTAAGCAATTGTTCAGTTTGTAACCTCTAGAACCTATATCCTGTGTATTGTACCCAGATATTACACACTAATATCAGAATATTCTGAATCTACTAATGAATAAAAAATAAGGAACAAATTGACTCATTAACTTAGAAATATATTCTCTACTAAAACACACTAAAAACCTGTATAATCTAAAATAACATTTTTGGACTTGGCCAGTTAAATGTCCATACTATAATGTTGTATAATTTTCTCAAAATCACAAATTTGAAAAAATTGCCATATTTACAAAAATAACGAAGGTATTAATATCAAATTTTACCATTTGGCAATTCTGAAACCGTTAGAAAATTGGCGAAAAAACTGTAATCGAGTGTTTTTTTCTGTTGGACATACGTTCAAAAACATTAAAATTGCCCCTAAGGCAATACAAACCGCACCAAAGAAAATTAAAAATCGTTTAGAGGTATTCTCTTGTAAAGTCTCACTGTTTCAGTTCGTAAGTTTTCTGTTAATTGAAAATTTTTTAGCAATTGAAAAAAAACACATTTTCATGGTCTTATAAAAAACCAAATTTTGCTCCTTATGATACTATCTCTAGAAAGCGGTACTTTAAATCGAATTCCAAAAAAAAACAGGTTAAAAACCTCATCTTGATATCTTTATTTGTTTTGGAAATATAAGTCTTTAAGTACGCCTTGCATCGATCAAAGTTATTATCCAGCAGTGAATATTATTGTTTTAGAGAGGAAAATGGTACTACCGGGAACTAGGGGAAAACTGATCTATAAACGAATTTAACCATATGATCGTATGGAATGCGTCGTAGATAGGCACGTAACCAGGGGGAGGGTCCTGGCCCCCTAAAACTTTGAATATATTTTGGTACAAATATACTTCTTACTAATTTTCAGTTTGGACCCCCCGAAATGATTTTGGTTGGAGTGCACGGTCGTGGACCGGCAACCCTGAGCATTTAGCTGGTGAAAATCTCTCCATAGATCCCAACTAAACGGAATACACTACAAAGTTGGTATTCATTTAGGGGATATTTAATGTATAATGTCTTCGGTTATATAAAGCTGCGATGAAGCAATGGCTTTTTTTGTCTATAGCCTCATTGTCTACGGCAGGCTATTTAAGTCAAAAACTAAAATTTCTTTCGATGGGCTTATACTTTTTTTATCTTTTATGCATTATATTATTAATCCATCCTATCAATAATAACATATAACGTATTTATTTTAAAAGCGAGACTTCGTCTAGTTTTGTATCACGACTTCCGTCGTCATACTTAATTTTTGTTTCACATCTGGTAGTTTTTGATCTAGATGGAGTTCAGCCGATTCTGAAAACAGTCCGTCAATTCTGTTACATATTCAGTCCTATTTTTATTATATTCAATATTCACACCCTGAATAAATTGTTTGTATGATATTAAATTGTAGGAATTTTTCTTTTTTTTTTGACATTGGTTGATTCGACACCAAGGAAACTAACATACCGACATTTTTTCCAAAAAGATTGACTGCATAGAAACCGAATTTTGTAGCTGTTTTGCATCGGAAAACCCACATAATACTTTTTGTTGATATGTATCTCGTTAATTTTAATTATTGTTTCAATTTTGTTCATAACTGTGTAAGGACTTTTCCTCGTAAAATATAAGTATTGTAATCGTGAAAAAATCACCCGCCCAGGTTTTACAGATCTTCACGCTTTAGAGTCCCTAGATGCCAAAAAAACATGTTTTCTCAATTTCGTTGGCCTGTCGGCCTCTATGCCAGTTCCCAGCATAGCTAAAAAACATTTAAAAAAAATAGTACTGTAAAACTACTACGTATCCAATTCACCTGATATTTTGCACAAAAATCAAGGAATCGACTGAAAATGTATGGCAAGAATCCAAGATGGTTAAACTACTTAAGATTGATTTCCCATTCTGTACAAGAGTTAACTGTAATACAGAGATGAACTGGTAAAATTGTGGTACGAATTTAAGACGGCTGAACAAAATGGCAGACAAATAACATTTTTGTAACCATAAAAAGTCCCAGGTTTTACATATCTTCACGCTTAGTGCCTTTAGATGCCAACTAATATGTTTTCTTAATTTCGGTGGTCTGTCGGTTCATAGCTATAAAACTACTTATCCGATTAACTTCAAATTTTGGCAAAGAATTAAGGGTCACATGGGGATGACCTGTTAACATTTTGATAAAAATCCAAAAAAGTTAAAAAATAATTACTAAAAAACTAATTATCTAATTTACCTCAAATATTGCACAAAAAAGTGTTACATAGAAATAAACTGGTAACATTTTGGTACGATTCCAAGATGGCGGGCAAATAAAATATTTAATAAATTAGCCTGAAGAAAACACTTATTAGATTAATTTCAAACTTTGTGCAAGCATTAAGTGTAATATAGAGATAAACTAGTAGAATTTTGATACGAATGACTTCAAATTTTCTAAAAAAATTAAATGTGATATATGGATAAACTCGTACGAATTCAACATGACGGAACAAAGGTCAAGTGTGACATAGGTAGAAACTGGTATAATATTGATACGAATCCAGTATAGTGGAACAAAATGGAGCTCAATAAAAATGTTTGGAAAGACAATATATCCATATGTTACTAAATTATTATGTACAAAACTAAATTGGGTCACATTGAAAGGAAACGTTTAAATTTATGAGATATTCCGGGTAAAGGAAGTTTACTATTTTTTTTAACATATTTCACTATATTGCACTTTTTGTAACTTCTAAAAATGAATTACAAATATTGCGGTGTTATTTTTATTTTAGTTTCCTATAACTATAGGTGTTTATTATTTAAATTATTTTAATGCATTTGGTCGGTCGCAAAATGTTTCCAATACACATTTGTAAAAGTATTGTGGTTTCAGGGCAAATTATATCAATGCAAATGTTATTATCTGTTGGTTTTAATTATTTTTGAGTACTCATATAAACCGACGACAAGTACCAATATATACAAAAACCCACATTATTTTTTATATAATTTTTTTTTGTCATAATTTAAATTTTTTCGAATTTATTACAAAAATTAGTTTTTGATTTTTATTAATATATGTAAGGTTTTATTATGAGCATACGCTTATATCGATTTTTTAAACATTTTATTAGGTCGGCGTTATGTTTAGCCTGGGATTTGTAGCAAAATCTTAGCATTTTTTAGTTCTATATCACACTTGAAATTTGTTCAAAATTTTAAGATAATCGGAATCGGTGGGTTATGGCCATTCTTTTGCTACCTTGATTGTAAAGGTTATATGTAATTCTGATCTGCAGAGAAATCAATTTGAAACAATTGGATTGCTGAGAATCTTAGTGATGCCGCCGCGACGAGAGATTCTAGCCTCTCCTCCTGTCTCGTATCAACAAGACGAGAGAATAATTTTCTCTCGTCGCACCGAGACGTCATGAGAGAGTGGTCTTCTCTTGCAGAGAATTTCTCATTTCTGTCGAGCATAAAAAATCTGTATTTTTTTATATTTTTAATGCTAATTAAGAAAAACTATTGAAAAAAAGTCCGGATGGCTTTTGTAAATTGATCCCAAAAAACTAAGTATATTTTTAACGTACCCGAGATTTCAATGTCTTATATCTTTCTGAAAACACAACTTATTTTAATCTGTAATACGAAAATGAAAATGGCGTATCTTTGTCTTTTATGATAATCGTTTGCAAGGCCTTCGATTGAGCAAATGACAATATACAGGGTATGTGAAAATGTCTTTAAACATATTTATAACAAAATTGACTTATATTTTTGTAAAAATTAGAAAACCATATGTTTTATTAATTATTTGGTAGACCTAGGTATAACCTTTGCGTACCTAGTTAAGAAGAAATTTTCTCTGTTTTGGTCTTTAACTTTTTCGCAATATTTTTGATAACAAGTTCAATTTTAGATCTGATATTTAACATGTTGAATGTTACTTTTGGTATGTTATTATACAGGATGTATATAATGAAATACAAAAATCTATAAATTAAAAAAATATTCCGCTGTATATACAAATCTATCGTTTACTCAAGTATTCCGAGGCCCCCACAGACTCGTACCGATCTTATGTCAATTAATAATCCAAATCTGCTTTCATTAGGGAATATCACCTACTCCCATTCTACTCCCTAGTTAACCAAAAATAATAGTTTAAAGATTTTTGTATTTATTTCTACAGTCTAATGAAATGACAAAGTACAATTTAATACAATTTAGTACAATAAAATACGAATTTTCAAAAAAAAAAAAGCTAAAATGTCTCATTTCTGTTAAAGATTGTTTTCCTTTTAGCTAAGTAAAAGTGCTTTTTAGTTCTATACCAACCAATAAAAGACAATTTTAATGTTTTCCAATTTTCCCAAAAACACAAGATAATTAATTTTGTTATGTATGCAGAGACATTTTCACACACCCTGGTATTTGGATTTGGTCAATTTAAAGCCTGTGTAGATAATTATCATAAAAGACAAAGCAACGTCATTTTTAATTCCGGTATTGCAGATTAAAATATATTTTGTGTTAAGAAAGCTACAGCATGAAGTTTCGGGTTCGTTATAGATACATTTAAGTTTTTGGGATTAGTTTATTTCAAACCACCTGTAATCAGGGATAATATATAAAAATTGCGAATTTCTGCCCTAAATAAAATGTGAGTTTACAAAAAGTTTTTGCTTAACTGTCTTAAGACCACTCGGTATGGATATAAAAAAAGTCATTAAATCAAAATAATAAAATAAATTTGACATATTTCACTGTTTTCTAAGCATGCTAAATGCTTTTGATTTTTTTTGGTGGCGGTTTTCATCCTTCTAGGCCTACCCTGTATAGTTGAAAAAATAACTTTTTATATAGAAAAATAAAATAAATTTGTCTTGTATCACTGTTTTCTAAGCAAGATAAAAGCTTCTGAAATATATATTTTTTTTATTTTCAGGTGGCTGCTTTTTCAACCTAGTACCGAACTGTATAATTCAAAAAATATATACAAAGAATAAACAAAGTTTTACATGTTTTACCGTTTTCTGAATACTTGTTTTTGTATCCCGGGAGCTGCCTCATTCTTTCAGGGCTACCCTGTATACTGGACAAAAATGATTTTATTCACAAAAAAATTAAATAAGCGTATTTCACCGATTTTCGAAATATTTTTTTTTTTAATATAATATTGAACAAAACATCCGCCAATGATTTCTAATTTTTTTAATGTCGGACCATTTATCCCAACTATTTCTGTTTTCAATTTGTCTGTTATTGGGTTCCGGGTTCTCAGAATAAGTTTCTTTTACGTTTTTATACCTCTTAATAAATCGAAGATCTATGCTTATGTCACCCAAATTCTAATCCCTCTAAACACTGACCTACTCTATTTTTGGTGCAAATTTATTAAGAATCGGTTTGACCGTTCTCAAATTATTGTTCTCGCAAATTTTGTCCACATATACACACATCGCTACAGACATTTTTTTTTGAATATGTTTTTTCGAAAATTTTTGTTAGTTCTATATCGCCATATGCCCTCTCGAAAGAAATGGTTATTAGAATCCTAATAACTAAGAAAGCCCAAATTATAAAGTAGTTTATGTAAATAATTAAGTAAATTCCTCATTTTGTTAATAAAAGTACAGTGATAGATTAATTCACGTTTACTTACATTTTGTTACCTCTAGGTAAAAACCATAGATTAGTAAAAAAGAGAAAAATTTGAGTTAACAGTTACAGTTGAATTTTGGTGTAAAGGTATAAAATAAAAAAAACAAACATCATTTTCGTCTACCATCTTTCAAAATTAAAAACATTTTTTAAAAAGGTCAAATTTAATAGGTAAGATAACTCTCGTGAGTAACTTTTTTATTGTCATTTTGCATTATTTTTTAAGTAAAATTTTCTGTAAACTCAGATTTTAGTTTGGTCAAATTTTAAAAAAATCCCGAGAAAAATTCCTTATGATGAATACTTTACTGGTCGCACCCTATATTGAGAAGGATAAGAGTGCTCTCCTCAAATGAAACCTTATACCGTTTTTTAGAAAATATGATGACTGGGAAACTGTAAAAAATATAAAATTTAGCGATCACAACAAAAAAAAAACCGTCACATACGTCCCAGATCATCTTAGAGGCTGTCTGGGCGAAAATTCACGAGTTGTCCCTATATAAGCACAACTCTAAGGCTTTTTTATCTAATATGTTTTTTATGGTTTTCATTTGTGTGTAAGTATTGGTGTGTAATATTTTAACTCAGTTTTTTATTTTAAGTTTTAAGATATTTTTTAAGGATGGTTGTATAGTTAAATTTATGTACGTCTGGTATATATGTCGGTCCGAATGGAGACAACGAACGGGGAACAGGAAGATTTGAAAGTACCAAATGCCGTTCTTTTCAGAGCAAGAGTAGTGAATAGAGTTATACTCGGAATGAAAATATATCACATTTTTCTAGGAGACTGAAAATCAAAACATCAAAAGCGACACTACATAATTATCTGTTCTGAGTTATTTTTATTAGGTGTGGTTCGGGCAACGTAAAAATATTAAAAATATAAAGTTAATGATGTTCTTATGAGAATTACGTTGATTATAGACACAAAATAGATAGTTGTTAGTATTTCAGAGTAGGTACTGTATACCAAAATTCCTCGACTATGAGCTGTTTTCTACTGGCAAAACGACACACCTTGATAAAATCAACAATTCGAGAAAAAATTTTGCAGGGAGAACTTTTATTTTGTAAACAATCGAAAAAAATATCACTTTTATTATCAATATGCGAGGTTGTAGTGGTTTGTTGGGACTCTTATAAAAGATAGTAAAGTTCATTCTTAAGAGGCCAACAAAATTGATAAAAGAACCTTCAAATTTAAATCCGAAAATGTTTTAAAAAATGATTAAACATTTTTAAAATTGACAATTACTCTCCATAAATGGTTTTTTCTTCTAGTTTTTAGATTTTAGATAATTAAAAATTACCCTTTTATTACAAAATTAAATATCAAGCTTTTAATGTTAATAATATATCGTCTGTTAACAAATTAGGAATAGTTTTTCTAATTTTTAAATTACCAGAGAAACGAGAGACGAGACGAGAGAGGGTCTCTCTCATCTCCTCTGGGGGCATTCTCGGCGAGACGAGGGGGCACTTTTCTCTCTTGTCACCAGACGGGATGGCCTTTTGGTGACTAAATATGCCAAAAACCAACTTACTTAGATCTGCCGATTCTTTAACAGTAGCGAAACCAGTCTCCGTTACTTCAGTATCTTCCTGTTTAATTCCCTTTCTAGCTTCCAACATCAGATTAATCATGTCTTGTCGTACAATGCCTTTTTCCTCTCTGACACTAATAGCTTCATTTATAGTTGTGTAGAAAAAATTTGAGACTTCCCGTGGGAAAAAACTTATTTTAAAAATCTGAAAATTAGAATTAGAATGTAATACGAAAATGTTAAAGCAATGTACATAGTTACATACATTTAACATAGTAATGAGTGACTCTACAGCGTTAGAGAATAATAATATTTGTTGCAAAACACTGTGTTGATACCGAGTATGAACAGTGCTTTAATATCAGGTAAAATAAAATTTAAAATAAACTTGTTTGTGTCAAGAAACATTTTCTAAATAAGAACCTCAATACGTGGTGCACTTAATACGGACAATTCTTTCGGTCACGCCTCTTTATACTACGTGTTCGATAGCAGACCGACAAAATCCGGGATTCAAGCTATTCTCTTCAGCAGCCGCAGGACACCATCACACGGATACTTCGTACACAACAAAAACAATCGGTAAATTTCCTTTCCCCGGAACTTTGCTCTATATGATTTTTTAGGAATATTGAAGTGTGACCCAATTTAGTTCAGTACATAGTCACAGTATATATGTGTTACATATACTGTATTTTTAAACATTTTTATTGGACGCCGTTTTGTTCCATCGTATTGGATTCCTACCAATATTTCACCAGTTTCTACCTATGCCAAATTTCACTTTTGGGCATAATTTAAAATAAATTCGATAAGTCAATTGAACAAAGTTTTTTACGTTGATTTAAAAAAAATTATTTGGCCGCCATTTCGTTTCGCCATCTTAAATTCGTAGCACAACTTTACCAGTTTATCTCTATCTCATACCTAATTCTTGCACACAAATTGAAATTAATTTAATAAGTAGTATAGCTATATATTTTGTTTTGCTACCTTGGATTCATATTAAAAAGTTACCAGTTCATTTCTATGTAAACTTGATTTTTGTGCAAAATTTGAGGTAAATTGGATAATTAGTTTTTTTAATAATAATACAGACAAAAAAACCGACAAAATTGATAAAACATATTTTTTTGCATCTAAGAATGCTAAAATTTGAAGATATGTAAAACCTAAGAGGGTGATTTTTTTTCACGATTACAAACATTTTATTTGGCCGCTATTTTGTACCGTTATGTTGAATTAGTAACATATTTTTACCAGTTGATCCCTATACCATAGTTAGTTATGGCACACAATCAATGAAATCATATCAATCAATCAAATCCATAATGGATCTCAAGCTCAATTTTTAAATATTTTATTATGCCGTCATTTGGATTAGTAGCAAAATTTTATCAGTTGATTCCAACATAATACTTGATGTTTGTGCAAAATTTCAAATAAATTGGATAAGCAGTTTTTTTATGTTTATTATTTACCCAAAAAAATCAATACAAATGTATATAGATATATGTATCTTAAAACTAAGGGGTAAATAAAAGGCAACTTAATAGGTAACATGTGCCAATTCTTCCCCAAGTGCCGTAAGTATCAAGTTAGTTATTTCAAATAGAAACCCCTTTTTTATTGCATTTTTGGATTCTGCCTAAAATTCTAAATATTCTATGATACACAGCTTATACATAAAATGAACAATTTTTTAAATAAAAACAGTTTTTCAAAAAAAAATTGCTTTTTACGTCAATCTTATTATCCAAAATATGATGGTTGTCTAGTTCAAAACAGTTATACTTTAATAGGTCAAGTTACTTTTTTTAAATTAATATACAGAGTGTTTAAAAAACTAATTCAATTATGGGACAATATAAAGGATAATAACTCGTTTTTTTCAAATGGAACAACCCTGTATTTTTTCGTTCGATCTGGGGATTAAACGGGAAACTAATATTTAAATCATAGTTGCCATGAAAAAAAACTGTCATTATTTATTGTGTTGCTGTCAAAATGACCGAAAACTTGAATTACACCAGCGAAGATTAATTAAATATCGTTACCATTTATGATAACCGTAACCGTATTATTGACTGAATAAGTCGTATAGTAGAATTGAAAACTGTATCTCTTGTATCATCCCGTTTGCAATTTATTGCTAAAATCTAAGAACCACTTTTTATCATTTCTTATACCCTAATAATGCAAAATCAATTAGTCGTCCAAAAATCGTACGATGCAGGGGGTGGTGGGAGTGGTTTTTTAAAAATTCATAAAACATATTATTGCATTTTTTTCATTTACAACATACCGTCATTAAACCGCCAAAATCTGATTTCAATATCTTTATTAAAAATATATATTTTTTTTTAATTTTAAGAACACACCGTACAATGCTTTTATATGGAGTTTCTTAATGAATTAATAAACGGTTTTTTAATGGTAATCGTTTACCTCGTTGCACCTTGAATACTGTTTGGTTTATCAAAAAGAGAAAAGCATAGCTTTTTTGAAAATCGAAATCGGATGGATAGTTATTTTTTAACATAACAAATTGCACTTCCATGTCATGAATATCGTGGCGTAGCTATAGCCACGAAAAAGGGTCAGATTCACGTGACATAGCCAGGCAACAAACGACTTTACGGGTTTTCGCTTGAAGTCCCGCTTTCGCTGCGAATGCTAGGATTATAGTGATTATACATTTATGATAGGACCTTAAATGCGTGATTTTAATAATATTGTCAGGTCTGAAAACATTTTAAAACATATTAGTTCGTTTTCTTAATTATTTAAATAACGTTATGCTATTTTATATACAATTTAACAATACTTATTATTCTAATAAAATTTCAACTAACTCTAGGTAAAAAAACCAGAACTTAACTTAATAAATTCGGGAAATTCACCAAGTGCTGCAATTTTGGTAGAATCACTGGAAGCCCCTCTTTGGTGTAGAAGGGAGTACCTCGCTTCCAAATTTATACTTAAATTATGTATAAAACAGAGAAGCGTCGTCGACAAGATTTATTCTTTGTTTATTTCAAATCTTACTGAACGATATTGGGCCAAAAAAAACGCACCCCCGTTAGTAAAGGGCTACGAAGAATTGCGAATGTTTAATTTTATTGAAAGTGGTGAACACAATACTAAGAGCATATTTGAAATAAACTACCATACCATTTTTGTTACTTCTGAAGTTACCTTTCCGTCATATCCAGAAAATCGAACTTCAACTCAAATACTTTCTAAAGAAATCATATCCAGATACCCCTTAAATTACCTTATTATTTATACTGATGGTTCAAAAACTGAGAACAGCTTAGGTGGAGCTTTCTATTGCCCCTCACCAAATTATCGGTGGTCTTTTACACTTGATCCAAATTTAAGCATTTTTTCTGCAGAAGCCGCAGCAATCTATTATGCAATCGAATGGGCTTTAACTCAAAATTATAATTATATAATTATATACTCTGATTCACAATCAGTTCTTAAAAAGTTATCAAATTTTATTGAGAATATAAATATTTACCCTCACGTATTTGTAAGTACGAATATTAGACTTAATACGTCAAGCAAAAGCCAAAAACATTGAAATCTTTTGTTAGACTGGATATTTTATGAAGACTCGGTAATGCATCATTTTTCTTTTGTAGATATCGTATTTCCGATGAATATAAATTAAGTAAATTTAGAGAATGTAGACAGGGACTTTTGTACTCAATAAGCCATTTATTAAATAAAGGAATTAAAATCCTCATAAGGCTCTCGTACGTTAATTTATGGGCTCGTACCTACTGCTTTCTTGAATTTTTTGCTGCTAAAATCCCAACAGTAGATTGCCCCTAGAGCCCACTGTCTAACCACACATCGGCAAGGCCTGAATTCGCCATAAACTGTCCAATGACTTTTAAAAAGTTCATAACAATGTGAAAGCCACCTATCCTGACAAGTTTTTGGTATAATCGGGCTTATGCCATTGTAGCTCTTTGGCCTAATAATAAATTGCTTGATCAAAAGTTAGCACTGTATGCGTGTTATTAAGTTTTTCAGCAATTTGTTTACATTTTATAATCACGGTTTAAACGATATCATAATCTGAGGAGACATGAGGTAACAAAGGTACATATCCATAGGTTGTTATATGAGAGCTATTTTCAAAAATTAATTTGTGAAAGCCAGACCATTGCCGAATTACTATCTTTTCATTTTCAGACTCGCTCATCCTACATGTATACCAAGCCCTATTTTGATATGTAACATCGTAACTAAAATTTTGCCCCTTTTCTATAATAATATTTCGTTTTTGTTCAGATTGTACCACTCTTTTAGACTGGCTGTAATATATTTTTTCAATTGAATGAAACTCATTAGGAATAGGGAGTACATTATATGACAAAAATTTAAAGTTTCCAGGTATGGTTTCTTTTATTGAACTGCTCTGAAATGCTGCTATTTGAGTTCCGTGAAATGTGGGTACTTTAGTAAGTTTCTTCTAATATGTCAATATTATCTGCTCCAAATTGAACAAATTTATTAGATACCAATTGCCTAGGGATTGTCACATAACCATTCTCTAAATATAGTTGAATTTCTTCTTGGGCAATGCTATTACGTTCTCTTAGACTATCAGTGTAAGATCTTGAGTGACCACAAGCGTGCATTGTTTTAACTAGTTTGTTTTACTTGATCTCCTGATGGACTAGTAGTCCCAAACCTATATGTTTAGCAGTATATTTTTTTTCATTTGAACTTGCAAAAATTATGTCTTGGCAAATATTAAGAAATTTAGTTTGTTTTCCGTCATTACGTAAATCCCTGGAAACAAGATTTATTACAAAATATAAATTACTCGGAATATAATTTTTATAATAATTAATTTTCAAATTGAATTGAATTCTGCATTTCTTCTAAATACTTCATTCAACTCCATTTTAATATTTTGACAAATCTTTACCAAAAATTTCTAATTCTGAAGGAAAAATTGGAAGTTTCGATTTTAGTGTGACGCAGTGCCCTTTCAATAGCTTGCTCCTTAGAAAAATGTTTCAAAAAATGCTTGGTTTGTTTCGCCTTGGTAGATTTCTCTAATTCCATATCGTCGCCAAACTTCCCTTTAACTTTTTTAACTAAAATTCAATCTATTTCTCCACCAATTTTGCGATACCTTTTACGTACTGGTGTTATAGAAGAACCTTTTCCCTTTTGGAAATCCTCCTCTATTTCAATAAATAACTGTTGCAAGGCTTCGTTTTCAAAATCGGATTGTTTTTTTACCCGATGATGTTCTATTCCCTTCTTTAGGTTTATTTATTGTTTTGCGTGATTCTGTAGAAAAACAAAAAGCATGATATCTAATTTCTGATGCGATTAAATCAAGTTCGCCTATTCTGGAGTGAAATATCGGATTGTTTCAAGCTAGTTTTAATTTTATTTTCCATATTATTGCTCATGACTTTTTAAACGTTTTCGGCAAAATAAGCATTTTTGAACGTCAAATGGAAAAGTTCGTAATGGGCGTTTTTGAGTTGTATCCGTCGGAAAAAAACCAGTACTAATTTTCGCATATTTTGTTTTGTAGGAAGTGATATTTTTGGATCTACCATACGTTTTGTAGCAGTTTTCATGCCATTGTAAATATTCTTGTTCTTTGAAGTCATTAAACTTCAAAAATATATGCCGGGCACTAGGGTCCTTCCCTTGACAAATATTCATGCGGATTTTTGTACATTCAATAAACTTTTATTTGGATGGTATTAACTTTCGGCCTTCTTGACAAATTACACATAACTGAAATTTTAAAATGTTTCATTGTTCTTTATCTGGTACTTTCGTAAAAGGTTTTACTTTAATCGTCGATTCGAGTTCTCGATCGGAACTGATACTGCTTTTAATATCCATTGTTTAGTAAATCTATAACTGTCATTTATATAAAAATTATAACTAGTATTATTTTCTTTTCTTATACTTATACTAATATACAAGCTTGCACACACAGAATTAGTAAAAACAGTTAAAAAGTCAATCCACCTTTAATATTAGATGCCACAATGTCACTCGAAAACGATCCTAGACGCACGTTAGAACCACAGAGTCGTTTATTGCTTGGCTGGTACGTCGATATTACGACACGGCTATGCAATTTGTTATTTTAAAAAATGACTATCCCCCGATTTCGATTTTTAAAAAAGTAATATATTCCTTAATCTTCAATGCATAACATTTATATAATGTATTTTTTTGATAAACCAAACAGTATTCAAGCTACAACCAGATAAACGATTACATAAAAACGACTTTTGAGGACAAGCGTTAATTCATTAAGAAACTCCATATAAAAGCATTGTGCGGTTCGTTTTTAGAATTAAAAAAAGTATATTTCTAATAAAAATATTGAAATGTGATTTTGGCAATTTAATAGCCGTATGTTGTAGGTAAAAAATGCAATATTTTTTTGGTAATTCTTTAAAAAATTTAAAAATTTTGCATCATTGGGTGTAATAAATGATAAAAAGCGTTTCTTACATTTTAGCAATAAAGTTCAAACAAAAATCCATTTTATGAGTCTTTTGCAAGCAATAGCGTAGCTACACCGCGGGGGCCGCAAGGTTAGGGGGGCCAGCGATAATTGCAGATGAGCTTAAGGGGATTATGAGAGTATGGATGACCTTTTTTGAGTCATCATATATTGTTCGGCTATGCATTTTTATGACTACATTTATTGACAAGAAGTGAAGTAAAGAACCTTTTTCTCATCAGTTATTTTTCTCTTCTGAGAGGGGACCTTTTACCGAACACCGCCGAAATTTGTAGCTACGCCACTGTTTGCAAGGCTTTTAACTCTACTAGTACATTTACCGAAAGATATCCAGAGAAGCCCAGACCCAATAAAAATAGTTCTGAGAATTTTAAATAACCTTGTGTATGCATAGTTGAAATCAAAAATTGTAAAGCAGAAATCAGTGAAGTATAGTAGTAGAAGTATATTTATGAGTTCATAAGATATTGCACTAGCATAGTATAGAATAGTAGAAAGTATTTCATTATTCGGATGTCCAACAATTACAACTCCAAGCCCCTCCTCTTATATGTAGAATTTTATGAGTGGTTTTAAGCTAAAAATCAGGAAATAAATTTTTACAACAACAGTACTTGGTACGATAACTAGAAGAACTAGAACTAGAATATGGATATGTTATTTGGGTTTTCGAATTTACACGTTTTAAGGTTGAAGGGGGAGCCATTTTTTAAAACTATATATATTTCGAAAACTGTTCTTTTTAGGTATAAAATATGCTACATAAAGAACGTTAATTATTCTACGCAAAATCCAAAAACGCAATAAAAAGTAGAGGTTTCTCCATTTGAAATAAACAACTTTATAGAAGAAGAAACCCCCTTCTGCATATGTATAACGGCTCATCGTCGTGACACACCCTATACACACAGTAGACAACATAGGGTCTGTGAATTTTTAATTAATAAATGGAAAACTTTTTATTGACTTTAGCAAAAAAAATATTTTCATAAAAAGTTTTGCTTATTCAAAAAATTAAGTTTGGCTACTTAAAATTTCCCATATAATACATACAAGGCGCGCAAAAAAAATTTTCATTAGTTAATTAAAATTACACAGGTCCTGTGTAGCTTGTGTTGTTTGTTTGTTTGTTTGAATTTAGTGACAATGTAGTTTATATTTCTTTAATTTTTTCTAGTAATTTATAATATCCTCTAAAATTCTATATTATCAATTCTAGATGACGCTATTTTAAAACACACGAAACCACTAGAAGCCAGAAATAAATGTACCACATACACATACACATTGCAGCCCTTTGCGAAACTACACTTTTTAGGCATAAGTTACGCTATACAAAAGTTTAGAATTCTTAAGAGAGTCGCGGTCATTTCCGAAAGCTGTAGTGGCAATTACGTCATTGGTGTACCTATCAAATTATAATCAGTATTAAATTGTATCTACATTTTACATGCAGAGCTACTAATAAGTTACTAATTTTGCCTCAGTCATGGCCTCCTCGAATTTGAAACCGGTCACATCTCAAAATTGAAAACCAAAAATAGTGCGCATATACTTTTGACAGTCATTGTCACCAACTTGAAAATATTCACCAGTTTATGTTTTGTAAAGTTAGTTCTTATTTAATATATAGTGCACAAAATAGAAGAAATAGTTACTTCTAAATCTTATTCTAAAATAATGTTTTAAAATACCTATTTATTGTCGATATTGTGAAAATCTTAAAGAAGACTTACATCTATTTTAAAACATTTATATATGGATTCATTTTTTGTTGAAAATTATTTTTTTTAATATGATGTGAAGTCCAATACTGGCTTTAATTCGTAATGTATTCTTTACCTCAAATTTTCCTATTTTTATTTTTTAAATTTAATGTAATATATGTAAATTAAATATCTGTATTTCATTGATTTACTGCATGTTGTCATGTAACTGCTAATTTTTTACTTCCCAGTAATATAGACCGGATGTTATATTATTCATATAATATGTAGGCATATCACGTCAAATTTCCTTTTTTGTGTCTATTGTAAATTATATATTTTCTAATTTCTTACTGTACAGGGTTGCCCTAGGGGAATTAAACAACCCTAAAAAAGAAATAATGTTTTAGGTTTTTTTTTAAATCCCTGAACCAAGACAACTGTATTTTATCACTTTGTATATACAATTTTTTTTCACTATGTTCTAATAACTATTAGCTTTTTTTAAAATAATGAAACATCAAATTTGAGATATGACACATTCTCTTAAATATAGCGTTGAACCGGTTATTGCCTCTAATAGGGTCTAAAACTGTAGAAAGGCTTACTTAAAATAGACAGGGCCGCGGGAGCAGTTGCCGTGCTGTGCGGGAACGAAAAGTTGCTCTGCATTTACTAATGTGTTTAGTGAAGTGCTATGTTTTGTCAAGTGTTTGTTGAGATCATGTATAATTATTTATCTTCTTCAGCAGATCAGGAGGAAAATCTTTGGTTATTAGCAGAATTAGTTCCCACATTCAGCTCGCTTAATCAAGTAGACAGATATTGACTTTCCAAGGTGGCCGCCTAAGTACTTTAATTTTTGTGGAGTTTATTATAGTATCTTGTTCATGGGACCCGGCAGACAACAATAGCTTGTACAAATTCCCATGCTTGTTTTATTTAATTTTAATGTGCAAAACTAAACACTAAAACAGGGGGCGTAACAAATATTCTCATATAACACTACTCATCTATATATAATTTACTTCGTGATGAAACTAGCAAATACGAAACTCAGGGAGACGTGAAAATTAAGTGCTTATTTATAGCGTTAAAACATATTTAATCTTTATTCATTTCCATTTAATTTTTTTCTCGTAACTGTAAGTATATTTACATATTATTATTATTAATAGTAGGTAGTCGGGAACAGAGAAAGTGGCAGATCGCGAATTTGTGGACTATAAGATATTCTATAAAAATTTCGAGCTCACTTGAAATAATGACAAAAAAGAGCTTTGTAGTTACCTTGTGTATGTATCTTTCATCTCAACCTCAAGAACGTCTTGATTTTTGTCCAAGAAAAACTGCACGAAATTTTCGGCTGCTTCGTTCATTAAATGGAACATATTCTTCATTTTGCTACTTGTAAACGACCCACTCAATGTGGCTCTCATTTCTCTCCATCGTTGGCCTGCAAAAAACAATTCCGTGATAAAACAATGTATGCAGATTTATTTACGTCACAAAAAGTAAATTAAAGATTATATAAAATCTATTACCACACTGGGAATATGAAGGCTGCCAGAACTAGTTGAACTAGTAATAATCATTATACATATGACAGTTGTTATTACCGAAAATTTTCTAAATGCCTTGATGTTATATTGAATCTTTTGTTTCTGTTTTTTGTCCGTAGATCATTCTATGTATTAATAATAATAATAATAATTTTTTTTCCGGTCAAGACCAAAAATTATATTTCGATAACAGCATGATTTTTTATACTATTAACTCTTGATTTTGCGCGTAACTGGTACGTGAGTATATCCGTTGGCTTGTAGTGGTTTGAAAATTTTGAAGATATTTTGCCAAGATCTGATTTGTATTTTCGATTTTAGCTTTGCTGTCGCCTTTTGTTTTTGTTTGTTGACCATTGGTGGATTGACGCATTTTTCCTGATCATTTTAGTATGTATTTCCAAGCAGAGGGCATATTTGTAGCATACTGTCTTTTGTTTATTGTAGCATTGTTTTTCAATTTGGTTTGCTTCCCGGATTACTCTAGCTTTGTAAGTAGTGCTGCGTATCTGATATTTATTTAGAGCTATTAAAACTAAGTTTACATCCTGTCTCTAAATGATGATAGAAAAAGACCGGCGTGGTTTCGTTGTACAACCGCACAGGCATAAAAGCCCGCAATTACGGGTTCGGAAGTCAATTCACTTCAAGCATTCAGACAGTGCGGATTGATTCGGTTCACCCGGCTCCGTGGTGAATGTATCCGAGAGGTGACTATTTTCCAACTTTGAAAAAGTGACAAGTGTGATTATTCCTTACAGGAATAAATGATAGTGAGAGTGCTGTATCCCAAGTGCAGTGCAATATGAAACCCGAGGTATGCCTTCTTTCTAGAGGTGGCAGCTCTAGCAAGAATGTGAGAACCAAAGCCGAAAGGATAACAAAACTAAAGGAGGAGAACATTCGCCTCCTAGTATGGTCCCAAGCCCTTGAAAAGGAAAACAGGGAGATGACGGCGCAACTAGTTCATCTAGATACCCTGTTTATCAAGTGCTGACTCAAACCGGCATCAAGAAGTGGACGCCGATACACCCGCTGCTCCACTAAAAGTCAAAAGGACAAGGGCGAAGTCTCCGCCTACAGAGGATATCATCCAAATGGATGAGGAGACAGTAGAGGAAGTGAAGCCGAAAGAAGTCACCGAGGAAAAGACTTCATTGGTGAAAACAAAAATTCATCCCGTTGTGATAGAGGATGGAGGAGATTGGACAGTTGTCCGTCGGAACATAAAAAGTGCGAATATTGCCTTTTCAAAGGCAAAGGCGGCAGGGTTTAGACTGCAAATATACCCTGCAACGGCAAAGGACCATAGGGCCCTAACCACCCATTTGAGGGAATCAAATAAACCATACCACACATATCAGTTGCCTGAAGATAGGAAGGTCCACGCTGTGATCAGGGGATTACACATGGACATCCCGACTGAGGAGATCTTGCAAGAACTCAGCGAATTTGGATTCAAAGATGTTGAAATAATCAGAATGAGATCTAGGGTCACGAAGAAACCCATGCCACTTTTCCTGATAAAGTTGGCAGACAAGAAGATAATGGGAGTCCAAGTACTCCTAGATAGGCAAATAAAAATGGAGCCTAAGAAGAAAGCCCAGGCGGTCAAACAATGCTACATATGCCAGAAGTTTGGGCATACCCTATGTACGTATCCGGACAGATGTGTAAAGTGTGCAGGACAACACAGGTCCAGTGCATGCAATCTGCCAGTGTGCGAGAACGGCACAAAGAACTCCACATGTACTAATTGTGGGCAAAGTGGGCACCCTGCCAGCTACAAGGGCTTCCCCAAGTACCCCACTCCTAGAAAGACACCCATCGCTCCATGGGCAAATTTCAAGCCAACGCTAAAACCTACTTCCACTAAGGTGGGAAACAAACCCACTCAGGACAATCCCCAACCTCAGGCAAAACCAAAACCAAGTACATCTAAGGATAAGACAACAAGTCCTCCCTTAGATCTGCAAGCTGCCATCCTACAGGTAGTTACAGGGATGATGCTGTCAATTGTTGAGAATATTATACCAACAATTACTAAAGCTCTGAAGGAACAGCTTCGCAGACTGAAATAAAATGCCAGCGGAACAAAATGAGGAATTTAAACTCATTTCCTGGAATACCTGTGGTATAAAGGCCAGGAAAACAGATGTCTTAGAACTATTGGAGGAGCATCACCCAGATGTTGTAGCAATCCAGGAAACTCAGACCGGAGAATGTCCTTACCGGGGTATCATATTAACAGATATGACCCACTTGGCAACCTTGCCGTAGGAAGAGTAGTTCTTCTAGTCCGGAAAGGCGTTCGACATTCCTTCCTGGGGGTTGAGGATGTAGAACTAGATACCATTTTCATTGAGGTCAAAACACGGCGAAGTAACGTAGAAATTACTTCTGCATATCGTACTCCCAGACAAGAACTGCTGGAAGAAGACATCGAACATCTAGCCAGAGGACACATCTCTATCATAGACTTTAACTGTAAGTCAGAAGAATGGCATTGCTCCTATACCAATACCGATGGTCGCAAGCTGTCCAGACTCTGCGAAGATCATAGGCTTGCCATTATGAGTCCCGAGCAGCCTACCAACCTCCCCCGTGGATGAGGGAGGCCCTCATTCCTAGACATTGCGCTCCTGAAAAACATCAGGGAAGAGCTTGACATAAACACTCGGGAACAACGAACCTCAGATCACAACCCAGTACTCCTACAACTGGGTGTGAATCTTGACAGATTAAACCATCGTAAACTAAGAAGACAAACGATTGGAAGGCCTATCAAAGGCGTCTGAAAACCTTGATGGAAATCCCTGAGATCCGCGCTCCTCAGGGACTAGAAGAGGTTGTAGGACTCCTAGAGACAGCCATCCTGACTGCATTCCATGAAAACACAGTAGTGGAAGATATAAGCACACACCGGCAAACAGAAGACCTCCCGGAACCTCTAAAAGCTGAGGGCCGGATAAACAGACGACTCCTCAGGGTCTACGCCATGACTCGGGAGGAAGGAGACAGGATTGTGCTAAACCGCCACTCCTAATTCCTGAGGGACAACCTCAAGGAATACCGGGATAACAAGTGGAGTGAAAAAGTGAGATCCCTGGATACATTCCACCAGACAGCGTGCGCTAAGGTTTGAAAAACGACCTATACCTCCTCTTCAAGGTGTAAACGGCCCTGTTTACACAGATGAAGACAAGACTGAGATCCTAGCTGACGCCATTGTTCAGCAGGGTCAGCTAAACCAACACCCCAACGAGGACGAAGAGCACATAGAAGAACTCAATGAGATAGTAAGGGATCTGGATGCACAGGTTCTTCTTCATCATAACCCAACTCCTGTCTCCCCTGGAGAAGTCAGTATTGATGTTTTAGATAAATAATTATACTTTTGTGGTTTGCAACAAAAAACAACTTTATTAAAATAACTATCACAAGATAGAAAAATGAAATGCTTATTCTAATGAATTTGCCAATGAACTGACTGAAGAAAAATATCCTTATACAATATAGGTGCCGTTGGGTCGAGTCTAATCTAAATATAAACAAGATAGCATAAACACAACCTCGACTTTCGTTGCGGCATTATTTATTAGTTTAACGTTTAGATAGTAATTTAATATCTTCAATACTCTCCCTAAAACTTAACACTAATAAAAACAAATAAAATTTTTAAAAACGTAATTAGTTATTATGTTTTACAATATTTATTCATAATCAACTAACCCTAATTTATTTTTAAAAAACTCAAATTTAGGTTTAGACAATGCTTTTGTCATTATATCACTGATTTGCATATCAGTGCTTACATATAAAATATTAATTTCACCTTTTGAGTACAAATCACGAATAAAATGATACTTAATATCTATATGCTTTGTCCGCTGATGAAATTCTGGATTTTTAACTAATTTAATAGCACTCACATTGTCCATGAATAAAACAACTTTGTCATTGTTTTTAAACGCACCCAATTCACAAAAAAGTCTTTTTAGCCATATAGCTTCTTTTGCAGCACTCGCGGCACTTATATATTCGGCCTCAGTAGTGGATTGTGCCACACATTGTTGTTTCTTGCTCTGCCAGGAAACTGCTGCCCCACCATACATGGAAACCAACCCTGAAGTCGATTTTCTAGACTGAAAATCACCAGCGTAGTCAGCGTCACTGTAGATTTTTAAATTCTCTGAATTTCCATACAATAAACCATTTTTAGTGGTTCCTTTTAAGTAGCGCATTATTCTTTTTAACAATTTATAATGTGCCTCCGTAGGATTTTCCAGAGCTCTTGAAGCAATATTTACTGCAAATGCAATATCTGGTCTAGTTCCAACTTGTAGGTACATTAAGTTGCCAACTATTGCACGGTACGGAACAGCTGCATCCAAACTGGGCGAATTTTCAATTTGCCATCCTACTTCGATTGGCGTTGACACTGGCTTAGCCTCAGACATTCCAAATTTTCTCAGTATTTTATCAATGTAAACACTTTGATGCAGTAATATGTTTCCATTTTCGCTTTTGCAAATTTGAATGCCGAGAAAACTTGTGACGTTATAAGTAATTTTGGCTTCAAAATTATTTGATAACTCACTAATAAATTGCAAAGCCTCTTTTTCATCAGATGATGCCACTAAACCATCGTCTACAAATAGTAAGACAATAAGTTTACTTTTACTGTCACATTTTATTAATAAACATGGATCTGTATTGCTCTCCATTAATCCACATTTTAGCAAAAAGTCCTTAAATGCCTTATTCCAGCATCTCGGTGCCTGCTTTAAACCATACAAAAGGAAAACAAGGAGATGACGGCGCAACTAGTTGAACTTTTAATTAACTTGCAAACTCGTGGTGTTCCATCTTCAAAGCCTTGTGGTTGTTTCATGTAGATTTCCTCGTCTAGAGAACCATAGAGAAATGCGGTTTTTATATCAAACTGATATAAATTTAGTTTTTCACAAGCTGCAATACTTATCACTGATCGTATTGTTTCAAATCGAACAACAGGACTAAATGTTTCTTGGTAGTCGATACCTTTTTCTTGTGAATAACCTTTTACAACTAAACGGGCTTTATATCTTTCAGTTGTCCCATTCTCTGTTTGTTTTAATCGGTAGACCCAAAGATTGTCAATTGCCTTTTGATCTTGGGGTTTATCCACTAAAATCCATGTTCCATTTTTATACAAGGATTCCATTTCTTCTTTCATAGCACTTAACCACATGTCAGACTCGTCTGACTGCATTGCTTCATGGAAATTTAAAGGTTCACTTTCAGCCATCCATGCCACTGGGACACCAAAGAAGTCCGTTTTCTGAAGTTTATTTCTGTCACGGAGCACACGCGAACTACCTTGTTCTTGTTGCTGTTCTTCTTCTTCCGAATTTTCTTCTGGTGTTTCGGCTTCTTTTTGAACATTAGGCACTTCTTCTGGTTCTGAGCTACTCTCTAATTCAGTTGTGGTATGTGTCAGCTTCTCTTCCTTAAAAATGACGTCATGACTTAGCACTACGTCATGTTTTTCTGGAATCCACACACGATATCCATCAACCTTGTCAAGATATCCCACAAATATACCTTTGACAGCTTTTTTATCGAGTTTTCGACGTTTTTCTTTGGGTATATGTACGAAACACTCTGTTCCAAACACCTTAAGATTGTCAATCCTAGGTTTCTTGTCATACCAAAGCTCATAGGGAGTTTTACCTTTACAACTTGTTGGTCCCGTTCTATTTAACACAAATGCAGCGGTGTTTACAGCTTCTGCCCATAAAAACTGAGGAATGTGTGATTTGCCGTATAACATGGAACGCGCAGCTTCCATTAAAATACGATTTTCTCGTTCCGCACTGCCATTTTGTTCAGGTGTATACGGGGTGGTAATAGTATGTTTAATACCCCTTTTACTAAGAAATGACGTGACATCCTTGTTTACATATTCTTTTCCACCATCTGTACGTAACTCAACAATGTCTGTCCCAAAACGCGTTTTCACTTCGTTGCAAAAATTTTCTAGCTTGTCCTTAACTTCAGATTTTTCACGCAAAAAATACACTTGTCGATAAGCACTAAAGTCATCTTTGAATACAACGAAAAAACGTTTTTGTCCAGGCGAATTTACTTGCATCGGCCCGCACACATCCGAATGAATTATTTCGCGTGGTTTTTGTGCAATATCTTCCCGTTTTTTGAAAGTTTTTCTGTGTTGTTTACCATAAACACACGCGTCACAAAATTCATTGTCCACGGTCAAGTCAATGTTTATATCTTTAAGAAAATATTGCACATGACGCTTATTTTGATGACATAAGCGCTCATGCCAAAGCTGAAGCGTATCACTCACACTTGCCGCCAAACACGTATCTTTCGGCAAGATCACACGCAAAATTATTCGATACAAATTACCGATTTCGGTTCCGAGAGCTACGACGTTATCGTTTCTTTTAAAAACACAACGCGAACCGTTTTCAGTCAGCATGAAATCAATACCTTTTTGCGCGGCTACTCTTACTGAAAATAGGTTTTTCGACATACAGGGTGTATACAAAACATCAAACATAGTTGCAGGGAGCCATTTTCCATTTACATAGGTTTCAGTCTCGATATCGCCATGTCCTAGGGCTGCCACTTTGTCACCATTTCCAACGTAAACGTATAAAGGTTTTTCAAATTTTTCGTATTTTGAAAACCACTCTATTTTGTTAGTCATGTGATGCGAAGCACCAGAGTCAATAAGCCAATAATCACTATCTGAACCTACTTTGATATCACCAATAAATGCTTCCTTTTTGTCTACATTTACTTTGCAGTCTTTTAATAAATGTTCTTTGGACCCACATTTAAAACAACCTTTGCAGTTTTTTAACACATGATTAGCCCTTTTGCACAATGAACATCGCGATGTAGAAGCACCCGAATTCATTTGCGACTTTGAAAAACTCCCTTTTTGAAACCCTTTCTTCTTAAAATCTTGAATTTGCATTTTAGAAAACAAAGCAGTTTTTAAATCTTCGGAATCATCTTGTTTTTCCAAGCGAAGTTCTTCTGTCAATAGTCTGGTTGTCAAATTTTCTATTGTTCTTTTAGATTGGTCAGTAGAATCCCATGCACTGTGAAAATGATTAAATTTGGCAGGTAACGTTGACAGAATTCTTGTTATCAACATAGAACTAGGAATAGTGCCACCCAATTTATCCATTTTACTTGCCAATTGCTCAAGTTTAGATATATGTTGCGCAATATTGCCATCGATGTCCCACTTAAATTCAAAAAACTGTTTTTGTACTAATGCCAATCTTTCTTCTGATTTTAAATCATAAATACTGTGCAATTTTAACCACATCTCACTAGCAGTAGAACAATTTAACAATAACTGGAGTGGCTTGGCTTCCACAGCTGTAACAATTAGCTTACGAGCCAACCTTTCTCTTTTTGTCCAGTTTCTGAGCTTACCAGCATAATCAGCTACACTCTCCTCAGGCTTTTTTTCGATTCCATTGCAAATCTCTAACGCATCTTCACTATCCAAAATAGTTTGCATAACAAATTGCCATTGTTGCCAGTTGTCTGCATCACGCAGTTTTTCGATTTTGGGCTTATCAAACTCCATGATAACCTGGTTAATAGTTACAACACGATGTCCAAATTCTACTACACCTGAAGCACTATTACACCTCCGAAATTACTCGCGAAGTTGCAACCTTTTTAAAAAACAATTATATAATTATTATTAGTGGCCTAAGTGCACTGGGCCCATAACCTATTGATGTTTTAGATAAATAATTATACTTTTGTGGTTTGCAACAAAAAACAACTTTATTAAAATAACTATCACAAGATAGAAAAATGAAATGCTTATTCTAACGAATTTGCCAATGAACTGACTGAAGAAAAATATCCTTATACAATATAGGTGCCGTTGGGTCGAGTCTAATCTAAATATAAACAAGATAGCATAAACACAACCTCGACTTTCGTTGCGGCATTATTTATTAGTTTAACGTTTAGATAGTAATTTAATATCTTCAATAGTCAGAGACATAGTTAAGAGGTTAAAAGTGAAGAAAGCGCCTGGAGCCGACCGCATTACTAACAAGATGCTGAAATACTTCGCCAGGAAAGGTTACAGTGCAATGGCCGACATCATCAACACTGTAATAAGGACATGCCACTTTCCTAGCATGTGAAAGAAGGCAGAGGTCATTGTCCTGGATAAACCAGGCAAGGACCGTACCCAACCTCAAAACTACAGGTAGACTTATGGGCAGTCTACTCCCTGCACTAGGCAAAGTAGCTGAGCGAGCCATAGCCAGAAGACTTAAAGATGAGACCCAAGAGCTAGATGCCACCCTAGATGAGCTATTCGGCTTCAGGGCAGAGTACTCATCTGAACAGCAAGTCCTCAGCTACAGAATTCATCACGAAAGGATTCAACAACAGAGAAGCCACAGGAGCAGTCTTCCTAGACATCGAAAGGGCCTTTGACAGGATATGGCACCAAGGTCTGGTGTACAAAATGTCAGTGGCCGGATACGAGAGAACAAGCATTAAACTAATTCGCAGTTACCTAAGAGACAGGACATTCTCCGTCAAGGTGAATGATACCCGCTCTGAACAAAGAGGACTGATAGCAGGAGTTCCACAGGGGTCGGTGTTGGGACCCATACTGTACTCTATATTCTCCCACGATGTCCCAATAGGAGACGACTGCAAGATTACATAAATGACCTTAATGACTGGTGCATTAAGTGGAAAGTCAAGATCAACCCCCGAAAACCCAAGCCATACTTTTCCAACGAAGGAGACTGACTGCCAGAGCCAGAATCCGGGTCGGAGAAGTAGAGATTCCCTGGTCCAACGAGGTCAAATACCTAGGCGTGACCATGGACAAACGACTGTCTTGCACATCAACGCAGCGAGGACCAAAGCTAGGCAGGCAATGAATAAAATGTATCCATTGCTCTGCCGAAAGAGTGAAATGGAAATTAGGACGAAGCTACTACTGATCAAAACAGCATCAAGGAGCCAGCTAAAATACGGCTCTACAGCTTTTGGCTATGCTTCAAAAACAAATCTTCTGAAGATCAAGAGGACAGAAAATAAACTGATAAGGATGGCGGCAGATGCCCCGTGGTTCAGAGTAGCCGAAAAACACCACAACGAAAATCTACGAGACCTGGTGAACTACGATCCACTAGCTCCAAATTACAACAATAGGGCAAGACACAGAAGACCAAGGGTTAAATTACTTGAGGATGGATGCAAGTAAATTGAAACTTCTGGATCTCCGTGCTCTTCAGAAACTAGATCTTACTTGCAAAAATTCTTAAGTAACTCATGTGGCTAATAGAAATTCCAAGAAGAGGACTCCCAGGTACCTCAGCTGGCTCCGGCGTGAGCTGCAGCTAAACCTGATGTAAAAGAAAAGGGTACCAGGTACCTCAATTGGCTCCAGTTGAACCTAAGGTAAAAGAACACCCCTCCTCAGTTTCCCACTGCAAGGACACGGAACAGCAGTGATACTAAGGGCTAAGAATAGGACACACTAAGAAGACCAACACACGGATGGACGGAGGAACTCTGGCAGCGGCAAACTGGACCAGTAGAACGTTGGCAGCGGCAACCGGACAGACAGGAGGACGGGACAAGAGTAACACCAACCAGGTAAGATGACTACATCAGTAATGATATTTTTCTTTTCAGATATCCCAGTACCGAGAGGTGGCACAAAGACACCGTGCCAAAAAGAGGAAACACACTCCCCTAGAGATCCGAGTCTTTTAAAGGGTCATCCCCGGAAGGACGGCATCAATCCCATCGAAGGACCCTTGGGCTTGCCCAATGACGGTCCATCTGATGGGGGCCCGGTGGGGTTTAGTGGGTATGGCAACCTGTCTAGGTGTAACAACCTGGCAGAAATGCGAGTCCTACACAGGGATGGGGTCGTGCGTGAAAGCATTCCCCATCGACACAAAAAAAAATTCGGAAGTCAGTGGCATTTCGGCCTTTGCATGTAATGAAATTTAAAGTTTAATTTTGGCTATTTTAGAAATGAAGTCATAGAACTTGTATAAGATTAAACGAGATTTTTTCTAAAAAAGTTGTAAAGTAGTTATTCGTGTTGTAGTTCATTTTAAATAAATAAAATTAAAAGAAAAAGAAATGAGAAATAATAATAAAGGAGTGACAGAGCAGCAAAGGTTGGGGTCGCCCGTTCTTTGGGATGCGATGGGCGGACAGCCGACACAGGGCAAAAAACCAAATTGGTAAATTAAAGGAAAAAAGGGCTAAAATAAGCGTATTAAATGTTTACTGAGTTTCGGCTCGGACAAAAACCATCAGACGCCGACGCCGGCAAACACAATTTCAGCGTCTAATCAAGCACGTCCCTACCGACGGTAACAATCCTGTTAAGGGTTATTTTACTAATATTATTAGTGAACAAAAAGTGATTAAAAGGACAAGGGGGCGATACATATTAGAAAAGGGGTTTCAGGGTAAAAATAAAGTTACAAATGTTTCTGATAGCCAAATTGCCAGTAGTAAGCTCAAAATTAACATTTTAAATATGGCTGTAATAAGGCCAGCTCAAATTCCCTCGCACCCCATTAACAATAATTCAAAAGAGGTAAAACATCCTTCTCAGTCCTTTCTATCCGAAATAATTTTCCCAAAAAATTCCCAACTAGTGGAAATTATTTCTAAAGCTGCTCTCTATAACTTGCCAAAAGAAAAGTTGGGTGCAGGATTCACTGCAGATTACTCAAACATCAGGGCCAGACACGGAAGAATTCCAAGCAGTCTCTAAACCGCCGTATACTCCTGTTAAGAAGTTACAAAATGGGGAGACTGTCTGCAGGGAGTTCAAGTACCCTAAGGTCCCTATATTGTCTGTGGGATGGGACCCCTCCGACGTTAGGCCTCCAAATAAAAATTGTACTTTACGTAGTTGTGTTGAGACCATGTTGCATTTGTATGATTTCAGATCCTCTTACTACCATCTATAAAAGGTTCATTTCTAAGTTTAAGAACCGAAGTTTCCCCACATCCCGTAAATCCTCAAGGCCACTTGTCCAGATTTCGTCAAAAAGTGGCCGTGAGTAATCTTGCAAGTTGAAAATTGTCCTGACTGAAGGTACCTGTAAGATGAAAGATGGCATTTTTGTAGCCTAATTTATGTTCTTCAGATCTTGCCGAAATCCTCCTATTTGTTTGTCCTATATAGATTTGATTACATAGGTCACAGTTCTTGTCTTTTGTGATTTCTCAGTGAAAATCGTATTATTTTTAATGGTTTGTAGACTATAAAGATATTGTGTTTTCGGAAAAGTCATTTTGTTTTCAGAAAAGTCATTTTGTTTTCAGAAAAGTCATTTTGTTTTCAGATGTTATTGACGTTTTTTGTTGGCCTCTCCGTTATTGTTCTACAGCTTCTTTAATAGTGGTTGTCTTGTAGCCATTTTGTTTTAATGCCGTTGTAATTTCCTCGATTTCTTCTTGTTTGTTGGAACTATGCGGAGGGATCTCAAAATTAGCCTGTGTTTGTGGGTTTTTTGTATACTGTATAATTTAGATGTTCTTCTGGAGTCTTCTTGATACGCATGTCTAAGAGAGACAGCTAATTATTTTATTCTATTGGAGTTAAAATAATTAATAACTTAAGGAGTTCGTCCTTGCCAAAAGACCATACGTATCGGACCCATAGTTTCGGCTTTAGATGAGACTCGCTCAATGTTTTTTGTTCAAAATATGTTATATAACTCCCTGTTCTACCGTATTCTCGACTCCGTTAACACAGAGGGTAACGGAGCGGCAGTTTTTTGTATTTACCGCTATTTACATCGCAACAAAATGGTTGCTGCAAACCACTGAGCCAGCTTCAATTACTTGCCATCTTAGTGATTTACATAAACCATTAAGCAATTTGATATTAATTAAACTACTTTATCTAATGGCGCTAACGAAAAGATACTTATGCTTGACAAATATTATAATATTTACAAATATATTATCCGATTTTCAGCGTTTTTTTTCTCGTTCAGAAACAAACTAATGAAGGACCTGCCACAGGAGTCAGCATATAATATTTGATTTTACGCGCGTTTTTTTACATAGGTAACGAGGGAGAGGAAAATATCCGAGACAATAAACAATTCATATTATTTTGGCGTTAGTGTAAAAATTTAAATTAAAAGTACGGGGTTAGGGGGTTTTTTTAATAGAACTGATAAAAATTTTACTCTGTTTAGCTTTGTTTTGGTTTTTAAAAAATAATAAAGTAACGGAGAATAGGTAAGAGACAGGCAAGGGAGTGGAGGTTTTACGCCTTCTCATATGCTCTTCAAGGTACAAGATAAAACTTTATGTCTTATAAAACCTCATTTTAAGTAATGTTTTTGATTCTATCGCAAATGTGTTGCGGAGACCTTAAAAGTCTCCTTTTAATAATAATGACCCAAACACGAAAAATAAATTCAAAGGTGTTTATCACTTTTAACCAACGAGGAAACACTTTCAAATTCTTTATTTTTTTGTCAATAATATTTTTTTCTACTATGCAGTAGTCGCCCTAGAGATATGAAGCATCCCCCAAAAAACCAAAATATCTTTTATTGTAAATATTTTCTACACTACGCAAGGTTGCCCTTGGGAATACACGAATTCCCAAACATACAAATATTTTTTATGTTCATAAGGCTTAGCTCAAAAAACGGTAAAACAAGACAACTTATTTTCTTTTTGGCATACAATGGCAACATTTTCTATATAGGATCATTCTAAGGAAGTGTTTCAGAAACTATTATTTTTAAAAAATAATAAAATATAAATATTTTATTATATATTTTTCTTATATCAATTTAAGATTTCGTCTCCTTAGTCTAATAGATAGAATCTGTGATGTTTCCGATAAAAATATTTCACAGTTTATTGTCAAAGGTGATTTTTAATCCAACATTTAAATGGTATTTTGAAAGGTATCTATTTAGGATTCAGCATACAACACAGTATTTTGAATATACATGTTTTTAGATTAAGAATTTACATCTGTCAAACTGTCAGAAATGGCAACATAATATGGGTTGCCTTACTTTCAGGTCAAGTTATCAACTCGGACTCTAGCGGCTATTGTTGTCCGTATACAGGGTGTCTCGGATAATAATGAACTCTACAGGAATCTCGTAAACTAGCAGAGATGCAGAGATATTTAAATTAGAAAAAAGTTGCGCTCCACTGAACTCTGCAAGATGACGTTTTCAGATTTGGATCATTCCGAGTACTTCCGAAAAAATTAAGAAAAAACCGAAAACTCGGGATTTCGTTTTTATTTTTTGCTGGTTCTATTTTCAAAAATATTGGAAAACAAATTTTACATTTTCGTCGTCACTTTTTCTCCTCTATAAGATGGCATAATTGGATTTCTAATCCGACGTTTCGTTTCTTCCCAACCACCATCAACTTTATTTTTTCAAATAGTCGAAAAAAATTGTTGTATGCTTAATAAGCTCTATTTTTAATTCTAAATTTAATGACATATCGCACTTTGCATTTATTCGACGTTTCGGGCTCAAAAAAACATCATCAGTGATATTCGATGATGATTCCGCAAAAACGAAATGCTGGAACAAAAATCTGATTAGTTTATCTTGTCGAGAAGAAAAAGTTGCTATGGAAACGCAAAATTTATTTTGATCTAGCTTTTACCGTAGACTTTGAAAAAATGAATAATTATTTTATTTGTGTTGGTATCAGGTGTGATAATAGTATTTAAAGTGATAATATGAATAAAATTGTCGAGAAGAAAAAGTTGCTATGGAAACAAGAAATTTATTTTTATCTATCTGTTTGGGTTCAATTAATAACAATAAATATTTGGTTTGCTCCAGTATGTACAAAATAATTTCCAATTATTCATAGGCGGCTCAATTCAACAATATTTGCAATTGTTTGGCTTGGTTACTATGAATACCTTGGATATCTGTCACTTTTGCATTATTCTTAGTATTTGAGTACTTATTTTTTTTAAATATTGTATTGTAAAAATGACACATTATTCCAGTGAAGTGAAATTTGAATACATTGAAAGTCGTCAAAATTGTGCGCAAGCAGAAATGTGTTATCTTCAAAAATACCCCGAACGGCGTCAACCAGGCCGATCCATTTTCAAAAGGTTAGTGACAAACTTAAAAGAACATGGCGCTTTTAAAAAGCCAGTGCGTCATCGTAAAAAATCGCAAAACCCTGAACAAGTAATGCGAGTTTTGCTTACTATAGAAGAAGATGATAATATAGGACTCCGTACCATCGAGAAAGAGCAAAAAGTGCCAAAAACCATTGCATATAGAATCCTGCGTAAAGAGAAATACCATCCTTATAAATACTGTATCTGCCATGCTTTGCATCCTGGAGATGAAGAACGTAGAACTACTTTCTGTGAGTGGTTCACACGAAAATGCGATGAAAATCCCCAATTTCCCCACCAGATTCTTTGGACCGATGAAACTTATTTATCTAACAATGGTTTATTTAATAGAGAAAAAAGACATTATTGGGCAACAAAAAATGAAAACCGATTCCGCACATCCAAACACCAGAATCGGTTGGGAATAAATGTTTGGTGTGGTATTTTGGGAAACCGCATCATTGGACCATTATTTTTTGAAGGAACCCTCAATTCCGAAAGGTATGGTCAGTTCCTAAAAAACGAAATTGAAGAGGAACTGGATGACTTGCCTTTAAACCTAACCCATAACATGTGGTTCCAACAAGATGGGGCTCCCCCTCACAATTCAAGACTCAACATGGATTATTTAAGAAATCGATTCGGAAATAATTTAATTGCTACTCCTGGTCCACTTAGCTGGCCTCCTCGGTCACCAGAGCTTACACCCCTGGACTTTTTCCTTTGGGGGTATCTGGAAAATTACGTTTATTGGCAAACATTTCAAGATATTGAAGAATTAAAAGCCGCAGTACGAGAATCCATCCGAAAAATAACACCGGAAATGCTAGAAAATGTAATGAACGAAATTGTTTATTGTTCCTATTTATGTTTAGAAAATGAGGGCGGCATTTTTGAAAATAAGAAAAAAGGTTAATTGTATTTAGTTAATAATAAGTTTTTATGTAAGTTAATACTAATACAATGCTTCAAATCTAAATTAGATAAGTTCATAAATTTGTTATTATTTTGTAGGTTAGGTTTTTAGAGCTTTCTTATTGTATTAACATTATTAATAATAATTGTTGTTGATGTAAATTGCTTTAATAAAAAAACAACTTTATTCATATTATTGCTTTAAATACTATTATCACACTTGATACCAACACAAATAAATTTATTATTATTTTTTTTAAAGTCTACGTTAAGAGCTAGATCAAAATTAATTTTGCGTTACCATAGCAACTTTTTCTTCTCGACAAGATAAACTAATCAGATTTTTGTTCCGGCGTTTCGTTTTTGCGGAATCATCATCGAATGTCACTGATGATGGTTTTTTGAGTCCGAAACGTCGAATAAATCCAAAGTGTGATATGCCATTGAATTTAGAATTAAAAAAAGAGCTTATTAAGCACACAACAATTTTTTTCGACTATTTAAAAAAATAAAGTTGATGGTGGTTGTGAAAAAACGAAACGTCGGATTCGAAATCCAATGATGCCATCTTATAGAGGAGAAAAAGTGACAATGAAAATGTAAAATTTGTTTTCCAATATTTTTGAAAATAGACCCAGAAAAAAATAAAAACGAAATCGCGAGTTTCGGTTTTTTCTTGATTTCCTCGGAAGTACTCGGAATGTTCCAAATCTGAAAACGTCATCTTGCAGAGTTCAGTAGAGCGCAACTTTTTTCTAATTTAAACATCTCTACATCTCTGCTAGTGTACGAGATTCCTGTAGAGTTCATTCTTATCCGGGACACCATGATATACAATCATGTTATTGTCGTACTTGTTGCATAGTTTCTTTAAAAAATGTGTATTTTATTTTAAAATACAGATATTAATATGAACCAAAAAAGGAAATGCTAAGATAGGATAAGGATAAGGAGACCTAAAATTGTATTCAAAGACACATCGTTGTGACTTTAAATTCTCGTACGGGGTGTTCAGAAAGTTAAGAGAATATGCAACTTTTGACTCAACCCTGTATAACACTAAAATCATTCGAAATTGTTGCAAATCCGGTATCAGATAATGGTAAAGCTAAAAGCGCCTACCACTTGACCAAAAGAATCAAAATCGATGCGAAACTTCAAAAGTTATTAAAGTTTGCATTTGTAAAAAAAAAATGTTTGTCAGGGTTTTTTAACAAGCAGTGATATATTTTAGTCTCAGAATTAATGTGTGATATAAAGATAAAATATTTTGATTCGTTACCAAGTAAAAATGTCAGAAATTGTACCAAATTTGGCGTTTCAAAAGGCGTTCATTATATATGAGCTCATAATTCATGAGCTTTTGCGCCTATTTTACAGTCTAAATATCAGAATTTGCCATTTGGTGATTTATTTCCATTTACATGGAAATGATTATAGTTGCTAAAAAATATTGTTATTATAATAAAGTACTTTTTTAGATTCATTCGTGATTCACTAAATATAAAAATACTGGTTCTTATCTATGTGAAAATATGATAATCAAAAATAATATTTTATCGCCATAAGTGTTTTATAAACTTAGACAAACTTAAAACGAATAAGCTATTTTTGTAAATTTGGGTCCAAATTATAGACTCACACTGGAAACAACAACTTTGTGACGATGAAAAAAATGACTTAATTTTCCTGCTTAATGACATATTAAACCTAAAACATTTTCAGCTAGCAAACCCAATCTATTTAAAGTGTATCTTCTCCTTTAGCCAAAATGGTTCCCTAAAACTTGTTGTAGCTTACCTCTCAAAGCAACCAAATTTCCACCCCATAGTGGATCTGCTTCTGGATCAATAAACGCTCTACGATCAACAAAATGGTCAAAATCTTTGACAGTTATTTGTTTAATCAACTCTGGATCTCTGATCATAAGTGTGGGCAAATTAAATTGATAAAAGCCAGAATATCTACAATTATAAAATAGAAAATTAGACTTAGCAATTAAGTCATTTTTACAATATTCAGTAAATTACCTATTGTTGGGATACATTTTATAAATCCACTGTACGAATTCACAAAAACTTTCCTCTCGGAACAAAGTTGTATAGTTGTCGCCAAAAAACGGCCAGGGGTTAGTTTGCTTCACTCCCATTCTGGTGAAGTGGCTCATGGGCCTTACAAATTTATACCAAATTAAGAGGGCTACTAGCCCTCCTAATATTAGCCAGATCATTTTGGTTTTTCTTCGTATTAAAATCTGGAAGAAAAAATTAGAAATTCCATTTATAGTTCTATAAATATAAAAGTATGCGACACTCCTATTAACTTTTCCTTTCCGAGTCGAGACCTATCTGGACACAGGCCTCGGTCACTCTTTCGACCCTTACCAAAGTTTACAGAATTAAATAATATTATTATATATTTAATTCTGTAAACTTTGTCCTTACCCTGTAGCTTACCCTCGAGCTCTTAGGTTATGGAGAGACATCGAGACTTTCAATCAGTCAGAATTTATTAAAAAATAGGACAATCCTAATGCATACAAATATAGATTTTTTTTAGAGTTATCTTTTTTACACATAATAAAAAAATATACATAGCATAAGAATTAACAATGCAACACTTGTGTGTAATATTAGCATTTAGCAGTGTTGCTGACTAGAGCGCTTTCTCCTGTATTTATTAGTTAACGTTTATACATTAAACAAACATCACCCTCCGAGATTTTTTCAGATGTTTACGTTTCAGAGTCCCTAGACAACGAATAGCATGTTTTCTCGATTCCGTCGGTCTGTCTGTTCGCGGCATAGCTAAAAAACTACTTACCCGATTGATTTCAAATTTTGGCTAAAATTAAGGTTCATATGGGGATGACCTGGTGACATTTTGGTAAAAATCCAATATGGCAAAACAAAATGGCGGCTAGTGAAATGTGAAAAAAATATTACTAAAAAAGGTCTTATCCAATTTATCTTAAATTTTGCACAAAAAATCAAGTATTATGTAGGAATCAACTGGTAAAATTTTGGTACGAATCCAAGATGGCAGAACAAAATGGCGGCTTAATAAATTATTTAAAAATTCACCCTGAAAAAACTACTTAATGAACTGATTTCAAATTTTGTGCCATAACTAACTGTAGCATAGAGATACACTAGTAAAAGTGTGGTACTAATTCAAGATGGCGGAACAAAATGGCGGCCAAATAAAATTTTTGTAATCATCCTCTCACGTTTTACATATCTTGGCGTTTTGGCGTTCCTAGATGCCAAAAAAGCATGTTTTATCAAGTTTGTCGGTCCGTCTGTCGGTTTGTCTGTCTATCAGTTTGTCTGTCCACAACCATAACTAATTGTATTATAGAGATGAACTAGTAAAACTGTAGTATTAATTCAAGATGGCAGAAGAAAATGGTAGGCAAATAAATGTTTTGTAATCTAAAGTCACCCTAGAAGGTTTTACACATCTGAGTTTTAGCGTTTCTAGATGCCAAAAAAATAGGTTTTATCAATTCCGTAGGCCCACCAGTCACTTTGTCTGTCTGTCTGTGAGTTCGCGTCATAGCTGAGTAGTTTTACTCATCAGATTGTCTTCAAATTTTAATTAAAAATTAAGGCTCATATGGTGATGACCTGGCATATTGGATTTTAAAATTCCGATATGCCGGCACAAGATGGTGGCCTAGTAAAACGTTAACAAATTATTGCTAAAAGAACTAATTTTCCAATTTGCCTCAAATTTTGCAAAAAAAAGTGTTACATAAGAATGAATTTGTAACATTTTGGTATGAGTATAAGATAGCAAAACAAAATAGCGGCCTAATAAAATATTAAAAAAAAAAGTCTGAAAAAAACTACTTAATAGATGAAATTCAAATTTTGTACAAGTTTTAAATGTGATATAGTGATAAGCTGGTAAAGTTGTGTTACGAATTCAAGATAGCACAATAACAGAACAGAAGTAACATGTTAAAAAAATTAATGTAAAAAAATCTTATTCGAATAATTTACTGGAAATTTTGAAAAAAAATTAAATATCATATAAGGATGAACTGGTGCTAATTCAACAAAATTGCGATTTGTGTCAATCTAAAAATTAATGCTTGAATTCAATTTAAATTATGCCCAAAATCAAGTGTGATATATATATATATATATATATATATATATATATATATATATATATATATATATATTTTTTATTCCTTCACGGATGGAAAAATACATTGTGTTTTCATTCCGGGTGTACATCCGTTCACTACTGTCGTTCTGAAAAGAAAAGTTTTGCTGACGTTTCGCCAAAATCACATTTAGCATTTTCGAAGCTTTCTTTCTCGCGTCCGAATAGCTATTCGCTATAGCTATATATATATATATAGATTCATATATATATATATATATATATATATATATATATATATATATATATATATATATATATATATATATATATATATATATATATATAGATACATATATATATATATATATATATATATATATATATATATATATACACATACATATATATATATATATATATATATATATATATATATATATATATATATATATATATATATATATACAGTGTGTCCAAGATAAAGAGTGGATAACATTGTTAGATTGGAAACCATAAGAGCTACAGCTTGGGTTAAATTCGAGAAAAGTTGCTCAATTTAGTTTCCAAATCAATGCCGTTTACAAACCTAAAAAATTCCAAACCGTTCCGAAGAAATCCGACAAAAACCGAAGAGGTGCATTTTTGTTTTTATTTTTTTACAGCCCTATTTTTAAAGTTGGATCAAATTTGAAAACACATTCTTATAGCAGTTTTTTCTCGCCTACAAGATGCCACTGTCACAATTTTTGTCTGACGTTTCGTCTCCTGTCAACCATCATCAACTTTGTTTTTTCATACGGCCGCCATATTGGATTTTTACATTTTTAAAATGACCATTTGAGTCCCATTTCAACGATGTGTCACTTCATCAACTTTATTTTTCCTACGGCCGCCATATTGATTTTTTTAATTTTTCAAATGCTGCCTTATTTACGAACTTTGTTTTTTCTTATGGGCGCCATATTGGATTTTTGCAATTTCAAATTTCTCGTTCAATTCTTATTTCAACGAAGTACTGATAGGTGTTAGGTACGCCTCGTAGGTACCCACCAATTTAAAAAACAAAACTAGAAACCTTTAAGTAGACAACACAAAACGATTTATTTCAAACTTAACTACTACTAACTACTTAACAGACAAAAAAGAATTTAAATTAACTATCTTACTTTACAGAAGGTGTTCAAATAAAAAACCATTGTTTTCTAAACACAAGTATGCGCGTCGGATAGTTGCATTTAATACATTTTGCAGGACATCAGGTGTTATGGTTTGAAATGCCTCCAAAACCAGTTGACGTAGCTGCTCTTCCGTTTCAAAACTTCGCTCGTACACCCAGTTTTTTAAATAACCCCACAGATAAAAATCTAGCGGTGTCAAGTCCGGCGATCTAGGGGGCCACGCCACTACTGAATGCGTCCCTATCCATCTTTCGGGAAACCTCTCTGCTAGATAGTTTTGAACAATCCTGGCATTATGCGCAGGTGCTCCATCCTGCTGGAACCAAAAATTATTTAGTTCTGCTAGAGGAAGATTTTCGTCAAACCAATTCTCTAGGTCGTTCTGTAGCAAATGGCCATAGCGCTGGGAAGTTAGGGTTCCATTGTAAATGAAGGGTCCGATAATTTGCATTCCCAAAATTCCGACCCACATGCTGAAACCAAATCGGTGCTGAAATTTCGACTGCTTAAACCGTCGAGGATTTTCTTTGGCCCAAAAATGAGTATTTCTTCTGTTGAAGATACCATTATTTGTCACTATGCTTTCATCCGACCACAAAATTCGGTTCGGCAAGTTTTCTTCTTCCTGACATCTTCTGGTATACCACTCACAAAAGGTTCTTCTTCTTAAATCATCACCCGGTCGCAGTCCCTGACAAATTCTAAACTTATAAGGTGTGAATTTATTTTTCTTTAAAACAAAATGCGCAGTTGATTTTGGGATTCCAGTTTGGCGCTCAATTTGTCTAACAGACGTTGTCGGGTTTTCGACTGCTGCCAACAAAACATTATTTTCTGTTTCCTCATTAGAGTTCTTATTTCGGTTGCCTAGATTTTTATCAAAAGAACCATACGTATGTAAATTTCTAAAAATCTTTCCAAATATCTGTCTGTTTGGTTGAGTTCTTTCTGGATAATCATTTTCGTACATATCTTTCGCCCTTTGAGTGTTGCTATGACATAAAATGTAGCATTTTAGCATGTCGTACTTCTCTTCAAAAGAAAACTTTGTAAACATTTTTTAAAGCAAACAAAAACTAATAAATAACAATAAAAAATGCAATAATTTAAAAAACTCGATAAGCAAAATCTGTATTCTGTAAACAAAATGTCAGAATCAACAAATTTTTACATTGTTGATTTTGACATAAGTCATTAATTTGTTTTTAAAAGGCTACTAGATTTTTTTTAAAATAAACGTCAACTGGTTTTGGAGGCATTTCAAACCATAACACCAGATGTCCTGCAAAATGTATTAAATGCAACTATCCGACGCGCATACTTGTGTTTAGAAAACAATGGTTTTTTATTTGAACACCTTCTGTAAAGTAAGATAGTTAATTTAAATTCTTTTTTGTCTGTTAAGTAGTTAGTAGTAGTTAAGTTTGAAATAAATCGTTTTGTGTTGTCTACTTAAAGGTTTCTAGTTTTGTTTTTTAAATTGGTGGGTACCCACGAGGCGTACCTAACACCTATCAACCTTCGTTGAAATAAGAATTGAACGAGAAATTTGAAATTGCAAAAATCCAATATGGCGCCCATAAGAAAAAACAAAGTTCGTAAATAAGGCAGCATTTGAAAAATTAAAAAAATCAATATGGCGGCCGTAGGAAAAATAAAGTTGATGAAGTGACACATCGTTGAAATGGGACTCAAATGGTCATTTTAAAAATGAAAAAATCCAATATGGCGGCCGTATGAAAAAACAAAGTTGATGATGGTTGACAGGAGACGAAACGTCAGACAAAAATTGTGACAGTGGAATCTTGTAGGCGAGAAAAAACTGCTATAAGAATGTGTTTTCAAATTTGATCCAACTTTAAAAATAGGGCTGTAAAAAAATAAAAACAAAAATACACCTCTTCGGTTTTTGTCGGATTTCTTCGGAACGGTTTGGAATTTTTTAGGTTTGTAAACGGCATTGATTTGGAAACTAAATTGAGCACCTTTTCTCTAATTTAACCCAAGCTGTAGCTCTTATGGTTTCCAATCTACCAATGTTATCCACTCTTTATCTTGGACACACGGTATACACATACATATATATATATATATATATATATATATATATATATATATATATATATATATATATATATATATATATATATATATATATATATATATATATATATATTATATATGTGTGTGTTCCTAAAAAACTATGTACTGAACTAAATTGGTTCACACTTTACTATTCCTAATAAAAAGAAATATTCATGAGGGAAGTTCCGGGTAAAGGAAATTTACCGATTTTTTTCTAGTAACTTAAAGTCGTTTGAGATTCTATTTGGTATTTCTTAGAAGAATTTTATCAAGAAATATCTTTAACGGTGTTTTATAAACAAAATATTCGGGTTAACATTTTTGCTTTTGTTGTTGAAGGCAAAGCTTAAATAAATTCTTTGTGCGCTTTTCTACTCACTTTGCTTAAATGGTTTGCATAAATCTTGAAAAAGTTTGAAAAGTTCAACAAAATTTGATTTAAATAATGCTTTGATTTCGATAAGTTTTTAAACGAATCTCGCGAAAAAAGTACATTTTGTTTTCAATGTCGCTGTAAATTTGAAAAAGCATTTCAGGCTTAAAACCTGACTGAACACTTTCTGAACATCTCTTTCAAATAAAATGCACTTTAGGAATATCCCTTGCTTCAAAATTACATAACTAGCGTTATATCGAGCTAATGAACGAGTCCCAGATAATTTCGCAATTTTCTTTGGGTTGCGTTTGCCAATAACTCTGAACAATTCCGAGTATTTGATGTTTCTATGTGTTGCCTCAAATTTTGCAAAAAAAAGTGTTACATAAGAATGAATTTGTAACATTTTGGTATGAATATAAGATAGCAAAACAAAATAGCGGCCTAATAAAATATTTAAAAAAAAAACAGTCTGAAAAAAACTACTTAATAGATGAAATTCAAATTTTGTACAAGTTTTAAATGTGATATAGTGATAAGCTGGTAAAGTTGTGTTACGAATTCAAGATACCACAATAACAGAACAGAAGTAACATGTTAAAAAAATTAATGTAAAAAAATCTTATTCAAATAATTTACTGTAAAATTTACTCCTTCACGGATGGAAAAATACAATGTGTTTTCATTCCGGGTGTACATCCGTTCCCTACTGTCGTTCTGAAAAGAACAGTTTTGCTGACGTTTCGCCAAAATCACATTTGGCATTTTCGAAGCTTTCTTTCTCGCGTCCGAATATATATATTCGCTATATATATATATATATATATATATATATATATATATATATATATATATATATATATATATATATATATATATATATATATATATATATATATATATATATATATATATATATATATATATATATATATATATATATATATATATATATATATATATATATATATATATATATATATATATATATATATATATATATATATATATATATATATATATATATATATATATATATATATATATATATATATATATATATATATATATATATATATATATGTGTGTTCCTAAAAAACTATGTACTGAACTAAATTGGTTCACACTTTACTATTCCTAATAAAAAGAAATATTCTTGAGGGAAGTTCCGGGTAAAGGAAATTTACCGATTTTTTTCTAGTAACTTAAAGTCGTTTGAGGGTCTATTTGGTATTTCTTAGAAGAATTTTATCAAGAAATATCTTTAACGTTGTTTTATAAACAAAATATTCGGGTTAACATTTTTGCTTTTGTTGGTGAAGGCAAAGCTTAAATAAATTCTTTGTGCGCTTTTCTACTCACTTTGCTTAAATGGTTTGCATAAATCTTGAAAAAGTTTGAAAAGTTCAACAAAATTTGATTTAAATAATGCTTTGATTTCGATAAGTTTTTAAACGAATCTCGCGAAAAAAGTACATTTTGTTTTCAATGTCGCTGTAAATTTGAAAAAGCATTTCAGGCTTAAAACCTGACTGAACACTTTCTGAACATCTCATTCAAATAAAATGCACTTTAGGAATATCCCCTTGCTTCAAAATTACATAAATAGCGTTATATCGAGCTAATGAACGAGTCCAAGATAATTTCGCAATTTTCTTTGGGTTGCGTTTGCCAATAACTCTGAACAATTCCGAGTATTTGATGTTTCTATGTGTACTTCTAGAAAACCGAGAGTATCTCCTTTGCCATAAAAATTAAATATTTGGGAAGAACGTCGCACACATCTTCGCAGCAATGATATAAAGAACGACATAATCATTTGACATTTACCAGATCATATTTTTACCAACTGTAACATTTGAACCATCTTGCGCAAATCGGTCTTTTAAACAGTCCGTTATTTCTTTAGCAGATCCAGTTGGTAGCTCCAAATTCCTTTACCCATTCTTTTAAAATATTTTGAACAAATTTTTGTTTGGAAAAAGCTGGTGCTTCACTTTTTTACGAAAAAAATATGTGTTTCGAATGTTTTTGCGCTGAACACTTTTTGTCGGGTCTAGAACATTGCAAAAAAACGATTCCAGTGTGGTTTTTACCGTTTTTAGAATTACATTACATGAAACTGTGTGGTTAAAAGTAGTAATAACGTGTCTGATAATCTGTGATATATGATATGATAGTCGTGCTCTACTACAAGAGGTGATGTGAGATGGTAACCACAATAATAGACCTTTTTGCTGTTTTTGTGCGCAAGTGCAGAACGTTATACATGTACCTTTGCTTTCCTGAAACCGTGTTAAAATGGTATTTTCCCGAAAAAATAACAAAGATAGAGCGATGCTCACATGACCCGATTTGATTTGAAAAGACGACTAGGATAGTATCACTTCCAGTCACCTGATGAATTTTCCCCCCTGAAGTTCCACCTAAACATTTTAGAAACACTAAAAATCATAAACAAAAACAGCTGTCTTTAGAACTGGTCACTGTTTTTGATCATTTCATAACGACTGACAGTTTTTTATAATCAGTAAATCCGTTATAAAGCAAAAGCTTTATAGTCCCAGAGAGATTGCATCATGTAACAGAAAATCGCAATTGGTTAATGTTCGAGTTAGGTGATAATAAATATCATATTTAAACGCCACAAACTTGTTAAAATAAGTTTGGTTATATAGAAGTTTAAATATAAATATCATTGAATTACGATAAAGCTTATCTTCTAGTGATAGTAAAGCATTTAACATTAATAGTATTTTTGCATACCAAATACATTGTAAGATTATGCACATTCCCATATTCTGAAGCTTCTTCAGAGCTAACATCTAGTTTTTATTAAAATAATATAGAAAACTGCTGCAGAAATCAAAATGGGGTTGTATGATGCTGTTATATACAGTTATTTTGGAATACGTCGATATACATCTTGATATTCTTGAGAAAAAGTAAAGTGTTTTTAACATTTTTTCCGATGTAATTAAACTGGGCTTCAAGAGAAAGTGTGTTGTTCAACCCTGCTTGTTTTTGTAACTGTACGGTTGATGATGGAATTTTTCATACTTTAGTGAGGTGTTAAGAAGGTGAAGCAAGGCACGACTAATACTTACAAATATGTCTTTGTTAAACGGAATTTAAAATTTCATTTCGTTTTCTGTTCCGGTCCCCATTGACTACTCTAGAGAGTTCGACCATATTCATCAACTTATATTTTGTTAATCTACCCTCGATTTGATTTGAATTACACTTTTACTTTTTACAAAATATATGTTAAAATTGATTGCTATGTCTCCAGTGCTTCTACACATATTTGCTTGGCACAAGGTCCTTAAGCACTTCCACATTAATCGGTTTATCCTTATTCATATCAATTTTATTAAACAGAAACTGTTTTTCTTTTATTTTTATTAAACTGGTACATTTATTCTTCAAATCGCGAAATAAACATAAATATAAACATGTTTATTGAATCCTTAGTCCAGTAATGAGAACATGTATGGATTAAGTCAAAATGTAGACCCTCTAACAATGGGCCAAGATATTGTAGCAAAAAAGAAAAGACAAACAATAAACTAACTAAGTTTAACATAATTATTACAAAAAACATAGTTAAGTTTTAAGTTTGTTAACCATCCTAAATGTTAAAAAATTCTTGCACACTATAGAAACTTTTAGTTATCACAAAGTCTTGTACAGATTATTTAAACAACTTATCATTCGATGTCGCTTTAAAGCTATTTGGTAACTTATTGTATATTTTAGCGCCTGTACAGGGTGTCTCAAACTGATTTAGCCATGCTCTTCTTGCCAAACCGTTCGAGATATTTAGTTGGAATAAATACTAGAATTTGTAGCTATGAGGATACTTTAAAATGACTTCGAAAAAAAATGTTTGAAAAAAAATAGTCCCAAAAAATTCGACCCTAACCTCAAAATTTTAAACGTATATACCCTGTATATTTTTTTACATAATTTTGTACGATTGTAAATTCCCTATTCAGCATTTTTTTCCGATTTAAAAACCGTTAAAAAATAGCTTAGAAAATTAACATTTTATCTTCCGATCAAGTTTGCCATGGGGTAAATTAAAAATCCGCTTAAAACAAAACAAGAAAATTACAATGTATTTTTTTTATTTTACAGATTATCTACGGTAATAAATATTCAAATTGTAAATATTCAGCGACAACGCAAGCTTCAAATCTTGTCAAAAGGTTTCGCATACATTTCTAATTTTATTCTTCAGGTCCTCTACGTCATTGGATTTATTAAATATACCATATCTTTTAAGGTTCCTCACAAGAAAAAATCTAAGGGGGAAAGATCAGGCGAACGTGCCTTATTACGGGAGAAGCATTTGCGATGATATTAGCCTTAAACCTGTTCTGGAGTAATTCAGTAACTATGTGAGCATTATGAGCAGGTGCTCCATCTTGCTGCCACCACATTTGTTGTCTTTCAGCCAACGGAATTTCTTCTAGAAGTTGAGGTAAAACGTGTTGTAGAAAGTGCAGGTACCTTTCTCCCGTTAAATAAGCCACACCAAACATTGACACTCCAAATGCGTTGAAATCTAGTCTCCATTACCCAATGTGGATTAACTGGAGACCAATAATTGGAATTATTCCTGTTTATCAGTATTACCTGGATAGAGTCCTTGCACCAGATGAACTTTATAAGGCTGATACTTAAAGTCTTGTAAAATACGCTCAACTGAACTTCTTGTTATATTTAGTTCTTCAGAGAGTTTCCGAATTGACACATGAGGATTAAAATGTACATATGCTAAAACATTTATAATATTTTCTTCATTACGTACCGATCTTCTGGAATTATTGCGATTCCCAGTCTGGCAATGTCCTTGCCTCAGGATGCGTTCTAGGTTCACAAATGTATTTTCATTTGGCATTGGACGATTAGGAAAACGAGTGCGATATACGTCTCTGGCTCTTCTTTTATTTTTTAAGCACTCACCGTAAATTAGAATCATATCAACGTATTCTCTGCAGTAAACAAACTTGGCATTTTAACACGAAATTGACAGGAATAATAAAGAACCTCACTCTCAACAGCACTCTCATTTAGTTCAATTTTTCAAGTGTCAAAAATGTTTTGTTTTTGTTTTATCGAATCATGGCTAACTTGATAGGAAGATAAAATGTTAATTTTCTAAGCTGTTTCTTAATCGACTTTCAATCGGAAAAAGGTACTGAATAGAGAATTTACAATCATACACAATTATATAAAAAAATATACAGAATGGCATTTAAAATTTTAAGGTTAGGGTCGAAGTTTTTGGGATGTTTTTTTTTCAACACCTTCGATGTCATTTTGAAGTATCCTCATAGCTACAAATTCTAGTTTTTATTCCAACTAAATATCTCAAACGGTTTGGGAACTAGAGTTTGGCTAAATCAGTTTGGGACACCCTGTATAGTAAACGTTATTTTCCGTTACACTTAGTGAATGGATAGGGTATACTAGATCCTGGCAGTCACGGGTATTATAATTATGAAACTGATCATTTTGTTGAAATAAGAATGGCAGCGTCAGGATCCTATATTTCCTGAAAAAAGGTCGCATGTGGCCAATCCACACACCCCAGCCACTATTCGAATTATACGTTTCTGTATTTTAAATGCCCGACATAAGTGGGAGGTATTGCCCCAAAAGACTAAGCCACAATTTTAGATTTGTACTTTTAGCTAGCTTTAACAAGGAAATACTCTTATGCGCACCGCTCAGCTGAAGTTTTATCAGCTTCAGAAAAACAACACGTTTTCTTTATGCTTAAATGTATGGGCTTATTTCAATTCATCTTCAATATAGCAAAGGTATCTTTATTGTTGGACAATCAAAGTTGTTGGTTTCTTGACAGACTTGGCTACAACAGGAAACATAATACAGGTTAATAATTAAGTAAGGGATTTTTTCTCTCTTTATTTAAGGGCATAGTATCCAAAGGTGGGTCTGATTTGTGTTATATAAGCGATATACAAATTAGCACGAAAAAAGTATCATTTCGCTCGAAATAGAATTTGTTGTTCGAGCGCATTGCTGGATAATGAACGCGATGTAAACTACGCCAGTGGAGATCATATTAGAAAGTTTTGTTTGTCATCGTTTTAACATTTTTTAATTTTTTTATTCAATAGACGCTCCATACCTTCTTGACTTTAGTGCTGGTCTTTATCTACTTATCCAGAAACGATTTTAGCCCATTGCCTAGTGATTTTACGTGCAAGTGCATCCTGACACTGCCAAAGCCGATTCAGAACCAGTAAAATTGTCGACAACTTTTGCCCTGCACTGTCATTATAAGAGTTTCCGTTTTGTCTAAGTACCCAGAATACGCTTAAACTGTAAATGATTGGTCCACAGAAAGAAAAACTTTTATTGATTTATTCTATTAGAGAAATATACATATTTCAGAAAAAAGACCAAACAAAAAGTGAACTAAAACTAGCTAGTAAAACCAAGAATAAAATAGATTAGGTGTTAACCACAAGTACTTATTGTATTTTTGAACTAAGCAAGATTTTTGGGATTTGACTGTTTTATGAAGAATATCCTAACAGAAACATTTCAAGTCATTTAAAAAAAGTACTATATCGAATGTATACAAACTTACATAATTTTACTTTGCTAGTATATAAAAAGGGAGAGACCTCGTCAAAGAACAATCGCATGCCTAATACCAGACAGTAAATTGCTAAAATAGAAAAACGCAAAAAGAATATAGCAGAACGTCTAAGTCAATAACAAGTAGATGAGGTCAACCTATTAAAAATCTAAGAGAAATCGAGAGAGAAAAGCCGAAAAAATCAGGAGACGGGAAGAAAAACCCTAAATCAGAAGACAACATGAAGGAAAAACTGATGACACCACAAGTCAACAAGGACATCATGTATTATTAAAATCTTTTCATAATTTCCTCATTAAAAAATTGTTTTTCATATGCCAAAGGATTTTACCAAATCCACATTGATAAACATGTAATAAGTAACAGAATGTAAACAACATGGATGGCCGGCTCCTAAAGTTTTTTTATACTGTGGATTCAGTTCGATTATGATACAAAAGAAAATGTATGTAGAATACCGGTTTAATTCTAAACGGTTGAATTCTGTTAACACATTATATGTTGATATTTATTTTATGACAACATTACGAAGTATTCTGTATAATGTTAATAATCCTCAGAACATTAAACCATTATTTATTTCGATTACTGAGACTACTATGTTGATTAGTATTACCGACCAGCAAGTTCAAGCTATTGTTATTTATTAAAAAAATCGGTAAATTTCCTTTACATGGAACTGCCCTCGTTATGAATCTCTCCTTTTGTTAATAGTGAAGTATTTTCCAATTTAGTTCAGCTCATAGTCATTTAGTAGCACATATATATTCTCTTTTCAAACATTTTTATTGAGCACCATTTTGTCCCATCATATTGGATTCCTATCAATATTTTACCAGTTTCTACCTGTCATACTTAATTTTTGAGTATAAATTAAACAAATTGGTAAATTTCCTTTCCCTGGGACTTCCCTCGTTATGATTTATTTTCCAATTGATAGGAATAGAGTGAAGAATAAGTATGACCCAATTTAGATCAGTACATAGTCACAGTACATATGTGTTACATACAATGTCTCTTCATTTTTATTGGGCGCCATATTGTTCAATCATATTGGATTCCTACCAATATGTTTACCATTTCCTTTCTACCTATGACACACTTGACTTTTGGGCATAATTTAATATAAATTTAAAACCTATTTAGGTCAATTGAATAAAATTTTTTTACGTTGATTTTTTAAAAATTTTGTTTGGCCGCCATTTTGTCTCGCCATCTTAAATTGAAATCCATATCTTTACCTACTCCGTTGGTCTGCAGATATCCCAGAAATTAAGTTTTTAAATGGTTTCCGATAACGATCCTCTTGTTGTTATGTTAGAGGGGTGTATTATTTAGGGTTAGGACCCAGTAAAAAAACAAAAGCCTTTTTTTAAATTGGCGGCGTTCCGCCAATTTACTGTTGTATATCAGCCTTTACCTACTCCGTTAATCCCCAGATTTTTTCTAACCCTAAATAATACATCCCTCTAACATAACAAACAAGAAGATAGTTAACGAAAACTATTTACAAACTTAATATCTGCGGACCAACGTAGTAGGTAAAAGCTGATAATATGGGTTTCTTGCAGGACAAAAAATGTATGTGTCCTGAGGATGCAACAGTAAATTGGCTTAATATCTGGGTAAAGACTGATAATATGGGTTTCATGCTGGATATAGAATCTACATGTGTCCTGAAGATGCAACAATAAAGTTGAGAATCGTCGACTAATTAAAAATAGAATTTAGTTTTTTTTACTGGATCCTAACCCCAAACATAACCACAATGGGATCAGTATGTGTCCTGAGGATGTAACAATTAAGTTGCGAAACGTCGAAAAAGACTTGTTTTTTTACTTGATCTTAACCCCAAATAATACACCACTCTAACAATTTTTTAACACTTTTCCGCCATATTAGATTTTTTATATATCCTTAATTTTTGGTCAAAATTTAGAGTCAATCGAGTAAGTAGTATTTAAGCTTTGTCGCGAACTGACAGACTGACAGACAGAACTGATAAAACATGTTTTTTTGGCGTCTAGGGACGGTAAAACGTGAAGATATGTAAATCCTGAGAGATTGATTTTTTCACGCTTACAATTTTATTTGGCCGCAATTTTTTTCAGGATGAATTTATAAATATTTTGTTTTATGGCCATCTTAGCTTCATACCAAAATTTTACCAATTGACTTCAACATAATACTTGATGTTTATGCAAAATTTGAAATAAATTAGATGAGTAGTTTTTTAATAATATTTTTTTAAAGATCTTAGATTTGGATTTTTACCGAAATATTACCAGGTCATGCCCATATGACCCTTAATTTTTGACCAAAATTTGAAGCAAATCGGGTAAGTAGTCTTTAAGCTATGCCGCGAACTGACAGACAGATAGAACATATTTTTGGCATCTAGCGACCCTAAACCTAAAGATCTATAAAACCTGAGAGGGTGACTTTTTCATGATTACAAACAATTCATTTGGCCGCTTTTTTGTAAGGCTATCTTGAATTAGTACCACCATTTTACTAGTTTATCCCTATACCATAATTAGTTATTACACACAATTTGAAATCAAACCATTAAGCAGTTTTTTTAAGCTGAATTTTTAAATATGTTATTAAGCCGCCATCTTGGATGCTTGACAAACTGTTAGTAGTTGATTTCAACATAGTACTTGATGTTTTTGCAGAATTTGAAATAAAGTGCATTAGCAGTGTTTTAATAATAATTTTTTTTACATTTCACTAGGCCGCCATTTTGTTTTTCTATATTGGATTTTTACCAAAATGTTACCAGGTCATCCTCATGTGACCCTTTATTTTTTACTTAAATTTCAAGTCAATGGGATAAGTAGTTTTTAAGCTATGCCGCGAACTGATAGACAAACGGACCGACGGAATTAATAAAACATACGTGGATATATATAAAACCTGAGAGGATGATTTTTCACGTTTACAAAAATTTTATTTCGCCGCCATTTTATTCCGCCATCTTAAATTAGTACCGCAGTTTTACTAGGTCATCTCTATCTCACAATTAATTATGGCACAAAATTTGAAATCAGTCCATTAAGTAGTTTTACCGGGCCGACTTTCTACATATTTTAATAAGCCGCCGTTTTGTTCCGCTATCTTGAATTAGTACCACAATTTTACCAGTTCATCTCTATACTTAGGTTAGTTATGGTACATAATTTGAAATCAGTTCATTTACTAGTTTATCCAGGCTGAATTTTTAAATATTTTATTATGCCGATGGATTTATATGAAAATTTTACCAGTTAATTCCTACGTAATATTTGATTTTTGTGAAAAATTTTAGATAAAATGAATAAGTGGTTTTTTAGTAATAATTCTTTTAACATTTCACTAAACCGCCATTTGGTTTTGCCATATTGGATGTTTACCAAAATATTCCCGGGTCATCCTCATTTGACCAAAATTTGGAGTCAGTTTGAAGATAACGTTTAAAATTGTTATTAGGCTTTTCAAAGAAGTATATATATTTTTTTAAATTAAAGAATAAAGAAATTGAAGACATTCTCTTATACAGTAAATTTTCCTTGTTAAAGTCCTTTAAAATCCAATTGTTTAAGAAGATTGAAATATGATTTATTTTCTGGATGATATAATCTCATATTATAGTCTATCATTACTACTTCATTAAGAAATATGCCCTCAAAGAACCACCGGTGTCATGGTTCGTTTTCTTTAAAAGGGTTTTAAAATAAAATATTACTGTTCTTAAATAGGCAATTTTGAATTATGATATCTATAACAATTTAAGAGTGGCACTTGTGTGTAGACACAACTACTGTTTCATATTTCAATAATAAAATGATGGCGGTTTACTATTATTAGGAAACAAATAGGTAAATTACTGGCAGTGCCTGCTCCATTGGCCTCTATCAATTCACAAGGTCAAAATAACATAAATTATAATGAAATATTTCTGTTCAAAACAAATTATAATCATTGATTCTGCTGACCGAAAAATATGTTTTTAAGCAGTCAAAATTGAATGATATCAAATGACGCAGATTGTTTCGTATACAAAACTCAAGGGATTTTATCGACAATGCTTTAAAAGTTTGTCCGAAATTAATACAATCTACTTTTGGTATATGTATATTTAGTTTATAATTATTGTCCTCAATTGACGAAAAAAAAAACATTATAATACAATTTTAAATACCATCGATCGGCCGATCTGTTACTTCTACCGTGATTTCTATATTATGATCTGCAATAAAAACAAGTTCCCTATGTCAAGCATTATTTTTCTGAGTTTAGCAGTACTCTTTGATTTGCAGAAAGCAACTTCCCCTCGGCACATTTTCGAAGAGGCAAAACTGGATACTCAAGGATATTTAAAGGTATTAAACATATATTGAAAAGCTTTAAATGTAACTAAAATGTATTGAAAGGTATTACACTTGAAAAATATTGAAGATACTTACTATTATTCGAAACGTTATGAAACCAAATAATACAGAAAATGCGAGTTCGACAGAACAAGTTTAATGGTATTAAAAAGAAATTAAGTATTATTGAAAGGTATTTAATGATAAATTCAGGTATCTAATGAAAATTAAGCATAATAGAAATACTATATAAATATTTAATGACATTTATAGGTATTTGAGGGTAATGTGTTATATTTTAAAAGGGGTCTACAATTCTAACTTTTAGAGATTTCAAAAAATATTAAATACAAAAGTTTTATGGTTTCTCCGAACCTTCAGGATTTGCTAAAAAAGAAATGACAATTGGAAAGTAAAAAATGAGCATTGACTTTTCTTATTTTAAATGGAACATTCTGTATAATATTTTTTTCAATAAATGGGCATCTTCTTGTTGATTATAAAAATACCAGGTTTGATACCTTTGTCTTTAAACAGAACCGATTAATTTCACATAAGCCCTGACACAAGGGGCAATGTGTTAGAAAGAAAGAGAACATCATAAGTAAAGTCATGAGACAGGAATACACTGACTCTTATTGCTAATTTGTCTCATCACAGTAAATTATTTGTCCATTCGTGGTCTAACCCAATACTGTGGCTCCACTTGCGGCTGTTAGCCCGAATATAGAACAAACAAGTTTTGATGAATTTTCGGTATGAACCTCCCGGCTTAGTGGTAGGGTTCTCGGTTTACGTCGTAACCGTATGTGTTCCGGTTCGGGGATGATTTTTTTTTAAATTGTAAATTTGTATGTTATTATGTTTTAAAAATCGGATTGCGATTGAGTTGGCTCTGGTTAGACCTTTTTTTGAAATAATGTGATGATGAAAAGTGTATCTATATTAAAATAAGAAGGCAGAGTTTTTTTAGTTTTTTGTTTAACCAAACCAACAATTTTGTGTGTACTAATGTTTTAAAAATCGGACTGCTTAGGCTCGGTTTTGACAGCCTATATGATCTATGCAGTATCTATTTCCTACACACAATAAAAAAATAAATGTAAAGTTACAGTTTGTAAAAAAATGATTATAGGGAATGCGTTAAAAAGAAAGTTTAGCTGGTAAAAAAGACCATATTTAAAAAAAATTGCGAAATCACTAAAATTGTTTTTGATAACTAAGGATAGAGATTGTCAACTGAAAATAAATAAAGCCGAATCAACAGTGCCCAGTTTCAGTAGCTACAGTTTTTTACAGTCATAGTTTTAATTTCAGAAACACTGCTATATTGAACAACCAAATCAAAATAAATATTAGCGAAGTGATATACATTAATTATTAAAAGGACATAGTACATTTTAGAACCATGCAATTTAAACAATGTATTTTCAACTGCCCTACATAAAAACACAATTAAAATATATACATAATACAAATAAATATTGCAATAAAGTGTTTGCAATTTCGTCAAAATTTTGTTTGTATTATATTAAATTATTATAATATATTTTGATTCCCAAACCTAATTTTACTTCTATATTTTAATAAAACAATAGAGTGGATTCGTAGATTCAAATTTTACATTATTTAGATTAATATATAAAAGATAAAGAAGTCAGTCGATAAAAATTCTTTTTAATATTAGATATCTTGGTTTGTTTATTATTAACTAAATTTATATGCGTTGTTACTATATGACTATATGTTTTTTGGGTATTTGGAAACATATATATTATCACTGCGTACTTGCTTAGATTTTATATAAATTCAGTAACTCAAGTTTCCTTATTTTTGTATGTTAAAGTTTTTGTTTAGATTTGTAATGGTCTCTTCTAACCAGTTATGTATTTGCTGTTCTTTACAGATCATTGGCAAAGTTTTGGCAAAAAGAAGCGTTGAGAAGAATGTAATTTGGCTGTATTATATAGTTTTATTTCAACGTTCATCTCGGCATGAGTTGACTAAAAATGAAATATATAAAAAGATCCGTTAATCAGTTTATCTTTTATAGTCGCAGGCGGTCAATTTATTGAACGTTTTGGACATACCATGAAGACCATATGCCTAAATAGAAAGTACCATTAAATTATACAGTGATTGCAAAGTAGTTTTTATTTTTTTTTAGATAACGGAACAACAATCAACATTAGATACATACCTAAAAACAAATGCCATAAAAAGTGTTAAAACACCAGGTCATTAACTTTTAGTATCAGCAATTCAGATTTCGTCCCAATACATTCACATATACACGTAATTCGCAAATAAACAAACTAGCTAAACAACCTGCGATTTAATCGTTTTGCAGTCGGAATATATATATGGCCTTATCTGGAGCAGCCTGATTTCAAAGAGGTACTCATATAAACGAAGTAGTTAATGAAAACAGAACTAGCAATCTTCTAATTTTATTTTAACAGATAAATTACTTCTTTGTTACACAAGGCCCCCGGAAGCGAGCAGCAACGGGTGTGGCTTACACGGGCTTCACTCTAAAGGGGCGCCAAACCGAAGGTTTAAAGCTCCGTTGGGAAATATAAAAAGAACATTGACTTTTATATAACTCAAATTTCTAATTTATACACAATTTGCAATGAACAAGGCACTAAAAATTTCCTACCGGAGAAAACGAGATTCGCTCCGTCTAATATTGATTCCATATTTTCAATTAAGACATTAATAATTATCCTTAATAATTAATCGGTAAACTCCTTTGCCCGGAACTTCCCTCGTTATGAATATTTTCTTTTATTAGGATTTGTGCAATTTTACCACACTTGATTTTTGAATATAATGTTAATTAAATTAATTAAGCAATTTTTTAGTCCTATTTTATAAATATTTCATTAGACTGCCATTTTGTTCCATCATGTTGAATTCATACTAAAATTTTATCAGTGTATCAATAGGTATATTATATTTATTTCTCGTGCAAACATTAAAGTCTATTTAATAAGAGGTTTTTTGACTTCATCTTTTAAACAGTGTATTTCGACACCATTTTATTCCGCCATCTTGAATTCGTATGTTTACCAGTTGATTACTATACCACACTTAATTTTTTTTTGACGAAGCTTGAAATAAAACTAATAAGTAGTTTTTTCAGGCTTATTTTTTAAATTTTATTAGGGATCTAAAATGTTACCACTTCGTTCTAATACTTGACTTTTGTGCAACATTTGAAGTTATAATTATTGGATAATTAGACCACCGTTCCGCCGTATTGGATGTTTACCAAAATATTTCCAGGTCATCCCCGATATAACCCTAACTTTCCACGAAAATTTGAAGTCATTCGGGTAAGTTTTCTAGTTATGTCGATAGACCGATAGAAATGAGAAACATGTTTTTGCCATCTAGGAACACTAAAACGTGAAATTCCTGGGAGTATGATTTTTTCTAGAACACAAACATTTTATTTTGCGGCCATTCTATTCCGCCATCTTGAATTCATACTACGATTTTATCAGCATTTCTGTATCACAGTTAATTCTTGCACAAAAATTGAAATTAATCTATTTAAGCAGTTTTTAAGGGGCAAATTTTGAAATATTTTATTATGCCGCTATTTTGATTCACCATCCTGGATTCACACTAAAATTTTGCCAGCTCATTTCTACATAAAACTTGATTTTTGTGCAAAATTTCAGATAAATTGTGTAAGTAGTAATTTTTTTAACAATTCGCTAGCCCGCCATTTTGTTTAACCGTCTTGAATTAGTACCAAAATTGGACATAAAACAGGAAACCCGATTAGACCTGTCGTCTCCTTTGTCTCACCACCTTCTTACAAACTTTCAAAAGAACTTATAGATATTAAGTAATTATATTTATTATAAATTTATTTTATATCAAGTCCAAAAATTTAAGGAATCAATATACCAAAAAACCACTAAACTTATCTCTTTTGATGTAACTAATTTATTCCCAAGCATACCGGTTCAAGACACATTGATATTTGTTGACAAACTTTTATCTTTAAAACAAGAACAAATTATTAAAAAACAAGAAATAATGAATTTACTTTTTGTCTATTTAGAACAAAACTATTTTGAATTTAATATTAATATATATACAAGTAATAATGGTCTAATAATGGGAAATCCACTAAGTTCCTTATTAACTCAAATATTTATGGATTTTCCATAAAAAAGAAATTAGCCAACACCCTCTTTTTAATACATTTCTTTATTGGCATAGGCACGTAGATGATTTTTTAGCTTGTTTCACTGGAACAGAAAGGCAACTAAATATGTTTCTTGTCTTCATAAATAATTTACATATCAATAAAAAATTTGCTATAGAGAATGGAACAAATGTTTCTACTAACTTTCTTGATTTAACTATTAAAAGGGAAAACAATAAACATATTTTTTCTGTTTTTCATAAAACAACACACACAGATACAACAATACACTACACTTCACGTCATCTAATGCAACATAAATTAGCAGCCTTTTATAGTATGATCTACAGATTAATCACATTTCCCCTAAATAAACAAGATTTTCAAAATGAACTTAACTGAATTAAACAAATTGCAATAAATAATGGTTATAGTTCAAATATGGTTGATAATATTTTAAGGAAAAAAGCCATTTGTTCGGTTTACCCCAGTTCAAAAGACCCTTCTGCTATCTTTAAATGTATTACGTACTATGGAAAATCCAGTATTAAAATAGGCAATGTTTTAAAAATACTAAATATAAATGTTGCATATAAGACCAATAATTCCATACGCAAATTTATAAAAAATAACAAATCAAAAACACATTTAAGTAAAAAATCAGTTGTCTATAAATTAACCTGTAAAGATTGCCCAAAAACGTATATAGGACAGTCATAGTCAGGTAGAAGTCTCGAGAAGAGAGATTGAACATTATCAGTGCTTAGTCAAGGGTGATAACAGATCTAATTATGCTTCTCATTTAATTAGTTGTAGTAATCATTTTAATCACAATTTTAAAGTATTACATACAGAAAAGAAAGGTTTATTACTTAACGATCAAACTGCCCTGAGCAATTCGCCTCTATTAAATATGTTTTGTTAAAATAGATTTAGGTAAACATGGAAAAAACCCATTCTACACTAGGTATAAAATATGTTACTTCATTCTAATTGTATTATCTGAAGAATCTACAGTTCTTTTTAATATAGAGGAAGTAAAATTTATTTTGTTTTTACTTAGTACTATAAATCTAGGTACCAAAATTTTTTCGTTTCATTCCTAAGTAATACTTGATTTTTGCGCAAAGTGTGCCGGTAAACCGCATAATTAGTTTTTTTTAGTAATAATTTTTTATTGTTTCACTAGGCTCCTTAACAATATATTCAATTTTAGTTTTTGAAATTTCTGTTGTTTGTTAATGGTACGTCAATTATTTTTTAAAATCTTATCGTTTAGAGCAAGTAAAAATATACAAAAAATGTCTCTTAGTATTTAGTGATCGATAGGTCGTTTTCGAAAAAAAGAAACAAATTCCATTTTGATCCATGCCTTTGGCACCTGTGATACAGTTTTAGTTGAATTCAGAACTACCAAAAACTCTATTGAATCATTTTAAGAAAATAGTTTTATAAAATAAATGTCCGCAAATTCCCTATTTTTGAGATACAGGACGCTAAATTTAAAAAACTAACTTTTTTCTTGGAATTATCCAAGAAATCACATTTGTAGACTCAGTCAACTTCAGCTAAAACGGCAACAAAGATGCTACAGGCGTGAAACAAAATTTTTTTTTCTCGAAAACTACTTGTCATATAATAAAATACTAAGAGGCATTTTTTATTTATTTTTACTTGCCCTAAACAATATAGCTAGTAGTTTTTGTACGCGTTTTAGTTTTAGTGGCGTACTATTTTTTTCATTAAAGTCAGCGATGGTTACCCATACCTATGCCCACGATTGAAGTGAAAACTGCTGAATACTGTAAAAATATAGCATTTAAATACCTATGAGGTTGTACCAAATCTTAATCAAATTACTCTTACTATTTCGGAATTACTAAATATACTCATATTTATATGAACTTTTCAGTTTATTTCCTTAATCTCGTTAAATCTCGCTTTAAAGGTTGGCGCAGGTTTTTTGAAACCCCCTTGCATTAACATTTTTAAACTGTAAACAAAATAAAGCGAGCAACGAAATTTAAAAAAATATATGTAAATATATGTATAAACATAAGTTCTTATTCTTAAAAATATTTTTTACATAATATAATATTTAAAGGGCGCCAAAATATTTCCGGCACGCGGGCGTCGATAACCCTTGCGGAGTTCTTTGTAACAATTTTTTAACAAATTTTTAACAATTCGATAAAAAAAATCTTATAAATAATGCCTACAAAAGAACTCCTACCTGTTAGTAATAGCTTACTTACGGAGTATGACCAATCACGTTTCTCCAAAATCATTACTCACGCTTGTTTCGAGCATTCATAATTGTAGGTTTCTTTAGTCTTGCAACTGGATATCGAGTGCCATAAAAGATGGCAGGGTGCTTATTTTTGAATGTCAGAAAATGATGAACGGATTGAGGCTCAGGCTTTTCTACAGCTGCCTTATATCGATCTAAATGTACCAAATCCCCAATTGTTAAAATATAGAAATAAAAAAATGTAAGCTGGCATATAACGAAAACGTCTTAAAGAAATCGAACAAACAAAATGTTGGACTTTAATTAAAAAGAAATGAAACCGACTTCCACTAAAAAGTGAAAAATAATAATTTATTCCACTTTGAAAATTTTACTCCATGAAGTCCGCGCCAAACTAACAAAGGCAGTAAGACATTGTATGCGTAGTAGTAGACATCAAAACACCAAATTGACTGAATATGTGATTATATTTTTGTGATTAAATAATTAAGAATAAGTTTAGCGCCGATAAACTTTGCCAATATATGCCGGGATAAAATTTGCCAAGTGGATTAAAATATTATTTTTCATTTTTTAGTGCATTTTTTAAAGTCGGTTTAATTTTATCTACACGAGTTTTATCGTAAAAATCAGATTTAGCAAAATGGTCCACTGCATAATATTTTTCCTGATATAATGGTGAACGCGCAGAATCGAGACGCCAGAGTAACATTTTTAAGATATGCTTGCTACGGGACCATTCCGGCAGTAACCTGAATGTCCCCTGAAAATTTTATCCATCGCGGAGTAACCGAACTGACTAGCTCCTCCTTTTTTAAAGTCGATTACAAATTATAATGAGGGTAGTGGGTTAATAACGTTTTATTCATACCGAATGTCCATTTTTCGAAAATGTCAAGTTAAATACTAGATTTTGAGGTTCCACATTTTCATGGTCACCCTGTATACATAAAATTACATAACGGGATAGCTAAAAAGATACCTTTCAGCAATTGGGGTTGTATGCCTATTACATACCTCGATGCTTTATTTTGAAAAGGGTATTTAAAAAAATGTAAATTTAAATATAAAAATGGCTGCCTTTATCGCCATTATACCTGTGTTTTTTAAATATTATTATTACAAAAAAACCGATGAGCAGATTTCAAATCAAAATATATGAGACCATCAGAGAAACGTCCTTCTTCTTTTTTGAAGTCGGTTAAAAAGAAACAACCTTGTCTATAAATCAACCTGCAATAATAGCCCAGAGGAGATTACCAACTTTTTTACGGATATTCCCCGCAAAATATTAGTTTACATTGATCAAAACAAAAACCCTTAATACCTCTTAACACCTGGATTCCCCTTTGTTGAGATATCCCATAATGGTGTAAGGAATGCAATAAATTGTTTTAAAAACAAACGTAGTATGGGCCATTATGATCTAAACATAACGATAATAAAACGAAATAAAAACATTATTAGTCCTCTAAAGAAACAATTTATTCTTTGCATAAAAACAGGCATATATCCAGACTCTCTTAAAATATGTAAGATTGTTCCAGTGTAGAAAGGAGTATGAATGAAGTGATGAATGTAACTTAAATAAGAATACTGTGGACGCCGCTTTAGAGGTAGTAGATAGCATTTTCGAGGGGTTTAGTAGGGATTTTGTCGGTACTATATTTTTCGATATAAAAAAGGGGTTCGATTCCTGATTTTTTGCAAGACAAGCTTAAGCTATACGGATTTTTTTCACTAAGCCATATGCTTATTATGTCATTTTTTAGTGAAGGGAAGCAGTATGTTGGTTATAAAAATATAAAATCATCCTTAAATTCCAACAGTCTCGGAGTAACTCAAGGCTCTACATACATTAGGATCAGTGCTCTTCTATATGTTTATAAATAACATTAAAATTAGTGATAGCTTGTCTCAAAATAATATTTTTCTCTTTGCCGATGATAAAGCATGCGTTTTAAAAGATGCCAGCTACGACAACTTAATGAAAAAAAAAATGCACAGTCATCCGCTAACAAATGGTTTAGCAAAAAAAAATTTAGTTTGAATCCTGAAAAGACTTAAACGATGATTTTCACATACTAAAATCACACATACGATAATCCTCCATCTGTACCCCTTGCATAATCTGAGAACCTCATATTAACGTTTTCTTTAAACATTTTCCTCTTAAGCAGATCGTGCCTTCAAATGTTCTTCTTATGATTAACCATTCCTTATATGTGTCCAGGTGTAGGTATGGTCTATTATTGTGGGGGCATTCTCTCCATATGTCGAAGATTTTTGGTTTACCGCGAAGACTGGTGAGAATCATAATTGGCTAATTACCCGATTGACTTAAAATTTTAATAAAAAATTAGGGGTCACATGACCTGGTAACAATTTGATCCTCTATGGCGAGACAAAATGTCGGCCTAGTGAAATGTTAAAAAAATTATTACTAAAAAACTACTTACCTAATTTATTTTAAGTTTTGCACAAAAATCAATTTTGGTAGGAATCCAGATGGCGGAACAAATGGCGGCTTATTAAAATTATAATTAGTGGATTGATTTCAAATGTCAAAACGAATTATGGTATAGAAATCAACTAGTAAAATTTCGGTATTAATTCAAGATGGCCAAACAAAATGCCGGCCAAATTTTAGTTAAAAACTGAGATTATATGGGGATGACCTGGTAATATTTTAGTAAAAATCCAGTATGCTTGAATACAATGACGGCATGAAATGTTAAAACAATTATTAGTAAAAAAACTAATTATCCAATTTACCTTAAATTTAAAAAAAAACAGTGTTATATAGGAATGAACTGGTAACATTTTAGTATCCAAGATGGCAAAACAAAACGGCGCGGGCGGTATAATAAAAAAATTAAAAATCAGCCTGAAAAAACTACTTGTTAGATTAATCTTAAATTTTGTGCAAGCATTAAGTGTGATATCCTGAAAAACTGGTAAAGTTGTGGTACGAATTCAAGATTCGTACCACCAGATTCAAAATTTTATTCACTGACTATAAATTTTGCAGAAATATTAGATGTGAAATAGGGATAAACTGATACGAATTCAAAATGATATAACAAAGTGGCGATGTGTGTCAATGTAAAAACTACTTATTAAATTTATTTCAAATTATACCCACAAGTGTGGCATAGGTAGAAATTGGTAAAATATTGGTAGGAATCCAATATGATGACAAATTGGCGCCCATTAAAAATGTTAAAAAATATAGTATGTGTGTTACTAAATGACTATGTACTGGACTAAATTGAGTCACAATTTACTATTTCTAATAAAAGGAAAGATTCATAAGGAGGGAAGTTTCAACTCTTTGTCGAATCAAATTATCAAAAATATTGAGTGTGCTATGACCGTCATTTAAAAGCGACCACAATCAACATCAGTACAATCAATATCATTACCTCATACATACCTAAAAATACAGTTTATTTAAAACAATTTATGTATAACAGATATTTTTCACTAACGGCTGTCTATCAGATACTGTAGTTCAATTTTATTTTTTTTGGTCATATCATTTATAAAGTCTATTTTTGATTAGATTGTATATTTATTTTTATCTCTATTTAATAGGTGGATTATGGATAATAAGACAACGCAACTTTGTTTTTAGCTTTCTATTTGAGACAGTGCAACATGTTGCAATATTTTATCGTTTTATACTTGTGATCAGTGTTGCGCCTGGTTATGTAACAAATTATATGATAAATAATATAGTCCAATCGACAATGTAGTTGTATAGTTGTAAAAAGTTCCTTTTTAGTTTGGCAAATAAAATGGGTCTAATCAAAAAGCTTTTCCCGTTACGAATTTGTACCTATTATATTTACCTGTCGAAGAGGACGTCAGTAACATAAGTCGTAGTAATGCATAAAGTCATAAAATATACTTAGGTAGAGTGCTACTTAAACAACAATTCCACATTCTAGGGTAGTCAAATTTTTATGTAAATCTTTTGCATTTTCCCGGAAATCAGGTTTCGCTTCCATATTGGTTGAAATGTCCCCTAAAGTTTTAATTATAAGTGACTTCGAAGGGATCTTACAGCCTCATCATGGGACACCATTTGGTAGTACTGAGTGTCTTTAAGGAGTACAAAAGGTTCGCATCTTTCAGAACATGCCAGCGATGGGGAAATGCCGAGAAGAATACATAAAGTTGTTCAATTGCTCCAAAGTATCTACCATTCTTGAAGACAAGCTTAGTGCTTCAACTCTTACTAAATTTAATGAGTGCGCAGCACAGGGTACAATATCGGCAAAAGTGTGTAAAATGAGCATATTTACCACTTATATTCGCCGAGTTGTCATATGACTGACCCCTCATGTTTTCTATTAGAAGTTCCAGCTTAAATAAAAAGTTAGTTATTTTGTTAAATAAAAAATTTGCCGTATGATTTTTGATAGGCAAAAATGCCAAAAACCTTTCATACGACTTTTCGTTATAGACATATCGAATAATAATCTTCAATTGATCAATGTGTGCCATATCAGGCGATGAATCGACAATAATAGAGTAATATTTTGATTCATTTATTGGCTACTTATTGTTTTAGTAACTTCATTTCCCATAAGCTGAATAATTTCCTCGTAAATTGTCTTGGATAGGTACGTAGTTTTTCTCCCAAGCTACACTTCCGTAAATGATCCTCTAGAAACGGGTCAAATAGACGTATAAGTTTCATTAAGCCCATGAAATTTCCATTGTGTAGAGAACCCCATTTTTCTTCGTGCCCTCTAAGGGCCAAATCTCTTCCACATTAAAATTTTAAAACCGCTACGACTCTTTTCAATATAAGATTGAAACTCATTCAACATATAAATATTTTGAGTATTCGTTTACCAAACATCCAGTTACCAAAAGCATGAATTGTAAATCTTTCAAACATATTTTTAAGCTTCAAATCAGTTTTCTTGTTGGACTCAACTCTTTTATTTGATCTTGTACTATACAGGGTGCTCCATTAAGTAAGTTAAGAATTTCAATGGTAACAATATTGGCAATGCAAATAACAAAAAAAATAGACCAAGAGAAGTAGAATGGCGGCGCGAAACAAATATGGCTAACATGCTGGTTTAAAAGTTATAGGCATTTAAAATGGACCATGGTCACTTAAGGGTTGAATACCCTGTATTTAAATCAGGCCTGTGTAACAATATAAACATTGCCTTTTATCTCAGTAAAAGGTTCAAAATTTCAACCCAGTAAAAAACAACAGAAACATCAAAGATAAACACGAATATCTTGGGTAAAATTTTTGGGATACCAGTTAAAAAGAATATAATATTACCACTTACCTTCTGCCTCCGTTGAAACTAAACTTTGACTATTTTCTTCCTCTGTACCTTTTTGAACTTGATGTTTTTTTAGATAAAAATCCAATTTGCGATGTTTATTTTTCTCTTCTTTCATCTTGGCTTTTAATTTTCATTTCTGACTCCCGCTCAAATATCGTCTTTCAGCCATAATAATTACCAATTATAATTCTAGTCCTAGTCCGAGTCAAAAAATATTTTAATTAGTTTTTCTGTTTAAAACGATTTTATAGAAATATTTCTATTCCTAGCTCTACAATTTGGAAGTGAATTTTACGATAATCATAATTATATCATGTTTCTAGTAGAAAATATAGGTATTTTAAAAAATATAATTTCTCAGACTGTCATCACCCTCTAGCTCTAATATCTAGTAAAGTAAATCCTCGCTAAGAAAAGAACAATAAGATAAGCAAAAAATATTCGACTCTACGCTTTTTATGCAATAAGTCGCGACCGGTGGTCTCTTTGGATAGAATTCGTGTCAAATCGATATCTATCGATCGCCATGGTGCATCGTTAAGGCCGAGTTATAAGGCGTTTATAAAAATATAATCCGATCGCTTGGATCTGCAATTATAAGCCGCTCCTAAAAATATGAGCCGATCACTCCAATCTGGAGTAAATTAATCGAAAAAATAGTTTTTGTAGTAAATAAAACACATTGGGATTTTTTAATTTGCCCTTGTTTATTTATTTGTAGAATTTACAAACGGACCACGAAACTATGTGTATAGATGATTTTTTTAATTTAATTTTTTTTGGTCGGGGGCCTGACTCTGCAGCGTCATTATAGATCCACCCCTGGTTCCGCCAATGAATCGAATTCCTACTACAATTTTAGGCGTTTATCTCGATATCACACATCACATCTTGGATTCGTATCAAAATGGTACCAGTTCATTTATATGTTATTATTAATTTTTGTGCAGTTTGAGATAAACTGGATAATTAGTTTTTTAGCAATATTTGTTTTAACGTTTCACCAGACCGCCAAATGGATGCTTAATAAAATATTTAAAAAATCAGTCTGGAACGACTACTAAATAGTATATATAGTATAAATAAAATGATTTTAAATTTTGAGCAAGAATTAAGTATGATACAGAGATGAACTGTTAAAATTTGGGTAGGAATTCAAGATGGCGGCGAAATAAAATACTTTTAATTATGAAAAGATCATCCTCTTACATTTTACATATTTTTACATTAAAGCGTTCCTAGATCCTAGATGCCAAAAAACATGTTTTTTCAATTCCGTCGATCGGTCTGGCAGTTCGCGGCATAGGTGAAAAAACTACTAACCCGATTGACTTCAAATTTTGCTCAAAAACTAATAGTTATATGAGGTTAACCTGGTAATACTTTGGAAAAAGTATGGTGGAACAATAAAAAAATTATTGCTAAAAACTAATTAGCCAAATTACCGCAAATTTTGCACAAAACTCAAGTGTTACGTACGAATGAACTGGTAACATTTTCGTACGAATCTAAGATATATATAAGATTAATAGCAGATGTTGTCTAAACATTAAATGTGACATAAAATAAACATTTGCCAGTTGATTCGCTGATAATATTTATTAATGATTCATAAAAATCCACATAAACTTCATATTTAACCGTTTGTTCCATCCTTATAAAGGAGGAAGTTAGAAGTACTCTTCAGTTTTATTGTTATACACCTTACAATCTGTATTTCAAAGTTAATCGTATTTTTATTACCTCCAAATATTACATTTCCTAACATATAAAGGAACTTAATTTGTCAAAAATGTTTACCAAATAGTTTAATAGTTTATAATGTGAGATAAAATTCAATTAAATACAAAAATTATAGGCTCTATTAATTTCGCATGTCATCGTAAAACTTAAATAATTCTATTAATTAAGGAAAATCGATTATTTGCCATATTCGATTATTAATTTGGCTAATCGCCAAGCTTTACTTACAAGCATCAAGATACAGGGTGGAAATTTTAAATGAAAAAAATTGGTGAATCCGCTTTTACTCACAACTTCCCTCGTACAGATTTCAACTATGCACACTTTATATATGTGTATAATTATTTAATAATAAGTTTACAAATCCTACAAACTAATTCATTTTATTTTTTTAATTTATTTATCATTATTAATTTTATTTATGTATTTTCCATAACATTATTTACGCTGTCTATAAAAACAATTTAAGTCCTCTGTTGTTTTCCTTCAAAAAGAAGGGATTTTATTCCAGGCATTGAAATGATACCGAATATTTAAACATTTTATTAAGCCGCCTTTGCCATCTAGCATTCGCACTAAAAATGTACAAGGCTATGCCTGTTTTATACATGGTTTTTACGGCAAATTTGAAATCAATTAGATAAGTAGTTTTTTGGTACTGTATTTTTAAACATTTCATTAGGTTGCCATTTTGTTCTGCCATTATGGATTTATATATACATTTTTCCAGTTTATCTTTTTATCACACTTTATTTTTGCCTAAATTGTGCAAGTTCATATTGGAGTTTTATCAAGTCAAATAGGAAATAATTCGAGTAAGTAGTTTTTGAGGTATGCCTTATAAAGACAGACCGACGGAAGGATTGACTAAAGCGCAGAGATCTGCAAAAATTTCGGAGGGTGATTTTACTTTATGGGCTATATAGAAGTATTGTAATCGAAAAAAAAATGGAAATATATAAGTAAGGTTTTTTCAACGTTTTATAGAGCTATATATATTTTTTCGACGTTTTATAGAGCTATATAATAATCACATGATCAGCCTTATTAATTTATTCCTAGATACATTCACTGAACTCTATTAAGCGTCTTGTTCTGGCAATGTAGAGTTTTACAATGTCTGGAGACAGCAGAGAAGATCTTCTAAAACCTCTGGATGGAATGTGAAAGTTGATGATATCATTATGTTGTTTATTACTTTATAAGAAAAACTCAAAATACCTTCTGCATTCCACAGGCCTTGCCAAATCATGATATGACCTCATCTCATCAACACTCAGGAAACCTCTTTGTGTCATTTTGACTCTAAGGTACTTTAAAAATGTATGTACATCCTCGAAACGCTCCTTGTATATCTCAAAATAAGGAGTCCATGTTAAAAAGAAATATTCCATCATAGACAAAACATAACATCCAAACAAAGCAATCAAGCTACACCCATTATTAAAATTTTTAGAAATTCTTGTTATCATTCTCAACATACGATGGCTTTTATGATTGATTGCTTCATCAATACTCCCAAGTCTTTCACTACATTCACTCTGTAATTCATTTCCTCCTATATTGTACCCAAATTTCCCCATACTCCTACTCCGACCAAAAAAGATATAAGAACATTTAGCCACATTCAGTCCAAGGTTAGTCTGCAGGCACCAAACTATCAAAGTCCTTTTGAAACAATTCATAATCTTCGTCGGATTTTATAGCTCTAAAAATCTTTAAATCATCCGCGATAAAAAGGTACTTGGAAACAAAGAGTCGCCCCATGCCATTTACAAGCAACTGAAACAGTCTGGACCCAAGTGACTTCCCTGGGGTACTCCAGAAACGACATAGAATCTTGGTGATCCAGTGAATCTAACCTGCAGTATTCTTTCCTGGAAGTATAAAGATAATCAGGAGTGAAACGAAGGACTTGACCAGATTAGTCTATTAAGCAAAACTGTTCGATCCAACAAATCAAATGCTTTGCTAAAATCCGTATACATCGCATGCACCTCATAGCCTTAATTCATGTTTGCAGTGATGTAATTGCTGTACAAGAAAAGGTTGGTCTCAGTAGAATCCCTTAAACCCATGTTGTTCCTCCACAATATAATTCTTAAAAGTCTCCAGTCAGGGTAAAACCATTATTTTCATAACCTTGGGGATTGCAGATTGTATGCGAACTGGTCTGTAATTTTATACATTACATTTATTTCCGGATTTATATATAGGTGAGACGTACGAATGCTTCCATTTATTAGGGAAAACGCCCCTAGATTAGGACCTATTTTAAATAAAAGAAAGAGGCTCGCGAAGGGACACGGCACAATCTCTTAACATTTTATTTGGCAACATATCAGGACCCACATTCTTCTTAACATTTAACGACAACAAATACCTAAGTAAACAATCAAAATTGACCTTGATTTTATTTACACCTGCCTGAAAACCAGTCAGTTCAGAATTCTGAATATTATTAGCCTGTCTTCATCTTGATTTGGCAAACTTCCAAAACTCACTAACATTTTCCCCCATTTGCTACTCCATACTAGAGATATATCTATTATAACACTAACCAGTTATTGACGTACACTCATTTCTTAAATTAGTAAACTCAGCATAATGGTGCTGATTATCTGTTGTCTTCTATTTTTTACAGAAACATAGATCCAAAATCATATCATTCATATTGTGAACATAATTATATTGACTTAAACCTAAATATGACATTTCATCACAGAGCATAACTTGAGTTTCACTATTAATATTCTTATCTGCTAACACAGCACAGTCTCTGGTCAGACCTGGAAGGTTATAATCACCCATTATTATTGTGTGGCCTTTACTATATTCCTTCAGAATATGTTTTACTACCCAAGTATGACCAGCATACACTCCCAAATCTGAACGAGGAGGCAAATACACACAGCCAAAAATGTACTTAGTATAATTAATCCCAACCCTTACAAAAATATGTTTAAGATTTGAGTTTTCATGGGTACAACACATGAGTCATGAAACCATTACTTATAGCTATAAATCCTACAAGAATCACAGAACACTTCAGTGTCACTGATGTTTGGAGTAACGAGCTTTCGGTCAACAAAATAACATCATACTATAATGTAGCTGATGCCAAATATCTCATTTAGTTTCGTCCATAGCTCACGCACATTCTGGTAATACAGTGTCAAATCACTAACCCGCAAGTCCCTTGTTATTAAAACACTTCTATTCAGTGCTGCAACTTCAACCTACAACAACTCAATTTTTTCGTCCTTAGCACTTTGAGATTCCTTGATTGTCTCCAGTGCTGACTGTAGATCATTTTTTTGACTTAAAAGCAAATTTACAATATGAGCAACAACTGAAAGAACATCCTTGTTGTTGGTACTTGTTTTCTTTAGCAAAGTCGAAATTTTCAACCATATACGTAGGAAATCAAGCGGAGCTTGATAAATACTGCTAGCATCCTATTTCCCTTCATGTTAAAAGTGTATCCATATGCATGGTTGGAACTGCGCATGCGCATGTTCGCATACGTCAGGCCAATTACGTTTGTTTGCTTGTCAAAATATCAAATTTAAAATTTTATACTGCATATGAAATTCAGGATGAAAGTATGAAATTTTGTTTAAGTTCTTTTTAGGGTGGTTTGAAGGTTTTAATTTAAACGAATCACCTTTTTTAATAAAGTAAATTAGAAATTATCCACATAATCATATGCATAATCATCGAGTACGTCCTAAGCCGTGGCTGTGTGTTTTTCTATCAACGCCGACATTCGCCTTAATAGTATTTCGAGCATTGGTGGAGATGTAGTCGAATTTCCTTAAATGCTTAAAAGCTTAAAAGGTTTTTACAGCGGGTTTGGGAAGAATGTTTGAGCCCCATTTTACCGATGTTTTGAGATGGTTTTTTTTCAAGTATGACAATATCAATAAACTAAAAATACTACTACTGATTTGATTGACTTAAGTACAGGTAAGGAAAAATACCAAGAGAAAAATAAATATTCTTTGAAGAGTTCTAAGTTAGAGGAATATTTTCATGATTTTTTTTTGTTTTAGGTTCTATACTGATTTGTATAAAAGTGAAAGGAACATCCGTTTCCAATTTGACATGTGTGTAAGTAGAAATAATTATAATAAAATGAATGTTTAGAAGAAATGAATGTACATAATCAAGAGTATACAAACCTACGAATATTGAATTAGATCAATGTTCGAAGGTACAAACACTAAAAATTATAGTTTAAGAAAACTCTTCATGATTATCGGAGTAACTAAAACCACTTAACAAGATCTTAATGCTAATATGTGCTTCTCATATTATATAGGGTGAAGCCACTTTACACCCAGTTTTTCGATATTTTTGTTTAACCAAACAAAAAGTGTTCAAACCTGTCAATTATAGTTTTCAGAATAGATTTGTTTGCTATAGTCATCCCCCTAACTGCATATACATATCAATCCCCACTTGATTTCACACACATATATCTAACTGTTGCTATGAAAACTATAGTCGATGAATCTGAACATTTTTGTTTCGTTCCACGAGAAGCTCAAAAAAGCCAAGTTGCAAGTTTTCAGTGGCTTACCTTGTAGACTTCGGCTTTTGAAGTGACTTGGAAAGAAGGTTCAGTGGTGGTCTTACGGAATATCAAAAGGCCCTATTTCAGTTCTTGTTCTAGGCCTACTGAATACACCGCTGTTATATTTTAAAATCGCATCACAATCATTTTAAATGAATAAATAAGGTGTTTCTACCTAAGGCACTGCAATGCTTTGCCATAACAGACTATGCTATGTGAACTACTTGTGGTTTAAATTTTATTTATTGTTATTGTTTGAAAAGTTTCTATGTTTAATTTCGACCTGTCTATTTATGTGGCCCCTCTGCATATGCTGACCTTTCTTGATCATCCCAACCTATTCAGACTTGACCCAAATGGCATAAAATCAGCCGTTGCTAAAATATTGCCTAAAATTTTTGAATTTCCCAGCATTGCCATCTAAATGGTACACAAATTGGATGAAGTGGATAGCTCCTCACATTAACTAAATCATGAACAACTTAAGTATTGCAAACTTTTGTTTAAAGGTGTATTAAAAAAGTTATTTAATCAATATATGGGCCATACCGAGGGACATACGCATTCTTACAGCTGTAAGTGGTTTAGCACTGTACTATAAATTAAATAAACTTAAATTTAATAAATGATAAAAACTAAATGATTGACCAAATAATTGAGGAATTATCTATTAAAACTACCTTTTGTACTTAATCATTATTGAGTCTTTAACTTGTTCTTCTAGTTTAGATATTGAAATACTGGCCTGCAAACGGAGTCTAAGAAATCTGCGTGCATATCTTAGATGTTGTCACAGTAGTTTTCATGTGTAGGTACTTAAATATTGCATTAAGTCACATTGAAACATTCTCTTAAAATTAACTTGTCACAAGCATCGGAAAATGCAGCATTCCCCAAGAGTTATTATATTGATGAAAAGATGAGTTTATAAACAGATTAAATTTCAACAAGAAGACTGCTGGTCATGATCCATTCAGCCTATGTTTAATGTTTTTATAATATGGTTTAATTTTAAAGTGTACAATATTGTAAATTTTAGGTCCTACAAATATGCCTCTAGATAACCTTATGTTTAACGGAAGGCAATAATTAATAATTAATTAATATCTAATGTTAGATTTAACATCCCTCATATTATGTCCTATGTCGATCCTAAACAACGCATGTTGTTTTGACCAGGTTGGGTCCAATCTGAATCTTTGTTATACTGGCTAGTAATGCTAGTACCCTAAAAATACAATATTTTTAAGAATATATGTGCAATTAATTCTTTGTAGAAGTCATTATAACAAAGACATAACATACCAACACTGGATTGTCCTCTGTAAGATTGTCTGGTGTTTCATCGGTCTCCCTATCAAGGATAAATTCAAAAATATGTCATTTATATCGTTATTCACACCCTGTTTTGACTCATCATCATACGGATTTTTCCAAACCAACAAATGTTTTTTTTTGTTTCTAGTGGATAGAAGTATCTCTTCAGCCAATGACTACCTTTTTTCGATTTTCATATCATTTTCATCTTCCGCTTCTATATGTATTATATAATGAAAAAGTTTATATATGCACTGTAATATTTGAAAAAACCTTATCTGCAATTAGTTGAACTAAGTATCATTTCTCTGTGTTTGAAAACTTTTGCTCTCTGGTCGTGTTTCTTTTACTCATGGTCGCAATCAGTTTAGAAGCAAATGAACTATCAGCAAACAGAAAATACACAAAACACCTTTAATCTGAGCAAAGGACAAAGGTTGGAAATAAAATTCTTCTACTTTTTTATAATACAGTGCGACTTGGACAACTCTTTTGTTTTTGTCGGCTAAACTAACTCTCGTCGAACTCAACGATGAATATAGCCATAAGTACTGCATGTTTTTTGTGAAGTTATATCTATTCTATTTTAAGGTTTAGCACTTCCGTTCTTATGGCATTTAATTTCTAACACACTGATTCTGGAAACTAGAATATCTCTAAATCGACTTTTTTGTAGATAGGTTACTACGGCACTAAATACTCAAGGTGTATATATAAATATATATATATATATATATATATATATATATATATATATATATATATATATATATATATTACAAATGGAACACTTTTTTATTATTCACTTCATCAAAAAAAGTTATTCTTCATTAAAAGTTTTGCTTATTTTAAAAATAAGATGTATTTAAAAAAACATGTGAATCGACGTACGGGATACGAAACAAATATAAAAATAGAAGTTTGCAAAACAAAAAAATAATGAGATTAATCCTTTTGAGACAACTAATTAAAGAGGTTGCTAAAACAAGTAAAAACGTTTCTTAAAGTTCTTTAGTAGTAGATCTAGTTTTTGAGCAAATTATTGGTGAATATGTACAAACACTGCTTCATTTGAAATGTTTGACATTTTAACTTTTAAACATTAAATTGCCTAAAAACTACACCTGATACAAAAACATTTTAAATGACTTTTCAACTTATATTTTTACGCTCTCTAATTTGGATCTCAGAAATTTTGATTTCATCTTTTTTTCGTTTTTTCTGCTTCCATTTACAAATTTTCGGCGTATATTGTATATTATATGGAAAACTTTTTGTAGACACTTATTTTTATAATAAGCAAAACTTTTTATTTAGAATAACTTTTTTTGATAAAGTCGATAATGAAAAAGTTTTCCACTTCTTAACAAAAATACAATATCCAGGCTCTGTTTTGATGAACATCGGCATAGAATATATGGAATATTTGGTACAGAACGGATTGCAGGTATACAGAGTCCATGTAATTCTAGTTAAGAAGTGGAAAACTTTTTTTTATCGACTATCAAAAAGAGTTATTCTAGATAAAGTCTTGCTTATTATAAAAATAAGTTTGTCTACAAAAAGTTTTCCATATAATATACAAGATGCGCCGAAAATGTGTAAACGGAAGTAGGAAAACTATAAATATAAATAAATATTTATATTTTTATATAAATAAATATTTATATTAAAAAAAAGAAAAAATTGTCTCGTTTTTATTTACCAGAATTCCAGACCTGTCGAAATTATTGCTATCTCAAAACATTCATAAAACTGACGTATTTCCAAGGTGCGTACTATGTATAATATTAATTTTGTTTTAAATGTATTTTTGTTTTTATGATCATTGTTTGTTTTAAATGTATTATTTTTTGAGTGATGTTTTTTCAGTAACATTTTTAACCATTTTAAAATTTAAATATCAACTATGCATGTTTTTATAGTAGAAAATAAATATCTTGAGAAAGCTCAATATAATGAGCGAAACGTCAATTGAACGAGTAGGTATATATATATATATATATATATATATATATATATATATATATATATATATATATATATATATATATATATATATATATATATATATAAAATATCACACAATTATGGGGAAAAACATTTGTAGGTAAATCGGCCAAGTTCGAAAAATGGCCAGCAGAGGGCGTAACAGCAACTCAAAAATAGAAATTTCAATTTTGTCTTGAATTTTCTGTATTCTGCAGGTAATTATGCAGCTTTTTGTTTTTTATTAATTTTCTTCCATTTTTAATAATAAAGTGGTGGGAGAAGGTCAACCTTTTTTTATTTAAAACGTTTATGTCTCTGTTCTGGATGAACCGATTACATTGAACTTGGTTTCAGAAAAAAAGCGCTTTTTTGCTTTTCATGTAACGTTATGAATTTCTATTTTTAAGTTGCTGTTAATCCCCTAGCGGCCTTTTTCGAACTTGAAAATAATTTGCAGTTATTTCTCTTTTTTACCCACAAATATTTTTCCTAATAATTGTTTGATCAGCGGTTACCGAGTTACAGTCGGAGGCCATTCTGTATATTAATTCTTTGTTAGTATGGGAGCTGATAAAAGTGATTTTTTCTGCTATGCATTCAACATCTTCATTATTAATTGTGTTAATACAACGCTTAAGAATGCTTCTTTCCTTGCTCTGCGTATTGAAATAAGCAGGAAAGTTAAATTCATTTCCTTGGCACAGTATTTTCCTTTAGCAAATGAAGTTTGCCAGTCCTCACTATAAACAGTATTCAGGAACTGTGCCCTGCATGCTCGTTATTGTAGTGGTAGAGCCCAGTCGTCTCTCAATGATATAGCCCATATTTTCAATATTTCTGGTCTTTTAAAATGAAATTTGAAAGCAAATCGTTTAGTTTTCCAGTTTTTATGTCTATGCCACACTTACCCATGGAATTGATAGATTTCCCTAAGTGTCACTTGTCAATGTTGAAAGAAGTGGCTTCGACTCGGACACAGATATATATATATATATATATATATATATATATATATATATATATATATATATATACGTATGTATATATATATATATATAAATTTATATACGTATATATATATATATATATATATATATATATATATATAACTTGACACTGTTCCAGTTCTTGGTTGTAATTAATTGTTTATCTCTGAATATAGCTTTTATTTCAAAATATGGAACTTTTTATGCAGCCAGACAGAAATTTTGCAGTCAATTTTATTCATGTAGTGCTCCTCAAAAACTTTCATTTGAATTCATTGAACGCTCAGGCGTTCTATATGTCGTGGTTTATTTAAAAAAACTTTGGCTTGAGATGCTTCAGTGAATACTAAACTAAAAATGAGCTATATCTAATGGTCTGCATAATGCAATTTAATTTTATTGCCTATCTATTTAAAATGGGATTTTTTACCTTTATATTATAGGTACTTAGAAGGCTGTCTATTATTGGGGTAATTTGGAAATTTTGTTGGTCATTCGTTGTGAGTGAATTCCTTGATAAAGATTTTTTAATTTCAAATTGTTCTAAAAGATCCAAACGTTTACCTTTATTTTCTTGATGTAATAACATTACATTATCGGTGTCAATAAAATGGTTGTTTGTGAATTTTTAACATTATATAAAATAGAGTTACGGTGTTCTTTTACTCTTGTTTGGATATTTCTACCCGTTTGCCCAATATAGACAGCTTCACAGTCCTTACATTTAACTTTGTACACACCTGATTTATTAGACTGACAAATTTTTTCCTTATCATTTATTAAAACACTACCTAAATGTAGTTTATTTACAGAAATTGTGTTGCAACCTAATCTATTAAGCTTATTTGATATTTTGTCACTATAATTGGGAATATAATTTAAAAACCTAAAATGTTTGGTTAATTGAGGCGTGACACTGTCTTCTAAGAATTTTGCGTTTTTTATTCTTTATCATGTTATCTATTAGAGATTCATTATAACCGTTATTTCTTGCAATTTGTTTTAGTACATTTAACTCGTTACTGTAGTCTTCTTTACTTAAGGGACAGGTTAATAGCCTATGTACGAAACTATGAAAAGCTGACATTTTTATTCTCCAAGACTGTTTAGAATGGTTATGAATAACTGTGTCTGTTGTTGTTGGTTTTCTGTATATGTTAAATTTAAGTTGTTTATTGATTCTTTTTATAGTTATATCTAAAAAGTTGATTTCGTTGTTATCTTCTAATTCCATTGTAAACTGAATTTTTGGATTAATTGTATTTAGAAAATCTAAAAATTGGGATAGTCTCCTTTCTGTACTATCCCATATACAGAAAACATCATCGACATAACGAGTCCAATAGATAACATGTGATTTTAAATTGTTATTGCTATTAAATATTAATTCCTCAAAATGTGACATAAATATTTCCGTTAATAAAGGAGAGAGATGGGTAATCCCATTGGCAGTCCTTCTTTTTGTAAGTAAATTTCATTTTTAAATTGGAAATAACTTTGATTTACACGGATTCGGGAAAGGTTTATTAATTCTGTTTTTTCTTTTACGGATATTTCCGATTTTTGTATAAGTTTTTCTAGTATATCTAGCAGTTCTTTTGTGGGTATTGATGTAAACAGACTTTTTACATCAAAAGAGACAAGTTTAGCGTTATTAGGTAACTGTAGATATTCTGTATTTTTTATAAACTCAAAAGAATTTTTTACCGAATATTTTGAATGAAAATTGGTTAGTTTTGGAAGAATGTTACTTAGTTCTTTGCATAGCTTATAGGATGGAGCATTAATGTATGATACAATAGGTCTAATTGGATTATTTTCTTTATGAATTTTCGGAAGGCCGTATAATATTGGTGGCAAAGGGTTCATTGATTTTAGTTTGTAGTAATTAATACCAGAAAGAACTGTATTATTGTCTTTAATAGCCCTTGTAACTTTATTCTGATATTTAGTGGTTGGGTTATGATTAGTTTTCACGAATTCATTACAGTTAAGGAGTTCTATATGTCGGTACCAAAAATGTTTGTCGGCCTTGAATGAGGGAGATTTGACACCTGCTACGCGTAAGGTTGGAAGTTAATGTTACTCGTGCCTTACACGTCAAGATCTTTTATCCAAGTCATATTAGGACGGTAACGCGTTCCACATAGTTTTACTAAAAATTATTGACTTTAGACG